>JAKWBJ010000172.1:3521566-4262349 GCA_023159175.1 Wohlfahrtia magnifica | reverse complement strand
TTTCGTCATTCCCCAGGAGGTACCCGTAAGAGCCTTTAATAGTATTCGTCGGCAATCAATTGAAATATCCAGCTCTAGCCTCAGAGTAAGTACAGAGGTGATGATGTGTCCTCTAGTAAGCAGCGATGAAACTGCTAGTCATTCCTGCTAGTCATTCCTGCTAGCCAATAATCCGACTGATAAGGGGCACCATTAAAGTGCTTCGGCAAATCTACATAGGACCAAAGCTAATATATAACATCAATCTACTTCTCTTTCAAGAGCCTTGGTCTTTGATTGAAAGGTCAGAGTAAGTTGACAGGTCGTGTAAGTTGATTTACGCACCTGGGAGAAGATCACCAGCAGTTATTGTGGTAAATACCAAGTTGACCTCCTTTCACATTACATAATTCATCACTAGGGACCGGATGGCTGTTAGTGTGCGATTTGCCATAGGTGAAGGTGTTAAGGAGGTAATGTGTGCCTTGGCTTACTTTTCAGGGGATGTAGAATGTGTCCCACCGTTGGAAGTACAGAACATTATAGAGTTTTCTCGAGCCAACAGCCACCACATTCCATCATGTGGTGTGTGACAGCACCCAAAACAATGCTAGTAGTAAGTAAGTTCCTTTTAAATTTCTTAGTTAGTAACAATGTGGCTGTGGCCAATAGTGGCAGCAGACTTACATTAGTTAACGCCTTACGATTGGAAGTATATGGCTGAATAACATATATCGGACGAGTTATTTCTATCCGATCAATGCATATGAAATTTGATTTGGTAAATGTTGCTAGAACCAATGATAATCAAATATTCTCAAGGAAGGTGAACTGGTCTTCTTTCAGGAGAACGTTATGAGTTGACTGGCTACCTGACTCCGTAGATTCTATTGGTGAACTGGATCTGACAGCAAGTCAACTTCAGTCGACTATTAAATCCTATTTAGATGTTAACATGCGTCATAGTGACCACTTTGTCAAACGTAGGGTTCCATGGTTTAATGATACTTTGTATAAATCGAGTATAACGGTAAGAGTCAAGCGCACAGGTTAATGGCAGACTTATAGTGCTAGCCTCACGGAGTACAATAAGAAAGTTATAAGGTCTAAGAGGGATATATGGCGGATATATTTTCAGTCCATTGAAGATTTGTTGGCTTTTGCTCGACCCAAAAGTCCCTTGCAATAGATCACTCTAACGGTATTGGGAACCTATGTACTGAAACCAGAGCACTAGATCTATAAAGTAAACTTATATATTTTATTGAGGACACATTTTTCTGACGCTGGAACGATTTACACCTGTATATGAGTGTCGAGGTAAAATATTTACACCAGACAGGGTTTTGCTCCTTCAAGCCCAACAAGGCTCCAGGCAGTGATGGGATATTTCCGTCTCTTTTGCAAAAGAGCTCTGACATAAACCTATCAAAATTGTTAATGATTTTTAAGGCCAGCTTTGGTTTGGTTTATGGCCCACATAGTGGGATGTCACCGTTATTTTTATATCGAAGACAGGTAGGCCTACTGATCTTCCCAAGTCGTATGGATCTATCAGTCTCTCTACTCTCTACTTACAAATCAAAGAATTGTATTTATACTCTAAAACGTTGAACCACATATTATATTTATATTAATTCCCATAACATTCTATGAAGAGATTCCTCTCAGTCAATGAGCTACACTCGTTTTTAGGCTCATTGAAAGGGACCTACACTCTAACGCCGGCTCCGAACGGCAAATGCATTAGAGAAGTTTTCAATAGTGGTATATTCATAAACAGTTACTAGCTAATTTTATGAGATGATACCGCTCATAAAAAACATTTTCCTTTTTCAAATAGTCTGGCGGCCCGGTATAGAACCGACATAGGCGGATGTCTCACCTACCATATCGCAGCGGTATTCTAAAACGTTGAACCACTTAGCTTTCGTTTACAAAACTTGCCACCTGCCAATTTAGAATCTACCAATCTTTGTTTATATAAAAAACTACTCTTAAAAGGTATCTACATTTTTTAAAAATTTAAAAACTTAATATACGTATATAAGTGACACTATATATTCATTCATAAATGTATAATAAAGTCAAAAACAAATAAAACACAAACATCACGTTTTTGTTGCTTAAGAAAATATAAAATGAAATAGATTTTACACCAATTTCTAAAACTAATTTAAAATATGCATAGGGTATCCAAATGTCTACAGATATAGGTATGTGTGTATGTACATATACATATTGCCCTTGACTTTGAATACTTTTCAAAATTGATCAATTCAAGTTTGAACTAAACAATTTAGTTCTACATCCAACAATTTTTTTTTATCCACCTAAAACTAGTTTTTAACTACATACAATATATTATTTTTTTTATTTTTTATACATCGTATAGGCCAGTTAACTAAACTGAAAATTTTCAAAATAATTTGAGTTTATTTTGCAGTCGAAAGTCAATGAATTTTACAGAATTACAGAATTACAGTTAAAAACACAGTGTTAGAAAATAACAATGAATAAAGCTTAGCTATATTACACCGTACACAAAAATACCACCATTCAGAATATTTTGCTTTCTTTTGTATGAAGTTATTCGCCTTGTCGTTTTCACAAGTTGTATTTCTTCTCGGATCAGAGATACAAAGAATGCTCTCTTGACGTGTGGAACAGTAAGGCTCAGGTTATCGAATATCGTAGAAATCGTAGAAATAAAAACCCAGTTCTTTTTAATAGGCTAACAGAGAAGTAGCCACAGTTAGAAACAGGAAAATTACCATTGTTTATAGCTTGAAACTACTGTAGACGAGTTAACGAAAGTCGTAGTTGCACCTTATGAGAGAGCATGTCCAAAACGGTTTGGAAAAAGGAGAGAAAGATCTCCCTGAATAAATTGGGAATTGGAGTTCGAAGGGAGTCCACGCAGACTCTTGAATATAAAAATACCTAACATCTGAGAATCCGGGACGTTGGGAGCACTATAAAGTCTCTCAGAGAACTTAAAAGGACAACTTTGGGGGTGCTAAATGAGACTTATTGATAACATCAACGAAACATCTGGGCTGCAGAAGATTCTACAAACAGCATGCTTTTTACCCAGTGTCTTACACAGAACAGTTGGCTCATGGACCAATCAGAGAAAAAAATTCTAAAGCTACTTACGGATACCAGAGATCAGCAATGAATCGCTCATACATACATCCGAAAATATCGAAGCTGTGGCTGAAAGTGTGCCTGAGGATCCATCAACATCAACTCGTCATCGTTCACAAGAATTGAACTTTTCACGCACCAGTTTACGTCGAATTTTGCGAAAAGATCCCGGTATGACGCCTTACAAGTTCAATTAGTTCAAGAGTTGAAGTCGCATGACCATCCGCTTCGTTTGCACTTAGCTAGACGGGCCAACGAGAAACTGCACGATGATGTCGATTTTGCCAAAAAAAAACATCTTTTCGGATGAAGCTCATTTCCATCTTGGTGGGTACGTTAATAAGCAAAATTGCCGTATTAGTGGCTCAAAAAACCCAAACGTGGTCTTACAGAAGCCAATGTACCAATTACGAATGGTTGCTTGGTGCGGCTTGTGGAGCGGAGGCATCATTGACCCATATTTCATATATTTTGTGCCCGCACTTCCTGGTATTGATATAAACGATGTTTGGTTTCAACAGGATGGTGCAACTTGCCTCACATCTCATGCCACAATCGATTTATTGCGTCAAACGTTTGATGGCCGCTTATTTAGCCGAAATGGTGATGTCATTTGGCCGCCAAGAAGCTGCGATTTGACACCGTTGGACTATTTTCTGTGTGGTGCCGTTAAGGGCAAGTGTTATGCCGACAAACCAGGGACAATTGAGCATTTGAAGGCCAACATCCGTGAAAAAGTTCTCTAAAATTGGTTCAATTGAAAAGAGAGTGTGAGGCAAGACGCGGCAGCCATATGAATTAAATAATATATCATTTCCAACCGGAACAATTGTACTTCACAACAACAAAAATAAATTTGACAAAATTTCAAACCGTTTTTGTTTTATTGCAGTTTTAAATTTAAACTATTGATTGGCCCACCCGATACTATTTGAATAACTTGCATATGTATATTCCTAGTTTAAAATATGTAAAAGTTCAAAAAATGTACGGAAATATTATAAATTGTGTGTATCCAAATTATTTTCTACATCACTGTATATATATATAGTATACCATTTACATACATACATACATATTGATGACTATTACCTACAATTACACGTGATCTTGTTAATGTGTTAATCTGTATTTTAAATTATTTATATGAATTTCAAATTAAATGAAAGCTTAATGTGCCCCTAGTTCAAAATGGTAATAAAAATTATGGTAATATCATTTTAAGATTTAATAGCAAAACGGCATCAAATCACGTGTGATCAAAGTTGCTTTAAACAAGTTAAAAAAGGTAATCTGATAGTGCTATGAGCATGGATAGAAATCGCTAACAGGGAAAATGCCACCCTTGACAAACTACTAACTAGTCTTCCCTCACTACATTAAAATGAAAATCAAAAGCGCGAAAAAATCGATTAGAAGTAGATTCTTCCCCGGATAGACTACGACTGCAGTCTAAAAGAACTTACATATTTGCCAGCAAAGTAACATCATTATTATCATGCACAACGTTCTTACAAACATATAAGATATGTGTAATAAAAGATTAATAAACTTAAACTTATCTTTCAAATACATACATAGTTCACACACATTATTCTAAAAAGCACAAATAATCAACTAGAAACATCAAAAACAAGAATAACCGTTTTCTAACATATATACAGATATATACAGAGTGTCCGTAGGGTGTCGGCAACTATGTATGGAATACAATATCAGATAAATGCCCGCCTCTGTTAGCCTCACAAGGGCGAGCCCTTTTGAGCACATTTTTCATTACATTCTCACACATTTCAAGCGGTATTTCATTAATTTCATCACGAATATTATGTTTGAGTTGCACCAGCGTTTCTGGTTTATTTGCATAAACCTTGCTTTTCAGATATACCCACAAAAAGAAGTTCTGACCAGTCAAATCAGGCGACCGTGGAGGCCAATCAACATCACCATTCCTTGAAATAATATGTTGTGGAAAGAGGTCTCGCAGTAATTCCATTGTAATCCTGGCTGTATGCGATATGGCATTGGCTTGTTGAAACCACATGTTAGTCAAGCCCAAAGCATGCAGTAGTGGCGTTAAAAAGTTTTCAATCATATCACGATATCGCTCCCCATTGACAGTTACCGTTACGGCGTTTTCAGTTTCAAAGAAGTAAGGTCCAATGATTCCTCCTGAACAAATTGCACACCAGACTGTCGCTTTTAATGAATGCAAAAGAATGTAACTGATGAATAATTTGAGGGTTTTCCATTGACCAGAACCGACTATTCTGTTTATTCACATAACCATTCAAATAAAAGTATGCTTCGCCACTCATTATGAGTTTTTCATGAAAATCGGGGCGAGCTTTAACATCCTATTGGCATATGTACGGAGGCGTAAATGGTCTTCTGGAAGAAACTCTTTTGTCAACTGAATCTTAAATGGAAACAAATGCAAATCTTAGTGCAAAATTGTGACCAAAGTTGTTCTTTGAAGACCAAGCTCCTGAGCGCGGCGTCGTATTGAGGTTGATGGATTGTTTTGAACACTTTCTTGAACAGCAGTAATGTTTTCAGCCGATCTTTCAGTACGTTGTGGTCCATGCTTGAGGCTATCAGCTACAGTCCCTCTTTCTTCGAAATCATTCACTACACGATAAATAGTGTCTTGTTGACATGTTGTTTCTCCCAAAAATTTCACTTACATTCTCATCGTCACAGTAATCGATGATTGATTTTGAAATGTTTTAACGATTAAAACACGCTGGTCTACCGAATATTTTCCCATAATAAATTTGCCACATCTCTACTCCGCGACTGCCAAATATGAACTGTCAAAGCTAATGTTTACCAAACTGGCGGCCAAGGCGAATTCAAGCCAGCTGACCTTGGCTTGCTACGTAAGCAAGAGCTGATAAGTGACTATATGTGAAAACGATTCGCCATTACTATTTTCTTACAACAAATATATGTGACACACCGTTAATTTGTTTATTATTTACTTACTACAGTATCGCATCATTTTGACACAACGTTGAATTCTGTTTACCGTGTTGAATTCGTTTTTAAAATGAGACCACCTTGTTAAATTCGCCTTGCTGGCAGCAAAAGAAAGCAGTATACCTTCCCGGCGGACACCCTGTACTTATTTGAAACGTCCTGTTATATTTGTTTTATGAAAACTAAACACAGCTCCAAAGTGCTATTTCTGTTTAAACGTTTATTTAATAGAAATAGAAAGCAAAATTAACAATAGAAGTGAAATAATTAATTTTAACCCAAATATTGTACTTGAAATTTAGTTTTTGTTGTAAAAATTAACCACATAGCTTATAAGTTGTAATTACTTTTAATTTGCTTTCGTCTATTTTTAGTACTTTTTACTACATGAATGTGTGTTTGTTAGCCTTTAAATTCCAACAGTGTGACGAGAATTTTGCAAAAGTAGTCAACGAAAGGAAAGAAAAGTTCTCTCGCTTAGTGATTAATAAATGAAAATTTTAAGGAAATATTAGGTTTTCAAATAAAAGAAAATTTTTTAAGCAAAAAATAATCAAGTGCTTTTGCAATTTGTATATATAGCACAAGCTTCTATTTTGCAAATCTGTTAAGAATATCTAAAAAGAGCCGTACTTGATATCTTCTAAAGGGCTGCGCGTTGTGTGTAATTGTAAATAAATTTGCAAAATTTGTGTTTTCTCTGTGGACGATTAATGATTATTTAAGCAAGTAATTTTTCATAGCGTGAAAATATATATAAATTCTTAAATTATGGAGGCTTTGATACCAGTGATTAATAAACTACAAGATGTTTTCAATACAGTCGGTTCGGACTCTATACAATTGCCTCAAATTGTGGTTTTGGGCAGTCAGGTAAGCGAAGCAAAAACAAAAAGTTTACTGTTTTTCTAATAAGAAATCGTTTAATCGCTGAACATCTACAAAAAGTATTTTCATGTAAATTAGATAATTATATAATGTTGTAAAGTGCCGGCACAAATGTCACTTATAAATTTCCACGTTCGATCAAAGATTATTACCTGAACCCTCAAACGGAAATTAATCCAAAATATGACAATCATGTTTATGTAATAATAAAAAAATGTATAAAATATATGGGTTACTTTTGGTTTTAAAGGGTAAACGTAGACCAACAAGAAGGGCCTTTATATGAAAAATAAAATCAATAGTTTTTATGAAAAGTAGGATGGTGTAAAAGACACTAAACTACAACATGCACACACTGGCTTCCATATGCAAACAAATGTACCTTAGATAGTTTAAGTGGTGGGGAATTTTGGGTACATGTATTTTTATACATATATACTTTGTTTTGGGACTAAAGTAGAGAGCGCTTATTTTTATGACACAATGCTAATATTTTAAGAAACCTAGCCGACATTTTTGTAAATTAAAATCCGCAGAATATTGTTTCTTAATGAATTTTTGTTATAAATAACATATAACGGCAAACATATATCCTACGCCACCACTGTGGAAGTTGGGAATATTTTGTGGTTAGTGTCGAAATTAAAATATGTTCAAATCCTATGAAATAATTTTGAGAGGAACAACGCTATGATCATCTTAAGGCGGACTTAGATTGTGTGGACCAAATCAACACTCTGCACATAATAGTCGAACAATCTACAGAGTGCAGCTCTATAGCTCTACAGTACAGAGTTTAGCGTTCGTATACTTCGAAAGAGCATTCGATACCATTACACGGGAGGCAATATGGGTCAATGGTATTTCCTACACCCTTGTATCCATTATAACAATACCGAAACGTGTCATGAAAGGTTCACTTTAGAAGCCAGAATGCTAGGTCTTTGTTCTCAAGGCATATATAATAAAAGTCTATACTCCATCGCCTGTAGTTTTCCTCTTAGCTCTGAACGCATTTCGAAAGCCGACAAACATCGCAACTCTCAATGGATTTCAATGACATTTAAACCAACATCTGCTAGACCTTAAATTCGCAGACGACATACCGCGCTTGTACCGCTAAAGTGAGCCAACTCACAGTTTTCAATAGAGGCAAACAACTTTTCTGTTTAATACGAAATTATATCACAAAAAGGTGTAACAAATGTATATTTTGACCAAAGATTGTAGGGGTAATAATGTAAGATTTTTACAGTGGATAGATTTGACCACTGTATATCGTTTTTTAACAATTAAATTTGACAAATTTTGAGTTGACTCATTTCAGCAGTACAAGTGTGATATGCTTAATGTCTCATACTCTAGGCGGCATACATCAGAAACTTAAAAGACTGTAAGAGTGGGGCTTGTAAGAGTATTTATAGCACCAAACGCACTCATTTAAACGGTATCAAGATTGAGGATGTTAGTATATTTATCTATCTTAAGGTGGCAGGGCTGATAACGATATATGTAGCGCACAAGCAACATATGTCACGCTAAACAATGTCTGGAATTCTTTCTAGATATCTAAGCGACATAAAATTAACATCTTCAATTCTAATTGTAGCCGTTTGTTGCTTAACAGATGTGATACGAGGAAGATAACAAAATGCGTATCGTCGAAACTAGCATGTTTGTAAACAAGTGTTTGCTGAAAATAAACCAAATATTTCGGCCCAACCGTATAAAAAACGCTGATCTGTTCTCAACTAACAACTAAATTCCCCTCGCTGACGACAACCATCGTTGCAAATGAACTTGAATTGGGCACACGTTGCGTAAAGACATCGCCATAATAGAAAAGAATCCTCAAGGAAGAATAAATGTTGTGTGCAAGAAAACAATATGAAAAAGATCAGTAGAGATAGAATTTTAAATACTAGAGTTTACCACAAATTCGTTAAATGCGCAGGATCAAATACTAGCCTTTAATAATGATATTTTTTTCTTTTCATACTCCCGTATTAGACTTATTTTTTCTCTCCTGTCGTAATAACCTTTAAATATACTACGTTAGCTCTAAGCAACTAGTCTTCTTTGGTACTGCCTAGCTAAAGTCAGATGAAAAATATGTTGCTCCATGTGTCTTGGTTTTTAAACTACTGCTTCCACATTTGTATCTATAAATAATACATTATTCGGTTGTAATTTGTCAATTACTTCAAGAGATAAAAATAAAATGGATTGTGACACAAAGTAACACGACAAAACCATGGCCATAATGATTGTAAAATCTCTCACCAAAAGAAAAAAAAACCAAATATATATGAAGATTTATATTTAAAAGTGAATACGCTTGATTTCTATTTCGATTTACATTGAAAAAAATTTTATAATACAGAGAAGAAAAAACACACTATTGTATTAAATTGTTTATAAAAGCATGTTATCATCTTATATCATTTTTCTTCCAAATAAGTTGTTTCTTTGTTTATATTATACTTACCTATTTTTTTATCCTTTTCGCATTCGTTTACATATTGCTCCATTTTCTTTACAACTTTGTCATAAGTAGTGCTTCTAAATTTTATTGAAGAGAGCTTTAGTTAACATTCTAGATTTTATACTTTTTTTTAGAGTTCCGGTAAGAGTTCTGTACTTGAAAGCTTAGTAGGACGTTCATTTCTGCCAAGAGGTACAGGCATTGTTACACGGCGACCTTTGGTTTTACAACTTATTCATTGTCCACTGGACGATCATACTAATCGTTCAGCTGAAAACGGTAAAATATCTGAGAATATAATTTAAATGAAATTTTTTATTTTCTTAACACTTTTATTATTGCAATTTTTAAAGGTACAATGAACATTGAAGAATGGGGTAAATTTTTACATACCAAAAAGACATTTACTGATTTTAATCAAATTCGTCAAGAAATCGAAGAGGAAACAGATCGTGCTGCAGGCAGTAATAAAGGCATCTGTTCGGAACCGATTAATTTGAAAATATTTTCAACACGTGTAGTAAATCTAACGCTTGTCGATTTACCTGGCATTACTAAAGTTCCAGTTGGTGACCAGCCAGAAGATATTGAACAACAGATTAAAGAATTGGTATTAAAATATATAGAGAATCCAAACTCAATAATACTCGCAGTAACTGCTGCAAATACGGATATGGCAACAAGTGAAGCGTTAAAACTGGCTAAAGATGTTGATCCAGATGGTCGTCGTACATTGGCCGTTGTAACAAAACTGGATCTTATGGATGCTGGAACGGATGCTATTGATATACTGTGTGGTCGTGTTATACCCGTTAAATTGGGCATAATTGGTGTTGTGAATCGCTCCCAGCAAGCCATCAAAGACAACAAAGATATTGAAGAACAACTTAAAGATGAGGCTGCTTTTCTACAGCGCAAATATCCGACACTGGCAACTCGTAATGGCACTCCTTATTTGGCCAAAACTCTTAATCGTCTTCTTATGCATCATATTAGAGATTGTTTGCCAGACTTAAAGACTCGTGTAAACGTAATGTCATCACAATTCCAATCGTTATTACATTCTTATGGTGAAGATGTTTCGGATAAGAGTCAAACTCTTTTACAGATAATAACAAAGTTTGCTAGTGCCTATTGTTCAACAATTGAGGGTACAGCACGTAATATTGAGACGACTGAATTGTGCGGTGGTGCGCGTATTTGTTATATTTTCCATGAAACCTTTGGACGCACACTGGACTCTATTCACCCTCTAGCAGGTCTTAGTAAAATGGATATATTAACAGCTATACGTAATGCTACCGGTCCCAGACCGGCTTTATTTGTACCAGAAGTTTCATTTGAATTGCTAGTCAAGAGGCAAATACGTAGATTGGAAGAGCCATCACTACGTTGCGTTGAATTAATACATGAAGAAATGCAACGCATTGTTCAGCATTGCGGCAACGAAGTGCAGCAAGAAATGCTTAGGTAGGTTTAAAGGAAATATTTTTTTATACTTTTACAATGTTTTATACTCTTAGATTTCCGAAATTACACGAAAAAATTGTCGATGTTGTAACAACATTATTGCGCCGTAGATTACCAGCCACTAATGTTATGGTTGAGAATTTGGTTGCTATTGAATTAGCCTATATTAATACTAAACATCCAGATTTTCATAAAGATGCTGCTTTGGTGCCTAGTCTTCTAAAAACCGATAATATTATGGATCCTTATGGACATCAGCGAAGATCCAATACGCCAAGAGCTATTAGTTCATCACCTCAAGTAATGTCGCATCATCATATGCAGCAGCAGCAACAACAGCAGCAACAGCAACATCAACAACAGCAAAATGAATTAGATCAAGTAAATGAGAAATTAAAAAAAAAAATAACATTTTAATATTTTTAATATTTATTTTCAGAATCATGTCAATGACAATACAACACCATCACATCCCAATAATTGGCTATCAAATATTTTACCCCCAACACCTGCCAATAACCCAACTTCTAATCGTATTGAAAGTATTGAAAACTCAAATCAAAATACTCCCCTTCATAATACTGTGGTTAGTCCGGTTAAGCCAGTTAATTTATTGCCCGATGTGCCGGTCAATCAAAACTCTAGGCGTCTCACCGACAAGGAACAGAAGGATTGTGATGTTATTGGTAAGTTTTAGTTTTGGTTTTACTTTACATTTAAAACATGAATTTTTTTTTTTTCTTTTAGAACGTTTGATTAAGTCGTACTTTTATATTGTACGAAAATCCATACAGGATTCTGTACCAAAGGCCATTATGCATTTTCTAGTTAACTATGTCAAGGATAATTTACAAAGTGAATTAGTAACACATTTGTATAAATCCGAAAAAGTCGACACTCTTCTCAATGAGTCAGATCATATTGCGATACGTAGGAAAGAAGCGGGCGATATGTTGAAGGTAAATTTTTGACCCCATAATTATTCAAACAATTTTTTAAACATTACAAAAATTTCACATCTTTCTTGTAGGCTCTAACTCGCGCTAATCACATTATTAGTGAAATACGTGAGACTCATATGTGGTAAACGATTTGCATTCAATATTTAGCATCGATACAACTTATAATAGATTATCACCATTAAAATACTATAATATTACCTACAACTTACTACTATTAATGTTTGAGAGTTTATAATGACTTTGGGAAGAAAATGGTATACCTTATTCTTAAATCTTCCCATTCAAATGACAGCCTATTTCCGATGGCGTGTTGTGTTTCCTTGAATTTCTTATTCATAATTCTTTTAAATTGTTTACAATATAAAAAACAATTTGCGCGCATTTTTATTTTAGAATTCAATCATATTTCTTTACAACTTCATAAATTGTTCATAAGTTATTCATAGTTATGCTTCAGTTCTTCAATTGTTATGCTTTAGTTCTCGAACGCGCTATGTCGAAAAGCACTGTATTAAAATTAAAATAGAAGTAAAATAAAAAATGCATAATTCACCGTGTTTTGCTAAAATATTGTATTCAAAATGGTGTTTTAATCAAGCAAAATATAATATTGAAAAACAAAAAACTCTGATAAGACTTACATTTGTCTCTCCGAAAATTACGGCATCCAATATGATTAAATTTAATATAATCAGGGGCGTTACAGAAACCAAGTCAGAATTTTAAGTATCAGAATTAGAAATCGATTCTGATATGAATTGATATCATGAAATCGTCTTCGAAACAGCTGTTAAGGCTGTGTTTACATTTTGTTGGTAGTGCTTAAACTTTATTTGTTTTTGGTGACACATAAATTTTAGTTTTGTTAAATTTTTAGGTAACATTTTAACACAGCTGACAGCTGTTAGCTGATCTGATTATTTCTGAGAAGAAAACGATAAAAACAGATTCTATTACACCATTTTATGATAGCAATTCTGATTCGAACATGAAATCGAATATATTCTGTGACACCAAAATCATTTTTTGTCTATTTCAATTCTGAATTTGATAACAATCATATTCTGTAACACCCCTGATTAAAAGCTGTATTTCACATTTAGGACTAAAATAAAACAAAACTTAATCACCCTTATTACGGTTCTCAAGTCGAAGTTATTTTTCGACATTTTTGTAATAGATTTAAGAAAAATTTTGTTTTGTTTTTTGTTTCTTTAATCTAGGACAAAAATGTCGACTCGAGAAACGTAACAGGGATGAATGATAATAAAAGTATATTCATTACACAGCTTATCGTAAATGCAGAAGCAAAATCGTAGTTTAGTCACTTATTGCTTCTGCGAGGAGTGTATTTAAAAAACTGAACTCTAAAGAAACTTGTTTTTGAATTGATTGGTTAAGGTTCAACCCAAAAAAAAAACGGTTCCTTCTGTTAAAAACTGTTATAATTCAGTGTACGCATAGGTATGTTTTATTAAAGGGGTTGGGTTAAAAAGTCTTAAGTTTACAACCGAATAAAGAATGGAGAATGAAGGTGAGCATACACTTCCTTGTACTCATAAACGCGTTTTCTACCTATCATAAAACATATTAAAAAATTATATCTTCAAATAGATTGAAAAATAAAACGTTAAAACGTATCTGAAATGGTGGTTGACGTATTTTGTAACAGATTAAAAAAATTACCTTTTTGTTAATCTAGGACAAAATACCGAAAAGCGATAAAGACTACGTCAAGCTTAATAAGGGCCAATATTTAAGTGCAACAAATAATAGGGGGGAAAAATTAAAATCAGTGAATGAAGTTATTTGCATTTCAAAATAAGTGAATGGAATGGAGTATAAAGGTCAACGAATAAAATTACTATTAAGGCGCACAATCAAATAATATCACAAATCTCATATAGAGACGAAATTATAGCCCGAATTTGTTGGCTTATTGGCAGAACCCTAGACTATAAACTTCGCTTATGCGACTCAATATTATGGATCCAGTTATGGGTACTGCCTTTGGTTCAAACATCGGTTAAGTTAGAGGATGTACAACGACCGATGGTTACATCAATTTGTGATCATTCTGTAGAAAGCAGAGGAAATGGAACATAAGTAAGAAAGAAGATTAAACGAGAGAGAGGTCATAAGGACAGCCAAGAAAATGGAAATAGAAGGTTCGGAAACGCCCGTGACCCGGGTCAGTACCTATGCCAAAACCATTTAAAGCCATTATTAAATTGGAGGATAGTGATAGAGCCTAAATCGTATACCTACCTAAAAACCTATAAATCCTACTAAAAAACGTAGAACACGACACAGTATGTATTCGACCGTTTCCGGTTCCCTCTCACCCTTCACATAATCTACGAAAATCGGTGTAGTTCCAGATGGACCTTGACCCCACCTCCTACGACTAGGTTCATTGTACCAGAGTTCGCCAATCCTCCTAGCTAAGGACTCTGAGTTCGCGAATACAATGGCAGGAGTACACAGACAAAATAAATTCTATCAATTATCACTTTCACCCCGTAGTAACTCAAAAATAAAATTGCAATAATTGTAAGACGATGAAATTTATTTAGTTCAACTTGCATCCGAAACCACTAGTCTGTGGTATTTTAAATAATAGTGGCCATACTCGACTAAGAATGAGGGACACTTAATAAATTATAAATAAAATATATATAAAAAACCAGTAAACCAGATTCAAATTTTCAGAAACAAAACGGTCATGCATTTAAGACTTAAACTTACTTCAGAGACTGGTATAAGTGATATATTTAGTATATTATAACTAACTGAAGGATTCGAATGCAAGACCTTGTTAAGCTGAGCATATGCAATAAACGACAACAATAAAATTTGGTATTGCAAAAATGAAGATAAAAACTTTAATACTATTTCAAATACTTTAACATAACAAATCATAATGGGACAAAGAAAGTACATACATTCACATTTTGTATAAATTAATAGAATAGTAGTAGAAACATATGTAAGTATATGAAATCATAAATTTATGACAATTAAAAATGCACTAGAATAAAAAAATTACAATTTTCGTTTTATTAACAATTCCATTTAAACTATTGAAGTTTTCTAAGTGATTTATGCACGGTTAGTGTCCGATAGCACACGTACGATACAACCAACACCACCTTTAGCAAATGCCTTTTCATGCCATTGCAATAAATGTCCACTAGAGCCCTCAGATGGAATCTCGAATCCCCGATAAATGTATTTCATCAAAACATCCAACAGATCATTATCATTAAGTGTTTCAACAGCTTGATCCATTTGTGATGATTTGATGGAGAGTAGAACACGTAAAGTTAAATTGAGGGCGTGGTCCTATAAATGGATTAGAAGGCGTTAGTTAGATGAGCACCTATATTGCCAAATAACTTAATGTTTACCTTGACATGCTGTTGCTTGCATCTTAATGGAGCATTTTGTAAAACCAAAAGCAGTGCCTCAATGTACTTGCCTTGCGTTAATAAAGTAGTGATTTCGTTCTCATCTAGCTGTGCCACAGCCGAATCGGCTTCGTCTTCTCTGAAATTGTCTTCATTGTATTGGTCAACATCAATTTTACGGAATGCAGAACTGGAGGTATTTTTGGCCATTGTAATGAGCAGTCTTTATTTGTTATTTAATATTAAATTGAATATGATTTTCACCAAATTCTTTGATCTATTTTTTTCTTCTTTAACTCGGAAAAATAAAAACAATTCCAAATGAATCACTTAAACAATGAAGAAGAAGAAATGCCGTATATGGAACACTTACAAATATAATGTCAAAATACACTGTTAATAATTTATAAAAAATAGAAAAACGCTGCAATTGTAAAAATATGATTATTTCATGTTTATTCAAATTATTTCATAAGAACATTAAATATTTAAGTTTTTATAAAATGTAATAAAGCTTGAACGGACCATACTATATCTCATATGGTGACGAAATATACAATATAGATGAAGAAACTATACTTGGGTTATACAAAAAAATAAAATATATTCAATTTTATACTGAAAGGAAAACAGGTAACTCTGTGCTTAGGCTGTGTTTATTTTTAATAAAATAGCAAACATCAGCAGCAATGAAATTAACTGTCAAAAACAGCTGTTCGAGTTAATATTTTCGCTGCAACACCGAATTGGATCGGGTAAATTGTTTAGAAGATTCTGAATATAAATTAAATTCCTGTTTAATAATATCAAAACTTTTTAACACAGGATAATGTCAAAATATCTTGGGCTCGATCGTTTGGGTAAGCTTTTTCAGATTGTACGCCAAAATGGTGGTCTGAAAAAGACGTACTTAAAATTGTTTAGGCAAGTGATGCGTCCACCACGTCTTATATAATTTAAGTTTTTATTTTATTCCGAGCGTATTATTCTTGTTACTTTTAGAAATGATGATCTGAAATTAGGAACATTAGTGGGTACCGATAAATACGGTAACAAGTACTATGAGAATCCCTATTATTTCTATGGCAGAAATCGTTGGGTAGAATTTGCTGATCATGTAGGTTTGGACTATGACGGATCACAAATACCAGCTGAATGGTTTGGTTGGATGCATTATAAGGTATAGGGTATCACAACTATATTTTTCATCCAGTCTTAGTAAATATAAATGAACTATTTGCAGACGGATCTCCCACCAATCCGAGATGGTAACCGTCCTAAGTATAAGTGGATGGCTGATCATAGTGAAAACCTTTCTGGCACTCCGGGTAAATATATATAACTTTTTTCTGGCTATAATTGCTATTATGTAGTATGAAATGGAAAATGTTCACATGCATTTGTTTTGTGATGGCTGAATTAGACGTGATTTAACGTCATAGTGAAACAACTAAAACGCAATTGATCAGAAATGGAATTGTGCTATGTCACCACTAACTTTCTCGCTAAACATTTTCTCTTTAAACGTATTTCGATATGACTTGTTTCTAGAAAAGTTCCCTATAATTTTCTTAAAGACTGTTACTAAGATGCTCCAGATTTTAAACGTATGTTTTGTATGAAAAAGAAATAATTTTACAAGTAATCAGATACTAATCCAAAATCACGTTGAAATCAATAAGGTTTCTGCAATACGCAAACGGAAATTACCTATTCGGAATACTTTACATGTAGATTCTACCATTCTTTATTAAGATAAGTAAGTAGATACTTATATTTTTTCTTCTTTAGTATAACAATATATTAAGATCTTTTTATAATTTTGAAATTCTAAAGCGGTTTTTACTTTGAACACTTAATTATTATTTAAATTTAATAAATGAATGTAGTGTTCTGACAAATTGGAGGGCGTTATAATATTCACTTTTCTAAAAAACCATGAATGATTGACGCTTAATTTTGTATTAAATAATGCAAGCGAGACAAACTTATCATTGATTAGTTTTTCAATTTTGATAAACGTTTGATTTGTGGTCTAAGAAAGTTTTATCACCGGTCTTTATCTCCCTTATTATTGTTATCCGACCTTAATTGTCCGTATTGTCATTGGCAGTGTCCGTTTCCTCAAAATCTGCCTAACTCGTTTCGCTATTCACAGAGCTTTAATCCTTTATAGCTACCTTTTGATTCTCTAACTAAACCGTCTGCAATTGCTCACGTAACGTCCGTAGGTCCCATCATCCAATTCGTGTCAACAAAATTTGGTTAGATAGTCCTACGATTTGATCTGTTGAAATTTTATTAATCGGGAAAATTTAAGGTGAACAGTTGATTGGGCTGTCGCACTTGATTCTTGTACTGGGTGTATCAGCAGACTATAAGCATATTGCAGCAGAAGTTTCTCTGTGCCAGATGATGTGTTTCTACCGCCGATGTTCGCTGAACAGCCTTCGTAGCGGAAACAGGGAATACCAAGTCTTAGGCGACAGGGAGTGAGGGTTCAATATGCCTTGCATTCATATTAGTCTAATTTAAAAAATCTAAATGAGTTTCATTTTATTATTAAAAACTAATAAATATTTTTTTTTTTTTCAGAACAATACATGCCCTACAGCACCACAAGACCCAAAATTGAAGCGTGGGATCCTAGAAAATCGGGTAACAAATAAATTGTCCGTCAAAAAAATTTTAGTTCAATAATAATCAAATCGTTAAACCGTTATTGCAAATAAAAATAAAAGTACCAATAATAAAATTTAAAAGTATAAATATTTTATTATATGGAAACATTAACATTACACACCAAGATGAATTTAACATCTTGTTACATACATAAAAATTTACAAAAACAGGAAATCCGCAATGTGTTTTGTAGATGCTTTTTAGTGTATAAAAAATACATACAAATGGGTGCAATTATATGTGTGCATATGTACTTAATAATCCCTTTACTAGTGTTTACAGATATATTTAGCAGTATCAGAACATTTGACGGTTATATATTCCCTTATTTCTTTTTCTGTGCAATTGAATTTTGAGCGTACACAATGTATAATATCGGCAACTTTCATTGGATCCAATTTATTTTTTTTTTTAACTGATCGTTCAGTAAAGGCTGGTGATAGTTTACTGCTTATGTTAGTTATGTGTACGCAGAATATCAGCTAAAAAGACGAACCTTAAAAGCTGACGTGTAACAATTGCCTTTTTAGTCCAAATAATAGTTTTATAGCTTTTCATTTTAATTTCTGTGCCATTTGGTTCTAAAACAACAGTATTATTAAATACTTTGGAATATTTTTGTTGTTCTGGATCATTGCTTTTGATTTTAATTTGTTGCCAATTTGGTCCAAAATTAACGTAATTTTCTATAGGGTTTTCTTGTTGTGGATTTTCGGTTTCTATGGCGTTTTATTGCCTATTTGGCCACAAATTAACGTCATTATTTTTCTCCTGTTGCTGAAGACTATAACTTTTCACTTTAATTTGTTGTCCATTTGATCTCAGGTAATGTTGCCATTAATTTTTCTGGGATATTCCTGTTGTTGTTGATTATCGATTTCCATTTCAATTTGTGTGCTATTTGATTCGCAATTAACGTAATCGTTAATTTTTTTTTTTTTTTTTTGAGATGCCATTTCATCCAAAAATAACTTGAACATCAACTTCATTAAATTTTTGATTGTTATTACAACTTTTACTGTTGCCAGGTATTAAGGCTTCATCCGATGAGACCCCTTTATCTGAGAAGTAGGCTAAAAACTGTTCGTCAGTTAAAACAGATGTTATTTTTATTTCGTTTGCTTCTTCTGTTGCTGCATGAAATCCTTTTAATCTTGAAATAACTTCACCTAATTTGCGCCCTCGCTACTAAACTCTTTTAAAACAAAAAGGTACTGTAAATATCTATGCTTGTTGGAACAATTTTTTTTATATAAATTAAGTATGTTAGAAATTAAATTTTTATTTGCATTTCAAAGATCGACTGCTTTCGCTACACTCAATTTTGAAAATGTATACTGCAATGGAAATAGACAAATAACCACTTTGTACTTGTTCACCGATTATCAGGTATTTTGCCGTTTAGAATTTTGTATTTTCTGTACGGATACCCGCTTACCAGCCAAGAGATCCTCGATTCAGTCCCAGGACAGACCATTTGACAATATTCTATAACGGTATCACCTCATAACATTGCTAGCGACTAGTTATGAGTATTAACGCTATGAAAAATTTCTCTAGCTAATGCATTAGTCGTTCCAAGCTGGCGTTACCCAAATACAGTTTTGCGATGATTGATTGGTGTCGTTTTAATACCACAGTAACTAGGAGTTATATCTGCAATGTGTCCAAGGCCATTAAAGATCGAGGTATACAATATGCTTAGCTTGCCTCTACACAGAGCAAGGCATATACATATGTAGTTCAAAAGCAACTGATTTCTTTGATTGTGTGTATTCCGCATTACGATCGTTGCTAAGTGTTACTAAGCTGTTAATTTTGTGGCGGAGATTCTTTCGAAAACACAAACGAAAACAGTGTTTTTTATTGAAGCTCTTTGTGTAGCACATGCACTAAGTTTTGAGTTTTTAATAAAATTTTTAAATTTTCGCTTATATTCCTGCTTATTTCATACCAAGGCAATATGTTTTGTTTCATACGTTCCATATCTAAGCAACTGTTTTTGAGAATACCATAGTTTTCTTTTTTATTTTGATTTCGTTTATTATTTGGAATACCAATTTTCGATCATAGCGTAACTGAAAGCGGAGAGGCAGCAAATTAAACAACACATATAGTGCTGCATCAGCACAGGTTCTCAAAGTCCTCTTATCACCACATCTACACTCTAGCTGGTGTATCAGTGATGTATGTATCTTACGAAGACAGCACAACCGTATATAAGAATTGGCCTCATTCCCCCAGTTAAGCTTAGGGTTAATAATGACCCTTATTAATAATGACCCCCATTAACCTTCAACTACGAAGGTACAATTATGACAAATACCTAACAACGTGATGGTAAATTTTAACCCCTTTAAAATTTTCAAAATTAAAAAAAAACTCTTCTTGTTTAAAATTCGATATTCCCATTTATTCATAGTATATCGCACTGGTTCTTCTATAGGGAATCAACTCAAAAAGAAAATGATAAGAAAGATAAAGTGAAAATTGGCTAATTTTGAGTTGACTCAATGCAGAGGAACCAGTGTGATATGTACATCTTTACTAATAAATAATGACAACGCTAGAGCAAAGGAGAAGAGAGTTATAATAGAAAATAAAGTCAGTGAATTAAATTTACCATCACCTCTTTAGGTAAAGGTTAACTTTTGATAAAAATTTGAGTTCTTAACACACAAGTTAATACCTGCAAAAATAAAAACAACAATTGCTAGTAACTTAAGTAACTACACACGTACATACACATAATACATATAAAATTTATTAGTTTGTTTATACAATTTACTTAAATCTAATTACATACACAAGTGATAAATAAAATGTCAAGTTGTAAATAAAGAAGTGCGAATTTTTTTTGTAGTATTCCTTTCTTCCATTTCATCTAATACTTTAGGTCGTTTATTGCGTATGTCATCCCTTTCTTAATCCAATTTTGTTTCAGTATTGCTCACTTTAGGTTCACCTTTATACTTGGCCACCTAATAACTATAAATCTAATATAATATTAAAAAAAAAAAAAACCGTAACACATAAAATTTACAGACTGTATCAATAATGTACCTCGTCATTGCAAATTTCTTTTGTTAAGGAATTTGTTATATAATTTCAAATATCGTAAAACATTTTTAACATATCACTGAATTCAAAGGTTGTCGCTAAAATAACTTCTTTATAGGTTATATGTTGTTCTTGTAAGAAGGCAAAAAAGTGGCTAGGTCCTTTCTTAACTCTTACATCACTGTTACGAAATATACTAAAAACAATATCACTTCCTTCATCATTTTCGAAGAATCTTGTGTACAAGAGCCAAAAATTTTAATTTTCGGAATAACGTTTCTGTTCCATAAAAGTATTCAATTCTACGGAATTATAAATCGAAAAGAATTATTTTATATTATTATTTTACCAGGATTGTTAAGGGTCGTTGTTTCTTTTTTTCAACAAACCGAAGGTAGACGTTTATTTTGTGTTAATTCCTTAATCTTTAATAGAAGATATTGTTTGTCATTGAATTTTTTTAAAACATAACCTAATTTTATTTCACCATTATAAGTTACTAAAATACTCTTCGCGTTAATGGAGTATAGTTTTTGATAAAAAAACTATACAAATCTTTATTCCTTGCAACATCTTTATAATGAAAAACTTTTATGGTCAATTTCAGGTTCTCTTCTAGAAACAAGTCACATATGTCATAGTTATTGTTAAAATTTTAATTAAAATTTAAGAAAATTTTCATAATTATGGGTGGCCTTCTATATTAGCTAATATACAGGCTTTTAATTGAAATTTAAGAAAATTTTCATAATTATGGGTGGCCTTCTACAAATAACGGAATCTAAATCGTCTTCATGACTAACGTGACTAGGCATTTCACATTTTAAAGCTTAATACCGCTCAAATTCCTTCTCAAAATGTTTTTAATAATAATCGTTAATTTAAAAATATTTTAATAAATTATCTTGACAGACACTGACAATGGTAAAGCATCGATAACCGACGTTGAATTTTTTTGGTGTCACACATGATTTTCTAAAGTAATTGTCAAAATTTTGATAGATGACAGAAGTTGACAATGCCATTAAAAATCATTGTACTTTCGCTATCGAGGAAGTGTACCAGATAAAATCCCGCATCGTTCATCATATAGTGGAATCATAAATGACAATGTCGCTAAATTTCAGCATGAAGTCGACTTATAACAGACAATGTCGCTATGATGTTCTCATATATAAATCCCTTTGCTTGTATCATTGTAACGAGAATTCGTCAATGAGATTTTCATTTATGGTAGTTTCATACGAGTTTCGGCTTGATACTAATGTTGCGACGATGATTCATCGATGAAAATATCATAGTGACATTGTCACAATGTAACAATGGCTTAAGAAAGAAAGAGCGTATCTCAATTTTTTGTTATTTGACAGGAGTAAAAAAACTAAAAAAACCCAAAAAAAGTTTGATACAACAAAAAAACACAATTTTAGCTCAAAGCGAACAATAAATTCAGTGCTGGTTTCTATTTCTATTTATTTCAAGTTATGGCTTTTTTATAATAAGCTATACTACCAGAAAAAGTTAAAACCTCAATTTTGTAAAAAACAAGATACGTTCTTTTTATATATACGTTCTTTTTATATATATATACAACTTTTTAAAGATTGTGTCAATCGAAGGTGTATACATGAAGTATGTATGTAGGTCTATGCATAAGTATGTATGTACATATAAAAAATCTACGTCACAAAGGTTTAAGGACAACAAAATATCTATTTCTTTCTATAACTTTGTAGGTTTGGCGCACGTCTATTCTGTATTATCATCTATTGTCTTCAGTAGGTAAGACGATAGGTTAGTATATATATGGTATATATGTATATTCCTTGAGTTTGAAATCGGTTGTCCTACCCACCTTGGGAATATTAGACAGTTTCTGGATACCCTGGCTAGTAGTGAGAGGCCCCACCCCAAAACCTGTGTATCTGCCAGTTTTAGATTAGGCCACAATGTTCTGGATAACATGCAGGAGGAAAAGATTGCTCCATCCATAATAACAGCCTATTAATGGTCCTAAACTAAGATAGTATTGAGCTCATAATGGACGCCTCCGTCAGAGATCGTTCCTAACTCAGAGATCTGTTATATATCGCATTGCCAGGTATGCTACAGTGTTCAGCTACGCATTAGAATTTGATATTAGTTCTCTCCAGTCAACGACAAGTATGCTGCCTGACTATGGAGTATTGATTTATAATACTATTGGCTAGATCTCTTTTATTGGCCCGAGGAAAATTCGTTAGCTTACGGGGACGGCTATCAAAAATTTTGTAATCTAGTGAAGAGCATTTTTTAAAATTTTTACTCATAAAGTCGATAATGGTAATGCGATTGGCTCATCTTGGATAAGACGGCCTCCGCCATTTTATATATAAGCACAACATATCCCCAGGTTTCCAACCTCTATACCAACAAATTTGCGCACAAGTCATACAGTGCCTATCCCCACCAAAATCAAAAATTTCACTCAATTTAAATTTATGTATTTTAGGATTGCTATCTTGGCATGCATTGAAAATCTTTTTGATTTTTGTTTTAGTGGTTTTGGTTGTGTCTCATATGAATACACACATATGTAGAAGTGCAGTCATTATTCTGTGGTGTAGCTGTATAATTAACAATATTAGCAGACTCTGCTTTCATAAAACCCCAATTCTAACTGGTAAAAACTAATATTACTTTGTTATTAATTATTTATTTTATAATTTAAAGTAAATAGGTAGATATATATGAATGTATGTATATTGATATTGTTGTGTTCAACGAAACCAATTTACGCAACGCATTTCTCATTCACACGAATGCACACGACGAAATCTGCACTGAGATTTGACAGATTGCGTAAATCGATTTCATTGTGTGTACCCACTATTGCATTGAAATTGAAGCGATAGTGCTGCCAGTTCGGCTAGGTTTTTTGTAACCAACACCAGCGTAGGTTGTGAATGTGTGTTACGTTTACAACGTCTTAAAGAAGTTTTAACCCCCATACGATTTTCAAGTAAAGTTTAGACATTTTAAATTTCAAAGTTGTATATCTCTTCCAAACTTTGTTGGATCGATATGAGACCGTTTTTCTTTTTTCTAAATTGATATTTTATATCAAACTACTCTAAAGCTTTTTTAAAAATTATTCTAAAAATCATTTAAAAATCCTTTGGTTAAAATTTTACCCACTTGAAAAAACCGTATATTATTTGATATTAATGTTTTTCCGTGGTCACCTTCATAACAATAAATAATTTCTGACAGCAATTTAACATACATAGTTCGATTAATATAATTCCGTTATTTCTCCAGAAGTCATTTGAAAATAAAGTTTTGTTGGTGAGCATTTTATTATTCATACGACCATACAATTCAGAATTTTATAAAAAAGAAGTTCATTCCTTATCGAACTAGGAATGTATCGAGTTAGTCGCGAAATCGATAATGCAATAATGTTGTTGAACCTTCTATGTCATCATGTGGAAAAAAAGAAAAATGTTTTCGGGATCCAGATGTGAGTTGCGTCCAAAAAACGATAGAGAGTCATGTACTTCTTGTCAAATCATATTTCCCCAAAAAATATACATACGTATGTACTAAAATATTTTATGAAAATCTGTTTTAAACTCAAGTTACTATAGAAGTAGTTTCTTACATAGGCAGACAGGTGAATGAGTTCTAGCACTGAGTTCGAAAATAGTAAATATGTAATTACCATGTTGCAACGAGTTAAAATTCAATGGGTTTACAGCAACATTAAAAAACAGGAATGAAGTTTAGCTCAGATGTCGGTCCACAATTTGTCTTAATTTTCATATAAAGACAAAAGCGAACCAAACAAAATCAAACTGTTTTAAAATTTTTTATTTCTATATTTTGTAAGTATTGCACATATTTCTTATAACAAGTAGGGGTAATTTTGTTGATACTGTGCCAAATTTTAATTAGATACTCTGTTACTCTATTTCACTTCACGGAACATACATATGTACATAAATATGTATGATTTTAGTCATTCTACTTGTAATTGCTGTAATTCGAAAAAAATTCTAAATTGTATTCTTTACATATTATTATACATACATATGTACATAAATATACATGCGGCCGTATTCATAATGAAAACTTAAGTATAGGTTTTCATACACTTGCTGCTGTGTTTGCTAAATTCAGATCAGCAATCTTTAAACACTAAGTTTATTTGCGCCACATTTGTGTCAGTACTTGAAAGTTTGCTGATCTGAGCTTAGCAGACATAGCAGCAAGAGTATTAAAAAACAGAATTATGATAGATACTTGCTAGGTCTTCAATATTAATATTTGTCTTAATATACATATATGTATGCTTTAATACAATGATTCTTCTTATTTTTTTTTTAGTAAATATATAAATTATTTATTGTACAAAATGTCAGAAAACCACGAAGATTGTATTATTGAATTGAAACATATTCCAAATGCAACAACAATAACAAATGAATCGTTAGAATCCTTTCCAAATGTAAAGTATTTCTTTGAAACTTTAGTTAATGATGTAAATATTGAATCCCGTAAAGTTGGAAAATCATTTAAATATTCGAAAGATGTGGAAGAATATCGTTATTTCTCAGCTCATGGACTTTTTATGGATTATTTTATAAGAAAACACTTATCCAATCAATACAAAATCAATCTGACGGATTCACGAACGGAACATATACTTGAAAATCATAACGATTATGAAATGTGTGATAGTTTATATAATGCAATTAAGAAACATTATGATATTTTCAAAGATCCAGAAACTAAGGCACTTGATATTGTAAAAAGTATTAAAATTGTTGCAATGTCACATTTAATATTCTTTCATTACCCTATACCAAGAATTGAATATACGGTAAATGAAGATAATTTACGCGAAATAATAAAATATTGCGAAAGTCTGCCATACCATACAGTTGACTTAAATCCAAAAGTAGGTTGCAAGTATTTTAATGCCGACGCTGATCTGATATTTGATAATGATGTAATTTATGAAATAAAAACATCAAAATTTCGCTCCATTACAAGAAATGAGTATACAATACCTTTAAATAAGTTCTATCAAACTATTATTTATGGATTTGGATTATATAAAATGACTGGAATTAAAATTAAAAAATTTAAAATTTACAATCCCCTATTGGGCGATGAATATTCAATTTACTTGGATCAAATAGATTTTGAGCTATTTGAAAAAGTTTTGAAATATGATGTTGAAATCTTTAGCCGTCTTATCGAACTTATTTCAGAAGAAGTTGATTTATCTTTATTTCCTGAAGTAACCAATAAATAAAATACAAAACAATATAAAAGTATTGTACGTAGACATGTATTTTAAAAAATCGTATATTTGAAATTTTCGTATGTGTATGTATGTAATACAAATTAGTCTACCTTGTGCATAAATGTTATTATTAGACTTTTTTTAAAATTAATCGTTAGTTCAAAATGCTGTAATAAAATACATACATATGTAATAAAATAATATGTTGTGAAATTGTTATACACGATAACAAAAAATTTTGTTTTAACTTGATTCTTTGATTTGCCTTTTTTTAATAAAAACATGAAAAAATAAACAATATTGTAATCAATTTGAATTTAACGTAGGATACAATTATTTCGAATATGTTTTAAATTAATTTATTAAATGTTCTTATACTTATTGTGAATATTCATAGTTTCCGTGTAAGTATATTATTATATTTAAGTTGTTATTTTAACATTGACATAATGTTACTCAGTATTGCCAGATAAGAGAATTTGTCTCCGAATCTTACTAAATTACATAACGCACTTGTACCACTATAGTAATTCAACCCAAAATTTGGCAATTTTCACTTTGGCAAGAGAACGATATACATACATCGATTATATCTACCCACTGTAGGTAGTTATTTATCTACTGAAAATTTTTATTTTCTGAGTTGACTCACTTTAGCGGTCCAAGTACGGAATGCATTAACAAAAAATCTAGTTTTAAAATGGCAGAGTAACTTGGGGTAATCTGGAGTCGCTTTCTATTTTTTAAAGTAGATCTTATATGATAGTTGTATTTGTATGAGTAGTTAACTGACCGGAAAATATTAGCTTCAAACTTATTTTAGTAAAAATACCATTGAATTGAACTTGTGAAAACTGTTTTTTTCTTGGTTTTGTACATTCTATTGTATATAAGAAAAATTTTTTTAGATTGAAATATTTGCCACTCGGCTAATGTGGTATACTTGAGTTAAACTTAGGCTGACAGGTATTTCTTTTGATAATGAAATTATTTTTCGATATTCTTCAAAAGGCACACAACCAGCATAATTTTCCTTAATCTATGTAAATATAAATTAGATAAACAGGTTTTTCAACTGTTCCAAGTACACATTCAAAAGATTTAGGAACTTGCATTGCTATAATTTGAGTCAGTAACAAAATTATAAGCGTTGTTGCGGGTGGCTAAGTGTTGTCGGCATGGCAGAAACATTCTAGTCGAAATTGAAAAAAATTTTGCGAGACCACACATTACAGACACATTTTAGGGATGTGATCAGCTATATGCTGTAACCATGAGTCCCTAATTATTGTAAATAGGAGCAGTGTTTTTATTATTTATTATTAAGATTTTTTTCTTCCGGAATTAAAAATATTATCTGGTTACACTCGTAGGGAGCTCCTTGCTGTGTAGGTTTATTAACCAGAATATTACTCGCATCTGAAAAAAGGAATATTAGAAATTTAATAGAAATAAGAGAAGAAAAAACGATTTTTTGAAAGTATATTTTGTGTAGCAATTTTTATAATATAGATTGGTGAAATTTAGGAGGGCGGTTAAGGTGTTATACGGGGCCTGCAAATGAAAATGTTTATAGATGCAATGCGGCCATGGAAGGGTTGGGCGATTGGTGTATTACATCCCACTCCCTATTCACATACATTTGGTGGTAAGCGGTAAGAATTATTGAGATAGATTTTTGAAACATTTTTTCTTCCTTGTTCGAAGGTTAACAGGGTTGGGAATCTCCTCTGAGATTGATCCCGCGAGATCCCAATGTAGAGTAAAGAAACAGACCTATTTATAATTATTTTATATATCTGGCAATACTATTCTCATCAAATGGGAGATGATTCATGGAAATAATAAAAATAAATAGATACTCCACCGACTTAAACTATGTCTATTGTATTATAAGATCTTTTTCTAATTTAACATTAAGGTATTTTATATGTATACTTCTACTAGCATTTTATTAACATTTAATTCTCATTTAACTTTACATTTCAGGGTATGTATGTAAATAAAATGGCAGACTTAGTGGATGAAGTAAAAATTAAATACAAACCATCAGTTTTTGATATAATCACATTAAATCAGCAACTGTTTCAAAATGTTCTATACTTCTTTAAAATTCTAAATGACAATACAAAAATTACTACGAATCATGTTGGAAAACGATTTATATATGAAGATCGTTTTCACAAAGACAATCAATGTTTTGTGCAACACTTTATAAAGAAGCATTTATCGAATAGATTTAAGGCGGCAATAACAGATTTATACATGGAAAAGATGTTAAAAAATCCAGAAAAGTATAAAGTTGAGAGCAATTATAGAGTTAGTTTAAATGACATCAGAAAAGCTTATGACGTGTATAGAGATCTTAAGACAGGAGCAATGGATGCCATTCAAAGTATAAAGTTTGTAGCGCTGTCAATGGCATTAATTTATGACACTCCAATTCCACCAAAACTTCAATACAAAGTTAACGAAGATAATTTGATGGAAATTCAAAGCTATTTGGATCTGTTGCCCTATAGGAGAGCTGATTTATGTCTCACTTTAGATTGTGATTATTTTAAGACGGATACTGGTTTTCTATTTGATTATGTATTTGATAACGAAGTTATCTATCGAATAAATCCCAGTAGATATAAGTTTCTTAATCAAGGCGTCGCAAATATAAAATTTAACAAATTCCATGAGCTTCTTTTGAAAGCATTTGCTTTTTACAAAAAAACAAATAAAAAAATTAAGAAACTTATAATTTATAACCCTTTTCTAAGTGAAGAGCATTCAATTGTACTGAACGATTTAAACTACGATTTATTTGAAAAAGTCCTAAGACGAGATACTGAAAAATATAGCCTTGTAATGGAAATAAAGGAGGAAAAACAAGTATTGAATTTGTCTTTATTTGAAAGCAAAAACAAAGAAGAGAGCGAACTAACAAATTAATCCTTTTTTATTTTAATAATTTTATAATTTTTTAGTTTTTTGTATAATTTGAAATAGTACATATAGTGCAAAATAAAGTTTACTATGATATTATTAACATATATTTGTACATTTATTTTTTTGCTTAAATTAGATAATTCTCAAAATTTATTGATTTAATAAAAATTAAAATCATCAATGAGAAAATCCGACCTAGTGCAAGGGGAAACCTCACTAATGTTGATGTACAGCTGAAAAGAAGAGGGAACATTTCGAATACGTACTGAACGTTCAACGGTCAACACACCCACTGAACAACATTCTACCCATTTGTTTGGACCCGCGAACTAGGTGGGGAAACTGGAAGGGTTGATAATAGTACGGCAGATATTCTAAAAGTAAATAGAGGACTAACCGCAAGAACTATATGTTTTTCTATTTGTGAAAATATGGAACCTGGAAATCATCCCGAGTGATTGACTGTGCTATATTATTGTTAAGTTCCCGTTGTAAAAGTTTTTATGAGGATAATATTGGAGCGACATATCACGCATGTAGAGACGAAGCTTTCCTCAGAAAAAGTTGGCTTCCGAAGTGGAAGATCCAGCAAAAAATACTCTACGTATTATCATTGAGCAGACGATTGAAATACGCTCCCCCTCCCGTTATATCCTTCTTTTAAATGATATTTGGTTTTATTATGGAGGCAGACACTTGCGTCATTCCTGCATCAAACTGTGTTGGGTTCGTGGAAACTGCGGCATTTTTGAAAACGATATTGTGGGTGAGCTGGAAAAACGGGCGCGTCAAAATATGTGAAACTGGTGGATAATAGATTCTCGCTGGAGTTCTTCGTGAATTAGTGAACAAATAGGTCCATCGTAGAGTGAAAGAGTCCTGGAGGGGAAGGGAGACTGCACGTTCCCCTTTCTCTTTTATCTCTACTACCATTCTAAGACTTACATTTGCAATCTTTAGAATTTTGTTCATTGAATATCATTAATTTAATTATCATCTGTAACATGGGTAAATTTCATGTACATATAAAAACTGATTTATGTAAAGTTTATTTATTTATTAATTACTTTATAATTTTCAAGAAATTCTGAATTTTTTAAGAAAAACCATAGTACGTATAAGTAACAAATGGCCTTGGTTTAATTCAAAATTGTAGTTAAATAGCTTTGAAGGCAAGAAAAACCATAGTTTTGCCAACTGTATGTCCTGTGAAAAACTATACGTATTCGATACAACAGAATAGAAATACATACATACATACATATTTAATCCGTGCAGAACAATTATTAACAAGTATCGTAAACCTTACAAAAAATTCTTTTGAAATGTGAAATGAACAAAAACTAAAATTCAATATACTAAAAATAATTACATACTAATTTATCGTTGTGTGTATGTATGTATGTGTGTAGGAAAATTGTAATTTAGGTAGACAAACAAATGTCTTTACTAGTAGACAGAATTTAGGATTAAAAATAAAGTTGGTTGCCGATACATATGTACATACAATCAGTAGGTACACAGCATGAATTTTAAATTCGGAAATTCCAAGTTGTAAAATATCAATCATTAGGAAATATTTTTTTTTTGGTGAAAGAAAAAAGGAAAGAGCAAAACAATATACAAATCTTTTTCAAACATTTCTACGAAAACTTCTGTACAAAAAAATTTTACATTTTTATGTACCTGCATTGTTTCTTTGATAGCAAAGAAATCTTGCAACTGCAAGCAAGATTCCCAACAAAATCGTTTTTTATAACTTGTTAAGTATTTTATATATAGTATATATGTATGTATACTTAGATTTTTCCCCAACAATCTCTTATTAGAATTAATTAAAATTTCTATTAATTAACATTCGTCTAAGAATTTTCCTTTTGGAAATTCTGAATGGATCTTTCTCTGGATTCGTCATGAATCAAGTTACTAATCCATAAGTAATTATAGGCCTTATAATTTATAGCGTTGTAAATTGTTAAGCTCGAATGTTCTTGTTAAAAGTTGCAGCTTAAATATTCCATTATGTGCAAAGTACGATTTGTTTGCTAATACAATTAGGTCCTGTATACAGTCTCCTGCACTTTTATTAGTGTTTATCAGTATGCCTAAGTACTAAATACATTAAAAATAAGCTACTAAAATAACAGAAAACTATATACATACTTATACTTCGTATAAAAGAGACTGTCATTATTTAGCCAATTCCTTTTCATTTCGCATGTAGCCATACTCTACACTCGTGATTTAAGTTACAATGCAGAAAATCAGTAGAATATCTTAATATTTTCGAGGCCATGTATATTTTTCTTTGCCCGAGAATCCATATACCTACATACAAATGTATATGTATATTATAAAAGGGCGATAAAGTCCTGAATTCGTACCTATTTATTGAGATGTACTATTAGTTTTTATGGGAAGTATCACGTCCACTATTATTACGGTGTTAATTTTTTAATTTAATGTCCTTCTTAATTTCCCCTTGTACCCCTTATTAGCTAAACAAAGTGCAACTTTTGAAAATATACTCTTGTTGGTAATGAATATTATCAAACTACTTTAAGATGAAATAAATGTCTAATTTGGGCCGTTTATTCTCAAAAACATACCCTATTATACTTTCGTTAGGTATCTGTGCTCCAAATTTACGTTTATGCCTGATTGACTCATGAACAGAATGAATCTGCAAAATTATTTATCAGCTTTATTTGCATATGATCTAATTTTCTACCGATTTTAACCTCCCCCAGGTAAAATTTCGAAAAAATCATATTACGGATGATTGATTCGAATTCTCTTTTTAGGGTCAACCATAAGTTGATATTATGGTTTCAATATAAATAAGTCTATTAGGAAGATTTAGCAGATAATGTTATGTTCTTTAACCTATTAAACACAATTATGTCTTTTTCTAACAAAGTTTCATGAATGTCATTTAGTTGGAGTCGGTATTTCACCTAAGTTATCATTTTCACGAGATCATAGCTCATAGGGATCCAACAAGACTAGAGAGGAGCTTTTTATTATTTATATTTTACTATTCTTCTGCATACATTCTCCAAAACGAAACGAAATGTGAGTAATAAGAACTCGTGGGATGAAATGTGTTATTGGGCAAATTGGGAATTATAAATTCTTATTTACCCACCAACAACTATAACGTATTGTTGTATTCATCTGCATGGCCTTGGTTTTAATAGATCTATTTAAATACCATATTAAGCAGCTTCGGTTATCAGCTTATCCGGTTTGAATTGCAGTTCGACATATGACAGAAAACAGATATCATCTTCATAATCTAGGAAAGATCATAAAGGTATACTCCAAAACTGCTCGTATAGGTGATGAAAGATATAGAGATAATACAAATTTATTTTGCCATCATTATAACATAAATAAGGTAAACACAATAAAATAGGACTCTACTGAGATCATGGTTACCATCAGTTATTATTTTATACCACCGCTTAATTGGCCTTCATGTCATTGGCAAAAATTCCTAGGAAATATCGAAATATAAGGTCTGGGAAATTGGAATAAATAATCTAAAAGAATGGTAGCACTAATGGTATCCTATGGGGACGATTTTTATACCTGGTAATGCTATTCGAAGTAGAATGAAATATGAAAACAAAATAAAACCCGCGAAATTTTTTTTGTATTTTTTATTTTTCTTTTTTTTAACATTATTGTTGTTTGTCCAACTAATAAACCAACTGACAAACAAACAGACCGGACCAGACAAACAAATTCATATTAAGGGAAGATTATATTTATTACCAAAAAAACCCAACAATAGTTTACATTGTAAAACAAACTTTACATATACACAGCCTTTTACCCTTCGGACTGTAAAAAAAGAAAATTTACGCGTGATCCCTGCCTTAACTCTTATGTATGTATATTACTGCAGGTATACAACAAACACGTATCCTTTCAATAGAAGAGTACAAAGAAAAAACGAACAAACAAGAATAAATAGGAATTTTGGATCGCAATTATTTGTGCAGTAAGAATTGTTGTAAACTGGCAAGCTGACGACAACGATCAATTTTTCCACCCCTAAATGGTGCTATATTTGTTGTTGTTCTTATAATACAATACAAAAGAGTACAACAACAAATCAGTAGTAGGTAGATATTAAAAAGGATATCAGCTAGCCAGCAGGCAAAGAAGGACTAAATGGCGGCAGAAGCAGTAACAACATTAATAGCAAGAACAAAGCAGAGGTCTCTACAAGAAGAATCGAAAAGATATGTAAGTAGTTGCTACTAAAGCATCAAGAAGTAAAGTTGGGTTTGTTCTTAAAGCAGTATTTGTTCTCAGTATAACAAGTTTTTTAAAATTCTGGTTTGAATTTGGCCTTTTTGATATCAAATTAATTTCAAGTGCTCAATAATTTGTGAAAACTATTCTGTTTTTCTAAAAGGATTTTTATAATGGAACCAAAATTGGTAAGTTTCTGTACGCATGTAGGTGCACAGATAATGATCCAATCAAATTTATTTAATTACATGCAATATAAATCAAAATGATTTTTGTAAATTGTTCAAAATTACAAAACGTAACAGATTTTAGAAAAATTAGAGTCGTATAATAAAGAACAATATTATGAAAAAATTTTATACCAAATTCAGGTGTGTGCATTGTGATAAAATTTTGCTATAAACCTACCATTTCACGCTTCATGTGTTTGTCAATAAAATTACATTTTTTTAATTTTATTTACATACATATGCATGTATGTATGTATCTGTTCTATGAAAGATTAAATTCTCTTCTAGTTCAACTTTGAAAAAATTAAAGTCAATCCGATTGAAATTTGACAAGTAATTACAGTTTTTAAATAAAATGTTTATGGCTCCAAAACCAAAATTTAGAACGTAGTCTTAAGTAAAGAGAAAAATTTTGTTAATTGGCTGCAAACATTATCACATACACCCCGGCCATCTAAGGTGGTATGGGTTAAAAACATACGCCTGAAAAAAAATTTGTATATAAAAATAAAAAAAATCACTTCTGAATGGATCTACAATAGATTTATCGATCACCGAGTGGAGGCGAGGTTTCATCGCTTACCCTTCCTAGTCTCACTTAAATAAAAATTATACATGTAATCCTAAAACAATGAATATAATTTGTAAATATTTGTCTTGTTTTAAAACAGTCGTTAATCTAAAATAAATAATATTTAGTTTTGAATTGCGCTTAACGAACTATAAAATTTTAGAAGAGAACGTGTTATTACTTCTGTAAATTGCTCAATTTCCAGTGGAAAAGTTGTGGCATATTCTTTCAAGTTATATCTTAATCATATCAATAATATATCTATTTTTTATCCATATATAATTGATTTGCTGCTTAAAACTCAAATGCAAATGGATGCTGCATTATAAATTGAATTTATGAGAACTAGTCGCCTGGATTTGGAATGCTGTTCAAATAAAAAACAAAGTCATATATAAAAATGGATTGTGGTTTGATCGAATGCTTAAAACTTGGAAACGACTGGACTAAATTAGATACTTCTATAAAAAAGGCCGAAAAATGTTCAGCGTGTGGCGCTGTAGGCGGTCATTCCTTTATATCTGCTTCCGTTAAAGGCATTTGAATAAGATTTGACACGTCGATTTAGTGCACATATATAGCAGCAAATATAAACGGGATTGGACAAGTGTGAATGGTATCTCCAATTCAAAGTAAATAATTATTTATGTATATCTTTTTAACGGTAGTCAATCCACATGGTCAGTCGAAGTATGGACAAAATTAAATAAGTGGATGTGTCACCTACCATAAAAAGGTTAAATTTGCATTTTGTATATCTAAAGAATGGTTAGAATGGCAGTTTCTGAACTTGGTCTAAATGACTTGGTTGTCAATACAAATCATTGGTTTTAATTTAAATCCTTTAAATTAAAATTCCTTTAAATCTTTCTTATGAGGAATACATTTTATAGATATACAACACAAAGGCTTCCCGAATGCGAAAAGAGTTACATAAAAACAAAGATGTTAATCTATCAATCAATTCAGTACATTCCATTCAGAATACTTGTTCAATTTGAATCCTTGGGATTTTGCATATATTATTGTCTGGTATAAAGCGACTAGATCCGCCGTATATATTGAGCTATAGGGTGGCAACAATGACCTCCTTATAACCTCATCTTCCGTACTGACGGCAAATGGAACCATTTCATTATTTTTAGGACCGTCAGTGAACAAAAATTTGTGACTTTAAAATTTTTATCTAATTTCACTAAAACGAGACCATATTGGGAGGAGCTAGTATAAAATTTTCAAATCTAGTCTTAAACGTTTCAAATATATTGGTATCTAAAGCCGATAGAGGGTTAGTATTGTTGGTTAAGAAATTAAATCTAAGGGGATGGAATTATGGTTTCCCTTTTCCTGAGATTTCATTTATTCACTATCCCTCTTAGTGGTGTGGACTTGTAGATAATTGTGTTAAATAGTTTCGAAGTTTCAATTTACATTTGGTTAATAAATGGCAAAATGTTCGATTTAAATAATAGTTTCTTGTGGATGTAGTGCGAAATGCTCCCAGAGTACTTTTTACTGAAAAAAATATTAACATAAAAAAACCAAATTATGTATGAAATGGATTTTAACTCCCATATTCATTACAATATTACCGATTTATTAATGACTTTAACTTTACATTTATTTTTACCTTTGTAGGTTGTTGTAAAGCAGCAACAGTTGACAACTCAGCCCATGACAGTGGTAGTTGGCTCAGCACAAAATTTCAGGAGTGTGCTTGGACCAGCTGATTATTGGCGTCGTCCTTTGATGGTGAACGCATGGACACAAACTACAGACAATGATTTTTCATATATTAACTATATAGAACAAAGAGAACAACAATCCAAAAGAGAAATAGAATTGGAAGAAAAAATTAAAATGCTCGAAGAAAATCTTAAGGCCCACGCAGATTTATTGTCGCAAATACATGCGACGTCAGCAAAAACAACCGCCTTGTTAGGACAACAGCATAGATATCCACCACAACATAATGAACAGGGATCCACCGCCAATGTTAATAGTATAAACTGTATTACAAACAGAACACCTCAAACTAATAACGGAACAGTTAGCACTGTTAATAGCGGACACAGTTCTCCAATTAATTCTGTTATAAATCCACTTCAACAGGTAAACTGTTCTCCGGCCGATAGCGTTAAGTATACGATAATTGCGGAAGGAACTGGTAATCAAAATGGTGAACCAATTGAAATACAATTGGCTGAAGATGATGGTGCCATAAATTTAAATAGTTCTTCTGATTCTGGACGTTTAGAGATTTGTTATGCTTCTGAAGAAAATATAGAGATTAAGTCTGAATTTAATGTTGATAATAAACAAACAGTGGAACAGCCTTCAACTTCAACTTCTACTCAAAATGAATATCAACACATAAAAAGACGCAAAATTGCCGTCAATCAAACTGAAACTCTATCAAACAATTCCAACCATTCTTTCTGTAGTGATCAAGATATGATATCACCAGCCAATTTTGCGCAAAAGCAAAGACGCCGCAGTAGCAATAGCTCATTAAAAACTCCTAAAATGGAACGTCCTAATTGTAGCAGAAAATTAACGCAAAATCCATTATCAAAAATGCCTGTTATCGATACTGAAAATGTTATGGTATCGATTGGGCCGAACAATACCCGCATTCCAGCATCAATCTATGAAAGTATGAGTTGGACTTCAGCATCTATTGCGACTAGAAAACTCCTAATGACCATATTTGATCGTGACGTTTTAGCAACGCATTCCATGACTGGTAAACCATCTCCTGCTTTTAAAGATCAAGGCAAACCACCAAAAGAGATGCTAAATCCCCTTGCCGTACAAGACATTATTTTTGCAGTTACCCGTAAATGTAAAGTATCCGAAAAAGAGGTACGTAATGCTATCACTACAAAATGTGCCGACGAGAACAAGATGATGAAGTTGCAAATAAATAAACGTCCACCGATGCAAGAAATAAATGGCGAAAATGGGATGGCACCGATAAACGATATAAATAAAGAAAATGTCGCACCAATAAACAGCATAAATAAAGAAAATGTGATATCGCATGATTTGATAAGAAATTGATAAGTCTGCTAGAGACTAAAATCGAAAGTTTACAAATCATAAAATTTAAATACCAAAAATACAATTTATCTTTATAATATACATATGTACATGCTAAATATATGATGATGTACCTTTTTCGTAAACTAAGAAATTGTATTTTTAAACTTTTACTATATACATATATATTTATGTACATACATATGAACATATTTAATCAAAAAAATTTTAAGTTTAAACAGTAGGTACATATTTTTTTATTTGCATATATATTTTTGTATTTTTGGAGGTTAAGTAGAAAAATATTACACAATAGTATAAGAAAATTTTATTTTTATTTTATTAATTATGGTAAAATACGTGCATATATAGATATTGTTATAAAACAAAATTGGATTGCAAATTTAAAGATGCTTTACAAACTCGATAAAGTTTTATGATTTTTTTAACTCAAAGTAATTAAATTTTTATATACATATATATATATATATATATATATATATATATATATATATATATATATATGTACATATGCTTTATTTCTGAAAACATATTTAAGCATTAAATTATTATCTTTAATTTCAGTCAAATCATTGTGTTAAAATTTAAGACATGTGTAATCTATCTTAAAAAATAATATTTTTCCTTATCGAAATAAATATTACTAATCATTTTGAGCATAAAAATATTTATTTTTAATTTATAATAAATGAAATTAAATCTTTTGATATTTATATAAAAGTTTAAAATCGAGGTTGAAATCAGGGAATACATTTTACAAAACTGGCGCAGTAGTGATAAAAGATTCCAAACAAAAAATCTATTCTGACTAAATTTCACTGCGTCATGTGATCGCCAAGAATTTCTTTTTAGTTTTGGTACCCAAACTCGCAAGAATTTTAATAAATAAAAAGATATTTAATTCATTTTTTTAATAAATAAATAATTAAATATTTAATTCATTGTTTTTTTCTACGAGTCAAACATAAAATTTAAATGGACAGCAAATAAATACATTTCAAAAGTGAAATATTTCTTAAACTTTATTAGTCGATGTATGGTAAAAATATGGCATTAATTTTTAGAATATGCTACGTACATATTTCATTTCATATCAGCAAAAATTAAGCTGAAAATTTAAGTATTTTATTAAACATATTTGAATTGATTCATATTCAGCATTTACCCCTTAACTAGAAAAGAAAAAAATCTAGGTGAAATAGAGTAGAAAATGAATTTTAATTTTTAAATGATTAATTTTAGCGAGTGAGTTGTTTGAGTTTAAAGCAAAGAGCTTTATTTATGTCCTTTTTCTAGCCATTTTAATTTAGTAAATTGCTGTCACTAACTCAAACTTTAATTTTATTTATTTATTGCAACGGACAACTGGTCTTAACGATACTGAATGTTCTATCCTGCTGAATTAAAAAATAATGTAAGAATTGTGTGCTTGTATGCAAACACGAAAGGAAAAGTACCAATATAATAAAATTGAATTTGATTTTAGAGTTTAAATTATTTAAACTATCTGCTATTTGTCTTAAAACAAAATGTCATTTACTGTTTCTGTATTCGCAATTTATCGTCTATTCTTTATTTAAAAACGGTGTGGTTCTATCCTGATGAACCAGAGTGTACGCATATTGATGCCAAAAATTCAGCTCAAAAAAGTGAGTGCTCACTTTTATATTTCTTTATAAATAAAGAAATTAAAATCTAATACTTTTTATAATTGCTTAAAAGCTTTTAGGGGTAGAATTTAATTTAATTGATCTCAGGTTTTGGAGCTGTCCATTGGCCGTTAAATTAATCATGCCATTTGAGCCAAATTTGTAAAAAGTAAATATTATCCTTTGATTTATAGCCAATAACAAATATTTCATACACACTTTTGATTTTTTTTTTTTTTTCAAAACCTAAACGATTAAAAAGCCACCCGCTATAATTTAACGATGAGATCCTTGTTGTACAGTAGTTATCGGATATTAGAACATCGTATAGGATGTGTATATAGTATGTATACTATCCATAGAAAAGTTTCATAAAAGAAAAAACTTGATTTAAGAAACTATTCCCAAGTATAAAAAATAAATGATATGAAAGATTTTGATGATATAATTTTTTCGTATGGCAATACTGGATATAGAAAGAGTACAGGAAAAATTTCATCTGTAAGCAGATAGTAGCGATAGGTAACTTTATAAAAATTATTGAAATGTTGCTATTATTTTATTTTTTATACTTATAGAAATACATACATATATTATTCATTTTTTTATCTGGACTTATAAGAAAAAGTTATAACATGTATGTATATGTTTATCAGAAATAACATTCTTATAAACAATAATTGCTTATAAGAAAAACCGCATATAAGAAACAATTTTGGGCCTGTTCTGAAAATCACGTGATTTCAAATTACGAACGATTTCAAAATCAATTGTGAATTTTTCAGAGTGATTTTATTTTCTGAAATCACGAGCAAATAAGTTTAAAGTTTTGTTTAAACGTATTTTTTGGATTAAATAATTGTGTCTAATCGTTTCGTTCAGCTCTTTCTCTTTCAGTACTTTTATCTATCTGCTGCTTTTTTTGTTTTTTTTTTTTTAATTATAACATTATTGAAGTAAATGAGCGATAAATTATTGACTTCCTTTTTCTACTATACAGAATGTCTCATATGCCAATATAAAAGTCACAGGTTGCCTTATATTTAATTAATTATTTTGTCTTTGACGTTTTCTTTTGCAAAATATTTCAAAACAAAAATAAGCAAAAGAAACACCCGCAAAATAATAGATATATCATGCGCACAAAATTATTTCTCATATTAAATAGAATCTGATACAGACGGAAATAAAATTGTGAAAATCCTTAAAATTCTCTTCGAATCGATTAGATAAGTTCATTTCAGTAGAAAAAACGGAATAGTTCGAACGTCTCATACGAAAAGTGAACGGAACAAAATAACACAGAAACCGATCTCATTCACCAAATAATTATAACAAACAGCAATAGAGATACAGACTGTCGGTGTAAATTGAACAGAAAACAGTGCTGGGCAAAGTGTTGAAATAAAAGTAAAGAACAAAATAGAATAAAATATATTCGAGTAAATTCCGAAAAATCAAGAAAATTTAAACAAAACAAAAAATTAAAAAAAATAACAGAAAAACAATTACAGCTGCTGCAAGAAATTTTTGTTTTCTTTTCCTAAATTTTCCGTTTGTATTTTCGGTCAGTCTTTACACACAGCATATAAAAATTTTCATCTGATTTTTTTTATATTTTTTTTTCATCAAAAGAAAATTGTATCTGTCTACTCAAAAAAAACTAATTTGAAAATTTAAAGTTATGGATATTTTAAAGAAAATGTTCCAACAGAACGAGGAGGAGGCCAAAAAGAATATGGAGTAAGTATCCTTTCGAAGAAAAAAAAAAGCAAACAAATAATTGCGTAAAAATCACGACATTCCTCTGTGTGTACATATGTATGCTTTTGCCATCTTTACAAGAGTTTACAGGCAACAACAGCAATAAAAGCTATTAAAGGAGACCCAGAAAAAGTTGATTTGCAATTTATTGGTATTTAATCGATAAGTCAATTGTTCTTTTTGAAAATCAATTGTAGAAGCGGATAAAATACTATATGATCTTTATTGAAAATTAATTCGAATATTTGCCATTATTATTACCTATGACGTTTTGCCATTTTTCTGTCAGCTTCATTATTCGAACACCATAGAACTTTTGTGTTTTACCGGTAGAGAAAAGTTTGTTCTAAAGATTTTGGACAATTCTTAACCATCAAAAATTTTTTACAAACAACAACCGGTAGGCCGGGTTAAATATATATGGGCTACATTGAAACTTTCCAGTCAAACGCATTGCAAATGTCGGGTAATTAAAGTTCTGTATTCTGTTGAAAAATTATGGTCAGTTTTTTATTGCTTGTTCAAATGGTCGAGTGAAGAGCAGAAGAAGGTGAAGTAGCTTATTTTAGATGATTCAAATCTATCTACCAAACACTAAACATAACTTTGGCATGAATCTTGGCTTTACTCACAGCATTCTCAGCGAAATCGTCTCGGTATATTTTTAGTGATTTTACTCAAAAATAATTCAGGGTTCATTATTACCAATTATTTGGGGTAATCAAAGTAGAAACAAAAATAGTATATTTTATTATTTTAAATTACTATAATCAGGTGTCACACTGCCGTAATATGCAATTCAAAAATTTTTAGTCAATTTACCTCCCTTGATATCTATTTTTCTTTTTGTTATATTGCACAGTCTGTATGCAAAGTCGCCAATTGTATTCCATATTCTTCCATAAGCTAAAATCTATTCCATCACTTTTACAACTGATAAAGATAATATTTTTAGGATAATAACACTGCTCAACACGACAAAAAAAATTTCTATTTCCTGAGAATTTTGTTTGTTTCCGTATTAAAATGACGCGCATGTTCTAAATATGGTAACAGTTTTTCTGTAACAGCTTTCGTTTTTGAGTTGTAGGTAACTGCCCTCATTTACTATTTTTACTTAGATTTTCGCTTTTTATTTGACACAAATATATTTTATTGTTGTTTTAGATATGGCTTCGTAAAAAAATTTTGTGTGCATAAATCAAATTATTTTTGCTATATTTGTGGTGAATATATATTTCAACAATATTGAATATCGAAAACGTCTATTCGATTTTCTGAAAACTGAGTTTCATCAATACTTTCATATAACATTGCGTAATCAGGACAAATTATGGGTATAATTGTTGGGCCGCAGATTCGCCAGCTCGTGAAAGATCCTAAAATTGTCAAATTAGTGACTGATGTCGAATCCAAAGCTAGGAAATTATTTGTTTTGCTTATAAGTAATTTCTTAGGAAAATACAAATCATACAGCAAAGATTTCATGAGGTTATTCGGACAATGGGCGTTATCAGTGAAGGTGGGACTCACATATGATGGCAGACTACTGCTGGAGTTTGCAACGAGATCTAACTAAAGTCATTAATTCAAGGAAATCTTATAAAAGATCATTTGATAGTGTTCAGTAGAAATTTTTTTTATTAAATTTATGTTTACCTTGGTTAAGTTATAGTTATTATGTATATATATTTTTTGTCATACCATATTTTTTTCATAGCTAAGGCCATAGAAAGGAAACAAAACTTGTGTTGAGCAGTGTAATCGTCAAGCCTATTTTTCAAGCTAGAGCTGTGTACGCATGCTCCGTATAAAGTAATTGTGCAAAGACGCACACAAGAAAATTATAGATCAGTCAAAATAAACTATCATGAAACTAATTTGGATTTTCTCTACACTCTGACTACATAGTATTTGCAATGTTAGACTCATTATTAATCGTTTTACAAAATTATCAGACAAATGTATGACTTTTGCATTTCTTGAGAATGAATTTCATGTAATTATGTTCGAATTTATTGTTGTGTATTAATTGTAAATCTATTATATATTGTATATGTGCATATGTATTTATTGAAGGTTTTTACAAGCAAATTTTCCTTCTCCACACACTTAATTTATACATACTGATATAGAAATAGAAATATTTTAGATGTAAAGTATAATATCCAATTCTCTGTAATCTAGGTTAGGTTAGGAGGGAGTGACAGCCTCGTTAAGTCAAGGCACACATAGCTGTCCGTAGTGATACCACAGCTTAGTCAGGTTAGTCATTAAAAGAATCTAACTTCGTTAAGACACACAGCATCCCTTTAATTAGAAGGGCATTTACAAAGTACATGAGATTATAAGAGCAATTTCTTCGTATAGGTGACACATAGATGCTTTTAAATAAATATCTTTTGAAGGATAACATAAAATTTTTTCTCTAAAATTGATTAAATCTCTGTTTTTACTGTATCTGCATACATGTGTATATATACTTTATGTATAGTTGGGAACGCTGTTAAATCTATAAGGATGTATGGAGGCTGCGCACTTTAAAATAATTTTTTTTTTTATTCAATCATTACTCGGTTAAGTAATTTTCTAGTTCATTGATTTGTTTAAAACAAATTATCTAAGAGAAAGGTAATGTTGGAATTTCATGCTGTCGTAATAAACATATCTTTAGCTTTAATATTAATGGTGTCCAAATGTTGAATGCATAATGCAAATATAAATTATCTATTCTATGTTACATAAGCAAAACAAATGAAATAAGTCTATTAAGCTTTAAATCTTTAAAATCCTCCGACTTTAGTTGTTGATAAATCTTTATAAATGAAAGTTTTCGATTGATAACAATAAATAAAATTTAAATATTTAAGATCTCAACTGTGTCACACAGCTTTACTTCCTGTGTTCATATAAGTTTAATTATTGTTTGGTAAAGTAAAATTTTGTTCTCCCAACTTAATGTGGTCTTTCCACGTAAGTCGTCTACCTAAATACCTTTCAGGATATTTTACACAATTAGAATTCAAAGCCTGCTTTAAATTAAACTTAATAAATCATCTAAAAATTATATAAAGTGACAATTGTAAGCTCCTGTGTAAAATTATATTAAAAATACTTTCAATTACATTTCATTTGTTTGCGTTATATTTTCAGTGGAACTAAGCCGGCAAAAGATGAATTTCGTAAGCCGCAGTGGTTTGAAGAAGCTGAAACTGATGATGAACTGTTTGATGATGACCGTAAATTTGCATTCCAAATTTTTACCAACCCCATGGAATTACAAAAACATTTTGAAAGACAAATGCAACAAATTTTAGAAGCTGTCAGTGAAATGGAAGGTGGTATGTTAACGTTTTGTATATGCAAATATTTTTTGGTCTTTTTATAATATATTTTTTATAATATGCTAGATAGTGATATTGTTGTGGAAAAAAATATTAAGGAAGATTATTTAAAGCCTGGCTTTGAAAGTGAAATCATTAAGGAATTTGAAAAGCAAAAGAATCAGTACTTTGACACCGATTTAGATGGAGAGTAAGACGAAAATTGTCAATATTTTTCTTTTAGATTAATTTAATTAATAATTTGGATTTTGTTTTTTAGAATATTCCCCGACCAACTCCATTCTTTAATACAACGTTTTGCCAATGGTGAAGGAGAAGTTTTAAAGCATATTCCCCAACAGGAAGTCCAAGGTAATATTTTGCCTCGCAACGATAATAAATTCTTGCGTAATTGGAAACCAAAGCCGAAACTTAGCGATGAGGAAATAATAATGGGAAAAATTCATGGCACTTTACAAGATGAAGATCAAGAGCTGCGAAAACGTTCAGCAACACCGCCTTTAATGCCGCGTGGCCGACCTGATATTATGACACCCATGACTCCTATGATGCCTAGGAGTTCCTTTGGTAGTGGAGTATTTGATGGAAATTATAATGTAATTTAACAAAACTGAACTTAGTATAAAAAGATTTAAGCTTATTAAGTATTAATTTCCTTACAGGGTCCCAAAATGTTTAGTCAAAGTGTAATGACGAAAACTATACGAAAGCCAGATGGCACGTATGAAACCACAAAGATTACTCAAGATTCGCAGGGTAATAAAACAACAACAGTTACACGTACTATAAATGGTAAGACCGAAACAATTACAACTTATGATGGCGCAGCTGGAGGGGGAACTGGAACAAATTCAAAGCTAAAGAAACACGATGATAAACCAGAGACTATGATCTATTCAGACCGCAATGTTTACGTCTCGAAAGAAGGTTATGCCTTACCACGGAATCTCTGGTGACCAGTGGTTGGCCTGTTGCAGATCAATAATTTGCAAAATACAAATATTTTTATTATTATTAAACAAAAACAACAACAATATTACATATTAATGGACAATTCATATTTTTTAGATCAACTTATTGTAGTTTTTATTGCTATTATGACTGTTATCCTGCTAAAACTTATATTTGCTTCAACTTTGGCAACTATTCATTTATTAACAACACCATCACCATTGACAAGTAAATACAGCAATGCAAGTTTAGTTTATAGATTTAAACGTATTTGGTGTTTTAGATGAAGGAAATCTTAATTGAGACTTGAGACTATTTAACTGTTTCGCTACAATTTATGGCAAAAGTAATAATGACTATTTTTTAACAAAAAATCAGTTTAATTGGAACAAACAAAAAGAAAAAAATAGTCATTGTTTTTTTGTTACAAAACAGAAATTCAAAAAAATTTTTGTTTATCCTGTTTCGGATTTAAAAAAGAAAAACAAAGCAGGATTATTTGAAGGATCCATAAAGTCTTAGCCTGAATAAAGATGGCCTTTTATGAGATCTCTGAAGGCAAAAAAGTTATGAAAACTAAAGTATTGAAAGGTGGGGTTTAAAAGGAGAATTTGAATTTGAAGTTTTTAAACATCTTAAGTTTTGTTTAAATAACATTTCACTTACCAACAGTCTGTTAATAGTAAACGGTGATGTTATGATAGTTTAGTTTTTATTTTTCCATAACTGTGCAATTTATGTTCTGTCTTTGAATAACAAAAAGTAAATAAAATTTAAACCAAGTGTTTTATTCTCTCTAAGTTAAAAACGCTTCCTTTTTTAACAATTATCATAAACTAATACCAGACATCATTTTAATCTTTAAATAGAACTTTGTGTCTGTCTCAATATATAGAGAAAACGAAAAAAATTCATCTAAAATACCAAAATAAAATTTTTAAGTTGCTTCAAATATATGTATGGGTTCTATGATATATATATATATATATATATATATATATATATATATATATATATAGATATATATATACATATTATATACATATATAACTCCTAAATAGTAAAAATTTTCTTCTAAAACTAACAAAATGTTTTTATTATTTAAGATATAACGAAAAAAGCTGCTGGTAAACATATTTACGAATAAATTTAAATTCATTAACAAACCCCCCCCTACAAAAAAAGCTTTAACAAACATTTTTTGTATACATATATTGAATACAAAATACTTTATTTTTCCCTTTTAGTTTAAAAATCATTTTAATAAGATTTTTTTTTTGGTAATTATTTCCCTGTGTAATGTAAATTGAAGTTGAGTGAAATTTTAAGGAAATAGTACAATAATAACGACTAATAGTTATGATTCGATTCTTAAAGCTTACTAAATGCTCTGGAAATTAAAGTTCTATTTTTGTTTGATTTCGATTTCACTTATCGATTTACATAGTTTATAGATTTAAACGTATTTGGTGTTTTAGATGAAGGAAATCTTAATTGAGACTTGAGACTATTTAACTGTTTCGCTACAATTTATGGCAAAAGTAATAATGACTTTTTTTTAACAAAAAATCAGTTTAATTGGAACAAACAAAAAGAAAAAAATAGTCATTGTTTTTTTGTTACAAAACAGAAATTCAAAAAAATTTTTGTTTATCCTGTTTCGGATTTAAAAAAGAAAAACAAAGCAGGATTATTTGAAGGATCCATAAAGTCTTAGCCTGAATAAAGATGGCCTTTTATGAGATCTCTGAAGGCAAAAAAGTTATGAAAACTAAAGTATTGAAAGGTGGGGTTTAAAAGGAGAATTTGAATTTGAAGTTTTTAAACATCTTAAGTTTTGTTTAAATAACATTTCACTTACCAACAGTCTGTTAATAGTAAACGGTGATGTTATGATAGTTTAGTTTTTATTTTTCCATAACTGTGCAATTTATGTTCTGTCTTTGAATAACAAAAAGTAAATAAAATTTAAACCAAGTGTTTTATTCTCTCTAAGTTAAAAACGCTTCCTTTTTTAACAATTATCATAAACTAATACCAGACATCATTTTAATCTTTAAATAGAACTTTGTGTCTGTCTCAATATATAGAGAAAACGAAAAAAATTCATCTAAAATACCAAAATAAAATTTTTAAGTTGCTTCAAATATATGTATGGGTTCTATGATATATATATATATATATATATATATATATATATATATATATATATAGATATATATATACATATTATATACATATATAACTCCTAAATAGTAAAAATTTTCTTCTAAAACTAACAAAATGTTTTTATTATTTAAGATATAACGAAAAAAGCTGCTGGTAAACATATTTACGAATAAATTTAAATTCATTAACAAACCCCCCCCCTACAAAAAAAGCTTTAACAAACATTTTTTGTATACATATATTGAATACAAAATACTTTATTTTTCCCTTTTAGTTTAAAAATCATTTTAATAAGATTTTTTTTTGGTAATTATTTCCCTGTGTAATGTAAATTGAAGTTGAGTGAAATTTTAAGGAAATAGTACAATAATAACGACTAATAGTTATGATTCGATTCTTAAAGCTTACTAAATGCTCTGGAAATTAAAGTTCTATTTTTGTTTGATTTCGATTTCACTTATCGATTTACATCACATAGTAGTTTATTGTTATTTTAAGTTGTAATTTAAAATTTGTAGTTTAAAAAAAGTGAATTAATTATAAATAAAGACATTATTTTTTTAAATTATAAGCCCTTATCAATGGTGGCGCAGTAATTGTAGTATTTTCATATTTTATCCTAGATTGGAGAAAATAAGCACAATTTTTCCTTAATCTAACACTAAAATGTCGAAATCCTACAACCACTACGCCAACGACGAGAAGGGTGTTTATTTTTAGTTTTCACACTACAAAAACATACATACTTAGCATTATTTGAATACAACTGCAACAACATTAAAAAATATTAAACGAGCTTAAATATTTGCGTTTATAAATTATTGCATTTTTATTTATATGCTTTTTTCCGAATATAATAGTTCGAACAAAAATTATATCCCAATTGATAGTTCGTTGATAGTTTCTAATTTTATAGCTAAGAAAAGTTGTTTGATTCGTTAAATGTTGTAAACAGATTTTTAATAACTGGAGTTGCGGATGCTGATGTTAAAAGGCTGATTGATAGATCTCCCTACACACTCTTAGCGGAGTGCGGTATATTCAAAAATGAAAAAATTTAAAATTTGAATATTTAGCACAAGCATTAGTTAAGTTTTGGATAATCTGAAAATATTTAAAAAAAATTTTGTTGAAAAGGAATCTTCATTTGTGCGGAGTATTTTCTACAACTTTTATTTAATCGTACTAAATTTTCAGTTTTTATTGAAATGTTTACAAATTTGCTTACTTTTCCCCTTCTGATTCAGACGTTGCTATGTTTTTGTGAACATTATTGTCTTCTTTTTTTCGATTTTGTTTTTTAATACAACTTTTCAATGAAAAACACTGAATGCGGGACGTATTCAAAACGCAGAATAGGGGCTACTATCTTGAAGTACAAGAGATTACAAACTTTTAAAATAAATATTTATTGAAAGGGATTTATTTTCATTTGCTGATATCACTGTTGTTTTGTTATCAGATTTGGTAATAAGAATGTTAAACAGTAATTAACATAATAAGTAAAAAAAGTATTCAAAATTTTATCAGATTTGCAAATTATAGCAGTTTGAAATTTCAGTCGATTTCAATTTAGATCAAAATCGATTATTTGAAATCACGCGATTTTCAAGTAAAATTGGAATGAGAATTGTTACACAATGTAGAAAGAAGTTGGTTTCGTGTAGACGTTTCTATTGTAAACTTTTCTAAAATTTAAACGCATTTAATGTAAAATTTTGTTTTATAAATTGTATTATAATTCATTTAACATATTTTATTAATATTCCCACTTATTGCATTTGGCATAGTTGCTATTGTATTTCGATATTTTTGTCCAATCAAGACCAAAGATAACAAAAAAAAAATATTCACCAATTTATTACGAAATATCCAAAAAGAGCAAAAACTACGCCAAAAACGATAAGAGCCTTTGATATTATATATTTCCGAAATTTTTAGTGATGACCATCTTTTTTGACAAATCTCAAGCCGCAGTAGCCACATATATGTGCACCTGGTTTATCCTAAAATAAAAAAAATTAAGGGTTAATGAGTCATAAAAAATATAACATTTAAAAGTCGAAACAAAATATGTTTAACCAATGCGAAAAATATAAAAAAGTATAGGACTTGATTTGTATTAAAGAAAAATTAAATAGAAAAGATTACTTTGAATTGAAAACTTTCAAATTCTATTAGAAAACGATAAGATATTTCAAATTGTAATTTCTTTCGATTTTATCTACGATAGGCTATATAAATGATCTTAAAAACTGAATTCATTCATTCAACAACAAAGTTATGTGGCAACATTTTCAACTTTTATTTGGAAATAAGTCACACGTATAAACGTACTATATTATTATATGGTGGGCCATTTAAAAGTTCAAATTTAAAAATGCAATAAAACAAAAACGGTTTGAAATTTTTCCATTTTTATTTTTTGTTGTGAAGTACAATTGTTCCGGTTGGAAATGAAATGTTATTTAATTCATATAGCTGCCGCGGCTGGCCCTACAGTACCCCATCCCGGCAATGTCATCACGAATGTTGGCCTTCAAATGCTTAATTGTCTCTGGTTTGTCAACATAATACTTGTCTTTAACGGCGCCCCACAAAAAACTTTGTAAAATCGCAGCTTCTTGGCGGCCAACTGACATCACCATTTCGGCTAATTAAACGACCATCAAACGTTTGACGTAATAAATAGATTATGGCATGAAATATGTGGCAAGTTGCACCATCCTGTTGAAACCAAACATCGTTCACATCAATACCATGAAGAGAGGGCACAAAAAATCGGTTATCATAGGTGTCTCCATTGACCGTAAGGGTTCGCCGTCCTAATTTTCAAAGATATATGGGCTAATGATGCCTCCGCTCCACAAGCCTTACCAAAGTCACTCAACAATCTTTATTTATGGTCTTTATTTCAACCAATTATCTTTATTTCCAATAAATCCCAACGTTGCTCAAGTGTAAATCGATTCATTTTGTTCAGTGGAGGTAATATATTGAATTTTTTGACAGAATAGAATCACATAAGAATTGTCAGATTCGAAATAACCGCTGGTTCAAATTTAAGCCAATAGATGACCCACCCGATATTATAGAAAAACTACAAATGAAATTAGCCAACATTTGATATAGGATACTCTATATAGAATGAAGTTTTAATCTACAGAAGCTTTTGCAAAAACCTTTAAATATTTCTGCTCGATCATTATTTTGTTAATATTAACTCTATACAACATATGGTATTGTTGATTCTGTAGTTTATAAAGTGAAATCAACAGTTTTAATGATATTAATATTTTTAAAAGATTCAAAGAAGGAACTCTATTAAATAATAAATTCAGTATGTCCAGTAGGAAACAATACAGCGTTAACCCGATGATCCGAACATGTGGTTTTCTGAACACATCTATAATCCGGACACTTCTTTAAACCGCACAGTTTTACTTTTTACTCTATAATTCGGACTGTTGATATTTTTTTCTTCATTTATGTGATGCTCTTTTGCTCTTTGTAAAATAATGTACTTATTATATAAATTTTTTCAGTTGATACATACATATGCATGCAATACATACATACATAAATGTAAAATTTATTGCATGCATATGTATTACTGTTGGTATCAAAAGACTGAATAAATAGCTGTGAAATTGATTCGAATGTTATTTTAAAATCTAGTACTTTTTTGCATCATAAATGTAAGTATAAAAGATTTATGGTAATAAAAGAACAAAACAAAATGTCTATAATCCGGACACTCCGGTAATTCAAACATGCTCAGGAAATTTCTGTAATAGATTAAAAAACAATTTTGTTTGTTGTCTGACTTAGAAGAAATTGTCGTAATCCAACAAAGGCTACGCCAATTACAAAAAGTGCTATTGTATTTCGATTAAGAACGGCATTTGTTTTAAGCACATACAAATACAAATTGGAGATAAATTATCTATAAATAGTTTTGAATACTAACCAAATTAATGTAAACCTTAGGGTGTCCTAATGGACCATTACCGCCATCACAGTAGACTACACGTTCGGTACATTCTTTAGGTGGAATTTCATCAATCAATTTAATACCCCAGTTTTCGTTAACATAACGCTTAGCATTTGTAAAACGGACATTTCGATAATCATCCTCGGCAAAAACCTGCAAGCCATAAGAATCGGGTAAACAAAAATTTATACGGATATTTTCATGAAAACGTTTGCGTAACAATACAGCTGAATAATATTTGTACGCATAAAGATATTTTCCTACTTACTTGACCAGTGTGTGTAATCTTTTCCAAATCCTTACGTGAACTATATGAGCGTACTGAACTGGCTACAGATGGCGAAATTATTTTTTTGCCATTACGGCTTAAAATGTGTAATTCACAGGCAATTTTGCGGCAGGCCATGTTAAAAAATTTTCACCAAATTTCTTTTCGAGCGCAGAATTAAATTTGTTTTTCTTCTTCTTTTTCTTGAAGTTTAAAGCAAATGTCAGAATCAGCTGTGCTTTGAAAACACAAAAAAGATATAACGGCGACATCTGTTGTGCACTAGGAAATCAATAAAGCTTTATATTTTTTGTTTTGCTGGTAACACCTTAGTATGAGGAACAGTAATGGGAAATGGAATTTTCCTTCAATATTAAATTAAAATTTTTGAGAGTACTTTTTTGACAACAAGGATAACAAATTTTATAAAACAAAAAGATTGCTTTACTAAAAAACTTAATAACTTTCAATTTCCAACGGGTTTACAAGAGCAATCCTATTCTTAAGTAAACATAAGTTTCACGAACAATTCCCGACATAATATGCTTAGTCCCCAGATATCTTATGTAAATACTGAAATATCCATTTTAAATGTCCCGCAATAGCGGACAAACTGCATGGCTATATTTCTGTTGCTGCTCTTTCCATATTATAAACCAAAAATTGGTTAATATTAAGCTGAGTTATTAGCTTATAAGTGCATCAAAGCAAAAAAACCCGGTCTTTACCCTTAACTCATAATTTTGAGGCATTTTAAATATTCCAAAAACACATTCTTGTTGTACTCGATAGTGCTTATCAGAAAAATAGTATCACATCCCACATATTTCAACTTCATTAATTTTTGTTCAATAGTGTAATCGAGTTATCATTAGTACTAACTAAAAATAAATAAAAATGGGATGGTCGAAAAAAATATTATTAGTGAGGAATAATAATTGTTCCAATCAATATCTTACTAATTGAACCTAGTGTTCAATGTATGTCTATTACTAACAAAGCCCAAGCTCTTCAATGATTGGTGAAAAAATTACATACGTTTAACATTATTTACATTTTATTTTGTATTTGTATACAAACTTTTAATTAAACATTTTAATTCATACATATATTTAAATATTCAATATTTATGTATCCTTTTCATATGTATGCTTAAAGCCAATGGGGTAAATAACATGGCATAATAATACCATAAGTAGGTAATGTTTTTTTTTTGTATTTGTCGTAAATATGATTATTAACTTTGTTCATGTCGAAATTATTTTATTTTGTATGAACGATGTCAAGGCAAACATTTGTTTTAATACCTTTTTTCTTTAACAATTACAAACTTTTAAAGTTATTTCGCTAAAAATGAAAAAATAATATATGTTAACTAGCGAAAAAATAAAGCAAACTTTAAAAGTAAAATACAAGTAAATTAAAGTAATATAAGTGATATAATAATAGTAAATAGATTTGCTCTAATAAAAAATTAAAATATATATATGTAATATCGCACTTGATCAACAAGAGAGTATTAACTCAAAATTTTTTAAACTTATCTTTATGCAAGAAATCAATTAGGAACATCAATATCTATCCAGTGAAAAAATTTCAACGTATTCCGATTACTCTTTCATCTCGAAAACCACATTTGAACCATTTTCGTGATACCTTTATATCACCAAAAAAAATATATATATATTATTTTGAGTTAATACAGAAGTGGAAATGGAAATGTATCGTATATTTTCATAATTTTTTTTTGCTTACTATGATGTATTGTGATATTCAACTTCTTTTAAAATGTAACCACAAACAATTTTTTACCTTTACTGAAAATTTTACAATTTTGAGTTAATGCCCTCTTGTTGATAAAGTGCGATATGTAGTTCTTTACGCAAATCATCTGGAAATAGGCCTAGTTTTGAGGTAAATTTGACAGCAACAGTTAAAAACATATTATTATTTTAATAAAATAAATATGAAATATTTTTCAACATATTTTATGCAACACTAATTGAGTTGAAATATTTTTGCGGTGTTGGTGGTCCCAGCTTTTTATAGATAATTAATATCACTTAAAGTGGGAATAATTTCAAAATTAGAAAAAATAGAAATGCACAAAAATAAGGAAGAAAATGCAATATAATTTTTGCAAAATTTTAAGCTATTTCACGTGCACTTGGTACAAATGATTCCCAATATGTTATGATCTAAAACAAAAACAAAATTAAATATTAAAATTATATTTCCTGTGCAACTTCAGAAATTATCTTACTTGCTGTTGATGTGCCATTTGATCTTCTATATATCTTATCATATTAGTTTTAAAGTCTTTTATTCGATGCATTTCAAAACGTTCCATTTCCTTTTTAATTTCTGCAGAAATTTCCTCAAATTGTTGTTGACAGCGTTGAACTTTAACTTGCCACTATAAAACATTTAGTTTATACAGCCGTATATAGAAAAATACTTTAAAATTTTTATCATTATCCTACCTCTTCAACTTCTAGTTGAGCTTGTTCTAACTTATCAGTACGATTATTTAATTCATAACGTCCACGGTTTTCACGTCTTTTTGAAAGTTGCATTTGGGCATGTTGCCAGTTCTGAAACACTTTGACACGCTCATGAAATACTGACTTAATAGCCGTAAACAAACCCAAATAGTCTTTAACAAATTCCGACAGTATATAATAGTCTGAATTCGATTGCTCGGAGCGTAAGATCTCAATTTTTTCCTCAACATCAGCTAGATTAGAAAGGGCTCTTGATAGTCCTGTATGTTCTTCACATGTGCTTAACATCGCTGCTGATTTAGCAACAAGACCAGTAAGATTTGCCAATTCTTTGCGAGTTGTAACCAAAGCTTTTAAAGCGGAATGTAGTTTTTGTAAATTACTATCAAGATTTTCCACTTCAGTGATTTTTTCATCGAACCACTAAAATTTTACAAAATTGTTTATAGGTATTAAAATATAAGATGTAAACAAAAACGAATTAATAACTTACTGGATCATTCTCATCCATTTTATAAGTAATTTTGTTTACAGTCTCACCAACTTTATTAAATAAACGAACAACAGCAGCTCCACTAAGAGCAGCGGTATTAACTGCGCGAGGTAATTCCTAAAAATATACATTATAATTATATGCTTGACGATTGTTTGTTTTTAACAATCTTAACTTACTTGATCACTTTCTAGGAAATTGATAAAATCTAGATCTACTCTTAGAACGGGATGTTGTGCTGTGCGATTCATATAACGCTCGAGAGCAGCTCTACGTTGCTCCACCCATTCCAAATTTGTTCCATTGCCTGGTTCACTCTGTTGTGGACTCATTTTAACTTTTGTAGATCCTTTTTTTACAATAATGAATAGGGTTATTAACTTAGAATTTTACTTTTAAATTTGTTAAACATACCGAATATATTTTTTGAAGGTGCCGGTGGCACTATCTTTCCTAGCTTAATATATTTACTTGCCAGCAAAGAATGAATTCCTAAGAAATCGCTAAAACGCCTTAAGGTACTGAATTCTGTACGTTTATATTTTGGAATGTTTGTTTTTGTTGTAACTCTTAAGCAATTAATAATAAAATTTAAATTTACAATTTTTATTCATTAAACATACATACATACTTGTAAGTCAAATAAGAACCCATACCATCACCAACTTTTTGAGGTTCAGATATGGTAATTTCTATAAAATAATCTCCGCTATCAGAGAGAACATCTTGCATATTACTTGACGATATGCGTCTCTGTAATGAATTTCAAGAGTGTTAATTATATTAAGCAAAATAAATCTAAAATATAATTTAAAAAATTTAAATATAAGCTTATATACGTATGTATATAGTTCTTATGCATTTAGGAGCCATTCCAAATTTGATTAAGAGCCATCCATAGCAGTTAGAGAGGTAAGTAGAAGTATGTGTAACCAGCGGAAGGACCAATGATTGCAACGCTCGGAGACGATGTGGTCCATTGTCATCATTTATAGCAGCTAGGATTAGAGGTTCCATAAATTTTTCATATAACTAAAAAAATTCACAGCTCTCTGTGCAGACAATCGAGTTAAAACGAATAGAGATTAAATTTAAACAAAGTTTATAGCAACATTTTCTTTTTAATAAAATTCGAATAAATGCAATAAAGTTTTTGATTAACGTAATCTTGGTTAAATTTGGCTTCTGGAATCTATGTAAAAATACTATAGTAAAATTAAGATCCGTAATTATCATTTGCTTTGAAAGATATTAATATTTAAAGAGTACTTTATGGTGTACATAGATCATACTGTTCGATCCCATTGACTTTCTTGCTTTCTTTTTACAATATCTTATACCATAACGTTCTAAAACATTTGAGACCACAATTTGATAATTGTATACACAACTCTTATTTACAATGACTCATATTTCTGTATTATTTTTCTTAATGCAAAAGCATTTCTTTTGTAAATACAAAACTTGTACCCAATAGGCTAAGCAGTTTTTCTAGAATATTAATTTTGAATCATTAAATAAAATGTTATAATTAAAAATTAATGCTAAAATAAGAAAATATGTTTGAGAGTTGTTTAAGATAAAAAACCATTAAACGTTAATGCAGTAATGGCTTATGACTCTCGCTTTAGAATGCGATAAGCAATATTTTTACAGAGAATAAAAATGAATAAAAATTATACAAGAATAAGTAAATTTTGAAACTATTTTTACGAAATTTAGAAATATATTCCATTATCAATATACTACGACACCGCCCATTAATTAGAAAATAATTAATATGGTATAATTAGTGCCTTTCAATGGGTAGTATATGTATTTACTCGTACAATAATTGGTTGCCTAAGTGGCACGAAATCTGCAAACGTATTCAAAATTGCATTTAATCACAGATTTCATTTGTATAGTTAAGTATTAAAATTTGATCAACTTGTTACTTGATTGACTACTGACTCTACACTTACATGTATGACGTTTTGATTTAATCCATTGTTATTGGCCACCGCCGGTGATGGTACTTCCTCCTCTTCATCTTGTTCTTCGTCATCTTCATTATTTGAGTCTCCGTTATTTATATTGACTTCAGCAAAATCACGTTGCATATCATCCATAGTTTTCAACGACATTATGAGATTAAATTGCTACTACGTCCTTTTTTAATGTAATTAAATTTATTGTATATTTATTATTTTACTTTTTCTTTATCTTATATTTATTGTTAGAATATGCAGGCACACACAAAACAAAAATTGCAGTTTTCCAATTGACTGGACCAAGTCAATCCAAAATATTGACGGCGTAAATTTTACCGAATACCGACATAGAACTCTCGTCAGCGTTGTAAAAATTTCCACCAGGCGCAGAAATTGCGAAAAAAACGCTAAATTAAACAAAAATATTTAATAACAACAACCGAACGATTAGAACGATTTTTTGAGCAAAATCAAGTATCCTCATTAAAAAACAGATAACAATTTTGCTAATATTTAATGTTAAGCTATTACGGGAAATCTTTCCCGTTAATGGCTTTCAAAAGCACTCAAAGTAAGCTAAAACTATTAAGTTGTCAGCACTTGCTGCTGTACTAACGGATAAAAGAAGCCGCCGTATTCTTTAAATTGTACAAGAAGTTATTTTTAATTGTATTTTATTATTTTTGTTTTTGTTTTTTTGCCTATCACGCGATCAGTCTGTCATCCTTTCTACTTGGAGAGGTTGGTTGATCTTGAGATGAGATCAAAAGTGGATCTAGCCTGGTTGAGTGGTGCGCAGCATGCCTATTTCAGGGGAAAATCTGTTAAAACTGTTCTACACGAGGTGGTAGGTTTTATTGAGAGGAATATGGCTAAATCGGATTATACTTTGGCGGCGTTCCTGGATATAGAGGGGCATTCAGCAACGTGGGTCTCTCATCTATTCATAATTCTCTCTGTAGTGCAGGAGATACTTAGGGCAGAATCATCAATTCGCGAATCGAAGTTAGTTCTATTAAAAGGGAGTATTTTGCAACCACTCTTGTGGCTTCTCGCGATCGGGGGATACTCGGGGAATTTGATTAGCTCGGTACCAAGATAGGTGCATACGCTGATGACGTCGTTCTGCTTGTGGGTGGTAAATTTTTATCAACCTTATCAGAATTTATGCAGGGTGCATTTGGCAGGTTATTATGCTGGGCGCGTCGTGTGGCCACAGTGTCAATGCAGCGAAGACTAAGCTTGTCCTATTTACCAGAAGATGTAAGGTTTCACCCTTCGTGCTACCAGTCATGGATGGAGTGGCATTAGAACTTTCCTCAGAGACGAAATACCTCGGTGTTGTCCTTGGTCGTCGACTTGACATTAAAGGGAAAATCGAGGAGCGTGCTAAAAGGGGTTTTAAGGCACTCTATTCGTGCAAGAACTCTATTGGCAAGAATTGGGGTTTGAAGCCCGTGTGGCTCACTGGCTTTACAGCAGGGTGGTACGCCACATCCTTACTTATGGTGGTTTTGTTTGGTGGCAAGTGGTAAGCAGCTGGTCGGGTTTGTTAAAGCTGAGTAGGGTGCAACCTTCTGCCTTGCTCTTATCACGAGGACTTGTAGAAGTACTCCACAGCGGCTCTGAGTGTATTGCTTGACGTCCTACCTTTGGACCTTCAAGTACGGACCGTTCAGGCGGCAAGGAATACCCTATGGCTCAGGAAACTTGGTTTCTGGCGGGATGCGATGTATGGACATACACGTGTATTGAACTGTTTGGGGTTGAGTCTAGGAACGAGCGGGGGGTAAGTGACTATGCCGTGCCGACCATGTGTTTCGAAACTGTTGAGGAAGTGGTGATACCGAGTAGGGATGTTTGGCAAGGGTGCGACCCTCCTCTTAGTGAATTTGCCGTTTTCACGAATGGAATGAAGATACCGGGGCCGGCGTCTACTGCGAACGGCTTAACCTTGGTTACTCTTATAAGTTGGGCGGCGAGTGTAGTGTATTCCAAACGGAAGTTTTTGCGGTTAGGAAGGCTTTGGAGTGGATTGAGAGGTAAGTTGGAAGCATTGAAGGTCGGGTGACTATTTTTGTGGATAGTCAGGCGGGGGCTCTCAAGGCACTCAGTTCTTGCTTAGTCAGATCCAAGGTCGTTCGGGAATGTAAATTAGCCTTGGGTAGGCTGCGGAAGACCGTTCAACTTTGTTGGATACCGGCTCGTCAGGGTTCTATGTCAATGGTTCTTCGGAGTGAGGACGTCATGCCGCCGTCCAACCATTATATCAGCGTACTCGAGAAATTCTTCATAGGGTAGGCTGGTCAAATCTGGTATGACAATCCACGTTGTGGATTTGGGTAGTTGTTTTCAATTGTAGGGCTTTCGCTCTTCTTTCCATGAGTAGAGCGGAGCTGAGGCCGACTACGGATATTATCACGGACCATTGCGATGTCCGGGCGATGATTCGTAGATGGACAAATGCAGACACGGATTATTGTAGGTTATGCGAAGACGTGTAGTTGTTCTAGGCTTTCTGGCAAAAGACATCGCATCTTGGGTGAATTTATGATTCATGTTCTAACCTCCCTGTCATGTATAGACTCTACTGATATCCTTCGGCTTACGAAGGGCCTCGGCTAGTTATGGGGTCGAGATTATTAGGATTCCGGGGAGTAGGACCTTCCAGTTTCTTAATTTATTTCTTTCTTTATTTATTTTTTTTCTCTTAGTCTTTTCTTTTTTTTGAGGTTATAACTTCTGCTTATGGCGATCACATTGGACCACATGGTCTCCGAGTGTTTTTCACTCACCGGTCTTGGATCGGTGAATGTTCGAAACCAAACCAAACCAACATAAGCCCTATAACTAACTTTGTTAAAAAGTAAAAGAATTAAAAAGAATCTGAAACACTAAATTTGTTTCTGTTCTTTATTTGAAACTTCATTATAACTTGTTTTCTATCGGGTGTACAAATGCTAATGGCAGAAAATGGGTAATGATTAATCATTATTAAGATATTCGCACAAAGATTAACGTTTTACATTTATTTTTATTTAAATTAAAATATACAAATTTATCTCATTTGTAGTGAAAAACCCATCTATCAGTTTTAGTCTGAATATTGTCATGTATATTGCATTCTTATCAGAACTAAAGACCAAGCATTAAAACATCCAATATATTTCATTGCATTATATTGAACAAAAAGTTAGTATCTCTAACGATACTAAAACACTAAGACAACGTACAGTTGTATAAATTAAATTTTTAATTAAAAATTTCTTATCAATAAATATATTAAATTATACTGCCAATTTCTATCAAATAAATTTACGGTTTTTGCTAGCAAAGCATTTAGTTCAAAACGTTTTATTATGGTCAACGTACGGCTTTTGATCTTTTTTTTAGTGATAGCTTATTTCTTGGGTAATACCACAGGTAGCTTACGTAAGGAAGAACGACTTATTGGTGGAACAAATGCAGCAACGGATAGTGCACCATTTATAGTGTCTTTTCAACAAAATGGCGTACACTTTTGTGCTGGAAGTATTCTAAATGGAAACTGGGTTCTTACAGCAGCACATTGCTTAGCTTCACGGTCGCAAGCACTGAATACAGTATTAGTAGCTGGCAGTATTAATGTTGTTGGTACCGCTTCGACAACACAAAAACGTTCAATCGACAATTATGTTGTGAATGATTTATATTTTGGAGGAACCAACCCCTATGACATTGGTTTGGCCTATACATCTACGGCATTTACATGGTCAAGTGCAGTAGCTCCTATTACGTTACCAGTAAGTGACAGTACCCCCACAGGAAACGCTATGTTGTACGGTTGGGGAAGTATTTCCACTACAAATACTGCCGATTACCCTACAATATTACAAGTGGCTACAGTTCCAATAATATCGCTTAGTTCATGCGAATCGGCTTTGGGTAGTCAAGGTGCTAATGTACATGATGCAAATCTATGTACAGGACCGCTAAGTGGAGGTGTTGGTATATGTACTTCTGATTCTGGCGGACCTTTAATACAAACCATTAATGGACAAAGTGTTTTAATTGGTATTGTATCTTGGGGAAAAGTTCCATGTGGCCAAGCTAATTCTCCTTCTGTTTATGTTCAAGTTTCATCATTTATTTCATGGATATCTGCAAGCCAAGCTACAATTTCCGCATAAAACATTTTTTTATATTTGCAACATAATTTAATAGTTTTAATAATTTTTACATTCATAATCTGATACATTACAGAAAGTTTTTTAAATTTATAAAAAAAAAAAAAACTTAATTAAAAATGACAATAGTACATCAATAGGAACAACAAACGATAATGTGGTTAGCACCTACCAATAATATTTTTTTTTTTTTAAACCAGATTTTTTAACAATAACATTATATTATAATGACGGTATCAGTATTTTACAACCGTACAAGCGTTCAAACGTATTTTATATTCGGCCTTAGTGGCGTTTCTCTGGACTACATTTATTTCTTTACACTTCAAATTATCGCATAACAAAAATAAGACAACAACGATTTCTTGTGTGAAGCTAAAACCGTTTTTAAGACATTCAGAGTGGCTTTCCGAAATTGTTGTGTGTCTTTAAAAATTAAGAAATTATTGATTGATCTATATACGCATGTACTTCAAATGATTCAGGAAATACTTATTGCTTTTGACAAGAGTTTTGATCGAGCAAAGTCTTAATAAAATAAAATCGCCCACAAATACGTACTTTCATTTTGTATGAAAATAAGTTTTAACAAAAAATTTTTTTTAATTTACCAATTATCCTAGCTTTGGTTTATTGTTGGTCAATCTTAAAAAAAACTTGGATATGTTTCTTAAAAATATCCATATTTGTACATTATTTTAAAAATTATTACTATTAAAAATTTTTTCAAGATACTATTTAAAATTACTTTATATTCTATAAAAATATATTACTACTACAATTTCAAACTCTAATTATTGAAAGAAAAACTACTTCTTATTTGGGAACAATTTGGTTTTTTCCAATCCACGATATAAAGGATGAAACTTTGACAAATACGGATGGAGAGTTGGCTTGACCACAAGGCAATTTACCCCAAGACACTATGCCGATTAAAACATCTTTTCCATTAATCTTTTGAATCAAAGGTCCCCCAGAATCTGAAGTGCAAATACCAACACCGCCAGTAAGAGGACCTGTGCACAGATTCGTATTATGGACATCATTACCTTTAGAACCAAGAGCTGATTCACAGGAGTTAAGTGTTATAATAGGTACAGTAGCAACTTGTAAATTGGTTGGATAAACAGCATTGTTTGTTTTCGAAGTACTACCCCAACCATATAGAACAGCATTTCCAGAAGGTATACTGCCACTAGCCGGTAATGTAATTGCACTCACTGCACTCGACCAAGTAAAAGGTGTTTTAGTATAGACCAGACCAATATCATATGGTGATGTTCCTCCCAAATATAGATCGTTAATCACATAATGATCAATAGAACGCTTTTGTGTTGTAGATACCTTGCCAGTAGTAGATATACTGCCCGCTACTAATGTTGTACTCTTCACTTGAGTTTTTGAACCCAAACAATGAGCAGCAGTTATAATCCAGTTTTTATTTAAAATACTACCTGCACAATAGTGTGTGCCTTTTTGTTGGAACGACACAATAAAAGGTGCACTATTCACAGCAGCATTCGTACCACCCACAACTCTTCCAATATTAAATGACGGTTCTAATATCGTTACGCCAAGGGCCAATTTGGCAAGTGTGAAAATTAATACGCCCAACAACTTAATTGCCTTATGTGTGATAGCCATCACGAAAGCTCCTAAACTGAATGGTTTGTAATTTTATCATCATATTCTCACTTCGTATTTATTCAGAAGTGAAAAAAAACAAGCAAACAAATTTTATTAAGTATTTGATAAGATTTTTTTAATACGTCTTCTTATAGAACTTTCGTATTTATGTACATACATATATATTTTTTCTACATACATATGTATGTACATATTTATACGTCCATGTATCGTTACTTAAAACGTAATAAGTAAGTAATACAGTTTTTAGTACTTTCTCTTTTTACAAACTATTAGGTCTGTTGAAATGAGTTACGTTAACGTAGAAAAGGTTAAACTTCTGCAAGCATTAATTTAATACTTTTACGTATAAATATATAATATAAAAATACACAGTATTTGTTTAGAGAATTTAAAAAATATATGGTTTTTAATTTTAATCCTTTTGTGTTTCAATTGACTATATGTGTGCTTTTCTTTTAAAAGTACCAAATATATTAATTATTTCACAAAATTTATTTTTTTATTAAATAACTTGTTGAAAATTATCAATTTCATGAGAAATATACAATGGCTTATCTAGTGGTGTCTGCACCACTTTTAAATAATCTCTGGCAAATGAGTCTAATTCTTGCTTATTTCACCTTAAAAAGTACTGTGAAATTGAATTCTCTTAAGACCGTTATTTTTATATAATTTCTTTTTGATTTTACACTTTCTTAACCCAAATTTATAGAAATTTATAATACTCAAAATTAATTGTATATTAATAAATTCCATTTATGAACATTATTATGCGCGCACTGTGCGGTGTAATATGATGCCTTTACTAACAGGCCCGATCACGGTGTAGTGTAACAAATCCCTGGTGGCACTCAAGCCCACAACCCCCACCTTAACAGACTAGCACACTAGTTCACCAGGGCACCCACGGTTTCTTAATAAATACACTATTTGTACAAAATTCTTAGGTATCACTTTTATTTTGGAAATTTTGTCGTATTATTTCCAATTCTAATTCATATTTTTCTTTCTTAAATCTATTTTCGATTTCAATACTTTCAATTTCTAATTCCAATTTTCTTTTGCGCAACTTACATTCCTCTTCTATAGCATTGATTTGTAGTTCAAGCTTTTTTAATTTTTTATGAGCAACTTCTTTCCAAATATCTACAGAAGGTCTTTTAATATTAGACTCCTGTTGTCTCTGACACACATATTGTTTTGACGAATTGCTTTGTACATTTGATGTAGAAGTCTTTGGTTCACCAAGGAGTAGGGTTTCAAACACATACTCCTTAGCTAAAATTGAATTAAAGAATATTAAAAAAAGAAACAACAGTGTATTTTTTAATACTACCGGCAGTATCTAATTCATTATCATTTAGAGATGGATGTGGTTTTATATCGCTGTCGGAGTCATTGCTATTATTAAATGTATCTTCATCATCTGTTGTTCCTGAAAAGCAAAACATTTTTTTGGTAACATTTAATCTGTAATATAATCATGATTATAATGAGTACCGTTATAATTATCATCTGATATTTCTATCGCAGTAGTATCATTCGCTTGCATTATCTTTAGCAGGTTAGATGCATTTATTTCATTTGCAGGCAGCTTACTACGTTTAATGTCTTTTCTCAAATTATAATATTTTGTTTTTAAAACTTTAAATGATCTACAATCTTCGAAAGCAGCATTAAATTCATTTTCTATTTCCAACCAGGCTAAAACTTTTCTTTCTGATGTAATACGATCCGTTTTTTTCGATTCGATAACTTCTTTTTTATTGTCCACTAGTTGCAATAAGAATTTAACCTCCTCTGTAGAGAAATTACTACTTCGCTTTTTTTCCGAACATATTTTAGCATAAAGTTTATCATTTTGTGATAGCATAATAATGAAGAAATAACAATTAGTTTTATTTGAAATAACTGAAATTTTAAATATGTTCAGAGGCAAAAACAAGTGAAATAAAGTTAAACTTTGTTTAAACCACAATGTTTGTTTACTGTTTATTTTTTGAACACCTGATTACCCTTCATCGTTTTTAAGGGATGCCATTCTTTAAGAAAAATTGGGATTTTTCAATTAATGATTATATTATTGTAACGTCGGTAGAGCAGTGTTCGTTTGCTTAGAAATAAAACTAAATTTTAAGAAGTTAATTTTTTATTTATGTGAAAAAGAAATATAATGTCAAATAACTCTTTATTGGATTAAATAAACAATTACAATTTTTTTCTTTCTTAATTATTCCATATTTTCGTACTTTCGTGTGTTTTTTCTTTTGGAATCAAATCTTTTTGCAAAGTTAACAATTAGTTCTGAATCAAAAAAATTAAAATTATAGTGTTTTTGGCTGCTTGTCACGATAACCTGTAACTTTAATTTACATAGTAATAAAGCTTTGCTTGCCTGTTTTTTCATATCTTTTCAGTTGAGTTGAAATTATATAATGTAACATGGGCTTATCCAATTTTGCTTAAAATGATCAGAAGTCAATATACATATCGTCACCTAAAACGCAAAAGCCCGTAAGCTCTTTTGGATTTTAGGTGTTTACAAGAAATATTTTTATTTTAGGACTATAATTTGAAGAAAACATATTTACGACAGTAGTGTCATAACTCAAAAAAACAAAATTTTTCAGGAAAACTGTTTTAAACTTCCATTTTCCTTTTATTAACATTGACAATGTTTAATTTTGTAACAATCAGCAAGAATTTTGTACACAATAGATCATAATAGACTTAAATAAAAAATCATGTTTTTTGAGTTATTACACTATTGTATCTAGTAAATGTAAGAAATACCTTTTGAAAAAGTACCTTCGAATATAATTTAAACAATTCGGCAATATTCTGCAAGTGGCAGCCTCACACGTAGCATATGATGTGCAATGTCGATAGCGCAGCTTACACTAACAAAACAATTGCAAAACTTCATCATACACTCACTCAAAAGCGACAGTGGTGACTCAGTTAGAAATCAGTGCAAAAGAGAAGTGAAGAAAATTGTGAACCATTGAATCCATAATCTGCTGTCAATTTTATTTAAAGATTTAGAAAAAATTAGAAGCAATCAAAATTAAACAAGAATTTATTAATATCCATATATAATAAGTGCAATTTATTATAAATAATATGAATTTATATTGAAATTGAAGCAAAACAGAATAATAAAACCGCAATAAGTTTTTTATATTGCAAGCAAAAGGAGAAGAATAAAAACTAAATCAACCACACAGTGAGACACTAAAAAAGCATACGCAGGCGAAAAGATATATCGAACGAACTCTGTGTAATAACATCAGCCCAGCCCTGCTAACCAACCAACCAATAAACGTCAAACATTTATTGTAACAATTCAGCAGAGACACAAGAAAATAAGGAAAAACGATAGCAAAAAATTACAAATAAGAGGTCAGCAAACTTTTCTTTGTAATTATTACTGGATATTGTAATTAGTAAATTTTAGAAACGTTTAATTGCCAAGCAAGAGAAACAGCTACAAAGTAAAGAAGAAAGAGAAATAAAAGAAGAGAAGCGGCAGGCAAAAAAGCAATTAGAGGCATTTAGTTTTCTTCCACGGAATATAAATAAAAAGTTGCAAACATGTCATCGGGTGATTTTGGCAATCCCTTGCGTAAATTCAAGCTAGTTTTCTTAGGAGAACAAAGTGTGGGCAAAACTTCATTGATTACACGTTTTATGTATGATAGTTTTGATAATACGTATCAGGCCACAATCGGTATAGATTTCTTATCCAAAACCATGTACTTAGAAGATCGCACAGTACGCCTTCAGCTGTGGGATACAGCCGGACAAGAACGTTTTCGTTCGTTAATACCCTCATACATTAGAGATTCCACAGTGGCCGTTGTAGTCTATGACATCACCAACACAAATTCATTCCATCAAACATCCAAATGGATCGATGACGTCCGCACCGAACGAGGTAGTGACGTGATAATAATGTTAGTTGGCAATAAAACTGATCTTTCGGACAAGCGACAAGTGTCCACAGAGGAAGGTGAACGCAAAGCCAAAGAACTTAATGTTATGTTTATTGAAACAAGTGCTAAAGCTGGTTATAATGTAAAGCAATTATTTAGGCGTGTTGCTGCTGCTCTACCGGGTATGGACTCAACGACAGAAAATAAACCTTCCGAAGATATGCAAGAAATAACATTAGACACAAAGAAAGAAACAAAAGATCCCGAGGGAGGCTGTGCCTGCTGAATTTAAATTTACTTCTAAATTACCCGCTAAAAAACCCGATACGAAAACAAGTCAATCTTATTTTTCCAATTGTCTGAATAATTCCTTCAAAATCTAAGATTATATTAATTAATCAATCAATCAATACCCCTTATCAACAACAGCAAACACTGTCTTAACAAAGTTCTTTTTTAATAAAAGAATTATTGTTAGAAATATGCTTAGTTTTTATTAGCAAAGTAGCTAAAAAAGCAAACAACAACAACCAACCTATCATATTACAAAATGGAAACATATTTTTGAGTGTGTATGTGTGTGTGTATAGGAGAAAATTTAAAATAATTAATTTTGAAGAGAATTAAGGAAAACACTAACTAACAGAGCTAGTTTTTATACAAACTTTTTTCCATTTGTTCTAACTCCATCCATATGACACATACATACAATAAATAACATAAGAAACAACTGATTCAACATAAAAACAACTGATTCTTTACATTCATCTTAAATAAATAACACTTTTTTTATTAATGATTAAGTTTATTTATAAAGTAATAAATAATTATAAAAAAGAAACAATTTAATAAACGGTAACAAAAAAAATTCTTTAAACTAAAGAAATTGTATTTCTTTCCGCTTTTAAGGCTTATTTGCAAGAGAAGTTTAGGCTAATAAAAATAATAAATAATTTAAGATATACGTAGTTGTCTAATAATAAGGCTGCAAACAAACACCTTAGCCGTACCACCATATCTTAGCTTAAATAAATTTTTTTCCTATATTAACTAGATTTTTAGATTTCAAGATATCCTGGAGAGAATACAGTGTCATCTGTAATACAAGTTCTTACCACTTGTAATAATCAGCCCAATTATATATTATCCATTTTATCAGTTCTTTGATGAATTGGTCCAACACAGCTTATGGAAAACAAGCTCACACCATTGTTAAGCCTTGAACTTTTACAGTGCTTTTACAGTATTGGGGCTTAAAGCGTTAATTTGTGGGTTATCTTACCGTAAAATTGCTTATTCATTTCTCAAAGCCTCTGCAAAAGCTAATCTGATCTCGTGATTTTTTTATCGTTTCCGAACCGTTGAACCGTTTTTGCGTTCTCAGCATGATAAGGATCGGAATTACGCTTCGAAACTTGTTAAACAAAGGCTGAGTGAATCAAAAGTAAGAGCTCTCGGGCGAACAAAAATCTATGAAACAAAGATCGCAAGGGAAAAAAAACATTTTTAATCCTATCCAGAAGGCACAACAGTTCAAAATTCAAATTCAGAGCTACATCATTGTTTGTGTCTACTGCAATTTATTTACATATAATGAAGCGTTCGCATCTACATCAGTTTATTTGCTTTGACCCTATAAATTATTCATTTACATATAAGTATATTTACTTATATGCATGAAATACATGCAATTAACAATTATATTGTTTGCAATACGGTCTACTCTTTATCTAATAATATGCTTTTTACTGCCAGCACAACAATTTAATTTTTAATTGTATTACATTCGAATTATAACAATATATTGTAAAAGGCTGGTATATGTATGACCATTTCCACATCGGTCATGGTATAATAATAATAAAACGTAAAACTCATACATCTTTAGCATAATAAATGAAAAAAGGTGAATAAAACTAAAGAAAATAATCTTATCTTTTAAATATGAAGAAATATTTGTTCCCATTTTTGTTTTGTGAATGAAAATACCTCTTATAGTATTGTATATAAATGAAAAAGGTATGTCCGTAATTATTAGGTGCTTTCCATGGTTTTAAATATTTATTACAAAATTGTATTATTCAGTTTTTTATTCTAATGTTCGCTGATTAAAGAATAGTTATATTATTAACGTACTTGGTAATAATTGTTGGTAATTTATTATTTACTCGCTCAATGTTTGTCCATTATAGGACAGGAATTTATTGTACAAGTTTAAACATCGAAAGATTTTATTATTTAATCAATAATAATATTTTCTTTAGAAAAATATAATATTATTTAATTTTCTAAAATATAATATAACGAAGTGACCTTATTTTTGCTAAAACGAGTTTTATCACAATAATTTCCAAAAACTAGAACACTTCTGTTTAATGTCAAACAAGCATAATAGAGGGTCCGCCAAATAAGTTTTTTTTTGAAAATGCTATAAAAAAACCACTGAATATTTTCTCAAATTTCTTTTTTTATTTGAAGTAACAATCCTTCCAGTTAATAATGGAAAATAATTTCATTCAAATGGCTGCCTCGGCTGGCCATGCAGTAGCCTACACGATCTGTCCAATTTTTAAGCACATTATCGATTGTGTGCAGCTGTATTTCACCAATGGCTTCACGAATATTGTCCTTTAAAGCGTCAATTGTCTCTGGCTTGTTGGCGTAACACTTATCTTTGACGGCACCCCACAAATAATAGTCCAACGGTGTCAAATCGCAGCTCCGAGGTGGCCAAACGACATCAGCTCTGCGGCTGATAATGCGATCTTCAAAAAAAAGGCGCAAAACATTGAGTGTAGCTTCGGCTGTGCGGTACGTAGCGCCGTTCTGTTGAAACCAAATGTTGCTAATATCCTCCTCTTCAATTTTTGTGAACAAAAATGCGTTAAACATGGCCCGATAACGATCGCTATTGACTGTAACGGCTACTCCTTGCTCATTTTCGAAGAGAAATGACCCAATTATGCCTCTGGGCCAAAAACCGCACCAAACAGTGACCCGTCTTGGGTGTATCGGCTTTTCAATGTATGCGTGCGGGTTTTCTGTGCCCTAAATGCAACAATTTTGCTTGTTTACATACCCGCCAAGATCAAAATGAGCTTCATCAGCAACATTACCATGATTTTCAAAGTAATGTCGCAATATTTCCCAGCGTTGTTCAAGCGTATACACAACATATTCGTTCAGCGGAAGGATAAAACTAATTATCTGTCAAATCAGACATGAGCTAAGTGTTACCATTCACGAAATAAGCACTAGTTGAAAAAAAAAAAACGTTAGATGACGGACCCTATACATAGTTTTTATCTATTTGTGTAAAAATAAAATAAAACATTCTAGTGACTAATTTTTGAGGCATTTTTCTTTCTGAACTTTTCAGAACACTTGTATTTTGTATTATTTATAGCTAAGAAGGTTTACAAGATAAACTTTTGAGACATATAGTTTGAGCCATCGTTTTTTTATATATATTTTACATTTTTGTTATTTACTAGTTAATACCCGACTTGCTTCGCTGGACCTATCCTTATTATTGTTTTAATTATTAGCTCAGTTATAATTTTTTACCCTTTTTTCATTTGATTCCCTTCCGGTCCAAGTTTAAACATTAAAGCCTATAGTTCTTTCCAGGTGTCAATATCGGTTCAGCCATTTAACTATAAAATTCAAACAAACATGCATACAAACCAGAGTTGGCAATCCACCGGGTAACCCAATAAAACACACTTGGGTTTATATTTGAAAGAACCTGGGTGGGGTTTTTATATTAAGGTTTTCGTAGCCCATTTACAACAAAAATAATTAAAATTTGCGTATTGGGAGTACAAATTAATTTGGTCCGTCTCAGAAAAACTTCTCGCCTTTGTAGGCAATCCACTTTGAAGCCGATTTTATATATCTTCAAAAGAATTGATTCGATGGCATGTAAAAAGATATTGTATTTGTCGAAACAGCCAATAATCAGAAGCAATGCTTAGAAAATACGGCATGTGCGGCATATGATCATTTCTAACAATTATTTAACACGTGTATTATCTGTCTGTCTATTATCTGTTTAAGTTCCGGCCGTTTTTCTCACAATGAACGGTTCAAGGAAAGTAATTGCAGTCTGCTCCAATCTGAGTTTTAACAGCTCATAGTACACAATGCCGCCTTGATTTCACTAAGAGTGAAAAATTGCATTACAAATACTAAAATTACATTGTTGTACTAACGAACAAAAAATATTGTCGAAAAGAGCGAAATTTGGAAGCAGTTGTACAATCCAATAAAATCAAAAAAAAAAAACAAAGAAACCAGATGAGTTGGATTTAAAAAAAAAAAAAAAATGGGATTTTGTCAACCCTAATACAAACACATCAATTTCTAAACATAAAAGCCATAACTAGGTAATTTCTAAGGTTCATTTGAAATTATTATAGTGAAGTTTTATTACAAACATCGTCAAGGTAAATTTGCGTTTACATAAAAAAAATTCTTCGGTCGCACAAATTTTTTATAAAAACCTGATAATTATATTAATAACAAAACTGACAATTGGATTCTTGCTAAACATGTCAAAAGCCTAATGATTTCTGCAGAAGCTACAATGCCGAGAAGAAATTTTCTGACTTAAGAATGAGAAGATTCTACAACAGGTTAGCAACGAGCGATATGGACATAATCCTTCATAACTATACCGAGAAAATCTGCCAAAAGAAAGTAGACTACATCAAATTTCAACTTATAACGAAAGCTTCCCTAGTATCCTTAAATATGCATATTGTGGAAATTTTAAAAACTTTTTAGGAGAAAGAATTATAATTCGAATTTGAATTAACCTATATTACAAAATATAAAAATCGAATTGGCCCGTACTTTTTAGACGATTGAATTGAATTTTCATTTAAAATTGTCCATTCCGTTTACTTATGTACTTAAATGTTGGATTTATTGAGAACAATAGTAGAAACGATATATAAAAATTTTTTTGGTAGTTATTTTAGTTTGAGTTTATTCAAGTTTTCTTTTATTATTTGAAATAAATACCATAAATGAATTCCGTTCAAATAATTAATAACTAATTTGCAGTGAAATAAATCTTTTCAATTCTATACAAATTGTGTGTTTTTCCAATCATAATTATGTAATAAATAAAGTGTTTAATTGTTTTCGCTAAGTACATGGTAAATATTTAAAAATTATCCTCATTAGTAATGTATTCATCGCGGATTTTCTGTAGTTTTGTAATTAATTCATCAATTGATACCTCACCATGTACTTTGTTATCACGAGTACGTACGTTAACAGTGTTTGATGAACGTTCCTTTTCGCCCACCACAAGAATAAAATTAAATTGTGCTAATTGGGCATTACGTATTTTCTTGTTCATAGTGTCGCCATCATCAGTATCGGCTTCGGCCATAAAACCAGCTGCATGTAATTTATCACTTACAGATTTGGCATACTCATCAAATTGTGGACCAACTGGAACGACCATTACTTGACGTGGTGAAATCCAGAATGGCCATTTGCCGGCATAATTTTCAGTAAGAATTGCAATCATACGTTCAACGGAGCCTAAAATTGCACGATGTATAATAACAGGACGTTTCTTTTCGCCATCATCAGCTATATAGTTAAGATTAAAGCGTATGGGCAGCTGGAAGTCCAACTGTATTGTAGCACACTGATGGGCACGCTTGAGAGCATCTAATATTGTTATATCAATCTTGGGACCATAGAAAGCACCATCGCCAGGGTTTTCTTTCCAAGGCATACCGAATTCATCAAGAGATTCGGCTAGGGCCTTTTCTGCTGCATTCCATTGTTCTAATTCACCCAAATATTTTTCTGGGCGTGTAGACAACACTAAATTAAATGAGAAACCAAAGATTGTGTAAACATGACGTAGGAAATCCAAACAACCTTTCATTTCACTCTTAATTTGTTCGGGAGCACAGAAAATATGTGCATCGTCTTGTTGGAAACGACGAACTCGTGTAAGACCAGTTAATGCTCCTGACAACTCATTACGATGTAAAACGCCAAAATCAGCCATACGCAAAGGTAATTCACGCCAAGAACGATTGCGTACATCAAACATGAGACTAAACAAAAAACAATCATTATAAGTAATAAAAAAGGGCAGAAAGAAAAACAAAAACTTACCAATGACCTGGACAATTCATTGGTTTCAAAGCATATGTTTCCTTTTCAACTTCAAAAGAAAACATATTTTCGTTATAATGCTGCCAATGACCCGAAGTCATCCATAACTTTGAGTTGTAGATATTTGGTGAGATTACTTCTTGGAAACCTCTTTTTCGGTATTCGGATTTAATAAAGTTCATGAGAGTATTATAAATATGGGCCCCTTTTGGTTGGAAGAAACATGAACCAGGCGACAATTCATGGAAAAAGAACAATTCTTGTTCTTTACCAATTTTGCGATGATCACGCTTAGCAGCCTCTTCTTGGATTCTTTCCCATTCCTTCAATTGTTTTGCATCGGGAAAAGAGATACCATAAACACGTTGTAAAGTCTCAGCATCAGCTCTACCTTCCCAGTAGGTAGATGAGTTTTTGGTGATTTTTAATGCCTTCACTTTGCCGGTATGACGTACGTGAGGACCACGACATAAATCAATTAGGGGTCCACATTTGTACACAGTGGTAGTATCAGTTTGGACTTTTTCGTTAAGAATTCTGCATTTAAATTCATTGTATTTAAACATTTCTAATAAATCAGATTTTTTCATTTCCAAACGTTCAAAGGGCTGCTTTTCCTTAACAATTTGTTTAATCAACGACTCCATAACCGGGTAATCATTGGTAGAAATCTTAATATGACAAAGTCAAAATTAATTAAAATTATGTTTTTATAACGATTATATTGTAAAACTTACGCCTTCACCATCCAAATGCATGTCGTAGTAGAAACCATCTGCAATGGGTGGACCATAACATAAATGACCACCGTAAATACGTTCCATTGCCTCACCCATAATATGGGCCGAACTGTGCCAAAATACGGCTTGGGCATCTGGATCATCAAATTTGAGTAAATGTAAAGTACAATCTCCTTCTAATACACGATCCAAATCCCACACTTCTCCATTTACCTTAGATATAACTGTATTATCTGCCAAACCTTGGCTAATACCCTTTGCTATATCATATGGTGTTGTTTCCCATGAAGTGCCTTCAACTACCTTGCCATCGGGTAAAGTAACTTTAATAGGTTGTCTTGGCTTGGCAGCTAATTCAACTAAATACTCAGCTTTACACTTTTCCCAAAGAGCATTACGTTCTTCAATATATGCTGGCCAAGGATTAAGTTCTTTAACTAAAAGCACAAAATAGTTATCAAAATGTTATAATATTTGATAATTTCAAATGAAAATTTCTTGTAATTTTTAGTGCTAAAATGTTTTTCTTATTATTTTTTCAAAAATGCGAACTAATCGGTAATTTTGAAACATGAAATACAATTTATTAAAACTTCTACAACTAAATTTAATCTTAATCTTGTGTTGTTAGTAAACTACCATAAGTAAAATTTCAAAACAATTATTAAAACTTTTCAAACTCCATTCCCAAAAGTAGTTTTGTTGTGACATTAAACAAAATATTAGGTTAATGAACTTCCCTCATTCATAATTCCACCCTCAATTGTGAGCATAATTTTAAAATTCCCTATACAAAATTTGGAGATTGAACCACCCTAATTATGGACAATTCAATTTATTAATATTGTGATTTGCTAAAAAACCAATGTGATTTCTTATTTTTTATCGATGTGTTGTCATCACAAGCTTTTCCATTGTTTTCTTTTTTATTTTATAAATTTTGTTGGTTTTCTTTAATCTGAAATAACAAATTATCAAAAAACTGATATAAATATCAAAGACTCTAATTCGCCAACAATGACAAGGTTTAGTTTTCCTTTCATCGGCAACATGCAGTTTACAAAACAAATACTACAAAAAGTAAAGCTGTTAAAACCAATTGGAAAGATGTAATAGTAGTAATTCAATTAGACAAAAAGTAATTCGAAGTCTTTTGCGAGCGTGACAAAACCATAAGGTACCTTCGGATTTTTAGTCCTATATAGGAGGATAGGGATTCTACAATATTATTCTATTTTGTATTTCATCGTTACAATGTTTTATTTCTTGTTCTTGCCAAATTTTATTGTCATTTAGCACGGCTTCTGTCGTCCCATCGTCTGCTACCTTCCTAACAGTTTCCATGTGACCAAAATCTAGATTCATCACATAGATTGTTCGACACATTATAGTCGCGTGTTTATGAACATGTGTATTATCTTAGGAGTTATACCTCTTTATTACAGTCGACTCCCTCTCATTTGGGTAGGGTAGTAAAATCAAAAATTTTTATTTTTGTAATTTTTGTTGTTTTTCCGTTTTGCAATAATAGGCCTGCATTTATATTTTATTCATATGTTTTTTATATTGTATTTAAACCTTTATTGTTATATTGTTAGATTTATCATTTAATGTACCTATACTATAGACGTATGTAATATTTACCTTTTTTGCCAGCATCAGCAGGAGCATTCTTTTGTTTTTCCTTCTTCATTTTAGTGGCCTAAAAACATTCAAACACAAACATTGATATTTATACGTTTTTAAAAAGAGAAAAAATGAAAAATCAATTTAAAAACAGTCAACAGTTTTGAGTCAAAAAATTATAATAAATGAAATAAGGATATATTAAAAAATCCTTTAATTTTAAATAAAAACTCAAAGGTATATACATATAAAATTTAGAAAAATAAGTAAAAGCAATACAAAATAAAAAAATTATAACAAACGTAGCTCTTATTAATTTTTATGAGAGTTGGTTAACACACATAATTGATTGATTTTTTTATATTCAATTTGTTAAAAGGTTTTATTTGTTATAATAAATAAAACGTACTTTATTTTTTAGATAATTTTTCTTCTTTTTTTGAGAATTTTTTTCTAATAAATTGTCTACTCTATTTAAGAAAACTTTGATGACTAAACAATGTGCTGATGTTGGTTTGTTTTCGGTAAAAATGTATACGAATAAGCAAAACAAGCAAAGACAGTCTGATGCAATAACATGGGTTAATTATGATGAGATAAAATAGCAGGGTATAAGAGAAAAAGTAGAAAGAGAGGAGTTGTAAATTTCGTAGTAGTATATTGATTTTAGTTCTTCATAGCAATTTTTGTTTTGTATAAGGGTGGCAAATCTTTTAAGGTAATTTACAACTTGAAATAGCATTGTAGACATAGTTATGCATTTTGGAAAATTAAAAACTTCATTAGGTATAAGTTTGCTTTAAAAGTTTCCCAACAAGTCGATGTTGAAATTTGTGTTGTGTTCGCAATTTTGTTAAGCCTTTTTAGGCAATAGTCCCCGACAGGCTAGTAAGTAGTGTGCTAGTCTGTTCTATTCCTGCTCATCACGCCGTATATATAGTCTTAGTTTCCCTATTTATAACAGTTATAATCGGGTATGTTCTGTAAACCGAAATCGAGTGATATTGAATCGAATGAAATTCAAATTGCTATGATTTTTAAATCTGACAAGATTTGATATTTTTTTTTTATAATTCGCTTAATTGCCTTTAAAAAAACTTCTTTGATTATCAAAACTTTCAAACATGGTTTAGATATCCTATTTCCTATCATTCTGACGAATATTCTATATAATAGACACCCAAAATATAATGCAGATCTTTCTTTTGAAATCAGAACATTCCACTTTAAAATTTTCGCAAAAAAAGAAACGATGAACTTTTTAATTATGCGGTAAACAAGCGATTGTGTTCAACTACCACCTTCGGTAATGTGTAATGTGGGCTATTGAATCTTTTTAAAAGCAAAATGAAATAAATAAAAAAAAATTCCAGTGGTGTACTCCATATACGAAAAATCTTTAAGTGGTATAAGTTTTCCAGAAAGGGCAAGACGCTAAGCTTTTACTCACTGTTTTTACCGACCTTGATAGCTTATCGAAAATTCATATTAGAACATTGCATAGTCAACTAAGAGTATTAGCTTAATATTTGGCGTCATTTGTTGGGATCAACAGCACTTTTGCTTCGTAACACACTTGTTCTTCATTGCCGGTAATTAATTGCATTATCTCAAACAATGCCACAATATTTTATAGTTTTGTTACCTGTGACATGCTCTTGTTTCTAAAACAAAAAATCCATGAGAGAACAAAGATTTGTAACTACTAAGAGGAAAACAAGCTATATTATTAAAAGAGCTCAAGGCTACATCGGAAATGGGTTACCAAGTGTTTCGCGAGTTAACAAATCGTTGTTGAAAACTTTTCAGAGAATACGCAATCGAGTTTTGCTACTCACAGACCACGAAAACCTTCACATGCTGTAAAAAAATTTTTAGATTAAAATGGAATATGGACGCCTGCCTCTAACAATAGTTTCCACAGGCTCACGTTTGCAAAATAAGCACAATGTGTGTGCTGATTATGATAATAAACTGGCATAATTTGTCCAACTTAACAGTATTAATTACCAAAACGGCACAAGCTGTCAAGTCGATTCTTATTGGAAAACCATTTAGAATATCTCACAATGCTTCAAGCTTAAAGATTTCTAACCAACTTCTCTCTTTCATATTCTTTTCCAAATTATTACAAAAATAGCCAGCAGCTAGCTGGAAGCTTCCCCTGCTATTTATTAGTTCGTAATAAATTTAGAACAATAAAACATTTAAAAGAACATTATTAACACCAACCAAAGTAGCGTAGTGCCTGTTATATTGCCCTTGTTTAAAACTGTTATTTTTATAAAAAGATTTAACGACAAATTCTCGATGTTGACGTATTTGTGATGATGTTGTTGGATTTATTAGATCACGGCAAATTATATTAGTAGTGACGATATTGCTTTTCGCCTCGTTTGATAAAAAGCGGCGTTCGTTTAATGGTAAAGCACGTACATATCGTTTATAACTTATTTGACGTATTGGAAGTACTTTATTTTGCTGTATATTTAACACTTGCACAAATTTATTCATAACTTTTCATTAGTTTATATAATAAATTATTAGTCTATAAATGTATTTTATTACTTAACATGCCTTTTCCTTATTTAAATCCAAATTTTTTAAATCAGTAACCACGTTGTCAGTCATTTTTTAGTAACAATAGTAGAGAAAAAGAAAGAGGAAGAAATTGAGTAGCAAATTTGCAAAATAAAGCAAATGCATAAAAACAGATATGTTTTCATAAAACTGGGCTGCCAAGTTTTTAAATTTTGTATATTGAATGAAATTGCTGGAAAATGTAATGTTATTGGAACAAAAATAGAAAAAAATCATATGTTAGACCACTTTAAAGTGCCAGAATATTTATTTTGCTGGAAGAAGTCTAGTTGGATATTGAATAATAAAAAGTTGTGTAGAGTTTTGTTGTATATGAAGCTGTGCATGAGCTATAGACAATCAACTTACACCAGATGGAACGTAACTGTGTCCATATTTGTCCAGGAAGTGCAAGTAACCTGATTGTTAGATGTTATATTTAGGAGTGAGTTTGCTGTTAAATATTAGTTAAATTTTAATTAAAACAAAGAAACGCTTTATCTATATATATTTTAAATTTTAGAAAAGAAGACGCCGTTGAAAAAGATGCAACTGTGATGTCTTAATTATAACTTATGTTGCTTGGCAGCACTTATTACAAGATTATCGAACAAATTTTTCTTAAGTACAATATGTTAAGATTTTGAGAAATATATAGTAAATTACCTTTAACATAATCTGTCATTGTCTTGTAACCACTTCATTATGTTTTTAGACAAATTTTTGTTTAATAACTCGAAATTATTAAGGTGTTAATTTCTTTTTGTATATTTTTCTTCTATTTTATTTATCTACTACCAATAAACGCAACTATGAATTTTTTTCTGATGGTGACGTTTCTGTCATGTATAGAATAGAAAAATAATAATTTTCGGTGATATTAAAAACGAGTTTTTTTTTCTTACAATAATAATGTTTTTTAACATGTTTTAAGATTTCAAAATAGTACAAAAGTTTGTCGCAATATAAATAAACAATTGGTATGTAATCAATTATTAAAAATACACAAAGATATTGATGATTAACATGTTTCTGTCTACGTAGCCCAACAAAGAGTAAATGCAACAGCAGAAAAAAGAAAAACGACAGAATAAGAATAATTTTGGATAGTTAGTCGTCGTCATTTGCAACCAAACGTAATAATATTTCCTTTACTATACTGGAATAGAAATAAATTTTGTCATCAAAGAAGTTTTTCGAAAACGTTATTTGATTCATTACCGTGAAAAATGTATCGCGTGAGACAGCACAAGTGCTGGCATAAGTCAAATATTTCTTTGGCTTTTGTGGGACTCAGTTTGCTTGTCATTTTGCAATGCATCAATTTAAGTGAGCAATTCTATTTGCCAGGTTTGGCCCCAGTCAATTATTGCATAAAATCTGATGCGTCCAGTAATTGCAAGGTAAGTTACTCTTAAAATTGTGCTTGAATTTTGAAGTAGTAGTATCGGAGTATGTATGCATGTATGTTCATATGTATTATTAAATAAATACTTTTTGTTGTTGTTGTTGATTTTTATATCACATTTTCTTCACACAGTAGATAAGGAAAACTTTTATATACTCTAATATCCAAAATATCAATACAGTGGAGTTCAGTTAAAACTGACACAAAGCTTCAGATCCAAATATACTAAACAATTATAAAACAACAACAGTACCGTCTTAAAAATATTTTTGTTCGACTTAAAAAGGGGTACATCTTATTCCTATTGCTACCTTGGATGATTTATCGTTGTTTTAAATATTTTAATTTTATTATATCAAAATAACCTTCACGGTAATATAACCGTGTAAAACCAGGATTAAGTGTATTTTATTCGAAATACTAGCTAAATACTATATATATATATATATATATATATATATATATATATATATATATAATATAAATATATATATATATATATATATATATATATATATATATATATAAATATATAAATATATATATATATAAATATATATATATATAAATATATATATATATATATATATATATATATATATATATATATATATATATATATATATATTCAATGCCCACATGTCTAATTTCGCCTACTTGATTGATGATTTGTATTGGCAACGAAGGCATTCAGACCAAATTCATACTCTAGTTTTAACCGTTCCCAATATAGACAAAAATAAATATTTAATCTTGATAGAGGGTTACCGTGTGCACTTAACCGAATCCGCCCACTTTTGATTGATGATTTGTATTGACTATGGAGCTGTTTTGACCTAATTTAGAGTCTATGGGCGTGGCATTGCTCAGTTAGAATTCGGTATGAAAAATAGTTAACGTCCTCTTCTCAGACTTACTGAATATATGCAGAAAATTTTATAAGAATTGTTCGAGCCGTTTCGGAGGAGTTGTTCTGTGACACGATAAATTTATATATTAATAAGAGGTGTTACAGAATCCATGACAGAATTGTTATTTATCAGAATTGAAAATCGATTCTGATATGAATTTGTGTCCTGAAATCGTCTTGGTTTTTAGACAAAACCATTATTCGAAAAAGCTGTTAAGGTTTTGTTTACATTTGGTTGGCAATGTTTGTATTTCTTGGCTATGTTGACATTTTGTTGGTTTTGTTTATAGTTTGGTGGCGTATAAATTTTATTTTTTTTTAAACATTTCTAAGTTGCATTTTAATAATTTAGTGGTAAAAAAATTTTGGTGCTAATTTTCAACATTGTTATTAATAGATGAAGAGTTGTGAAAAATATCGAAAGAAAAATTTTAATTTTTTATTTAATCTATTTATGCATTTTATTTTAACTTAAATGTTTTACTTGTAATTACTTTTACTTTAAATTACATGGATGTGTACTTTGCGCCAATAATAAACCGCCTTATAGCAAAATCAAAATAAACAATGCAAATCTGCCAGCTGACCGGATTATTTCTGATAAAAAACAATAAAAACAGATGTATTTCTGTATTTCTGATTCAAACATGAAATCGATAATATTGGTTTCTGTGACACCAAAATCATTTTTTGTAGATTTAAATTCTGATTCTGACAACAATCAGATTTTGTAAAATCCCCGAATATCAATAAAAAATAATTTTTTCATTTAATAACAAAAAAAAAAGCTACAAATTATGTTGTTTTTCATAAAAATTAGTTGTTTTTTTGTTTAATCTTTTTAAATTTCTATATGTGGTGCACATATGTGGAGAAAATTAAGCGCACATGCATTTGCTTTATAAATATCAAACCATATCTGCTTTATAAATATAAACAACAAACTGCCTAAACATTTTTATAAAAAATATTTTTTAGTTGTAAATAATAAAAAAACGAAATAAATTTTTTATAAAGTTAAAAAGAAATATAATTAAATATAGCAACATTTTAATAGGGACAAAATTAATATTTTATAATATTTTTGGAGCGAAGTATGTTTAGTAGATTTAATTTGATATTTATAAAGCTAATAAGTACATATGTATGTGATGATAACTTAGTATGCTTCTGTAGATGTACGTATAAGATTTATGTAAGTGTTGTATTTGTACTTTTTATAATACATAGGCAAGTAATTTCCTATACATATTTTCGTCAGCTAAACAAATGTTTTAAGTATAAAAACACTCATACAAATAAATGATTTATACTAAAAGACTGAGCAGCTGAGCTTAGCTAATATCTACATACATACATGTCTATGTATCAATAAAAACTTGTGAAATTGTAAGATTACTTTATTAACTTATTTATGAAACAGATTTGCCGATTTATGATTTTAGATAACATTTTTTAAATTCAAGAACTTTTGTAATTATACTTTTTTTTTTTTTAAATAAAGTATATAATTATAAATTTTTAACAAAATTTGTTAAAATTGTTTGTTAATAACATTTCACTAGAGAATTTTAATTATAATTTTGTTAAAAATATAATCAATGAAATGCATTGAAATTTTAATTTTCAATTGAAGTTAAAAATGATTACAGTAACATGAATTTTGGATTACAAAACTTAGGAAGTTTATGTTTGTTTATCAAAATTTTCACTGATTGTTTTCTACAGTATGTTAAGTAATAAAAAAGTAATAGTCACTGCACATTACTTTTTTATTTTGCAAATTTTACTCAATCCCCTTAAATTCATTTTAACCGAACTTTACTGTACTTCTTATCATACTGCTGGATATATTAGTACAATTTTTGCTTTCATAAAATTTGTTGTTTATTCTTTATATTTCTTTATTTTAAAATATTGTTTACATTTTTGTTTACTTAACTTATGAGAACATAATTATACCAACATTATTCCTTTTATTTGCAGTCTAATGTTACATTGTATGTGAATCGTCTAAATACCGAAGAATCTGTTATACCTTATGAATATCATCATTTCGATTTTTGTATTGGCAATGAAAATAATTCACCTGTCGAAAATTTAGGCCAAGTGGTCTTTGGTGAACGTATTCGACCCGGTCCTTACAAGATTAATTTTCTCGAAGACATCGAATGTAAGGCGGTAAGTAGTATTTTACTAAATTAAAGATGGATTTGCATAAGAAGTAATATTTGATTTAGTTAACATTTTAATCTCAAAATAAGTTTAAAAAATTGTGTTAATTTTGATTGAAATAGGCAATTTTCGAATTAAAAACATGGTAATTTATTTAATTTGTTTTTATTTATTTTAATTGCTAATATATTTATTATTAAATGAAATTGATTTCAAAAACATTTTCCATTTAGCTTTTTATAACTTTAGAATTAGTTGAAAGTCTAAAAATAATTTTTTTAGTATTCAGTTTTATATGCATAGGTGCAACAGAAGAATCTTATTTTTATATCCTAATCACAATTGGTAAAGGCGCTGATGTTTGATATTGGCCAATTGCATTCCTATCGCCCAAAGAAAACGCTTTCATTTATAGTTTAAAATCAGTCCATGATTTTGGATATCCCACATGTAAAAAGGCTTTAAAACTTACAATTACACTAAATATCGTGACCATAATTCAGCCAAGTGGACTTTCAACTTCTTAATTAGTCCACTAAGTTATAACAAAATAGAATTAAATTAAAGTTAGCAACATTTTATAGTGCCGAATTGAACGAAATTTTTTTCAGAATTTATGATAGCTATCACAACAAACTTTTTATTTCACGAACATTGATAAAATTCGAAGAATTTTTAAGTATGCAACTTCATGTATTGCAATTGGAATTAAAATTTGACACCAATAATCTGTCTGTAAGCCAAATATACTGTAGCAAATTTGCTTTACCTCTAAAGAGTACTTTGCGGTATAATAAGGTATCATTTAACTGGTATTTACTTTCTTTTGTTATTTTTTTCCGAAGGAAAAAATTTGTATAAATTCAGTATTATTTCAACTTATTATTTTTAGGTTTGTATGAAAAATTATGTCGGCGGTGATTCTGATAGCGATAGACGTATGATGGTTCTTAAAAAAGGCATCAGCTTAAATTATCAGCATCATTGGATTGTTGATAATATGCCAGTTACATGGTGTTATCCTTTGGAGAATAGCAAACAGTATTGTAGTACTGGTTTTCCTATGGGCTGTTTAGTACGCAGCGATAGCGATGCTGGTTGTTTGATTAATCCCAACTATAATAGACGTGGTTTCTACTATCCCTTCAATCATGTTGACTTGAAAATTACCTATCACAGCGGACAGACTGAAGAATGGGGTGTTGGTTTCCGTGCTAATGGTGGTCGTATTATTTCCGTTAAAGTAACTCCAAGCTCTATCAATCATGTTGATATCCACAAGCTAGATTGTAAAAATACAGATCCATTAGCCATAAAGGGCAGTGCGCTGACACCTGGCGAGAAACTATCGATTATCTACACCTACAGTGTAGAGTTCGTACGCAATGATGCTGTCAAATGGTCATCAAGATGGGATTATATTTTAGAATCTATGCCACATACTAACATTCAATGGTTTTCAATTTTAAATTCCTTAGTGATTGTACTATTCCTATCTGGTATGGTTGCTATGATTATGTTACGTACCCTGCACAAGGATATTGCTCGTTATAATCAAATGGAAAGTGGTGAAGATGCTCAAGAAGAATTTGGTTGGAAATTAGTGCACGGTGATGTATTTCGACCACCACGTAAAGGCATGTTGTTGTCAGTATTCTTGGGTTCTGGTGTTCAAGTATTCTGCATGACATTGATTACATTGGCCTTTGCATGTTTGGGTTTCTTGTCGCCAGCAAATCGTGGTGCTTTAATGACATGTTCTATGGTGTTGTATGTTGCCTTAGGTACTCCAGCCGGTTATGTTTCGGCGCGTATATACAAAAGCTTTGGTGGCATTAAATGGAAGAGTAATGTTATCTTAACATCAATTTTATGTCCTGGGTAATAAAACAAGAAATAATTCATAGCTGAAATGCAAGTAATAAAACTTTTTTAATTTACTATGTTTTTAGTGTTGTATTTTGTTTGTTCTTTGTTATGAATCTGGTACTTTGGGGTGAACAATCATCAGGAGCTGTACCTTTTAGTACATTAATTGCTTTGTTGGCTTTATGGTTCGGAGTGTCGGTACCATTGACATTTGTTGGTGCCTACTTTGGTTTCCGCAAGAGGGTAAGTTTTTAAGCACAAAATAATCTTTATTCGCATATGTGTTATAATTTATCTCCCTTATCCCTTTAATTCTAGTCTTTGGAACATCCTGTTCGCACTAATCAAATACCCAGACAAATACCTGATCAATCGATTTATACCCAACCCATACCTGGCATCATTATGGGTGGTGTCTTACCATTCGGCTGTATTTTCATTCAACTATTTTTCATACTCTCATCGATATGGTCTAATCAAATGTACTACATGTTTGGTTTCCTCTTCTTGGTATTTGTTATTTTGGTTATAACTTGTTCGGAGACTACCATTTTGCTGTGCTATTTCCATCTGTGTGCAGAAGATTATCACTGGTGGTGGCGATCATTCTTAACATCTGGATTTACAGCCGTCTATCTATTTATATACTGTTGTCATTACTTTGTTACAAAATTATCGATAAAAGACGCAGCCTCGACATTCTTATACTTTGGCTATACATCAATAATGGTATTTTTGTTCTTTTTGCTTACCGGATCAATTGGTTTCTTTGCTTGCTTCTGGTTTATACGCAAAATATACAGCGTCGTCAAAGTGGATTAAAATTAATACATAATAAGATGGCTTTACTTTATAGCTCTTAAGCTATGCTATGGTAATATTCATAAGGATTTATGCCTTAGAATAATTAACATACACTTATAATTAAGTTGTGATTTATTTTTGTCTTTAGATACTTTTAAATAAATAATATTATCTAGATATGTGTGTCTGTGCGTGTGTCATAACGAAATCAATATGTATTACAAAGCAGAAACTACTAATAGGCCAGATGTTATAATATGTACTGTGTAGTTTAAATAAATGAAATCATGAATACATACATAATACACATATCTTACAGAAAAAGAAAACGCGCAATAAATTGTATGTAATCTTTTAATTTAAAATATTTTATTAATTAAAAACTAAAACAAAAACTTTCCATATTTTCTTACATGTATAATTTAATTGAATTAAAAAAATGAAACGACAGTCCCTCTTTATATTAAGTTTAATTCTACAATTTACATTTGAACAGTCAGTCAATATTTTTTATAAGAAGAAAACAAAAAACTGGATAAAAGGTATTTCAAACTTAAATACAAGTTAGAAGAAAATATGATTTTATTAAGTGTCTCTCCAGTGCAAGGGATACAACATTTAGGTTGAGTGATACCTTTTTGTTTTGTATTATTATTTTTTGTAATAACAATACGATTTATAATGTAGTTTTGTAATCGACAATTTAACTATTGAAATAAATACTATTTGAAAAAGTTTAAATAATTGCAGTTGATTGTCTTTATTTTTTGGTTTCGTTTTTCAGTTTCATTGTAATCAAAATATTTTTATTGTTTTAAAATATTTAAACTTTATTTAATAAAGACTAAAGTATAAGGAAAAAATTAATAATATATTCGTGTATTTTTTAACGAAAAGGAAATTTGAAAAAAAAAGTTTTATATATTTAGAATTAACTGCACAGTATTCTTACTGTCCGTACACCTTTTATACAGACTTAGTACACGAAGTGTTTGTGAAAACTGTCCTGTCAAAAGTTAAATTGCTAAAATGATTTATATTGTTAACTTAATGCCAATATTGGGAAATCAAGAGTATATATTTGCTTGTGCAAGAAATAAGAATTTAAAAGTTGCTGGGATTCACCGACAGAACACACAATTTATGCCAACATGGTACAACAGTGAGTGGAATAACAACAATGGATTACAATAAACGAATGCGTATTTTTTCAGCTAAATATTGGCACGAGTTCAAGCAATATCGTTCTAAAATTGTGATATTGGGAAACTTAACGAACAAAGAGGACGTTTAAGAAGTGTTTTTAATGCAGCAAGTACGATAACCATGAAAACGCGTTCACACAATCGGATCTATTCTCCGAAAGACCTAATCTTAGTCGACCAAGGATTGTAGACTCGGTGACAGCTATACCAAATGGTATTTTTATCCAGGGCAAAAATTTCAGCAATAGCAGACCTGTTACAAGAAGAACAACATCGTAAAATATGACTGCAATCCGAATACTTTATTATACACCGTGTGATAAAACGCAGTGCTCAATGCGACACTAGATGGCAGATGGAATAAAATGCAGCAATGAATGCGCACAAACAACAAAAGACGATTTACTCTGACAGCATATTATGTTGTCAATGAAAATATCATTTTACGAAAACCGTAGAAAAAGAACAGCTTGTTTCGATATCTGAAAATTCGTGTGGCATAAAAGCGTTTAAAAATTAAAAAAAAAACACTTGCTGTAGACAACGTTAATCCGAAATCGCCCAAGATAAATTACATTAAGCACAAATCTCATGCAGCCAGTTATTGAGTAAGAGTAAAAATAAAATTTCCAAAGAAAGGTGACCTAATAACAAGTGTGTACAAGGTTTTGGCTCAGCATTAACCCTTGGTTGTTCATATTTTACCGTGATAACCTAGCGGACAAGCCGGACATAGTTGGCGAGCTGTAATCGTTTTCTAAATTTTAGTCCTAGATTAAAGAAATAGGTTAAAGGAAAATGTTGGTCGTTTCCTTTAATCTATTACCGATACTAAAGTCTATAATATGTTTCTCCACCCGGCTATTTAGCAAACCCATCAATCCAAAGAGTTCCAGAATGACTGATCGAGCAATATAGAGATTCGACGTGGGTAGTAATTTGGATGTAATATCTTAAGTTCGCCAGAGCTGTGCTGCTCAACAGAGTTTTCGGCGTTATAGTGTTAAAAGCAAAAACTTAGGATGGACATCACATTAATTGACGTCACGAAGATATTGATTATGCTGACGACATGTGTTGGCTCGTTCATAATTGTTCAGATGAAGATTCAGAATTGCAAGAAGAGATGCGTAAAATTACGCTTAAAGCGGGTTTAAAGTTCTTTCGATTAAACTCCATCAATATTGAGCTTAAAGACATTCAGTCTTTGACGTACTTCAGCAGTATCATATGCTCTACAGATGTCTCGCCAGAGAACTTTGCAAACTTTGCAAGACAATCGTTCACTGTGGAATGTGTTAAAAATATGTTTACTGAAAATTTTTCAAACGCTGATATAGTGCAAGAACGGGATAATCGCCAACCAGTGTCCAAATAGTAAATTGAACTGAATGGATTATGAATACTAGCGATTCGGATATAATAGCCTTCAATGGTTTGTGTGTTTATATTTATATTTCAACTGCCATAATTTGCTGGCAGTAAATAGACAACTTCTAAGGTATAAATGCGCCCGCGAGTCTCATGAGGAGGATCTGCACATCCTGTCTGTTTGTTCAAACCTTGCGGAGATCGTAAGCTGCATCAGCAGCCTCAAGAACAACAAAGCTCCAGGTATAGATGGAATATCTGCAGAGCTGATTCCCTTATTAGCGCTACAATAATCTACCCAATTAAGCGATCATTTTGGGAAGACGACAATCTAATTGTGAACTTGCGGAGAGGGTGGAGGGGTATTACGCTGCTGTGCATGACTAACAAAGTTATCGCTCAGATCTTTTCCGTCTCCGAAAGAGTAACACCATTGAGACAAGAGCAAGCTGGACTCAGACCACAAAAATCCACTATGGTCTATAGTTAATACTCTCGGTATCACAGGGAATCAGAAGAAGAGGTCGTGAAGGCGTTAGCATTGTTCAGAGAATTTATTGATTTTAGAATTGACTGGAACTTGTTTGCTAATCTCTGTTCAATAAGCTTTCAAGTACTCACACAAATTTGACACAAATCAACTTAGTCAGTGTTTAAAGATTGTTGATCTGAGCTAAGCAAACATAGCAGCAATTGTATTAAAAATAATTTCTATGCTATGCTCTTGCTTGGTTTTCATTATGACCATGACCGTAAGTCTGCAGCTTAGAAGGGTTTTAATCCTTAAAAATAACATTTCGATATCTAACTGAGAACAGTCTAGGCTGCAGAAATTCCTTAATCCTTTGGTTTTCAATATGATTAATATCGAAAATTCTTAAAAAGTAATTTTTTACATTTACTGAATATTTATTTCTGGTTTTAAAACAATAACATTTACTATAATGTTTCTAATATATATATATATATATATATATATATATATATATATATATATATATATATATATATATATATATTTTTTTTTTTATCAATTTATAATACATTCAATCCTAATATAAAGTCCTTATATGTGGTTAGTTAAAACCTAACAACTAATTTACAAAAAAAAAAAAGAAAAAAAGTTAGTATTAAAAACACACAATACTGTTTTTAAGAATTCTACTTGTGATTTAAAATAGAATTTATCCTTTAAATCCAGTGAGTTAATTGCATTGTACCATCTTCTGTTCTTTGAGTATCCATTACACTCATTTGACGTACCAAACGTTTCATTGATGGTCGACTTGGACGACTGCCATCTAATGGTGTACGTTCGTCTACTAAAGATTTGGGTCGTTGACGCATTGAATGTCGACCGCCACCTGACGATGAAGAAGCATTCATTTCTAGTTCAACATCAGAAGCTGTATTGGAATGCAAAACATCTAAATTTTCATAGGATGATGGCTGTGAAGCAGATGATTCGGTTGTGGCACAATGTAGACAGGCATTAACGGTCCATTCCTTGCCAAATTCTTCGCCTTCTTCAATGGTTTGGGGTAAACGCTGATGTAAGGTCTCCGGTAATCTTAGTCCGGTAATACCACCCAGCATAGAGACAAAGCCCATTATAACCAAAGGCAGTTTTAAATTTTCTTTGCCCTTAAAGAATTATATTAAGGATAATTAAAAGCAGTGCTCAAAAGTTTCACAGTAAATTCTTACCAAATATGTTACAAACGGTATAACTATCAATCCTAAGCCGCCAACATAACTGGATACACCAATACCTATGCCACGCACCTGAGTAGGATATAATTCTCCAGCAAAAGGATAAATAATTAAAAATGATGCCGATAGCAAGGCCTTGGAAATCAAATATAAAATTAACGTTTCATCAACCGCCTCATCGGGTATCATTACAGTTATAACACAGGCTACACCTCTATTAAGGAAAAACACAAAAAAATAATTTAAAATACAAAGCGTTTTCACAATTGGACTTACCCTAGAATCATAGACAAACTTAGAGGCCATCTGCGACCCCAACAATCCATTAAATACCAACATACTAAATAACTGGGTATTTCTACCACAGCCGATAGAAAGAAACTTACATATTGATTACTACCCAGTGAAGGTCCATAATAGCTTAAACCCAAGTACACAGTTTCGTTGGCAAACCAGCTTAATGTTATCAAAATAGTTTTTAAACGCATGTTGGGTGTTCTGCAATTGAAAATATTCTTCGTAATTTAAATTTGCTTGAAGTTGAAGGAGCAGAATTAAAATTACCTGCATAAATCTGCTAAACCCACATTAACCGTTTTCTTCTTTTCTTTAAGTTTATTACGTGATATTTGAGCCTCCAGTTTTATTTTTAAAGCTTCCGGAAATTGATGACCATTTATTCGTGCCATATTCTCTAATATTTTTAAAGCTTCCTCTAAACGTCCTCTCATCAATAACCATCTAGGAGATTCTGGCATTACAAATAAATATAGAAAATATATATAAAATGGCACTGAAGTGTAATAGGATAATTTAACCCAATCTCGTTCCAAATAGGTGACCACAGAAAGTAGCATAATGCCCGAAGTGTAAAATGTACAAGTCATTACAGTTACAAACGAACGATAATTTTCGCCAACGAGTTCAAGAGCTTAAAAAGTATAGAAAATATTTAATAAAATATTTGTTTTATTAAATAAGGTTAAAAATAAATTGTGTAATAGCATTTTTGTGTCTAATAACGAGGGCAGTTCGAAATAAAAAATAAGAGCTAGATTATTAAAATTATTTTATTTCTCAATATAATCTGAAATTCCAGAACACTTAGTCCAACGTTTTTCTAGTAATTTTATCCCTTGATTAAAATAATTTTCCTGAAGCTCCTCAAAATAATCGTTTACAGCTGACATTGCAGCTTCATTCGAGGTAAAACGTTTGCCAGCAAAGAATTTTTTTAGATTTGGGAACAGGTAGAAGTCAGAAGGAGCTAAATCAGGGGAATAAGGTCAAGCAATTCGTTCTTTAATTCGTTGAATTTAACTATTGTTAAAGCACTCTTGTGGGATGTGGCGTTGTCTTGATGAAAAATTATTTTTTTGTGTTGTAAAATAGGTCGGTTGTATTTCTCCAATTTTCAAATTTAATTGATCTAAAAGGTTTCAATAATAATCCAAATTTATTGTTTTACCTTTTTGAAGATAATAGATCAATAAAACATTTTTGTAATCCCAGAAAACCGTTTCCATGACCTTACCATCCGATAAAACTGATTTTACAATCTTTGGTGCAATTCCACCAGCTTCAGTCCATTGTTAGGGTTGTTCTTTTGTCTCTGGTGAATAGTGATGGATCAGTGTTACATCAACAGTTATGAAACGACGCTTAAAATCTATTCTATTTCGTTTAAATAGCAACTGTTAACCTGTTATTATACGAATGAGTTAACAGATCTAAGTGTTCATATGGCGAATAGAAGTTTCCATTATAGCTTTTTGCCGATCACAGCAAACCTTCACCTATTAGTAGTATTTAGTAAAACTCTTAGCAAGTGTGATACATAAGCTTATTAGACTAGATTATTATATCAGACATATAGACTTCTTTGTGCCAATGCTTTGCCAAACTAATGAGCAATCTCAAAGTGAAATTTAAATCAAAAGATTAATAAGGGAAAAATATGCCTATTTTAACCAGATTCAGTTTATAATGTTAAGGTATAAAAATGTTTAATTTTAATAAATTTGAAATTTGTTACAAAATTTTATAAATTTGGTACAATTAATATTTTAATAGTGAAGAGCCAGTGATAAATGGGATTATAAACTCATATAGAATTTTTAAGTAAATGCTTTACCTAGAGCTTAGCATATATATGGATCGATCATAAAATTATTTAGCTCAATATTTATTTCTAACGGATAGCCAGACACTTGTCCAGCTCATTTGGGACCCTGTGCTGATTCCATAGTGATGCCCAGAGAAAAGTGCAATTCAGTATTGTGATCGAGCCCGATCGTATAGAGACCAAACCGAATTCCCTGCGAATTCAACATAAGTAGTCAAAATATAGCAGACGTCAACAGCTTAAAATATTTAGCTCCTGTTGAAGATTGTGCTTCTTTAAGGCCTGTTTGGACAAGGCTAGTGAACGAGGATATGCAAGCAAAACTTCAGAGGAAATATTCTTCAATACCGCCCACCAGGAAAGCATCAAAGTCGAGACAAAAAGAAGGAAATAAGGTTGGATCGAGCAAACTCTACGAAAACCTTATGATAGTCCTCTTCATACTGCTCATACCTGACGTCCGTAGGGTATGCGAAGCATAGATCTGGGCTTGGATGACCGAAAACAATGTGGTGTCGAACTGTTCTTAGGGAAAACAGCAAATCGCTTGGCAAATTAAAATTAGTGGCACGTAACAGAGACAACTGATAGCTGGGCCTAAATCTCGTTAATCGTTGCAAATACCCTCCACGTACGCTTACGTACTCTTTTCTCTTCAGTACGTAAACTATATTTCCAAAATTCCGGGATATTTTGTTATAAAGATAATACTCTTATTGGATTGTTCGATCTTGTGGTAAGACCTCGCCTTGATAATCCAAAGCCCAACGCATATGCCAGCGTAGTTTTGGATATCAAACTTTGATTTAACAATGAACGCTATTAGTAATGCAGCATATATTTTCTTAACCGTTTATATATATTTTCTTAGACCTTTTGGTAAGTGAATTCTTATTCACAAACGTTTTTTAAAATACATGGATGTATAATCTTTTTAAAACCACTGGGTTTAAAAAAAATGAAATTATTTCAGAATACAAATTTCGTTACACATTAGTACACTAGAACAGCTACAAAAAGAAAAAAAAATCTGTATTCAAACCCCCGAAATCTGCCATCGACCATATACACAGACTCCGTGTTATCGTCGAGTACATAGTCATAGACTTTATCGATTTTGAAAAAGCCTTCTACAGATTGAATTACATCTTGATCTAGAGCGCACTACGCTGTAAAAAGGTATAGTTAAAATTTATTTCACCTATTAGGTGCCTATATCAGAATGCCAGTTGTAGAATTGGACATTATGGCAAGTTAACCCATCATTCGTGTATATTACCATATGGGAACGCAAAATATGTCATTACATTTACACGATTAAGTTCAATACAACATAACAAATTTAAAAAGCAAATCATTTGTGGCTTCGTAAAAATTTAAAGCTTTTCTAGAGTTTTAGAGTTCAATTAGCGAAGTTATCGCAATAAAATTGAGGTGACGAAAAAAAAAAACGTTAAAGATATCAATTTTGCGATATAGCACGTGAGTAAGTACGCATTTGAAATTACTTTTTCAGTCAATTTTAACAATAATTACACTAACAGGCAGTAAGTGTAGCCTAGGCGATCTACATTTACCATACAGGATCGCTAGTTTTAGCCGTTCTTTACAAAAGTTTAACGATGTATTAAAAAATGGTTGTGTTGTTAAAAGTGCCCTACACAACGCAAAAAGAATTATATGGCGAATGCAAGGTTATTCAAACGATCTTGACTACGATGATGATGTTTGTCTTTTGGCAAATAGCTCCTCAGATCTGGCATCAAATTTGTGGAATATAAACACGACAACAAATGCTGCACTTAGGATCAATAATGCTACCAAGAAAAACCTACGCGTTAATGTGACGGTTTAGGAATTATTAATTAGAATTGTAATCATATAGAGGTCATCAGCCAATTTTGTTATATAGGCAGCATAATTTCCAAAAATTGAACATGGAGTGAGGATATTGACAACCGTATACCGAGAGCGGACGAGAGGACAAGTGTCAATTTCACTTATCTATACGGTTGTGGGACGTCGTCGAGACATTTAAAAGATCCAGTTGTTTGTGTATATTTTCATCTAACAACTTCTATTCAGGCCTGGAGTGATGTCCAACAACAGGCACTGTAAACAATCCAATCAGCAAGCCATGGCAACTGAAATAAATGACGTAAATGGCGATCGATTGACTACATTTTAAAAAAGTCATGGAACACCATCACGAGAAATGCCATATACTGTAATCAGCAGATCAGCCCTACAAGAGGACACCCATCTTATACGCGAAGAAGACAAATTAATGTGAAACTGGTCGGAGTATGTCCAACAGATTTATTGAAGCTATATGCTGCTAATAGGATCGACGGGGGGAACATCAATTTCCTTTCAATATTCCAAAATTGAGCAATTTATTTTTGAACAAATTTGCATAGTATTTCAAAAAACACAAATCTGCTTGTTTTGAATACAATACATATGGTATGTAACTAATAAAATAAATAAATTTTTCAACTTACATATAATAAATGGTATCTGATAAACAGCTGGTATGGTAAGGCCGACGATAACACGACTGCCAGCCCACGTCCAAAAATCTTTGCTTAGAGATGTTATTAAACTGCCGATTAGCAGTGTAGCTAAACAAGTAAAATATGAAGTTCTGCGGCCAGCACGATCGTTTAATAGACCAAATAAATAGACACCAATTGGACCACCAACATTTAAGGCAGCTAAGCCTATAGTAGGATAAATATCTCGATCACAAACTAAATCAAACTAAAAGAGAAGGCGTTAATATATTATTTAAAGTTAAAAGAACAGGTGAACGATATGAACTAAGCAACAAAATATGTATGAATTTTGTATTAATATCTACTACATGATTATTGGCTGGCTTTACCTAATTTAAGGTATATGCTAATTTATGATTTGATTTAAGCAATTGTTTAAAAATTGCATAATATAAGATTCTATACATCTATTACGATCGAAGACCACACTTCGGTGGTATTATATTCCCAACCATGATTGCATTTATCCACCGGCCAAGAGCTATTCGGTTCTATACGATTTATATCAGTATTTTCAAGTATTTCACTCCAATTGACAGCATAACGAAGGCATTTACTATAAGCACCGGTGTTGTGTTCCTGAAAAAACCAAACAAACAAAGGTAAACAAATATATTACAGTTATCTCTTTCTAGATATGTGTACATAACTAAACTACTCTAGCAATGTCAATGTCAAAATGCGAGAATGTATGACAATTGCTAAATATGGCTTCTTATTACTTTTCACTATGATGGAGTTGATGTATGGATGAATCATTTTACCATGTCTGGCGGAATGGCCAACATTTTCCTTTGATCCAACGATGATATATTAAGCAATTCAGGAATTTTACACCAATAGTCTTCAGGTGTATCAGCCATAAAAAGTTGATTGAACGCACAAAAGCCACAAGGTATACAAGCAGGCAAACATATGCCAAAAACCAATAGCTTCTGGTATTTGCCAAATTCTCCAATTGTAGGCAATATGTCGTCCAAGTCAAATGTTTCCTGTCAAAAACAAATGTTAAGTATTAAGTTTGAAATATTTCCTTTTTGGAGATAACCAAATTACATCCTCTTCATCCTGTACTGGTTTAGGTGTTGTTGGTTTTTTAAGTATTGATTCTTCTGTATAATCACTGTCATCATTCTCTAAAGACATTTCAAATTTGTGATTTTCTTTGTGTAAATTTTAAGCTTATTTGTACGAACATTTAGCAAAAACTAAAGACTAACTAGTAGAAGGAAAGAAAACAAGTAATCATGGAAGACCAATAACTGCATTCTGACATTTAATAGGGTCTCATTTAAATGCAACATATTTCTGTTTTCTTTCTACATATTGTTAAATGCAGTAGTAACTTGATAATATTCGATGTAGTTTTAAAATAAATATATATTTGCTTGTTTCAAATGCCATTCTATTGCTGTTTCCTTTAATTTAGTTCTAATGAGAACCGAGACGAATATTATATCTCAGTTGAGTATTCGGCCGAACCATATAAATGGTTAATTTTGAGAATATATTTAATGTATCTCTATACATATTACGTTTTAACCTTTGTAAAATGTTTGAGTTCATTTAAAATTGCGTTAAAATAAAATAAACACCGCTTTATTTTGTTGTTTTACAGTTCTTATTTATTCCACTATAACTTTTATACTGTTTGTATTAATACAACGCTTAATATTCGTTTATACAACACTTTTATTTCCGCTTTAACACAACTTTATTTATTGACAGCCAAACGATAACTGAACTACGTAGGCAAAGTAGTCTCCTTATATACCTAATTGCCTACAGTTTTGAAAGCTCCGGAAATGTCTCAAATGATCTCATATCCTCTATCCGTTAATTTTAAATATGTAAAATTGTGTTACCCAGGGATGATTTAATTGGCAGTGCCGCCATATACACAAATAAGTATGACATTGACAGGGTAACACAAAATATACCAAAATCCTACAATTTAGGCGTTTTTATTCTCGTAACAATATGTATACTAAATTCGATTCGTTAACTCTTTTGTTTGCTTTAAGCATCTGATTCAATACTGTGATTCAATTTATTCTTAAGAAAAATAAAATTGAAAGTATTCGTAGTTTTATTGGAAAATTTTTAAAGTAAATTCGAGTTTAATTAAGTATTTACAGTATTGGACAAAACATTTGTAGTTAGTACAGAGTCAAAATTTTATTTTTAACAATTACATAAAATGAATTTCATAAGCTTTATTAAACTAAAATTATTTTAATTTTTTTAACATTTAGAGTTTTCTGTAACTTAAACTTAACATAGACATAACTTCAGCAAGACAAAACAATTACAAGCAGAAGACCAATACGTGGAGCTATTTGCCGCGCAATCAGTGAATGAACCTACTCAAATATCGTGTGTAGATGGGCACCAAAATAACACCCTCGACCTTTTCCTTACCACACACCCTGAAAAGTAGCATTTCAGCCTCTATCCCGTTTTCCTCTCTTCACAACGCTTCACATACAGCTACGAAGCGCTTGGTTTTTAATTACTTGGATGTTAATATAATAAAGCTAAGGATGGCTAATTTCATCCCATCCAGAAAAAAGCTTCCGATTAAACCAAGATTTATTTCTTGGATTAAACCAAGATTTATTTTTTGGTTTAAAATTTATTTTTTGTTTTAATCAGACGTGCAAACTTGCAGCCAGATCCTGAGAGGTAGCATTCAGAAATTGGCGTAATGACAAATGCGATCATACTGATTCGCTACGCAAACAGGCAAGATCTTCGTATGCAGCAGTACTTAGTCGCGATAACGCTCTATACGAGCAGCGCCTACGTGCTAAATTTCTTACTATTCCGCAGAGAAGTAAGAGCTTTTGGTCATTCATTAAATGGCTTAGGAACAGCTCTTTTAAATAAAATATAAAATAGTAAAGAAAACTTAAACAGATTTATTAAAAAAATATGATTTTATATTAAATTAATAAAAAACAAATTTTTTTTGGTTCGACTACTCGTATGTGTGGCATTGAAAAAATCGTGGTACTGTCAGCATGAAAACAAAAGTTTAGTAAAGCAATCATTAGCTAAAGTAGGATTTTTGCATACGTTTTTTTAACAAATGTTATTAAGCTCAAAGTGTGCGGTATCTAACGTGCACTGCAAATCTACTTTTCGTTTTTTTTGCACATGGCCGTTAAAAGCTTTAAGAGAACAACTTCGTTCGTTAAAGAGTTGAATAAAAATTTCAATATGAACCTAGAGCCCTTATAAAAGTGTGATCATCAAATAATAATCGTTCGTGTCGTAGAATGATATCTGAATAAAGTAAGCCACTAAAGCATATTAATTGTCGAAAAAAACTTTTAAAATATTCTTTCAGTGTTTTAATATACTAGAAGAAGGAAGATTCATAGATTTTTTGTTAGTTTCTTACTAGTTTCTTGCAAAATTTCTTAAATATTTTGTTATATCGCATTTTCAGATAAATAATATCCACCCGAGGTGATTTTAATTTACAACGTTCAACAAGGAATGAATTAATCGTAATGGCTTACGCATTAAGCCATAGGCGCTTTACTTTTATTAAATTATGGCCAAATTTCTTGTATTACGTCCGTTGTAAAGTAAATATGATTTAAAAATCTTGTACGTAGACATTCAGTAGTTTAAACACAAATGTTATAAGATTGTATTTGCAAAATAAATAACATAACAGTGGGTGGTATAGCAGTAATTTTTTTGAATGTATTTTACCATTCATATTAATAATTATTTCATGTGTTTGTTGGTACATTTTGTTGTAATAATGTTGTAGGCAGCTTTTCACATTCACAGTACATATGTATGTATGTATGTATGCATGTAGAGTATTTAAATTAAATATTACTTTGAAAGAAATTAAAGAGGACATTTATTAAGTTTTAATAATATTTATTGTTGTTGGCTTTTATGGCAATTTTTATATTCGCTTATTTTAAATTAAAACTTTTTGAATAGAATATATTTACAGTACATTGTTGCAGGTTGGAGGTTAGAGACTAATTAATAAAAAACGCAACTGACATCAACATGTATAGACAAAAAAATAAATCAAATCACATAATTAGTTTTTGCTATTTGTTTATAATTTTTTTGGTGATTTTTAAATACAATAACAAAAAAATTTTCAAACATATTCAGAAATCATAACCAAAGTTGGAACTTATAAAATAGAAATTAAAAAATAATTTATAGATAGATAACTAGCGCAGGGACTGCTCTCTGTTGGTTAAAGAAATACAATCCTACAAGCTGGCATGTTGGGAAAATAAAATGTCGATATTTTGAACGATGTACACTGTAATCAAAACGCTTATTAAGCTTTTCAAGTTGTGAATATAGTACATAAATCAATTTAAATAGGGACCAGGTAAAAAATTGTAATAGAATATTGCTGTTTTAAGCTAAGTTTTTAGCTTATAAGGTATGAAGGTACGAAAAACCTAATTGTTCACCCATAACTTACGCTTTTGGAGGTGCTTTGAAAATTTCAAAAACAGATTCATGTTGTACCTGATAGCGCCTATCAGAAAATTAGTATCACTTCCTAAGCATTTCAACTCAGTTCTTTTTTATCGCATAGTCTTATCGTCCCAGCAGTACAAAAGCTAAGGTGTGCTTCAAAATGATAAGGTCACCTTAATATTTGCTCAATTCATCCAAACTATAAAATGTTATGTATGGTCACCTTATTAAAAAAATTCTACGTTCAAATAAGTGTATAATAAGGCAGTTTTGTTTTTAGAGATATACCGTTATATTATGTTTTTTTAAATTTATGTAAATAAGTGCAAAATTCAATGCGTCAAAATGATAGTTGTTATTTTTTGTTGTTATTTTTTTTGTAATAATTTATAACTTAAATAATATCTGCGCGGCATGGGTCGCGGGAAACCTTTGTCACCTTATGAACATGGACAAATTGTGGCACGTAATGAGTAGGGATTGAGTATGGGTGGAATGGCGAAAAAACTGTTTGTTGTCTGCATAAAAACTACGCACAAGCAGTCCCCACAAATTTTCCATGGGGTTTAAGTCGTGGGAACGTGCTGGCCAATCAAGTACTTTGATATTGTGCTCCTCAAACCATTGTCTGGTCGACTTGCAGACATGAATTGCTGCGTTATCTTGTTGAAAGGTGAAAGTTTTATCAGCATTTTGGGCCAAATAAGGCAGCAAACGATCAGACAGAATGCCCTGGTACTCTTAACTATCTATTCGAGTAGAAGGAAAGTAGAGTTCCAGGGTACCATGTGAGCTAAAGCCAGCCCAAACCATCAAACTGCCACCGCCGAAATTCCGTTGGGAAAAAAACAAATGCTCCTTTCTTAGATCTCGCCAATAGCAATTGAAACCATCTGGTCCATCCAGGTTAAATTTTTTCTCATCAGGAAAAATTACATACAAATCCAAAAATGTATGGAATATCTTATAACCTTTTTTAAAAAATGTTTACCTGATGCCCAGTAGTTGCCATGATGTTTTTCGCAAAATCCTTATACTTAATCTTATGCTGCTTAGTCATACAGGGAATTTTTTTAATTTTGCTCGAATAAGGTTTGGCTGGGCGTTGATAGCTCTTAGAATTGTGCTTTTTGAAGCTTGTAATTTCAATTCCTCTTTTATTGTTACCGCACTTTTCATGGAATTCAAGGCCTTTCGTGTTTCAGGAGTTTCAGGATCTTTGGACGACCCGTGCTTTTTAATTTTTTCTGTTTTTGAGAAAATTTACACAACACACAAGATCATTCCAGTTTTTTCGCCATTCCACGCATACTCAATTCCTGCTCATGAAGTGCCATAATTTGTCACTGACCTTATCATTTTGACGCATCAAATTTTGCACTTATTTACATAAATTTAAATAAACATAATATAATGGTACATCCCTAAAAGTAAAACCCGCCTATTATTCACTTATTTGAACGCAGAATTTTTTTTTAATAAGGTGACCATACATAACATTTTATAGTTTGGATGAATTGAGCAAATATTAAGGTGATCTTATCATTTTGAAGCACACCTTTTTACAAATAAAAGACATCTGATTGTATACCATTATGTCAATAGGAAATATTGAAATAAAATTTTTAAGCACATACAACTAACATCCGATTTGGATGAGTCTAATTCCCAATACATTGTAAAATTAAATGTACATTAGAAGTAAAAAAGCCATCGCACTACCATCCGATTTGAATGACTATTGTCATTTCGATTATGAATTTTGTTTGCTTTTTGCTACTATTTTTCCAATCGTTCTTTTTAATTTTCCGAAGTGCAAGTGGACTAAACGTGTGTGGTATATCGAGCAGTCTATATGGAAGCGATTAGGGTCTATAAACTGGATTTTCATGATTGAATTTGTGATAAATAAAAAAAATAAAAATGAAAAAGAAATACATATTTGACAAATAAAACCCTTCCAAATTTCACTTACACCGTAGCATTGGACACATTCAACCTTCACTTACAATGCCTTTAGTATTGGACCCATCCAATCTTCACATACAATGTCTGTAATATTGGACCCATCCAACCATCACTTACAATGTATGTATCGTCGGACTCAACAAATCTTCGCTTAAAATGTCTGTTCCTATAAGATAAGAGTGCCTGGGATTAGCCAAGCTAAAATTTTGACAGTGAATAGGTTGGCTGTACGAAGCACCAAAAGTCTGCTCCCACTCAATTCATAGTTTTAGTGTGAAAAAATTCATAAAATTGATAAAAACTACAAAATGTTTAATTTGAACTGTTCGTTACAGTGCAATGAGTGTTAACGATGCAACTTTTTCTATATATGTTTACTCCAGATAGTCCAAAGGTACTCCATATAAAAAGCCTTGTGTTTCAAAGAGTCAAAAACCTACGCTTATAACTTTAAATCTCTCGATAAATAATAAAAATCTGGTCATTAAGCATTCTTTGAGTTTTATTTTGACAGAAGACTAATCGCAAATTCAAATCGCTACATTTATTACATTTTTGTACAAGTTTTAAACAATAGTTTCAAATAGAAAAATAATAATAAAATTTTGGAAAAACGGTCATAATGATTACCAAATAAAAAAGAATCGTCATTAGAAAGAGGAAATCGGTAAGAAGAGTAATAAAAAACTTTGAAAAAACTAAAATCATAACTTCTACGCCAAGGTGTGGCCATCCGCGCAAACTAACTGACAGAGAATTTCGAAGTGTAGAGTCTTTTATAAACCAAAATCCGACAACAAATGTGCTGCAAATATCGGAAGATGTCAAACAAAAGATTTAAAAAAAGATTAGCTTATCTACAGTAAGAACTTTAAAAAAATACTGGTTACCCTAGTCGTGTGACCTTCAAGAAGCTGTTCATTTCGTTAGTTAACCCCAAAAACGTCTAGTATACATAAATATGTTCACATGGCGCCAGATCATTGAAAATATTTATTCTTTTCTGACGAAAGCAAGTTTTGTTTTTTTGGCATCAAGGGAATCAGAAATCATCCCTAATATAGAAAACCTGTTGTCAACTGTGAATCATGGTAGAAGAGGTATAATGATATGATGGAGTAGGTAATTTTGAATTTATCCCATCATAGATGGACAGATATGCCTTCTTGGATGCATTGAAAAGGAATCTAATGTAGTATGGGGGTTGCCAGACGAATACAACTTTCAACTAGACAATGACCCGAAGCATACGGGTGAATTTGTCCAGCTTTAGCTGCTTTATAATCAGAGTTGGGTTTATTGAATTGAATTTATAATGCATTATAATTTCCATTAGCACTAAACGACTTAGCATTAATACAGCAATATTGCAGCCATCACCAGTGGCAGAGGGAAATAATTAATCACTAATTCAAACATTTTTAGTGGTAGTGAAAATTTAGTGCACTAAGTGAACCGATTTAAGCGGTACTGGAAATTTAGTGGAAATTAAAAAGTTAAAATCGCAAAAAAAACAATTAAATTATGATTTTTATAATATTACTTATAACTGTTACGGTTCCTGATAAAAACGGATGTCATCTTCAAGTTATTCTTTTTCTATTGTATTGGAGTTTGGATTTGTTTCCTTTTAGCAGATATGAATAAAGTTTAAAATTTGTGACCTGAAAAAGATTTTTTACATTGGAAATGTAAATGTATGTTTGGTTCAAGAACGCCTCAAAGAATTTATGCACGACCAACATAATCAGAGAAGACTAACTGTCGATGCATTTGTTATGAAAAACGAAGAGCAAGGAGCAACGATTATGTCATCAATGCCAACAATGCATCTCGATGATTCAACATATGTACCGTCATCGCTTGAAGAAGATGCACAGAAATACGATTATTTTAACATTGCTTTGATGTGTGACAGATATGGTGTGCCTGATAGAGTAGCAAGATTTCGAATTGAAAGATCGGCATGGCGAACCTTATCATAGATAAATCGAAAGTTCGTAGAGAAAAAACGGTTAGACTATACCGATTTGTTAGCATTTTCATTCGATGGTAGAAAAGATAATACTGCAACGAGAGATAAAATTGATGGAAAGTGTCATACTAGGATGGTAAAAGAACCGATTCTTGTTATTTTGAGAGAACCAAGTTCTCAATTGATTGGTTAGGTAAGACTGGAAAATGAAACGGCTGAATACAAAACAACCAAATTAAATGATTTTTTTCAACGATAAAAATATATCACTGGATGCATTAATTGGTATATGCACTGATAGTGAGCCAACAAACACTGGGACACACGGTAGAATTAAATGGCGATTTGAATTGCTGTTAAAACGATCAATGTATTGGCTTGTTTGCCTTTTACACTTCAACGAAATTCCGTTTCGGCATTTGTTTCAAGCTTTGGATAAATCAACCAGCACTGGACCAAGATCGGCAATAGGAAAACTGAGCAATCGTTTCAATTTGATTGCGTCAACTGTTTCTAAATATTTGACTACTTTATTTTACTATTTCCAGGTGATGGATGGCTTTGAGAAAATTGCGTTGAAAAATGTGCCCCCTGCTCCAGAAAAAATTAAATTTTCCACTGACATTGCCCATGCAATTTTTAGTGGCGTGATGTCGGTGGATCTAGGTAACGTCAAGCCAGGAAAAATTATACACTCTCGCTGGTTCACTAAGGCCGCTAGATTATATGGCACGTAAAAGTGTAAACGTAATATACATTACTACTGAAAGTGTAAACGTAATAAAGTAATCGTAGTAGTGTAATCGTAATATGTAATCCTATTTGTGAAATCGTAATAGTGTAAAAGTAATGTGTAATAGTAATTGTATAAAGTAATCCTTATAGTATAATCTTAATAGTGTAAAGTTAATAAAATTGTTGTATTAGTGTAATCGTAATAGTATAATCGTAATAGTTAAATCGTAATAGTGTTGTAATAGTGTAAACTTAATAAAACAATTGTATTAATGTAACCGTAAAAGTGTAAACGTTTTAGTAAAATCGTGATAGCGTAATCTTAAAAGTGTAATCGTAAAGGTGTAATCATAACAGGGTAATCTTAAAAGTGTAATTGTTAAAGCGTAATCAAAAAGGTCTAATCGTGAAAGCGTAATAGTAAAAATGTAATCGTAATAATGTAATCGTATTATTGAAATCGTAACGGCAAATCCAATCGATAATTTACGGATTCTGGTTGAATCTATAATTAATTGTTATGTGCCAATGTATTTCAATATCAAGTATTACAGTTCTGTCGTATTCGATAGTGAATTATTTTTTAAGTTCATTAGTTGGTCACGGTGTCTGCAACCTCCTTTACGCAGTATTGTCAATCAAGTAATTAAAGATAATTCATATCGGGTCCGCCAAATAAAACGCTATAAATAAAACTACTGAATATTTTCTCAAATTTCGTTTTTATTTGAAAGTACAATCCTTCCGGTTAATAATGCAAAATAATTTCATTCAAATGGCTGCCTCGGCTGGCCAAGCAGTAGCCTACACGATCAGTCCAATTTTTAAGCACATTATCAATTGTGTGCAGCTGTATTTCACCAATGGCTTCACGAGTATTGTCCTTTAAAGCGTCAATAGTCTATGGCTTGTTGGCGTAACACTTATCTTTGACGGCACCCCACAAATAATAGTCCAACGGTGTCAAATCGCAGCTCCGAGGTGGCCAATGACTTCAGCTCTGCGGCTGATAATGGGATCATCAAAAACAGGGCGCAAAACATCAAGTGCAGCTTCGGCTGTGTGGCACGCAGCGCCGTCCTGTTGAAGCCAAATGTTGTTTTTGTGAACAAAAATTCGTTCAACATGGCCCAATAACGATCGCCATTGACTCTAATGGCCACTCCTTGATCATTTTCGAAGAGAAATGGCCCAATTATGCCTCTGGACCAAAATCCGCACCAAACAGTGACTCGTCTTGGGTGTATCGGCTTTTCAATGTATGCGTGCGGGTTTTCTGTGCTCCAAATGCGACAATTTTGCTTGTTTACATACCCGCCAAGATCAAAATGAGCTTCATCTGAAAAGATGATTTTTTTTTTTTGGAAAAATCGCAGGCCCACTTAGCGAAGCGTATACACAACCATATTCGTTCAGCGGAAGGATAAAACTAATTATCTGTCAAATCAGACATGAGCTAAGTGTTACCATTCACGAAATAAGCACTAGATGGCGGACCCTATATTATGCGCATTCGGAAAATATCTTGCTATCAATGTTGTCTGATAATAGCAAAGAAAAGCGATACTGTGCTATAAATAAAATTCTACGCTATAGAACCGATGTCGAAGATCCAACGGAACTTATAGTTTATAAAAAACCAGAGATAAACTTTCATTGCACAAACTACATGGAAATGATCAATTTGAATGATATAAATAACGTATATACGATACATTGAAAGATCCACCGCTTAATGATCTAAATATTCTGTCACACATACAAGGAACGGAATGACATGTTCAATTGCTTCCAAGCTGCGACATCAGAGAGCTGTGCGAAATTGCCCAGACTTGAGAGCAAAAAAGATTTTAAACAATGATTTTTTTAGTTTCTTTTCTATTATTAAGTTGTATAAAAAAAATAAACTCTAAAACAAAACAAACATAGCCATTTCGCTGATTGTTTCATGTAAAGTGCCAAAAATGGGGATTTTTTGATATTTTTGTATGGGGACCCCCATACCATGGTTGGGTCGGCCCTCCAAAATTAATTGGGGTCGGTCAAGTATTTAGACTCGATTGGGGCACTTTAAACGGGTCAAAGTGGGATTTTTCAAAATTTGACCTTTGGGTCAAAATAAGGAGCATTAGATTAGAATTCATTTTATAGGTATAGTTCCTTTGGCAAAGTTTCTTATTTTGATCCCTAGAATAAGATTTTACATGTCACTTGGGCGATTTTTAAATCAACCCGTCCTAATAAATATATATATTTTTTTATTAGGTCGACATTTATCCTTAATATTTTTGCTGAAATTTTGTACTGCCTAAAAAATACTCTGGAAGGACATTTATCATTGTAAGTACCACCACCAGACTTTGGCTGGTCTATGTGTAGTCTAAACGTTTTTTTACACTCTTCTTGAATTTGTTTTTAATTATCTTCTACCAATTAAAATACACAGATATTCCTCAAGGCTGCTTAAACGAAATATATATCAATTAAAAGGTCTGTTTCCCTTCTTTCCAAATTAGCTGAGAAAGTTAATATTGGATAATATTCGAATACGTTATGAGTTTGTAAGTTCATGAATGAACTAACCGGTTTTTTATCCATATCTCAAGATTTGAAAGTGTTTCAAAAGCTTCAAACACAGATTCTTGTTGCACTCGATAGAGTCTATCAGAAAAATAGCATCACCTCACAGGTGTTTATTTTTCGCACCGTGGTATTTATTTGCATAAAACAAAACAAAACAAAACAAAAAACATGTTTTAAATTTCAAAAAAAGTGTTGGGCAGAACGAAATGACTTATAAAAATACGCTTGCGAACCGTTGCCGGAAAAAAACCAATCCTTGAAAAATTACATTTTGATTTTTTTGATAAGAAAAAATTAGATTTTTTAAATTGGTTGTACAGCCGTCGTATTATTTGAATTCAAGGAGTTTAAATTAGCGTTAGTGTAACTACACGTATATATATCTTAACCAACCTAAAAAAAATAATAATAAAATGACGGCATTCATATTTTATAACCGTTCAAAGTTAGTGGAATAAAAGCTAAATTATTTAAATATTTTTTTTTAGTCTAAAGTTTGTACGTTGAGGGCTCGCTCTTCGTCAAACGCAAAATAACAAAAAAAAAAAAAAAAAATTAAATACAGTTCAACTAAGAAAAGTGTAAGCGTAAGTGTAATAAGCCCCATAAAAGTTTTTCTTCGATTCCGATTTTTAAAAATTTACTTTTTTCCAAAAATTTTTTCGTGCTGTGCCACAATGTGCACTGTAAGAAACAGTTTATTTTAAACATTTTGTAGTTTTTTGTTATAAATTTTATGGATTTTTGCTAGTACTTAAGCTATTCTTTATAATTTCTTTCTTTTTTATACTTCTTTTCTAATTTTAAGGTTAAAAATATCCCAGTTTTCATAATAAATAAATAAAATAAATAATTTTTTTTGTTGAAATTATTTAAAACAAAGTTTGCTTCTTAAGTTTTTTTGATATATTCAACATAGTAACTAACGCTGTTCTTAAAATCTGACATCAAGTTCGCTTCTTTTGTGCGAGAGCTTGTCATTTAAAGTTTGCAGCTTAAGTCTTTTCTTAAAAAAATATTTTGCTAATGAAGTTCGTTTTTCAAGTCTTACGAAAAATAACACAAGTTTATAAAAATATTATTTTTTGTTTGTTCATGAAATGAAACACAAATTTTGGTTATTTAATTATTCATTTGTTTACATTTACATATGTATGTCACAGGTTTATGCTGGACAAGTTTTTTGTTTGGAAAGGACAAAGACGACATTTCAATACTTATGGAGTGTGTTCCCGAATCTTTCTAAGTTTAAATTTGAATAAGGAATATTTGTGATTCCTCAAATTGGAAGTCTTTTGAGAGATTCGAAATTTGAGAATCTTTTCGCCGGCAGTTAACGGTCTGCCTGGCAATCTTTCAAACTTGTGGTTCAACAATTTTTAGGAAATCAAAAAAGTGCAAATTAGGATAATATTGTTACTGATTTTTTGCGGAATTTCGAAAGGATTAATTCTTTACATTTGTATTTAGACTTTTTTCCAGAAAACTCTGCAAATATAAGAGATTAATATGGTGAATGGTTTCAGCAAGATCTAAAATTTATTGATGAAATTATCAGGATTTTTGAGAACAAATAATGTTACCAGACAATTCTTGGAGTGTCGTAAGGTAAACAAATGAAAATTTATATAAAAGAAGAATTAAAACTTCTCATATTTATTAATTTATAATTTTTTGCTCCTCAACTCATGTATTTTGTCATTTTTTTTATAAATTTTCAATAAGTTTGCCGCCCTGGCTTTTTGGTTCATTATTTTTCCCAAAGTTAGCCCATCTAACTTCATCAAATTTCCTAAGCGTTATAAAGGGTCCGCCATCTAACGTTTTTTTCAAATAGTGCTTATTTCGTGAATGGTAATGCTTAGTTCATGTCTGAACGAATATGGTTGTGTATACGCTTGAACAACGCCTGGAATCTGGGCCTGCGATCACCTTACAGAAGATGCCGATTTTGACAAAAACATCATCTTTTCAGATGAAGCTCATTTTGATCTTGGCGGGTATGTAAACTAGCAAAATTGTCGTATTTGGGGCACGGAAAACCCGCACGCATACATTGAAAAGCCGACACACCCAAGACGGGTCACTGTTTGGTGCGGATTTTGGTCCAGAGGCATAATTGGGCCATTTTTCTTCGAAAATGAGCAAGGAGTGGCCATGTTGAACGAATTTTTGTTCACAAAAATTGAAGAGGAGGATATTAGCAACATTTGGTTTCAGCAGGACGGCGCTACGTGCCACACAGCCGAAGCTACACTCGATGTTTTGCGCCCTGTTATTGAAGATCGCATTATCAGCCGCAGCTCTGATGTCGTTTGGCCACCTCGGAGCTGCGATATGACACCGTTGGACTATTATTTATTGGGTGCCGTCAAAGACAAGTGTTACGCGAACAAGTCAGAGGACAATATTCCTGAAGTCATTGGTGAAATACAGCTGTACACAATCGATAATGTGTTTAAAAATTTAACCGATCGTGGAGGCTACTGCATGGCCAGCCGAGGCAGCCATTTGAATGAAATTGTTATTTGTACTTTCAAATAAAAAAAGAAATTTGAGAAAATATTCAGTAGTTTCTTTTATAGCATTTCAAAAAAAATTTACTTGGCGGACCCTATATATAGGTTTAATTTTCAGAAATTAAATATTAATTTTTTAAAATAAAAAATTCAATTCTATGGTGTAGGGTAGGTTAGATACAATTTGTAGTTGTTACCGGCCCAGCTCACTTGAGTCCAAAGGGGTAGGTTCGGTTGCGCTATTTTACTAAAGATCTTTATATAATATTAGACAGTTAATGGCCTTGTCATCCTTGATCGAAGGCTCTTATGGTCTGCCTTACGTCTCCCAACTTGATGTTCATAGCAGGGTTACACTATTCTTGTCTATAAGGGAATAAGATGGCTGACTGTTTGGCGAATAGAGACGATCGGCGAATTTTTATTGGACTTAACAGTTCTTTGTGGTCTCCGGAGGAGGATCGGCTCTTGGGTTGAAGAGAAATTTACCTGCTTTTGAGAGGGTGCCTCTGGACCAGGGTTGTGAACCTAATGGGTAACCCAATTAAGCCCACCCGGGTTTTATTGGCTATTGTATTTAAAAACCCGGGTAGGTTTTTTTATTTAAAGGTTTTCCTAGTTTATTTACGACAAAAATATGTGTAATTTACGTATTGGGACTATAAATTATTTATTCCGCTTTTGACCTCAAATTACTGCTTACATCTTTTCTTCACCTCTGAGCCAATTTCCAAATCTTTTAAGGCGCTCTAACTTTGAAGCCGATTTTGTATTTCTTCGGTGACATGTTAAAAGATAAACTCATACCTCTCTTTACGGCCTAGATAGTTTCTGAAAATGTAGTCAGTAAATCGAAACGCCTTTAAGCGAGATGAATATGTGTTGCGTTTGTTTCCATTACATTAAAAAAAGGGAATAATCCACGAGAAAGCCCGTATAAAGAGGTGTGAGTATATTGCAACCTCCGCAACAGCCGACGGAGCAATGTTTGGAGAATACGGCGGATGCGTCATTTGATCGTTTCTAATAATTGTTTTAAGCTTTTGCCACATGAGGTCGGGTGTTATCATGCAAAATAATAACTTAATCACGTCTGTCTGGCCGGAATACATTTTTCTCATAATGCATTATTCAAACGAAGTAATTGCAGTCTGCTTTAATCTCCCAGTTTTAGCAGCTCATAGTACATAATGACGACTTGATCCCACCAAGAGTGTAAAATTGCATTATAAATACTAAAATGACGTAATTTTACTGGCAACCGGTGGGCTGGGCTTAAAAAAACCCTGGTTTTTGCCAATTTTGGTTTAAACGAATGCAAAAGTGTATTGATCATCAAGGAAAATATTTTGAAAAACAATAAAGCCATTTGCATTTAAAAATATTTGTTATTATTCGCTATTCCCGAAATTAAATAGTACCCCTCATAGCAAAAGCAATTTAAATTCTATTTTAAATAAAGTCGATTCTTTTGTTTTAATTTTAATCAAAAAGGGTTACTAACGTACGAGTACATATGTAGCTTATATTGTAAATACGTACACATTACCTTGTTAAGCATAAGATTACAATTACAATCGTTAACAATAACATTAATAAACAATAAAGACTCAATAAATGTGGGCTTTTACATTTTCATTTTAAGCCTATACGGGTCAGCCAGCGTAGTTACTTAGCTTATGTGCTACAATACACACTTTGCTAAAATGCTGCACATGTGCAGAGTTAGCCAAAACAGCATCTGGAAAGGCTTAAATGAAAAAAATAAATAAATAAATAAAAAATAAGAGTAAGACTCATGTCTACACACAAGCATATGAATACGAGTATACAAAACGTGTGTAACCAACATACTCGTATAAATTTTTAGCCATTGACTTTGAACCAGCTCTAAAAAAACTTCAGAAAATATTTATTTTCATTTCAGTGTTTTTTTTTCTCACTCTTGCTTTTATGGTCTTTAGCATTATAATGGTAGCAAGGTAAGATCAATAGCAGAGTATCAATATAATGAAGAAGTTAACTGATAATCGTAAATGCTGTATACTCAGCTTCATTAGCCACATTAATTAGTATTGATAAATTTTTTATTAATATTTCAATTTACAACAGTAACAACTCATTAGTTTATTAATTTTTAAAAATCTCGTTAATAACCATATTTAATTGCTTTTCGCTTTAAGTTAGCAATACTTCCCCTAGTTCATTTGATTTGTTTGTATGTAGTTTTTTGTAAGTAATATTTCAGAAAAATAAAACACTTTGTTTTGGACCACAGCTAAAGACATTTAATTGATTAATTTATGATGCCGCAATATATGTGTATGAGTATGAACAATAATACTCGCAGTTATGGTGGTGGCATACGATGACTTTATGCTTTCAGGGCCAAATAAGAAGCGTTGCAAATCCAAAGAGAATGAAAAACAAATCTATAAAATAAAGTTAGTAACTAGATTTGTAATTTTTAAATACAATCAAAATAAAAGAAAAAAGAATGTTTGTCTTTATTGTCCAACACCATTAATAGAATTGTAATTTAGAGTATAACTATTTAACTTAGTTCGAGTGATTTGGCTTATAAATGGGTTTGTACTCTATGGAACATTTAGTTGTAGTAAATTATTTCTTAACGTAAACTACCAATTGATTTTTACCAAATTCGATATAGTTAGTAACATAGGGTATTCAATGGCTAATTGTTACTGGCAAAACGATAAATTTAGTCTATCTATGCCAACTTTATATAAAAATTGTTTTTTTAGAATTTCATAATTTGAGTTGGCAACACTGCTTTATTTGACAACCGATTTATCAGCTGATAGTTGTTAAGTTAAGTTTGGTTTGACATTTTCTCATGGCTAGACATAAGGTAGGATCACACGATTGTCTTAATGCACCAATAATTAGAGTATTTTATATGCTAATCGTGTGATTATACAATTTATTGGCCCATATGGCAACTCACAATATTATTGTGCTTATTTATCCCAATCAAATGCAATCCTGGTGAGACAATCGTGTGAAAGCTTGATCTACAATCATGCACCAATATAAATGCCAGAAATACGCCAATATTTATTGTATTCTTGTGTGTTAATTGAAGAAGACGTTAATCATCAATTTTTATTTTTTAATGAATATCTTTCTCAAAAAACACGTGTTTATACGGTATTTATAATTGTCATCTTTTAAAATATGATTTTTTTTTAAATTACTTATATGTAAATTGCATCACAAAAAGAAATAGTAGAATTCTTTTTTCCATTATTTTGACTTTTTTTTATCAAGCCAATGCAATTATTATTTTTTTGAGAAGAAATCATTTTTACTTTAGAGAATTAAATATGATTTGTAATTATATTCGAATTAAAATAAATAAATATTTTAGGGAATTTTTTTTTTTTTAAATTTATTGAAATGTTTTCTTATATGCACCATCAATGGCCCTTCTTGTGAGCCAATCTCTTACACACAAACTTCTTCTTTTCTTCTTTTTTGTATTTCTTTTTATTTATTTGTTCACTCAATGACCTTAATATATATAAAGGGAGCGCTATTTTCTTTTTTTTAAGAACAAACCATTTTGAACACAAAAAATACATTTAATTTACCAAACATCTGATTCACAGAGTTGCCGTAAACTAAAACAATCGTGGGACAGCGTTGGGACAATTATTGTCAATACATCGTTTCGCGCCAACTTGTGATAATAAATTTTGTATAAAATAAGACAACCGTGTGACAATTGGGACAATTTTATTATTGTGCGCTAATTTGTCAGAATAAAATTTGTATCAGATTGGTGTATTTGAGGCAATCGTGTGATCCCAGCTTTACATCAGAGCAACGATTGTAAATTGTTGAATTTTTTTTAATCAAAATAATGGTTCTGTTCGACAAACTTATTGTGTACCCCGATTAGGCGAATTTTTGGTTGAATGGGTACGTATATAAGCAGAATTGTCGCATTTGGAGTGGGAATAATCCACAAGCTTTTGTCGAAACACCATTACGTCCACAGAAAATTACTGTTTGGTGTGGTCTATGTGCTGGCGTAGTTATTGGTCTATATGTCTCAAAAAACGACGATGATCAGAATGTTACTGCCAATGGTGAACGGTATTGCTATATGATTAGAAATTTTTTGTACCACAGTTAGCTGACATGTAATGCCAAAAATTGACACTTTTGATGAAAAAAGTAATAGTCCTAATAATTGGCCACCAAGATAGTGTGATTTAACTCGATTGGATTATTTTCTTTGGGGTTATGTATAGTCACTTGTCTACGTCAATAAACCAGAGACAATTGAACACCTGGACATCAACATTCGAAGAGTTATTCGTGAAATACGGCCGCATATGCTGCGAAACAAAAGCGCATAACTTGAAAATAATTTTACAAATCAACGATACAACTTATTTTGTGAAGCATAGTCTTCTTTGAGTTCTAAACACTTTCACCAATCTTTCTAAAATTTCTCAACTCTAAAAAAAAACAATATGTACGTACTTGCTTGTGAGATGAATTCGAGTCACTTATTCAGTTTTTAAATCAATAAATAATCACTAACGGCAGATAATAGAGGAATTCATAGCCAAATTTTTGGGTTTTTGCCATAGAATGACATATGAGCTACATTGCATTATGCTGGCCATATGCATCGTTTTTTTAAATCCTCAATTCAATAAGTTGGCAAAATATTTGTCAATGATTGTTTTATTCTTTTAAAGGTATTATACGGCTTGCATGCAAAACGCTTGCCATGATTTTATTGGCTGACATACCCACAATTGCCTTCTTTGACGCCGATTAATACCAAGAAACCTACTGATTTGGCTGCTGTTTGGTCTCTAGTGTGCTGTAGTAGATAGTAGACTATTACCTACTACTGTAGTAGATGTTTCATCCACGGTTACGAAATGCTACAAAAACTAATCAAAATACTTGCAAAGTTGTCACACAATTGCATTTGTGGTAAATTATAAGCAAACGTGGCATCTTTCTTACAAAAAGTTTTCTCATACCCAACTGATCATTCAAAATTGAAATCACTGAGCCATAATCTCCCACAATTTCAATCTATATCTTGAATTTTTTTCAATTGTTTCGGGTGTAGAGATCACAACTGGACGTCCAGAACGTTCGGCTTCGTCCAGGTTTGTACGGCCACAAAAAAATTCAGTAAACCACTTTTTTACCACTGAAATTGATGGCGCTGAATTCTATAGTATTTGTTAAGTTTAGCTTTGGTTAGACTGATGGTTTTCACCACTTAAAATAATGCTGAATTGGCACACAAAATTCACTTGTAATCCATTTTTTCTTCAAATTAATCGGGAGTCTGCTATCAATGTCTGTCAAATAAACACTGATGTAGTTTGTTCAAATTCTGACAGCAGTCGACGTAAAGGCGCCTGTTGAGAGGAAAAATATTGAATTTTAAGTTAAGAATCGGGAAATTCAATTGCGGTAACATCATTATTATCATTATCATCCTGAACAGATACATACACCTGCAGGATACTGCGACCAATGTGATCTATTGTGCCTCTTCTAGTTTGTTGACAGATCCGCTGCCTTCTTAATGAATCCCAGCCGATCTGATTCTAATGGTTGATATGTCACCTAATGCGACTCTGTGTCTTCCTATACACTTTCATTTAAATCTATCAAAGACCCGACGCTGATGCACGTAACCAAGTTTACAAACTCAGTTTCGCTCTCAGTCCAAAATTGACCGTAAGAAAATCTTTTAGGAGTTTCACGTCCGACGTATCATACATCAGAGCTTGGTCCAAGTTGCTGATTACTCCATTAAATCCCCTTTATGCGTTCCAAAATTCTAAGCATTTGCCAATTCTTGATTAGATTGAGGATAGTAATAAGTGCTGCAGCACAGTAGGGCTCCGGATCAATATACGTTGTCACGGAACTTCTTTTAGCTAATGCATCATTGCCACTTATCTTACAGTATCTAAGGATCCTAAATAACTGGAATCTGTCCTAAGCGCCAGCCTTTCCAAAGCATAGTAGCAATTAATTTTTGACAAGTTTAGACGCCATACGATGCAAGCCGAGTGCAATAAAGGCAGCTTGACTGTCAGAGAAATCCATGAGCCCTCTACAGTAATAAAAATGTAAGTAAAACATTTACTCGCATATTCATAAAAATAATTTCAGCTTATAAAAGGTTTATTAAACATAATTTATATGAAAATTTTATGAATATGTGGGTTATATTTTACTGATCTTGGCTGGTTATTCCTTAAAATAAAATAAATTGATTTGAGAATTCCATGTTCCAATGTTCATGCGACTGTTCTTTAGAAATCTGTTAAGCAGCTTCATAAAGTAACTTTTTGATAGGCTTTAACTAGTCTAGCCATCACACGATTGTAATACAAATTATTGTTGCGTTGTGACAATCGCGTGATCTTAGCTTAAGGATGTGACACCCCAAGTATTGTACAAAATCTCTTTAAATTCAAGTGAGCTAAGTTGCTAAGCTTTTTTTATACAATTTTAATCATATGTGTTTGTATTCATGTTTTAGCTATGAAAGTTGGGATAACTTCGTACTATACTGAGGGCCCTTGAATGTAATGGGTTCCCCTTCGGCATTTTATATGAAACAACTTCCTATAAAGCCGGTACGACTTGACTCTGTTTATTTCATAATTACAATTTTAGTTGTTAATATAGAAGCTTGGCCAAAAATAGGCTTCATTTCATATATAAAAGATTTTATATATGGAATGAATTTTGAATTTGAATTTTACAAATATTTTCTTATAATTTTCACACATTCGAAAAGGATAAAACAATGCATGATGAAATGACGAACCTTCACGAATATTTTAATAACTTTTGGAAAACACTTGAAAAATGTATCTTTTCCATATGTTCGCTCTATTTTTTTCACCGTCACAAAGTATCCACTGCTTTGTTTCAATTTCTTTAATCAATTTGATCCTTCAAGCTAAGTAGATGATTAATCCACTGTAGCTTCCCCCATACGATTTTGCGTAGTGGTGAAGATCATTGCTAATTGGTGGTGATCTTTACTTGAGAATTGTAATTTTTTCCCAGTAGGTGGTGTGTTTTCCTGATCATTCGTCTGATGTTTTTCATCACCGCCAGAGGTATGCGGAGGGTTAGGGGGGCTTATTCTTTATTACTTTTTTATGAATGGAGTTGTCTGGATGGAAGTTGAAACCTCTTAAAAAAAAAAAAATTAAAAACCACAGATAAATTTTTCTTCGTCATGTCCTCTGCTGAGGTTCGAACCTGTGTCGTTTGTGTTGTTATGCGTGCGCTCCATCCACTACCCACGCCACCCCTCCTTGTACGCTCTATATAACTTTCAAATGACTTTAATTTCCACCATTTAATTTAAGCATTTGTAGTGTATTTTATAGTCGTTTCTGTCTGTTTTTATAACACTTTTACTTGTCTTTTGCATACAATTATTGCTCCTTTTGTTAATCTATTGCTAGTGTTTCGTTTTTGAGTTGTTAAACATGACCAGTGGTTAGTTAGTTGGGTAAGTTGTTGGATATTGAGTGGAATTGAGTGTCATGTTTTTGTGTTGTTGAATTTTAATAGCCAATTACTCACTCACTTTTGGCCACCATGGCTGGCTAACTGGCTGGCTGGATATTTGAATTGGTATTACAATTTTGTTTTTGTTCGTTTTAAATTCATCTTCTCTTACTTTTGCCTTACCAAACTCGTAAATGTCTATTGTATGGTTTTGGGAAAATAAATGGTTTCGAGTGGATCAATGTGACACCTGATCATTAAAAAACTATAAAATAATAAATGTTCTGATCACATAGAATAGAAACAATTGTTGCTAAGTTTTATACTACGAGTACACTCTCTCTATAAACAAACAATCCTGTTTTTTCAAATATTTTTGCGAATGTTATTGTTTTGTTTGTTGTTTTTAGTTTTGCTCTGGAGCTGTGTTCAGATTGCAATGGTTAATCGCTTGAGAATGTCGTCGCGTTACCAGTTAATTCTGTTTCTTGTTCTTATATTTTATTTGTTTTGCTTTAAATAATGAACCCATTTAAGGAACAATGAAGGTTAAATCTTTTTATTTAGTTATTTTATTATCATCTTTTTTCTTCACTCTATTAGCCTTTATGTTGCTGGCATAGATTTATGTTGATTCAATTGCGGGTACATATAATGGTATGACTAACCCTAAAAAATAGCCCCCATTTTGTTACATATTTGTGAGTGTATTTAAAAATCATGCACAGTGGTTTAAATATTAGGTCATCTAAAAAGTGTGATTTTTTTGTTTATAAAAAAGTGATTTTTTGCATTGATATTCTGTAATTTATAGACGAAAAACTCGACTCAAGCTTGAAACAAAACTTCTCGCCAAGTGCAATAAGTTTTTAACAGTTCATCAAAGACAATACAGCACATTTTTTATTGGCCAATTTTAGTTGGGTTTTGACATTACGAAACTTCTATATAGATCTTTAGTTCGCCCAAACCTTGAATACGGATCTATTATATGGGACCCCTACTTCAATACTTACAATAACAAATTTTGAATAGTTGCAAAAACAGTTTCTTCTATTTTGCTTGAGAGGACTTGGATGGAACTCGTACTGTACTTCCTGCATATGAAAGCAGGCTCGCACTTATTAAATTACCTACTTTGAAAAGCCGACGAACTATGCTGAGTATTTCCTTTCTGTGGAATTTAAATCAAGGTAACATTGATTCGGAGTTCCTATTAAGTCGTATAATGCTCAATGTTCCTACTATACCAACTCGCAACTTTCAACTATTAACCTTGAAGTATTATCGATCAGTCTATGCGAACAACGACTCCTTTCGTCAGATATGCTTGAAATTTAATAATTTTTATTACCTCCTTGATTTCTGTGATTCTATTGATGTTGTAAAGAGAAAAATTGTTTTATATATGAATTAATGTTTTTGAATTTTCTATACTTGCTTTTTTTACTTTAGTCTGTAAGGAAATGTAATCCATAGACCTCATTTAAATAAATAAATAAAATAAATAAATAAAAAAGACAACAGAATTGTGCAATTTACCAGGTTGTACCAACTCATAACGGACAATTGCTTTCCTATCTCTCTAACTATTGAATGGACTGTTTTATAGACTGTTTTAATTTCTCTTATCACCCGTAATGATCAGCTTCAATAATTGTTAGATTTTATTGCGTTTCACTAATGGTAATTCATTCAATCTGATTTTGCCCTTTTAAAATGTATCTTCAGGTTATGTCGCCCTCATTCCGCGAGCTTACGAGTGGGCCTTATGACCAATTGTGTTACTCCTTATAGGAAAGACCTTTGAAAGAGGCAAAAAGTCAGACATTGGAAGTAACAAAAGTCCACACTTAAGCCTGAAAATCATGATTCTCTCACGAGAGTCAACTAAACGAGATAGAACACCTTGACAAAGTTAATCAAATTCGACAGTGACACATCTCTGAGACAGTCCAGATTATAGAAGTGACATGTACCGAGAGCCTTTAGTCTGAGCTACCATAGAACGGGGCAGTCACAGAGAAGGTATTGTACCAACAGCTTCCACAGTAGCCATGACTCAAGCATCTCATGCGGTCCGACGTGCTTCGTATCATACTGTATTTTTTTCTCCATCACTCCTCTAGGGAGTTTTCCACAAAGCATCTATAGCTTTGTTTCAGTTTCAGTAATCAAGTTGATTTTCAAGCTAAGTAGATGATTAATCTTCCGTAGCTCGCGTTCAAATAATTAGGTAGTGGTGAAGATCCTTGCTAAGTGATGGTAGTGATTTTTACTTAGCATTGTAATCATTTGTCTGATGCTTGTCATCATCACCAGAGGTAAGCTGGATGCTCAAGGGGTTTCTTTAGATAGATTTGTCTGGAGGGAGGTCATGCTATGCCTGGTAATTATGTCCGTAGGAAGTCCGATCGATTCCCTTCCAAACATAAGACATAGTACTCTCCATAGATAGAGAAGGCTAGAGCATTCTGAATATTCTACAAGTGGTAATATTGGTTGAACTGTGTTCCATCTAGTTTAGGGCCTATATGTCGACGGCGCAGCAGGAGGGACTTGTAGCCAGAGAGCACCCTGTGTACTCTTCCCTCGGATGCCCGCATGACTCGTATTCCGTGTCATTTTGACATTATGTCATTCCTTTCGGGCCATGAAGTAAATACAGCTGAGGTCTAACTATACTAGAGTCGAGTTTCTTATAGACAACGAGGCCTCGAGATATACTTCTTGGATACACCTCACATGCCTATCTTAACAGAGCAGAAGTGTTTCTTTTTTTAACTTTCATGAAGTTGATTTTTGTTGCCTATGCTACAGGTTGCAAAAATTCAAGAACTTTTTTAGTTACTGGTCAACCAAAAAGGACGTGCACCGTTGGTATTGAACTTTTCGTAGCGGTTATATAAACGGTAATACGATCCCTCTAAAACAACAAATCTTGCCGAGTTCTTTTCAGGAATAAGAAAAGCGAACCATTTATAATGCTAAAGCTGAGGCGGATGGTATACAGTGGCGAATTAATAGTAAACATCATGATTGACATATGACATATGCTTGTGGTATACAATCGAAAATCAATTAACTGGATATAAACGGAATAGTTTAAGAATAAATAGTCAAAAAACTACTTATAATAATATAATATTCGATCAGTTTTGCCAGATAGGTAGAATAAACAGAGCCCTCTACGAGTATGTTCCATTGGCATGGCATGGCAATCGTTAATAATTTTCAGGAAACATAAGATCTTTCACACCAATGTAAGATCGATACTATTGTACTGATGTTAGATACGGACAGTAAACAACTCCATAACATAATTCCTGATCTACTCTTTAAATATGATGAAGACCCAGTCGACGTTGAAATACGGCGAAGGTCATGGCTGGATTGGTGACATATTGATAAGGTGAAGACATCACTAAAGACAATGGAACTCGGCAGGCACTAGAAACAGTTAACGTAGTGAATATCAACTGAGTCAGTAAAGTACTCTTAAGGACTATCTCTCTTTCAGTACAATCAGGCATTCGTGAAAATATGATGGCCGATAAGTGGAAAAGACGAGCTGAAAAGACGTATAACATTTTAAGGGCGTGAAGAAATAAGAACATCTCTCTGATAGGTTTTTCGGATACGATAAACAGGTTAGCAACAGGTAATAACCACTGTGCAATATTTAAATTATATTAAAAAATACAATAATTTAAACAATTTTGGAGTGAGTTCGTTTGTATGCATTTACATGATGATTATACGAGTTAATATAATAAGCATTGTAATCGTAATCGTTTGATTATCCAAATGATCTTTTATTCGTTGAATTGTTTGTTTGTTATTGCCATTAAAAAATGCTTCCTGCTGCTGTTGCTGCTGTTAGCTGTTGTTAATACAGATATCAAAATTCAACACAAAAAAAAGAAACACAATAGAAACCATTATAATTTGTTAAAAAGTTAAGCAAAAAATTATACACATATACATACATAGCCAGATGTTTTTTCATAACAGTGTTGGAAAATATCGTACTTTTGTACCTAATTCAGTACATTTTTGTAGAAGAAGTATACTCGCGATGTACTTTTTATATAAATTAATGGGACTGTTATAAAAACTGAAAAAATTTTGTTGGGTGGTATATTGTGTTTGTATCTGGTGTTTTATTTTAAAGGTTGATAACTTTGAGTTGACAACACTGCTTTATTTGACAACCGATTTTTATTTAGTTTGGTTTGATATTTCATTATGGACAGACTTACGCCAGAGCTACACTTGTAAATTGTTGAATTTTTTTATCAATCGGCCGTTCTTGTTTTAAAACGAAATAAAACGACAATATGGCATCACCGTTGTAGTTGTGTACATTTATCGCCGTTATGTTGATGTTCTCTATTTTAAAACGAAGATAGAAACATTCGTTTTCTGTCGTTGTCATTTTTAGTAACGAAATTAAAACGACTAAAGTGATGAAAGTAAAAAATTAAAATTCCAAAATCGCAGCAGTTTTAAACTTTGGTTTCAGAAACGGAACTAAATCCTGAATATGCTAAGGGTTTTCGCAAGGACGTAAAACTTGCAAGTTATTATAGATTTTGAAAAGAATTATCTGAACAAATAAACCCTCCAATTCGTGACGGATATGGTTGGCACAAAGTAAAACGAAATTAGCTTTAAATATAGGTTAAGATTTTACTAATAATTTCGTATGAATGTAAGTATAATTAAAATTTAAGATGTGGACGGATTATAAATTTAGAGTTAAAAGAAGTTGATGACTAACAAATCTGACACCAGAGCAACAGCAGGAGGCGTCAATACACAGATTCCATTGTCATCGTTGTTAGAAGCGGTTTCAAATTTGATATAATTTGAAAAGCAACTAATCCAATAGGAGATGTTGTAGAATTCGTTGAAGAAATAGGGGAGACTATTGTGGAAGAAGAAGCACCTAATACATCTGCTGAAAATTTAAATAAAATGGCTGCTTTCGTTGATGCCAGCAGGACAGAGCCAATGAAAAAAACGTGAAGCAGTTGCAAATATTTAAATGTAGTTTTTTTAAGTCTAAATATTTTCACAAATCTTAAAAAGAGAAATTAAGGTACCTATCGCATTTGATCAAAAGGATTTTAACTCAAAATTTTTCAGTATAATTCAAAAACCGTTTTTGATTACATTTAAAAGTCTTTGAAAATCCGAATCTATACATACATAAAAGAGGACTATAAAATCCGTTGTATTTTGTAAGACCTTAAATGAAAGGTTAAGTTAATACCAATGTTTTTATAGGTCCATTGGTTTGCGAGTTATTGACGTTAGTGTGAACATCTTTGTATTGTAAAGGGTCCGCCGTCTAACGTTTTTCTTTTTTCAACTAGTGCTTATTTCGTGAATGGTAACACTTAACTCATGTCTGATTTGACAGATAATTAGTTTTATCCTTCCGCTGTACGAATATGGTTGTGTATAAGTTTCGCTAAGTGGGCCTGCGATCGACATACAGAAGATACCGATTTTGCAAAAAAAATCATCTTTTCAGATGAAGCTCATTTTGTTCTGGGCGGGTATGTAAACAAGCAAAATTGTCGCATTTGGGGTACATAAAACCCGCACGCATACATTGAAAAGCCGATACACCCAAGACGAGTCACTGTTTGGTGCGGATTTTGGTCCAGAGGCATAATAGGGCCATTTTTCTTCGAAAATAATCAAGAAGTGGCCATTACAGTCAACGGCGATCGTTATCAGGCCATGTTGAATGAATTGAAGAGGAGGATATTAGCAACATTTGGTTTCAACAGGACGGTGCTACGTGTCATACAGCCGAAGCTACACTCGTTGTTATGCGCACTGTTTTTGAAGATCGCATTATCAGCCGCAGAGCTGATGTCGTTTGGCCACCTCGGAGCTGCGATTTGCCACCGTTGGACTTTTATTTGTGGGGTACCGTCAAAGATAAAAGGACAATATTCGTGAAGCCATTGCTGAAATACAGCTGCACACAATCGATAATGTGCTGAAAGATTGGACCGATCGTGTAGGCTACTGCATGGCCAGCCGAGGCAGCCATTTGAATGAAATTATTTTCCATTATTAACCGGAAGGATTGTACTTTCAAATAAAAAAAGAAATTTGAGAAAATATTCAGTAGTTTTTTTTATAACATTATCAAAAAAAAAAAAAAAATTATTTGGCGGAACCTTTATAGGTTTTACTTGAAAACAAAATTTGTTACAGCATTTCAACTTTGTGTGAGTTAGAAAATATTTTTAAAACTGCCTATACGAGTATAAAAAGCATATCTAGAAAGCTTTCATTTGGTATGTGGCTTCACTATTGTTCAACTTGACGGTGCCACGCCCGTATAAAATTTGTAGTTATATATCTATGTCTTTAAAACGAGAATAGTAAGAGTCTCTAAATTTTGCCTAAAAAATTTGGGTCGAATTGGATAAGTGGGGGTAGCACGGTAATAGTGGAAGGTTCTGAAACTGGTCTAAGTAACTTAGTAGTTAATACACATCATCAGTCGAAGTATATAATATACATAATATTTTTAACTTTAATAAAGACTCAAATCGAAATAATACCTCTTTTATGAAAATATGCGTTGCATTTTTATTTCAATTTTTGTATTAAGTCACAATAATACCTTTTTGTTGATATAAAAGTAGTCACTACACTGTCACTGAAAAAGGTCTCATATCTGGTTTTAGAGATGAAAGTGTAATCGGAATACGTTGAAATTTTTACAGTAGATAGATATTGCTGTTGTTAGTTGATTTCTTGCAAAAAGTTAAATTTAAAAAATTTTGTGTTCATACCATCTTGTTGATCAAGTGCGATATGTGTGAATAAGTCTGTGAAATTTTTTAAAAATCAAATTAACGCTTCTTATTCTAAATCTGGAATAGCAAAGATATCAACATTTCGTAGTAACATTTTCCTATGTATTATGGTTACTACTTCATCGTCCTCCTTAAACTTAAAAAATAAGATTTCGTATATATATTTTATTTCTTATTAAAAAAACAAAATTATTTTCAAAAATGCCAACAAACAATACAAATACAAATCGTAGTGCTGCCAAGTTTTATTTGTAGTTTTCGATAACTTTTGCGTCGTTTCGATGTATTTCAGGAATACCAATATAAGAATGCAACGACAATCTAATGACAACGACATAAAAACGACTTTTAAAACAAGAACGACAATGGGAATACGGCCAAATATAATAATTCTGTTCGCTTAAACTTAACATAACTCCGATGAAGCCTATTTCTTGTTGAATGGGTACGAATTTAAGCAGAATTGTCGCATTTAAAATGAGGATAATCCACAAGCTTTTGTCGAAACATCATTACATCCACAGAAAATTTGTGTTTGGTGCGCTTTTGGGCCGCAGAGACATTGGTCGGTTCACATGTCTTCAAAAACGATGTTGGTCAGAATGTTTCTATCAATGGTGAACGGTATAGGAACATGATTAAATTTTTTTGTGTTTTAACCCCATTGGATTATTTTCTTTGGCGTTATGTAAAGTCACTTATCTACGGCGATAAACCAGAGATAATTAAGCATCTGGAAATCAACGGCCGAAGAGTTATAGGCGAAATACCGCCGGTCGCATACGGTGTCAAAAGTTTGTGAAAATTGGTGTTCCAGATTACGTCTTGTACGCTTCAGCCGTGTTGGCCACATGACCGAAATCATATTTAAACTACAATGTCATAACATTTTCTATCCAACAGAGCACGTTTCTTTGAAATTAGAAATATATTTCTTTGTTTTATTTTGATTTAAACTTAAGTAACTATAAAAACAAACACCCGATACTAATGTTTTAATACTATATTATCGAAATATCGTTTAAATTTGATAGGAAAACTTTAGCGAAAATTCTTGATTTGATTAAAAGAGTGATGCTTAGCCAAGAGATACTAAGTCGCGCACATTACTTTTGCATATCTAACTCTTTATGAAAAATATGATGATATATGATGATTTTAGCGCCCAAAGGTTCAATATCATTCCGTAAATTTTACGACCTCTGTGGACGACCTAACTGTCGTCAGGAGTACTTCACATGCGTAGCTGGATATGGTCCTGGTCCTGAATCCTTAAGAATTGACAGCAAAAGGGCTGGCGGCAAAGAGTTTTTTGAAAATTTTCGAGTGGAAATTAGGAAATACCGACATGCGACTATTCTGTGGAAGATCGATCTGGGTGCGTACGGAATGACATGGCTGGGTTTCACAGAATATATGGTGAGGGTGTGCGATTGCGATAGTTCCTGATAGGGAGAAGTGACTAGATAGTGACAGGTTACCGGATGGCTTGCAAACAATGGTGTGCTCTGGCTATCTTATAGACTTTCTGATGTGTACAGTTTCCTCCAGGCTGAGATTTTTGCCTGACTGGGATACTGACTGGGCGTTATGTCAGCTCAAGGCTGGCTGCATCATGCAGGAAGACCCTCACGTCGCTGCTGGACAGATATAGTGTTAAATTTTGTTGTGTTCTAAGGCTATGTGATATAACGGAAAAAGAAATGATCTGGCGAGAGAGGACGGGATGAAATATACAGATTTAGATCGCATAAGACCACCGATAAGTTTTTTCGTTGGCTTGATGGGCCTATGAGTTTGTGCTTAAATCGGTCATGGATGAGCAGGAGCATGTGCATAGTCCTCTGAGGGCTAGACTCAGTATATGAGACACAGGCAAGCAGAATGTATGGCAATGTACGGATGCCTGAGATGGTAGAACACACATCCGTGACCTTGCCATGCACTTTAAAGCCACTGACACAGGCACACCTGATTTCTGCAGAGTGTGTGGCAATGAAGGCGAGCCTGAGATGTTAGACAACATCCTGTGTCCACACCATGTACTTCATAGATTTAAACCGTTGGGTCAGGATTTTTTAGTGAATTTGCGTCTAAACTGAAGAGTTTATATCAAACATCAGCTGGCTGATGAGGTGTTAGTGGGCTGGTTTTTATTAACCTTACTTTTTCTGCTTTCTTTTTGTTGTTTCTCGCTACTCTTTTGATTCTGTCGTTTTGCTTCCTATGCATCTCGTTTTTTAATCCACCCCGATGGTTTTCTAGACTACCGAAAGTTTAGCATAACTTGTGTTGTTACGACTATAATGGAACACAACCTCTTGTTATCGATTGAAATTAATCAAGCAAAGTTCTAACTGTGTTGATATTTTTTTGGTTTCGTTTTCTTTCTTTTCTGGACTAATAGATAATAGTTATTAACATCAAAACGCATTGAAAGTTACTGTGCTGAAAATATAATATATCATTGAACCATCAATATGTTCTCGTACTTTTTTGATTTCTGATTCAGTACCATTTGGTATGTTCAACTTTTCAACCCTGTTGTGAAGGTACATTCATATCAATTTAAGAATCCAATATAATTCTATAGTTACCATGAATAATCACTTATCTCATTTTTTTAAAAAAGAGAGTTGAATCTTCGTTTTTTCTTTGGAGTTCTTTTAATGAAAAAGAGATATTAATAATATCGGGTGGGCTATCTATCGGTTTATATATGAACCAGCGATTTTTGGAATCTGGCAATACTTTTGTCATTCGAATCGGTTTACGCTTGAGCAACGTTAGGATTTACTGGAAATTTATTTCAAAAATAAAGAAAATTCCACGAAAATATACACAATTTGGTCGCAGAGAAGGACGAACAGTACCCGGTTCGTGAAACTAGTTTCATTGTTGATGCGCCAAGACGTAAGCGTGCTCGGACAGTGCGTACGCCCGAAAATATCGAAGCTGTGTCTGAGAGTGTGCGTGAGAATCCATCAACATCAACTCGTCAATTGTTCAATTGGTTCAAGAGTTGAAGCCGCATGAGCATCTACTTCGTTTTCGCTTCGCTAGATGGTCCAACGAGAAACTAAACGATGATGTCGATTTTGCCAAAAAAATCATCTTTTCGGATGAAGCTCATTTTTATCTTGGTGGATACGTTAATAAGTGAAATTGCCGTACTTAGGGATCATAAAACCCAAACGCGGTTTTACAGAAGCCAATGCACTCATTACGAGTGACTGTTCAGTGTGGCTTGGGAAGCGGAGGCATCATTGGCCCATATTTCTTTGAAAATAAGGACATCGCAACCATTACGGTCTATGGAGACACCTATCGCGCCATAATAACTGATTTTTTGGTGCCCTCTCTTCCTGGTATTGATGTGAAGGATGCTTGCTTTCAACGGGAAAGTACAACTTTCCACACATCTCATGCCATAATCGACTTATTGCGACAAACGTTTCACGGCCGTTTAATTAGCCGAAATAGTGAATTTAGTTGGTCACCACGAAGCTGCGATTCTACATCGTTGGACTATTTTCTGTAGGGCGACGTTTAAGACAAGTGTTATGCCGACAAACCAGAGACAATTCAGCATTTGAAGGCCAACATTCGTGATGTCATTACAGAGATACGACACCATACACTCGAAAAAGTTCTCGAAAATTGTTCCGATCGAATGGGGTACTGTAAGGCCCACCGTGGCTAGCCGAAACAATTGTAATTCGCAAATTTCAAACATTTAAATGGCTCACCCGATATTATGCCAGATAGATAGTGTTTTAAAATGTTTCGATCTCTTTAAAAATTTAATTTTTTCTTTTTTAGAGATAAGCTCTTATTTGTGTTAACGTTTTAAAAGGAGAGTAAAAGTGTGTGTTAGTGTTATAGAATTTATTAATAACAAAAATAATATGGTAACGGTGGTTTTTTTCTTTTGTTGTTATATTTGGAATTAACAATTGTTTCATGATGATTTGGTTTTATTTACGTTTCGTTAATGTTATTATTGTTGCTGCTGTTGTTTTAGTTGTTGTTAATACAGTTGCTAATGTTATTTTTATTGTTGTTGTTGTTAGCTGTTATTGTTTTTATTGCTGCATTTAAGGTGCGCTTCATTAAATTACAATCGTAGTTGTTTTCTTTGATTTTTTTAATTTTTATTGTTGTTGTTATTAATATTGTTGTTGTCATTTATTTCTTTTTTATTAGTTGTTGTTTTTGTTCGTATAAAATTTAAAAATCATTTGAAAATTTATGACTTTAGCTTATAAGTATGCAGTGCTATTTTAATTAAAATAATTTATTATTTTATTATTCTTTAGCTTTTATACTTCTTTTAATTCTTTTTTTGTGTTTTTTTGTGTTGATTTTTTTCCTCTGTTTTGCCGCATCTAATTGCAATTTTGTTCTTGTTGTTTCGTTATTACGAATGTGTGTGTGTATGTATGCATGGAGTAGAGAGGCAAACACTCAACGAAATAAAATGTCACTTTTTCTATATTTGTTGCTTTTGGTTCTCAAAAAATTATAAAATGGTTTTACCCAATTAAAAATAAGAAAAAAAAAACAAACAAAATTAAATTAGAATGTTTAAATAATGCAGAAATCCATGATGATACAACAAACTAAAACTTCATAAACTTAATTGAACAATTAATTGACCGACCTGTGTTGCTGACTTTACTACTACATACAGTGAGTGTTATAAAAAGAGTTAAAGTTCTAAGTTTTAAACAATACGAGGTATTGGGTAATATTAGCAAGTTAGAATAATTAAAACTCAATATGAGGGCTTGGTATTAATAAATAACTTGACAAAAATTGTTTGTAAATATTATAGGGGGAGTGCCAAAATCTGGACACCTTATAAAAGAAGACAAAAAATAGTAGAATTCTTAGCTTCAAAGATCACCTTTTACTTAAAGTTAAATTAAAGTGAAAAGTCGGAAATTCTTTATGTAATAAATCACTTATTAAATGTGTGAAACACGATTGTTGATCTCGTTTAATAATGAGTTCCAGGGGCATCGTTTTTTTTTTTCGCAACTTCTCCAGTAGGAAACTGCATATTTCGATAAAGTCTCTTTTACTTGGTTTCTTTTGCGTTGACTATCGACGCAGTATTGAGTATTTTTCTTATTGCAGTTGTTTTAGGCAGAATAAATTTGTGAAATGACAGTGAAACAACTCAAACTTGGTATCTGTATACGTTTTAGCAGGTTGATGGTTTTATTTAACTGGTGTATCTCTGTACTCGGTACTCTATACTCGCTGTTTACAACAATAGAAAATATATTTTGCGTTAGGTCTTGCTTTCAAAAACTACCAAAACTACTTTGTCTAACTGCTCAATAGCTCAAGATTCTGCGTCGTACCTTAGGTCAAGTAGAACTAATGTTCTTACGCAGCAGGAGCTTGCTTAACCCGTAATAGCAACTATTAGTAAACACAATTCTTCTTTTAAGTTTGAGGTTACATTGTTGCTTTCGTTGACAGCAGACCCAAGGCTAAGAACGCTATTAAAGTATATTTCAGTTCAAGATGCTTCACCGAAATTTTTGTGACTGCTAAGGATGATGATACCGCCGTTTGAGGTTACATTGTTGGTTTCGTTGACAGCGGACCCAAGGCGAAGAACGCTATTAAAGTATATTTTAGTTCAAGATGCTTCACCGAAATTTTTGTGACTGCTAAGGATGATGATACCGCCCATCGGTGAAAGTTGAGTTGTGGATATTCTCGCTTGTTGGCATGTCCATCGATTACAACAAATACAAAAATTGTCCAACTATATTACGTTAGATAGACTTAGGTTGTGGGAACTTCTTATTCCCATCCCTTATTACAATACTTCGATCGGACATATAGCTTTTCAGCAACTTATGAATACTAAAAGGCAACTGCTGTCGCAATTTGCACTTTACACTTTATCAGAAGTTGGTGAAATGACGGTGAAAAGTGCCAAGTAATATTTCTTCTCTTCAAAAGCTTCAAAATAGTGGGATAATATTCATTTCCATCTTACATGAGTTGCTGCCGGTAGCTTTGCCTCTTCCTACGTAAAACTGTTTTCCTTAGTTCTTGCATAATTGTGCATCGCCAAGTGTTTCTTGGACGACCGCGGTTCCTATATACTTAAGGATTCCACTAAAATGTCATTTCTGAAATACGAGTTAGTTTTTCCGTGTTTCTAATTTTAACTACATTTTGGAGATCTTGTGTGAGAGCAGACAAATATCATCTGCATAGCTAAGGTCCTCAAGTTGCCGTGAAAGACTTAAAAGCATACCTCTTCTCTGCGAACAGACTTCGTACACTATCTCATACAGTACGATGGTGAATTATAGAGGTGAAAGTGGACATCTTTGCTTTACTCCAGCGTAAGTATGGAATGGGTTGTTTGATGCTCTCTTTCTGAAGAACAGCGAGTTCTATATCCTCGTATGTTGCTCTTATTATTCAGATTATTTTCTGGGGTATACCTTATCTTCTCGATGCTTTTCGTGTGGCAATTCTTTTGATGGTATTAAAGACCTTTTTGAAGTCCACGTAGGTAAGGTTTTCGCCAGTTCCTTCTGCCATCATTACTTTTTTATTCTTCAACATGTAACTCTCCCAGAGGAGGGTTGTTATGGTATATTTTAATCTTTTCAGCGATGTCTGTGACGTTGCTACTTTCATCGATATTAATGTGCCAGTACGATTAGTAACTATTGTCTGGTGTAGCTTTCTCATTTTATTCTGTCCAGCTACATCTTGTGCTGTTTTTGTTGGCCTTTCCAAGAACTTCTTTTTGTCTCTTCGTCTAGCTTTATTTTCCTGTTTCGCCAACTAATGATATTGCTGCCTCGTGGAAAATGAAAAAGGCAATTAGCTAAATGCTAAATGGGTGCCTTGATTTCTCAGACTTCAACATAAGCGCTATATTCAGACGCAAATCGAATAACTTTCTGCACCGTTTTTTCGTTCAAAACATAGTTCCTCACTGCGCACTACAGGATAAAGTACAATTAGAATAGTGTGTTTCACCCACCAAAGAGTTGCAAGGTGGTTAAAATCATAGCCATAGTTTCTTTGATGTGTATGACTCCATCGGTATCCGTAAAAAGTGTATCACGATTAGCTGTTAATTTTATTTAGATCTACTTAATTCAATATTGATTTGAAGCGGCGTTATCTAGCAAAAAGTAAAAAAAAAAAAAAAAAAATAAAATCATTGCCCTAAAGGAATCGAGTTTAAGAAAACTATGATAGATAATTAAACGCTCTTTGCTGAAAAAAAACAAACGCAGACAAACAAGGAAAGCATAATTACTTTTATAAATGCCGTGTTCACACGAGACTTCGTATTACTTCGTTCACTGTTTGAATTACTTATACGATACAAATTAGAAATCACATTGATTTCTTTAGTAATTAACAGGTTAATTGGGTTTCCGAGGGTGTCATGTCTACGTTAGGGTTTCCGGCTTCTAACGGCTCATGTGCTTAAAATTTTCTACTTCACCTCTCTGTGATGCCTTCCTGGTGACCTGAGTAATCTAAGCGTAGATATGATAATCAATACAGGGAGATTTAAGGCAGGGCTAACGAGGAGGGAGCTTTGGTGAGGCCACTCTGACATATTCGGTTTAATTAGGTAATTTAGTGGCATTCTGCATGACAATATCAGAGGCAGAAGAATAACTCGTGTATCAACGGCAGCGACAACATCCCACAAAGCGGGATACCGTCATCCCCTTTAAGGGTTAAGGGCTGGTTTTCTCTTAAAGATCATTTAGACAAGACTAAATATCTTTTATCAACAAGTAAAAAGTCCTTGCGTTTTGGTCAGAGCGTCATTGTTGGCGACCACAGATTTTAAGTGGTGAAGGTGTATCTTGGTATCAGCATTAACACCGAGGCATGGAAATTAAACAAAAACACACACTGCCCAACAGATGCTATTCTCGACGAATCAAGCTCACGCTCTACAAAACGCTTATCATTCCAGTCCCGCTATATGTCGCAGAAGCCTGAACACTGTCGAACAACGACGAAAATGTTTTAAGAGCGTTTGAGAGAAAAATATTTCATAAGATCTTCGATACTGTACGAGTAGGATATGGGTTCCGCATACGGTGGAAAAACAAGCTGTACAAGCTGTACAGGGATACAGTGAAGTATATTAATACACAGCGGCTAAATTGGTTTGGTCACGTCTCTTATGAAAAACTCAGGCAAGGCAGGTATCTCAAGGCGGAAAGTGGGCGAGAAGCTGACTAAATCATCGTTGGATATACCAAATGTTGCAGAACCTGATGAATCTCAGCTGGCATACTTTTTTGGACTCGGCAATATCGACAAACGGTTGTAGTGCCAAATAGATGAGATGACAGGGATATTAAAATTAAATTACTCACAATTTCGGTGATTCCGCTCTCAAAACTCTGTATTTGGAACTATGTAATTCGGCTCATAATTGGGGATTTAATAATTAGTGGCAGAGAGCGAATTAGGAAAAACTTTGTCGTGGAACATGGCATTAGGGACTACAAGTCCCCATACAGCCTTGATCAAAAAGTTCCTGGAATTTATTTAGAAAATTAAAAGTACAAGTTTATTCATTTAAATTTATATTGTCCACTTATGCCAGCGCTTGATCCATCGAGGAATTTATTGTTTATATTTTTCCATTATTTTCTCTCGGCTGCTGAAACGCGTTCCTCGTAATGGTTTTTTAATTCGATTGAACAGAAAGAAGTCACATGGAGCCAAATCAGGTGAGTTCGATGCCTGTTGGATGGTATTTGTTGAATTTTTCGTTAAAAATTTCGAATAATGATGGCACTATACGACGATGCGTTATCATGGTGCAAAATCCACGTGTTTTCTGCCAACAATCCTGGTCTCTTTCGGCGAATTACTTCACTCAAAAGTCTCATAATGATCAAATAAACTCTTTGTTTACGGTCTGGCCTTCTAGAAAAAGTTCATGATGCACTACACCGTTGTAGTAGTCCATGAAAATCATGAGCATTGCCTTCATTTATGAGCTAAAACAACGTGTTTTTTTTGGTCTCGGATAATTTGGTGAACGCCATTCTGGATTGCGTCGTACTCATAGACCCACGTCTCGTCTCCAGTAATGATCCTCTTGATGAATGTGGGATCGGATTCATCCTCGCAAATCATGTCTTTTGCGACCTCAATACGGTCTCCTTATTGCATGAAATTGAAGTTTTTTGGCACCAACTTTGTTGCTACACGACGGAAACGCAAATCATTAACCAAAATTTTTTGGACGGATCCATAGACAGTGTCCAAGTCCTCCGCTATGTTTGTGATGGCTAATTTGCGGTTATTGACCAATATTTCTTTTACTTTATCAATATTTTCATCGGTTTTTGATGTCGATGATCTGCCACTGCGTTCATCATCTTTGATTGACCACTTTTAAACCGCTCGTGCAACATTTCGAACGTTCACGCACCATTAAATCCGTTTTTTACGCAAAATTTAAAACAATTTCTTTGTTGCAAATTTAAATCCATTTCTAAAATTGTAAAAAATCACCAATACACATAGAGATATATGTACTCTTGGCTACTTAGCTTTTGCGTATGTCAAGCTATGACGCTGAGATTTAACGAAAATATTAATAAAAGATATACTAAATAAAAAAAATCGGAACGATGGGGTGGCCACACAATGAATATTCCGGGAACTTTTTGATCAAGGTGGTATGTACATAAATTGAAGAGGTTCAATGCAGAAATTATATTTAAAGATATTTTTTTCTTCTCTTCACACAAATTATAATCTCTTTTGGTGTGTATTGTAGTATATTTGCCGCAGTACTGTAAGGAATTAATTTATAATTCTAATAAATCTTTAAAACGATAGCATGTTTTTTATTAAAACTCATTATAAACAAAACGTTATGACCCCGACTATTGCGCCGTGATACGCTCTTCAATTAATTCAACTCAAACATGAGCTAAGAGCTTCATCTTAATCAAGTTATAACCACATTTAATAACCAATTAAATAAAATGTTGATTAATAAATAAAAATTAAAAAAATATTCTGGACGTTTATTTAAAAGAATTAAAAGTGAATAATAAAAAATGGTGAAATGAAAATATACTTGCATACAACATACATACATACACTTGCATATGTATATGTATGTATATGAATAAAGTTAAGTATGAGATGTATTTTAATAATTGAAAACCACATGTGAATAATTTCTTGAAATACGCAATGTAAATTTTATTAACCTATTGAGAAACGGTTAAAGGGAAATGGTGTTTGGTACCATAAAGCAAAGGTATGAGCTTGTATTGATTTCAAAATAAACAAACAAAACATATAAACTGAAATAATTAATTTTTAAGGGATACATTTGGTGGCTTATTTCTTGCAATTGTATGCAGTTTAATACAATGGCACTTTAGTGGTTAAAATATGAATGAAATCCCCCACATTTTTTTTGTTTTAATTTTAATGTTGAAATTCTTGAGTTTGCATGGGAATATGCAAAGAAAGACAAATTTATTTGCCATCCAGTCTGTGTAAGGCAACCTGTTTAATGGAGGGTATTTCCAAAAAATTATTTATAACTTATCAGCAAAGATGCCACATAAACGACCACAATTACAATATAAAAAAACACTCAAAATATTGGGTATGTATATGCATTAATTCCCATTGTTATACACTTTTATAACTATTTTCGTTTAAGTACCGACATTAGGTTCTCTTATCCAAATTGTGTCATTTTGATTTAACGAACTTTTGAATATGGAGAGTGTTGTGCCAAAAAGAGAATTAGCGACAACTATTACTTTCTAATCAGGTTTTTTTTTCAACCGCTACAGAAACTCATCCATTTTGGCGAAAATTTGTGGAAATAAGGCCTTGTATTAGTGAACTTGTTGTGAGCGGTCTGAAAAATTTAAAACTGTTAAGGCTTTGCTTTAATTAAGACGCTGAGTGGCAACCAAGAAGACCTCCGAATTACATGTATTCTTAGCTGGCAACAGAAGGTTAAAAACAGAGAAAAATGAAGGATAGGATAGGAGGGAGTGGCAGCATTGATAAATCAAGGCACATGAAACGTTGCCTCAGTGTCGGTTACCAGAGTCTGGACTAACCCTGTTGCTGACGATCAACCAGAGATCCACAGAGAAACACAATTTCCTAAATTAAGTCGGAAACCAGGCCGACAGCCTAATGAAGTGGTCAAGGGTCGATAGCTTCTATAAGCTATAGAGAAAGGGTGAGATCAGTGTGAGAAGTGTACGTCTAGTCAAAGTCGGATACTAGCAGATGAAGTAGACCACGCTTTCCAATTCTTTAACCGGTCCACAACCTCGACAGAAGTAATTCGCAGGTAAACACAGCATTTGTTCATCCGCAATGGGAAGATGCTCCACCCTCGTATGCGGATGGATGTTCGGTAAAAGTGTTCCCGCCCTAGCTAGTTAATCAGCAACACAGTTGCCCGGGATGTCCCTGTGATCAGGAAATCAAATGAGCTAGAGACAGAACTACGTGAGAGTATCCCAAGGGAATCACGACAGTCCTTCACCATCCAAGAGCTGTAGGCTACACTCGAAAGAGATCTGATCGCTGCCTGGCTATCAGAAAATATATATATGTTAGCGGTATGAGCTTACTCTGGATACAGTACAGCAGTAATGGAGGCGTAGAGACACTGTAAGGTTAAGCCTTACCAAAAAGATTCCACTGACCACCCTGTTCCTAAGTTTAGAACTCACAGTATAGACCTATACCGGATCACCGAGCCTCTGGCCCAATCACCCCTACTAGGATTCATAATATGGAATGGTCTATGCAGTTCAAGTCCAGATGAGACATAGTCAATATCACACAAAGCCCGTGGTTCCTCAGATAGAATAGAGGAATGCCCGGAAGGCCACGAGAAGATAATATGCCAGCGTGATAGGGTCTTTAGTCTCACCGCTACAAGTTTAGCCTGCTGCCATAGGAGGGGCTTTGTAGGGGTGCGATACAACGCCTACAGTGGAGTGATTTCTTGATGATCTAACTCTCGTATACGTATGCTGAAAGGCAGACAAAAATGAAGGGCTGACCGAGTTACTAATATGAAGTTCAAGAACTCTCTCCAGTGTTTTCAACAGAAAAGAATTGACACTAATGGGTATAAGGATCTTTAGATTAGTGTGTGATGCCCTTCCGGCCTGGGGAATAAACACCATCTTGACACTCATCCAACACATAGGAATGTAAATGAGACCAAGACACGCATTAGATAGCCAAAACCAAGGGAAGATTAAAATCCTTTCCATACTGGATATCAGCCGTAATAGTGCCATCGGGTCCTGGTGTTTTCAAAGATTCAAAAAATCGATAGCCCAGTGTAATTTATATGAAGTTACCTGAACTAAAGAATGATAACCATATGGGGTTGAGTCAGCTTGATCACCAACCTCACCCATAAAGGGAACGATAGCTGGGAAGTGGGTGTCAAGAAGTAAATCGGGCGTTTCATCGACCGAGATAGTCTAGCTTTCGTCAGTCCTCCGAATACCATCGAGAGATCTGCCAGAGAAACTGACTGATTCAACGGTGTCGCAGAAGTTCCTCCATGAGGTCCTTTTCGCCTGTCTAATCGCACATTTCAGCTCCCTCTTCTTTGTCTTATAGAGTTTCCATTTACCGATTGACTTGGCTCTATTTAAGAGCCTATTGCACAGACGACGAAGGTTCTCAGTTTTACGGTTCCACCAAGGAGGAATAGGCCTACATCTGCACACGAGAAATTTTGTCGAGAATACAGCCGTCAAGTTAAGTGTAGCAAATAGTAGGAGAATAGTTTAACAAGTTAAAGCTCATTCAAAACGATTTTGTGGATTTTTTTGATGTTTGATGGTGAATGTAATAAAACTAGCGACATCTATGTGTTAGGCCCGGGACTTTTCAGCACATGTGTTGCATACATAACTATAAGGTGAATTCCAAAATTCGGAACGAATTTCGTAAAATAAATTTGTGTACGCAATTGTTACAGACTCTTAAATTATAATAAATAATAAGTAAAAACAAATAAAAAAAAAAAATAATTTTGTTTTTGAAAATGCTATAAAAAAAAGACTGAATATTTTCTTAAATTTCTTTTTTTATTTTTTATTTGAATTTTGAAATTTCATTCAAATGGCTGCCTCGGCTGGCCATGCAGTAGCCTACACGATCGGTCCAATTTTTAAGCACATTATCGATTGTGTGCAGCTGTATTTCACCAATGGCTTCACGAATATTGTCCTTTAAAGCGTCAATTATCTCTGGCTTGTTGGCGTAACACTTATCTTTGACGGCACCCCACAAATAATAGACAAACGGTGTCAAATCGCAGCTCCGAGGTGGCCAAACGACATCAGCTCTGCGGCTGATAATGCGATCTTCAAAAACAGGGCGCAAAACATCGAGTAGCTTCGGCTGTGTGGCACGTAGCGCCGTCCTGTTGAAACCAAATGTTGCTAATGTCCTCCTCTTCAATTGTTGTGAACAAAAATTCATTCAACATGGCCCGATAACGATCGCCATTGACTGTAACGGCCACTCCTTGCTCATTTTCGAAGAAAAATGGCCCAATTATGCCTCTGGACCAAAATTCGCACCAAACAGTGACTCGGCTTTTCAATGTATGCGTGCGGGTTTTCTTTGCCCCAAATGTGACAATTTTGCTTGTTTACATACCCGCCAAGATCAAAATGAGCTTCATCTGAAAAGATGATTTTTTTGGCAAAATCGGCTTCTTCTGTAAGTCGAACGCAGGCCCACTTAGCGAAGCGTTGTTCAAGCGTTGTTCATATTCGTTCAGCGAAGGATAAAACTAATTATCTGTCAAATCAGACATAAGCTAAGTGTTACCATTCACGAAATAAGCACTAGTGGAAAAGAACGTTAGATGGCGGACCCTTTAATATAGATCAAGCAACACTTTCAAGATGCTTGAAAGTATTTGGATTCATAAAAAACCATAGAAACTCTAGCCAAGAGTCTTGGAAACTCGACTTTGCATAAAAAAAATGCTGATTTAGTACCACAAACTGAGATTGCTTTTGCTTTGCATTATAGGCCATAATATGTAATTGGGTCACACGCCTCGGGACGACACAAGACCGTGTTTAACAAATTTTCGATAGAATGTTGTGGTTTTCTGATAACTATTTGCTTTGTTTCAAAGATTATAGTCCATAAATTGTTAGAAAAAAAAGGAAAAATGTTTGGCCCCAGATGGAAAAAAAAACTTTACTAAAGAAAAGAATAATTGCATATATCCAATATTAAAAAAAACAAATAACAATTGTTTCTTTAATAATTTCTTATTGTTACCAAGTTATGAACGCTCCTTAAAGGTAACATAACATCGTTGTTTTGTAACTTGTAAATATGAATAAATGAAATAAAATAAATGGCTGCATGGATCTTTATAATTTTTATTTTTTTTGGTTCCAAAATACATCCAAGGGAGCACATTGTTATAAAATAAAAGAAAATAAAATTTTGTAAATTTCTTAATTGTCTTGTAAAAAAAAATGAAACGAAAGAAAAATGTTGTAAAATTCGTGTATTATAATTTGTTGCATGTCAAAATAATCAAGACTTTACAACAAGCTTTTCTTCTTTTTTTCTTCTTTTTTTGCTTTCAATTTGGGAAGGATTTTCGTTTAAATAATATTGGATGATGTAATATCGTCAGGGATAGTTTCGTGTTGTTATTGTGTGTGATTTTCTAAAAGTGTCTTTATTTATGAGAGTTTTTGCTATTCAGTTTAAAAGTGCATTTAACAGTAATATTAGAGGAAGAAAAAATAAAATTGGAAGATTTCTGTGCCTAACAAGAAATAAATGACGAAAAAATGTATGCCCACAATGTTAAAAATGTTATGCCCAAATGGTTAAAAAAAACAAAAATAAATAAAATAAAATATAATATACAAATAAAAGAATAAATAAATAAAAGCAGATTTGCAGTAGTTTTACTTCCACATTATTTATACACATTATTACACATTATAAGTGTGACGTGGTGTACGGTTAGAGCGCACGCATAACAACACAAACGACTCAGGTTCGAGCCACAGCAGAAGACATGACGAAGAAAAAGTTTAATTGTGGTTTCAAATGCTTAATAATAAGAAAGGCTTCAACTTCTTCCCTCCAGACGATTCCATCTAAAAAAATAAAGAAAAAAGGCCCCCTCGCATACCTTTGGCGATGATGACAAACACGCCACCTACTGGGAAAAAATTACAATGCTAAATTAAAGATCAGCACCAATTAGCAAGGATCTTCACCAACCCTACAAAAAAAAGTCATATGGAGGAAGCTACAGCGGATTAATCAGCATCTATTTAGCTTGAAATATCAAATTAATTAAAGAAACTGAAACAAAGCAATAGATGCTTTATTGTAAAGCCAATATGCTCCCTAGAGGAGTGACGGAGGGAAAAAAGTGTTGAGCTTTAATACAAATTTTTCATATGGTCTATGTGTTATTAAAAGTATGTTTTTAAAATAGCTAAAAAAAATTTTTTACGATAAGGGATTTTAAATTCCCCCACCAAAAGGTCTGCGTTCAGTTTTAAAATAAATTATAAAAATTCTAAAAATAAAGGGTGTCCAAAATTTAGGTATCACTTTAATTTTGCTGCCATTTTTTTTCTACTTGTAATTTTTATATGAAATTTGTATTCCCAAATTCTGAATACATTTCGGTTAGTTAATATAGAACGTTACACGAAGGAATACGTTTTTTTATCATTAAAACATTTTTCGCAAATGGCAAAAGTTTTCAAGATGTAATTACGAAATATTTTAACAAAATTGCCGCACTAGGGGTGAAGAGAATCGAAGAGTTATCTTAGAGCAACCATTACATCAACGGTTAGTTAATATAGAACGTTACACGAAGGAATACGTTTTTTTTATCATTAAAACATTTTTCGCAAATGGCAAAAGTTTTCAAGATGTAATTACGAAGTATTTTAACAAAATTGCCGCACTAGGGGTGAAGAGAATCGAAGAGTTATCTTAGAGCAATCATTACATCGACAAAAACACACGGTTTGGTGTGGTTTGTGGTCCGCAGGATTCATCGGACCATATTTTTTTAAAACGAAAATGGATATGTTCCTACTATGATCAGTAGACATCGCTAGAGAAAGATGATCCGAAGCTTTTTGTGGCGGAAAATTGATGATTTAGACGTAGAAAATATGTGGTTTCACCAGGATGGTGCCACTTGTGACACAGTAAGAGATACAATGGATCTTTTGAAAAAAAGTTCGAAAATCGCATTATTTCTCATAGATTAGGAGTAAATTGGCCACCAAGATCGTGCGTTTTGACACCTTTAGACTTTTTTTGGGGTTTTTGAAATCGAAAGTGTACAGCAATGATTCTACAACAGTTCAAGAGCTTAGAACCAACATTATCGAGCAGATATCAACCATTGACAATAGTTAATTAAAAAACGTGATTGATAATTTTGGTAAAAGATTTGCAGACTGCCGAGCCAGTAGGGGAGGTTACTTGACCGATATTATTTGTTATTCTTAATATTTGAAAAACTTATCTCAGTCCGTTTGACAGCATAAAACTTCTCAAAATCTATTTGCTGGTAATTACACGCTGACAAATTCTTTTCTTTAATCGATCCCAAAGATGTTCTTTGGGATTCAGGTCAGGTGATTGGGGGTGCGTTAAACTGTTTTGGCACATTATACAAAAGCCAAAGTCTGACGATCTCTGCTGTATGCTTTGGATCGTTATCTTGTTTGAACCAAAATGACGTTGGCAAATAAAGTTTTGCTGCACTTTGTTTCAAATTGCTCTTTAAAATATCCCGGTATCCATATTTATCTATTGCAGATTCGATAAATAGCTGACCCACCCCGGAAGCCACCATGCATCCCCACACTATAACTACGCCATCACCATGATTTATTGTACGAACAAGATTTTGTTTCTCTAACGCAGTTCCTGCTTTTCGCCACATAACTTGACGACTTTCTATACAAAATATGCAGAACTTACTCATCTGAAAATAAAACTTGTTTACAAAATTCAGTGGGCGTATTTATAAGCAAAATTGAATACGCTTTTGTTTGTTCACAGCAGATATGGACTGCTTACATCGCACTACTCTGAAATGATATCTCGCTTTACACAAACACTTTTCTGGCGGTTTCGGCACAATTACGTCTTTTAAACGCTTGATGAATACTTTCAACAATTTTTGTAAACGTAATGCGAGGATTTATCTTTTCCGCTGTTTATATGTTGAAATTTCGGTTTCTTTGAAGTTGTTGATAACATGCTAGACAGACCAATACGTTCTCCCTACAGTTTAGCCAATTTTCCGAACCCTTTTTCCTCTTTTCTTTCCGCAACAGTAATTTCTTTACCTTGTTTTTTTGTATTTTATTTTGTTAAACAATCTTTTGAGACAATTAAAAATGGAAAGTGATCAAAAACATGAAAAAAGTCTTAAAAAGTAACGATGGTAGCTTTATTTACGCGCTACCAGACTTATGGACAGCCATTAGAAAAGAAAAATGTGGAATTTTTTTTTGTGTTATTTGAACTAAAGAATTTTAAGAAGAAATATATGAAAGAATAATTATTTTTATTGGGTATATAAGTTGGTATTTTCTAACATTAATATATTTCTAATGTGAACGCAGACTTTATTAGCCATGTGTATGTTAATATGTATAAAAACATTAGTTTACGAAAACTACTTTTGGTTACATTTTAGGTATATTTTAAATATTTTCAAAACACATCTATGATGATACTGACAAAAGCCGCTATAGATCTGTTTTTATTCTATTAATTTTCTCACTTTTTCTATCACTTTTTTTACTCGTTTGCTCATTAAAATTTTTAAAATATAAATTAATAAAGTTTCGTAATAGTTTCTATTAAGTATTTCTAAATGACATTGAATATTATTCATCCCTAAATAACATCGCTACCATTTATGTAAACATAACTTAAGATAGGATAGGATAGGATGCAGCGGTAGCTTCGTCAAGTCAAAGCTCACTTGAACACATATAGCGGCTCATTGTGATGCAACATGAGACGCAGCCTCGGATTTGCCCAGCAAGCCCGGATTCACCGGTCACGACTGGTCTAGAAGCCTCACTTAAAAGCACAACTCTCCTGAGTGAAAACTAGCCCGAAATCTTAATGAATCCGACAATAGCTATCGAGAAGGGGTGAGCCAGATGTAAGAAGTCTACGTTGAGCTAGAGACGGACATTTGAATATGAAATGGGACTAGAATTGCCAGATGGCCTTGATTTAGCTTAATTCACAAGAATTTTTACAGCTTGCCAAGAATCAAGAAAATATTACGATTTTTTAAAGCACATTTTGTAAAGTTTTCCTTAAGCAAAGTTTTATGAAAAACTGTTAAACATTTAAGTGATTCAATAATGTAAGTTGCTTAAAGTGTTTTGTTTCCTTGTTTAGTTTATTTAGAAGTTTTATAGTATAATTAGATTTCCATAATAGGTGTTAGAAGAAGAAGTAATTTTTCCATCAGTTTAGAATTTCTGAGCAAAAAATGATCCAACTGCGTTTTGCAGGCCTCTATGGAGTATATTGAGTTGTACCGAGATCAAAATTAAGATAATCTGAATGTGCAAGGTCTGGGCTACAAAACTTCCCGGTTAAGTCCTCTCAGTTTCCGCCGGGTTGATTAATTCTGTTGATTAGTTCTGGCCGTCTTAATTGAATTCCTTGCTACAATATCGTTGATCTGTTTACAAAATTGTAAACAGAAAGAGTAATTGAGAATAAAAATTGTTATTGCTTGTAAAAAGGCTACAAGCAGTGGTGCACACAATTCTGTAAATAAAGGATTTTAATTAAAAACTAAACACAAGACTTATTTTATTTTAACTACAATCCAGGAACTCATAAATAAACGTTTTCAAAAAAGGTAAAAACGTAACAATATGCTTTAAAAAGGTTTGCAATGCTCTTTAAATATGAAAAAAAAAATGTCGGAAACAGAGCATGAAATCTGAAATATGCAAAAAATTTTGTTATAAGCATGGTTGGAAGTCCACACGGGTGGGTTTAATTGAGTTTAATATTTAAAAAAGCCAGGTGGGTTTTTTATTTAAAGGTTTTTATTGTTAATTTATTTATTTATTTATGTATTGCCAGTAAAAGTAAATTCGGACTCTTTTCTTAGCTTTAAAATTAAAATTAATTAAGAATTTTATGAAAATAAAAAATTATCAAATCATTGGCTTACATTTTTCCCATCTTTGAGTTAATGTCCGAACCGTGTCTCACAAAACTTCTCGATCCACTTTGAAGCCGATTTTATATTTCTGCTAAAGAAGTGATTGCATCCATCGAAAGCCAATAGTCAGAAGGAGCTAATTTTGGAGAATTTAATCGTTTCTAAAAATTGGAAATATGGAAAACTGGAAAGTGGAATACAACTCTCATGTATGGGCCGGTGCTTCAAAATCTTTTTAGAGCTTCTCGACCGCGTACAGAAGAGGGCGAAGATGCTCATCAATGACGGTAGGGTAGCCAACTCTATCGATTCATTAGCGTACCGTCGCAATGTGGCGTGTGTTTCATTGTTCTATCGGTACTATAACGGTATGTGTTCTAACGAAATTAAGGAATTAATTCCCAAAAATCATATATTTTTACGTAGTACTCGCATTTCTCGTAGAGCGCATCCCTTCGTAGTTGATTGCCCAGTAAATCGCACAACGCAGTATAGGGAGAATTCGTTCTTTGGTCGCACTGTTCGGTTGTGGAATAATCTTCAAGCGAAAGTATTTCCTGCCACTTACGACATGAGTAAATTTAAGTCTAACGTCCATAAACACTACTCCCTCTGTCCTCCTTCCAATAACCTATTTTCCTAGTACCAGCACAATGCACTGCATGAGTAGGAGCCATCTCCTGGGTGCTGGTCTTATATAAAAAAAAAAATTGTTTGGCAACTTTGCCACTTTGCAAAAAGAAAACTTTATATGTCTATCATTATATTCTGGCCGTTTTTCTCATAATGCACGGTTCAACCGAAGTAATTGCAATCTGTTCCAAATACTGGGTTTAAGCAGCCCATAGTACACAATGCCGCCTTGATCCCACTAAGAGTGCAAAATTGCATTATAAATATTAAAACAACGTAATTATAATAACAAACAAAAAATATTGTCGAATTAAACGAAATTTGCAAGCTGTTATAAAACCCGAAAAAACTCCAAAAACCCATCAAAAAATCCAATAAAACCCGGGTTTTTGCCAACTCTGGTTATAAGCAAAATATGCAATAACAAATCGATGCAAAAATTCACAAAAATTTATAAAATGCATAAATATCTTACATTCAACTGGATTGGATGCATGAGGAAAAACATGCAATTGCATATTTCTAGTTTGCTTGGTAATAAGTTTTTGTTGGCCAAAAAATGCACCATAATCATGCATCAGCTGATATATTCACCGAATTTCATCCCCTTCAACACTCTTCTGTTTTCAATATGGTGAAACCGAGGAGGGAACGAATATTTGCAACGGTTGAAGAGATAAAGATTGCATTGGAAAAAGAGAAAGAGTGTATACCCTAAAACTGCTTATAAGAAGTGCTACGATAATTCGAAATAAGATGATGGCATAAGTGTTATGTATTTGAGTGGGTCTAAACATTAAGGCACTAAGCTCGGCATTTAAAAAAAAATTAAACAACCTTTTTAAAATCTTTCTTTTTAATACGAGGGCGGATTGACATTGAGGCTACCTAGCGCTAGATGGCAGCACAAACACAAAAACTTTTTCTTTCTTAGATATTACGAACCGTCAAACGTCAGCTGTTAAAATTTTAGCCAAATTCATCGATTAGTTTATTTCTTGTAGTCGTTTGAAATAAGTAACTTTTGTGTTTTTTGGAAAAAAGTGAATTTCGTGTGGTGATTAAACACTATTATTTGAAAGACAAAACGACGAAAAAGACAAAATAAAAGCTTGATAAACAAAGCTGGGTGCCGCATTTGCTAAGTGTTGAACAAAAACTGTTAGACAGATCACTTCACAGCGGTGTTTGGACATGATAAAGCATAATCTTGCTGATTTTTGGCGTAGATTAATAACTGTTGATGAAACGTGGGTCCACCACTAAACACCTGAAACCAAAAATCAATCGAAGCAATGGGTGGAAGCTGGTGGAAGTGCTCCGAAGAAGGCGTAGACGGCGAAATCGGCTGGCAAGATTATGGCCACTGTATTTTGGGATGCACACGGAATATTGCTTATCGATTATCTTGAAAAGGGATCCACAATCACAGGAGAGTATTATCGTGCATTATTGGATCAATTGGTTGATGCAATCAAGGAAAAACGACCACATTTAAACAAGAAAAAAGTGCTCTGTCTTCAGGACAACGCACCGGTTCACACAGCATTAGATACGATGCTAAAACTACGAGAAATCCATTTCGAATTGGTTGATCATCCACCTTATAGTCCAGATTTAGCCCCTAGTGACTTTTTCCTGTTTCCAAACTTGAAAAAATAGCTCGCAGGAAAAAGATTCATCTCAAACAAAGAAGTGATTACCGAAACTAATGCGTATTTTGAGGAGTTCCCAAAATCGTATTATTCAGATGGTATAAAAAAGTTGGAAAATCGTCTTACTAAGTGTATTGAGCTATAAGGAGACTATGTTGAGAAATGAATGTTTTTTGACAAAAAAAAATATGTTTTTTTCCTACTTAGGTAGCTTCAATAACAATCCGCCCTTGTTACGGGTAAAAAAAAACTTGTTTTCGGCCCTTCATAAACTTATAAGGTCATCATTTAGCTGAATATCACACAGTATTAAGTTTCTTTGCGGATTTTGAAAGAAGAGAAACAGGATTTTTAACTGACTTATATGTCGTTTACGTAGCCTTGAAAGATTTAGGTGTATTTCTCAAGCAAACACATTTTTCATCCACTTTTTACACATTTTTCAAGTTTGGATGCATTTTTGCGCACTATTTTTTATGGTAATCATGCTATTTATGAATTAATTAAAAAACTATATTGAGTTATGAATAAAATAAGACTTAGGGCTTAGAGCCCTGGTTTTTTAACCGTAACTCGAGATTTTTGTGTTGTTTTGAAAATTCCAAACACCGATCCTTATTTTACTCAACAGCACCTGTCAGAAAAGTAGTATTATTTACTAGGTATTTCAACTACGATCATTTTTGTACACGGTATTATTAATAAATATTTTTATTTCCAAAAAAAATTTAATTTTATTTTTTGTTAAACAAATCTCCTAAATTACAAATAATGTGTCAATAGGTTTATAGCGCATGCCTAAGGACAAAGTTTGCCCCATTTTGTTATTAAACCAATTTCAATCAATTTTGTTTTGCTTTTAATTTATTTTTTGTTTTAAACGAATTATAATTTTATATAATTTTAATATTTTTACGAAATAAACCGCCTTTCTTCTTCAAACCATATGATTAGAAAATAAACTAAACGCCATTATTTCATCTGCATTTATTGTTATTGTTGGTGTTGTTGTCTTATATATTATTTAATGTGGCTACGGTTGCGCCCCCAAACTTTAAATGGTTGGAATATTAACCAAAAATATTTATAAGTTGCAGTCACTTTTGTTTGTAATGCTCGACAATGTTCCGAGGCGATGATCTGTGCTTGATTTAGTGTAAATAGAAAAACGTCAACTTAAAAAATATGTAAGAAAAATAAATAAAATTAAATAAAATAAAATTTAAACTAAAAGCCAAAAAAAAGAATAATATTTAGGTGTATTATTAGCAGGTATATACTGGATTTTTCCCCCTTTTTTTGTCTTTTTATTCTTATTTTTATTTTTTAAGGCTTGCCTGCATAGCATCGAAAAGCAATAAGAACAACTACAACAACAATAATATTAAATCAAAATATTTTTTGGAAAAAAGTCAACGAGAAGAAGAAGAAATAAAATTTAAACAATTCAAAGGCGTGATTAGACACGCTGCAGTCTTTGTTCCCTAAAAACAAAAAAAGAAAACAAAAAAAAAATCAAATAATCTTTGCTTTACGAAGAGTATTTCTCATGCCAACCAATTCACTCAATAATGGCAGAGTTGGGGATATTTTTCTGGTTGTTTTTATAGGAATGGTTTAGGGGATTGTACTGATAATATTTGAAACAAACAAAATCGTTATTTTTGTCTAATAGATAAACGTTGACAACATCTTTGATCATCTATTGTTGTGATGGCAAAATGCTTATTGTTCAGGTTATTTTTAAGGGGAAAAGTCACTTCTACTGTTTAAAAGCAAAAGTGATAGATTTGTGACACAAAATGTCTATGCTTAATCTTAGAATAGAAAAATCCATTCAATTTGTTTTGCCAAATCACCATGAACGAATATAGCGTTCAACAGCACGTGTAAATGAAAAAATTGTTGACGTGCGACACAATCGTCCTACCGATACGATGATAGATAAATTTGAGTCTTCAGGTTTATTAATCATCGGATCAATACGCTTACGATGATAAAACGCAAGATTTACTGAAAACATAGCCGCAGTCGGTACAGGAGAATCCCAGGCTGTCGATTTCAAGTAGTCGACAAAAATTGCGCTTTTCGCAAACCATAATTTGGTCTATACCTGTACAAAATTTAACTGTCCCAGCACCTGAAGGTAAATGACTATAGGCAACGTGGTCCGTTAGCTAAATGGGAACTGGAGCAATTTTAAACTAACATATGCACTTGTGGTTTCATGCCACATTATATTTAAAGGTATGGTCATCTCATGTGGCATAGATTTAAACTGGCCACCAAGACCGTGTGACTAAATCCCTTTAGAATTTTTCTTCATGTAGGTCTATGCAAATAATCGACAAACGACAGTGAACTTTTAAAGCCAACATAACTCACGCTATCGATCAAATTCTGCCTGATTTATGCAAAAAATTAAACATCTCGGCTGCGTGTCACCCACTAAGCTGCGACGAAAGTTCTATACGAGCAGCACTTTTATGCTAAAGTACTTTTTTTTCCTCGATGAAGTTTTTGTTCATTTACCAAAAGGTGGAACAGAGCTAGTTCGTTTCTAGTCCTTATTAAGAATAAATAATCACATTCATAAATCCGGTTGAAAAAGCAAACGTTTTGGCTGAAATGTTTGCGAGTAATTTTCACTTGCTGATGAACTGTCAACTACTGCTCGAACTAGTGTATTCACTCAAGCTTGTGCAGCAAATATCAACGTAAACAAGTCTTCTGGACTGGATGACATTCCTGCACTGGTCCTGAAGTAGAGCTCTTCGACGCTAGCGTGTCCATTGCCAATCTTTTTACTAAGCCTTATAGTGCTGGTATTTTTCTATCTCCCTGGAAGGTTGCTAATGTAAAGCCAACATCTAAAAGAAGTGAGATTTCTTAGAGTTTGTACTATAAAAGAGATTTTAGATGGGATCGTATCCGATGCGGCGTCGGAACGAGTTCATAATTAATTTAGGGGGGTACTGCAAGGCTCTGTTCTTTCTCCCACTATATATATAATATTTTTTAACGACTTCCTCCCTTTTACTTCCTCCCTCTTATATATAAGGATGAAAAGGCTGAAAATTACCGACACGTTTATAAGCGACCTGGAGAAAATCTCAAATTGGTTCATACGAACGTGTCGATTTTACTATTGTTTTTTCGACACATAGACTTGGTAGTGATGATGGTGTTGAGTCATTTGTGACAATGGATAATATAAATTTTGTAAGGGCAGATGTTTTTGGTGTTCTGGGCATGAGGACTCAATGTGATGTCTGTTAGAACGATTACATTTTGCGAGTGCAAAAATTATTCTACTCCATCTGACCTTATCAATATCTACAAGACCTTTATCCGACCCAAAATGGAATGCGACTTCGACGTCTATTTTGAAGCTTTTCGATCACGTGAAGGATCGAAGGCCGAAGGTGAGGTAGCCATCTCTATTGGTTTATTGGAGCATCATTGCAATCTGACGTTTCTTTCATTGTTCTATTAATACTGAAACGAATGTGTTCTGACGAAATAAGGGAATTAATTCCTAATAATCATATATTCTTACGTAATACACGTATTTTCTATAGAGCGTACACTTTTAGAATTGATTGCCTGGTGAATCGGTTAATGCATTATAGGGAAAAATTGTTCTTTAATCGCGCTGTTTGATCATAGAATAATCTTCTTACGACATGAGTAAATTCAAATTGAACCTGCATAAACACAACTCTCTCTGTCCTCCTTCCCACAACATATTTTCCAAGCAGTGTATAAGTCATAATACGCTTAATAAAGGTTAGGTTAGTTGGTGGCAATGAAATTTATTTTTTCTTATCCTAAAAATTCAAAAACTTTAATTCTACAGCTTTATCAATCAAATGTGAAGAGGTAACAAAGTCAGTGCTCATGCAGCCCAGCAATGGGCCAAAAAGAGATGCCCCATTGTGGAAAAATTTGAAGATCTTGCATCAATTTTCAAATAAGTTTTATCTGACGTTATTCCATTATGTCGGATATAGGTCTTAACTTACTTTATATAAGTTAACGCCAAAATTCAATTAATTTTAAGCTTGTATCACATTATTGTTAGGGAACTGTTTTGTAACATGAAATTGAGAAAAGATTCAGATTAGTCTGATCAGTATTAGTAGACCCATCTTAGTTATTATTATTATTTTTTTGTCAATCCATTAGGGAGCATATTTCTTTAATGAAGTTGATTTTTAAACTAAGCAGATATTAATATACTTGTAGCTCACCTCCATATGATTGTGTGTAGTGGTGAAAGTGCTTGCTAGATTGGGCGTACGTGAGTCTTCGTCGCGCTGGCATACCTTACGGCACGGGTGAATACCATTCGTCCTATAACGCCCTCACCCATAATAATCATAAGTAAGTACCAAATTCAAAGGTGAAGTGTTGGAGACCATATAAACTCCTTCTGCAATATGGGTCCCAGCACCCAGCTTAGGAGATGCAACACCACACCGAACATCGCGCTTTGCCTGCGCTTTAGGTCTAAGCCACAGCCACCACGAAGCTCCGACAATGGAATATACCCAAACAGTCGGGCAGAGATCGGGGCTCTAGCTTAGTGACACCTAAGTGAAGTGAACACACCCACGTGCCGCCGGTAATTGTAGTCAGGTGTCAGGTATTATCTGGGGGTACGTACGGCATACCTCACGGTGCCACAATGGCATGAGTGAATACGATTGCCGCAGCACCAGAATACCTCTGGTCAGGCTTAGTGACACGTGAGTGTAAATAAAAACACGTGTTTCGGCCCCAAAACGGCCCAGGTAATGGTAGTGGTGGTGATCCTTACTTAGCATTGTAATTTCTTCCCAGTAATTTGCGTTTTATTCTGATAATTCGTCTGATGTTTGTCATTACCTTTGGTTTCTGTAGATGGATTTGTTTAGAGAGAGGTTGAAGTCTCTTTATTAAAAACTCAAAACGGCAATTATATTTTTTCGTCATGTGCTCCATTGTGGATTCTAAACTGGGCCGCTAGTGTTATATGCGTGCGCTTTAACCACCACACCACTTCACGCAGTACGTTGCCCCATGGACAAAAATCAAAATATCACTCATCATGGATTTTGTATTTATGATATTTTTTAAAACCAAATATTCGGCTGAGTATAATACTGAACTATTTTTTTCGGTTACTTCATTATATTGTCACAAAGAGGGCGCTAAACACAACTAATTTATAATAAAAAAATACTATGCAAAAAATTAGATTTTAGTTGCTTCAGAAACCAAAAACTCTATTTTGAAGAAATTTTAAAGGTTTGGTTTTTAAATACTTCACAATATTATATACAAAATAGGAAAAAAAAGTTTAAAATTTTGTTTATTGTTTTCATTTTGTATTTTAAATTTACCCAACTTTGAAGGAGTATTAAAAAAATATTGAAAAATATATAATTTTTTATTTCTATTTTTGAAACAATGTAATATGTTCTATCAAATAAAAAAAATTAAAATCAACTTTGTCCTACAACTTAAAAAAATTTTGAAATTTTAAAAATGTATAATTTAAATATTTTTTCATAAGTTTTACAGGGTGATACAATGAGTATAGCGATTTTTCAACTTTTCGATACCACGTTTATAGTACGATTTCACTTTCTCGTAAAAATAGGCTTCAGTTTCAGCTATCACTAATCAATGGACTTAAATTTCTTTCCAGCAAGCATTCTCTTGAGATCTGAAAACAGGAAAAAGTCGCTGGTGGCTAAATCTGGAGAATACGGTGGGTGGGTAAGCATTTCGAAGCCCAATTCATTTTATTTTAGCATCGTTTTCATCGATTTGTGGCACCCACTTTGAGCAGAGTTTTCGTATACCCAAACGTTCGTGTAAAATGGTAAAAACACTATCATCTGATATCTTTACAATGTCAGCTAGCTCGTGCATCTCAATAACCAATTTCGGAGCTTTTTTGCTGTTTTCTGAAATAACAGCCTCATTTAGGTGTCCACTGCGCTCTGCATCATTTGTGCTGATACGACCACGCTCAAATTCAGCAAACCACTTCTCTATCATTGGTCTAGATGGAGCAGAGTTCGTATAATGTTTATCAAGCCATTTTTTGGTTTCCACTGTATTTTTTCCATCAAAAAGCAATGTTTCATCAAAACTCGAAAATCACCATTTGCCCTTTTTTTTCAATAACTAAAGTTGTTTCACACAAAATGCTATTACTTACGAATCTATAGTCAGATTGCTGTCAAATTTATACGCGTAAGGTTAGTACTTATTGAAAGACCTCATATATCATATAAATACCCAGAAATAATTAAAACGATTATTAAAATTCAAGTTTGAGGTAGTAAAGGGTCCGCCAAATAACTTTTTTTTTGAAAATGCTTTAAAAAAAACTACGAATATTTTCTCAAATTTCTTTTTTTATTTGAAAGTACAATCCTTCCGGTTAATAATGTAAAATAATTTCATTCAAATGGCTGCCTCGGCTGGCCATGCAGTAGCCTACACGATCGGTTCAATTTTTAAGCACATTATCGATTGTGTGCAGCTTTATTTCACCAATGGCTTCACGAATATTGTCCTTTAAAGCGTCAATTGTCTCTGGCTTGTTGGCGTAACACTTATCTTTGGCGGCACCCCGCAAATAATAGTCCAACAGTGTCAAATCGCAGCTCCGAGGTGGCCAAACGACATCAGATCTGCGGCTGATAATGCGATCTTCAAAAACAGGGCGCAAAACATCGAGTGTAGCTTCGGCTGTGTGGCACGTAGCGCCGTCCTGTTGAAACCAAATGTTGCAACTATCCTCCTCTTCAATTTTTGTGAACAAAAATTCGTTCAACAAGGCCCGATAACGATCGCCATTGACTGTAACGGCCACTCCTTGCTCATTTTCGAAGAAAAATGGCCCAATTATGCCTCTGGACCAAAATCCGCACCAAACGGTGACTCGTCTTGGGTGTATCGGCCTTTCAATGTATGCGTGCGGGTTTTCTGTGCCCCAAATGCGACAATTTTGCTTGTTTACATACCCGCCAAGATCAAAATGTGCTTCATCTGAACACATCGCACACATTCTGCAACATTACCATTATTTTCAAAGTAATGTCGCAATATTTCCCAGCGTTGTTCAAGCGTATACACAACCATATTCGTTCAGCGGAAGGATAAAACTAATTATCTGTCAAATCAGACATGAGCTAAGTGTTACCATTCACGAAATAAGCACTAGTTGAAAAAAAAACGTTAGATGGCGGACCCGATATAATATCACATTTTTCCAGTTTATAACCCATTTTTAATTTTTTATTGTTGCAAAATCCACCAAATTAAAAACTTGTTATTTGGAATTTATTTACATCAGTAACTAACACATCTCTATGCTAAAAACATTTTTCTTTTGTTAAAAAGTTAGTTCTTAAAAAAGGCTTTGTTTGATTCAACTATATGAGGGCGGTAGGTATGTCCCATGTCCTATTTTGTTAAAATTTAGCACCCATCTATATTTTGCCATAATAATTGTCTGTACGAAATAATGGGTGAGATCATATTTGGGTGTTCCGAGCCACAAATACGGTAATTTTGCTTATCAACGTACCCACCAAGATAAAAATGAGCTTCATCCGTAAAGATGATTTTTTTTATTTGTATTTTTTTCTTTGTTTTGGAATAGATTTTCAATAAATGCCAACGTTGCTCAAGCGTGGAGATAATATAGTGAATTTAATGACAGAATAGAATGACATAAGTATACCAGATTTGAAATAACCACTGGTTCAAATTAAAACCAATATTTAAACTGTGGGCTATCACCCGATACACTTAATAAATTTAAAGTCGTGTGATGAAAATAATTCCTAAAAAAAAGATCTCCTCGTCTTCATTCTGGCAACACGATCGCCAACCCTCGTCTTAATTGAATGCGAAATTTCGAAAAGGGCACATGTCCGAATATTTAAAGTTTACAGGAAATGAAAAAAACTAAGTATTTTTTAATGATGTGTAATAGTTTATAAAAATTTTATACGGATTATATTTTGGGGGCTAATTTTTAACCGAAAATTACAGAGATATTTGGATATTGACTTTGTTATATATGTTTGTTTATATATTTAAAATTAATGAGATGAAATGAAATTTATCATATCGAGTATACAAAACTCAACGAAAAAAAAACCATATTAATTTGAAGGAAAAATTTTATTTTGGGGGTCAAAAAATTAAAGGCAATATTTTTCCCAAAAATGAATAATATACTTTTATAAAAAATTTTCTTCGGGAAGCTCTTTTTAATTTGTAGTTGGCCATTGCCGTATTTCAGCAAAAAATTCTGTAAATTCTGTCGGTATATATTGCTTGAGTTTTACAAAATCTACAACTTTCAGATAATTAATAGGTACTTTGTCTCTATAAGCTCGATAAGGAAGAAGAAGAAAAAATAACGGCTTTGCGCGTTAAAAAAAAAATAAATAAGAAGCGGTGCTGCATTGCATTTTGTGTAATCTTTGTTTAAATAACTCTAAAAGATGTGCCCTCTCTTAGAGTTGTGATTCTCAAACGTAGTAGGTGCAGGGCAGCATTTGGGACTCATTGATACGAAAAAACGCATTTGTCAAAATGTGCGAGATGTGCCATTTTCGAAATTGCACATTCAATTATAAATGATTCAATTTATATAACTTTCACCTGCCATAGAAATTTAGCACACAATTAAGTCAAAGTTACGCAAATAAGGCTTAATACAGAATAATTTTGATTGGAAAGAATAATCATTCGTCCGTAATTTGTTGATGATTACTCGTATATCGACATTTAATTACAACATCATTTACTTTTATTTTAATCTATTAAAAGAAATGTCTTTTTCTTCCAACTATACCGATAAATATATATTCTTTGAAAAGAGGTTAAAGTTGAATTTGTCAATGAATATATTATTGTACGTGTGCTGCTGCTATTCCTTTTGACATTCGATTTTTGTTTTGCTTTTCTTCTTCATATATTAGCCAGTAAACTGTATACAAGAGAGCTACTCACTCCATCATTATGTCAATTGATATTCCATGAAATTTAAATTTTTTGTTTTTACATTAATCACCTGTTGAGTTCTCCAGCGTTTATGGCTGTTGATGTGTATGTCAGTGTATATCAGTTCAGTTGTAGTCATGCCTTGTCTCTGTGGCATCTTAGAAAAACAGAAGCGGCAATAGCTATTCTAGTAGTTAGTCTCGATGTATGTCTGTCTGTCTGTTTGTCTGTTTGTCTGTCTAAATAACTATTTCTCTTACTGTTGCTGCATTTTCTTGCATCCTTGCATTTATTTAACAATTAAAATTTTCAACATTTAATCATTATACTCGTATTAATGCCACAAGTCACACATTGTTTATAATTTATTTAGATCATCATCAATGGAATAGATTTAAATGTAATAAAAAAAAAAAAAATAAAAAAAATGTAAAACATTGCGATCATTATTTAGCAGTTGTGTGTTCGTTATAGATACATAATGCCTGTGATTGTACTAAGTGTTGAATGCAATAGCATTTCGCTTTAATTTTTTTCCATTTTTTTTTTGCTGTTGTCACTGTTACTATTGGCCATATCAAAATATCTATGGCTATGGCTATTACTATGGCTAACAAGCCATTTAAAGTGGTTCATCTGTATTAATTTTAAAAAAGCGTTTGGTATTAAATCGCAACACCAAACAATTTGATCATTTTTAAGGCAAATTATAATGATGCTAACCTTCAACTGTCATTGTAAAGACAACCAACCAATAACGTTGTTTTCTGTTCTTCTTCTTGATTTTTTTGTTATTCTTCTTCTCAGGCTTTTTATTGCAATGAATCTCTGAACAAATGGTCATCTTTTATAGTTGGCGTCATTGAAAGTGTTGGAAAGAAAAATAAAATAGATTTAAATTTTATGTTAAATAGAATTGATCGACATTTTGGAATGTATTCTTTGTAGTTAATAGGTAGAGTAGGATAAATGCTTGTACACATTTGCTTGAAAGGGTGAATATTTGTTTTAATTTATTAGATTGATATTTGAAAAATATGTAGTAATTAGAGGTTTATATGCATACTCGTTTATCTTAGAAGTTAAATAAATAAGATTAAGATTAAATTTACAAAATTCCAAAATGAAAGAATTCGTATAGTTAGGAATTCTTTCTTTCGTTGAAAGAAAGAGCCTTCTATAGAGTTTTCATAAAAGTAAAGCGCAGCTTTTATGTAAATTCAGGGCATATTTTGTATTTATTGATTTAATTTATTTTTCATTTAAGGCCGCTGTCCGACCGAAAGATTATCCAGATCCTGCCGCGACCATATGTTGTAAGTCTTCTACACTCGAGAGGACAATAACCTTACCGCGCTGCAGGCGGCTGCAGTTCGAATATACAAGCTAATCGGTAGGACATGCAACAACAAACATTTCAAGAACCGCAGGAGGACACATACGTACCGCCTTATGTACACCAACGCAAGCCGATATTTGCTCTTTTCCCATCCTCCTGACGGCCATTGCCATCCCCATGCGAAAAACGTAAAAAACGATATCTGGTATAAGAACTAGATAATCAGTGCTGATATGCCATCCGGCCCAGAAGACTTTTTAATGTAGACATTTGCAAGAACCCTTTTTATAGCACCGGCTTAAAAGAATATACTAGGAATAGTTGCTGATACTCTTTCAAGTGCAGGCGGTAGTTGAACTCTCTTCGGCAAGTAAGAATTACTTGCAAATAATTTAGTAAAAAGTTTGCCTTTTCAACAAAGTTAGTGAATGCTTGGATGCTTGGTCAGTCTTTTTAAGAACAGGAATCGAACTAGCGCTATTCTTTAGCCTTTTAATGAATTGAATAAATGAATGTCGAATTACTATGCCGCTAGAAGATTTGTTGATACGCCAACTGCTAGTCTGCACGTCTGATTAAATAAAGAAATAAATCTTGATTTAAGAAATAAATCTTGATTTAAACCAATTTTTTTTTTGGACGGAATAAATGTATCCATCCCAGGCTTTATTATTAAATCACGACCATCTCTGCTATGGCATCGGCGTTAGAGCCAAGAAATCAAGTTTCCAGCCTAAATGTTTAAAAATTCGTTGAGTTCAGTCCAACGTGTATTTTCGTAATCAAAACTGAATCTCTCGTAGCTTTAGGTGAACGAAAAAGAGGTACAATGATCAGTATAACCGACAGGTGCAAGAACTTCAACTGCATAATTTTCAGGGTATTAATTGAGGAAAATGTCAAGGGTGTTATTTTGGTGCCCTTCTACATATGATATATGTAGACCCTCATTCATTCCTTCTGGAGTTGTGCGGCCAGCATAAACATTAATATCGCCAGCAACAAGAATTCCAATCTTCGGGCAATTGTTAAGGATACTCGATATGGAGATATGGTAACACGCATTTGGCTTTTTATACAGAAACCCAAAGTGATAAACTTAACCCAAAGACAGTTTAATTTCGCATTATATATACCAAGGAGTTGCTGGTATTAGTATGCAACTTTATCGTGAATGCACACTGAAAAACCGCGATGAAAATTGAAAAGACACAGAAGGTGACCCCAGGGATATAAAAATTAAGTCAGTTTTTCAATGATCGTGCTGTTTTTGAACTTGAACAATGTTGCTTTATTTTTTAGTTGACCACAGCGTTTCAAAGTCTCATAAAGCATCAATTACTTTGTTTCAGTTTCATTAATCAAGTTGATTTTCAAGCTAATTGATGTTGGTGATACTTAATTAGCATTGTAATTTTTCCCCAGTAGGTTACGTTTTCTCTTGATCATCCGTCTAATGTTCGACATTATCGCCAGAGGTAAGCTGGCCAGGGCGGCTTCTTTAGATGGAATTGTCTGGAAAAGAAGGTTGAAGTTTCTTTATTAAACACTCGAAGCCGCAATTAAATTTTTTCCATTTGCCATTTGAGTTGTATGCCTGCACTCTAATCACTATACCACGCCATCCCCTTAAGCCTCATAGTAGTAAAATGTAAAATAGGGCTTGTTTTAATGATTGTACAGTTTTTGGATTAAACATTTTTGTAAAATTTTTTATTATACGAGTAGTAACGATTTTCATTTAATTTTATCTCGATACGGAAATGTTTCCGTTCCGTACTAGATATGCATAAATAATAGATTTTTAAAATTCTTACATTACATACATATTTTTTTAATTGCTTTCAAATTTTTATCTATTTTCATAAAAATGTCTTTAATCTCAGCTATGTATGCTGCCATCATATTAAAACGTTTCAATTGTTACATTTTCATGTTACAATTTATTTCCGCTTTTTAAATATTTCAAAGTGACAGGCGCATTATTAATCAATTGAAAATTAAAATTAAAATACATTGGTTAACTTATTGCTTTAGAGCACCTGTTGATATCGATTGGAATTAATTGCAACAAACAACTGAATACTTAACGATTAACTCTGTAACGAGTTGCAACAATTTTTAATTGTATCAAAAATGCCTGTTCTAATAGATCACTTGTTTTTGTGTGGTTGTTGTAAAAAAAATTCTTAAATGTTTGTTTCAGTTCAATAGAATAATAAATAAAAATGTGATGAATATTTAATAAATTATAAAATTAATTAAAGTAAAGAAATCTTATATGCAATAAAAAAATTGTTTGCGCTATATTCGTATGTTCACCTTAAGATCATCACCTGTAAATTGCTGTGCAAATATATGAGATGAGAAAATATGCTCGTAAAACTAGTACACTAAGAGCTTGATAGACAATTTTAATATTAAAATTAATTAAATGTCTTTGATTGTAATAGTTTTTTGAATTTTTTTTACTTAGATTTTTTGTTTTTTTATAATTTAAAGTATAGGGTCCGCCATCTAACGCTTTTTTTCAACTAGTGCTTATTTCGTGAATGGTAACACTTAGCTCATGTCTGATTTAACAGATAATTAGTTTTATCCTTCCGCTGAACGAATATGGTTGTGTATATGCTTCGCTAAGTGGGCCTGAGATCGACTTACAGAAGATACCGATTTTGCCAAAAAATTCATCTTTTCAGATGAAGCTCATTTTGATCTTGGCGGGTATGTAAACAAGCAAAATTGTCGCATTTTGGGAACAGAAAACCCGCACGCATACATTGAAAAGCCGATACACCAAAGACGAGTCACTGTTTGGTGCGGATTTTGGTCCAGAGGCATAATTGGGCCATTTTTCTTCGAAAATGAGCAAGGAGTGGCCGTTACAGTCAATGGCGATCGTTATCGGGCCATGTTGAACGAATTTTTATTCACAAAAATTGAAGAGGAGGATATTAGCAACATTTGGTTTCTACAGGACGGCGCTACTTACTACACAGCCGAAGCTACACTCGATGTTTTGCGCCCTGTTTTTAAAGATCGCATTATCAGCCGCAGAGCTGATGTCGTTTGGCCACCTCGGAGCTGCGATTTGACACCGTTCTACTATTATTTGTAGGGCGCCGTCAAAGATAAGTGTTACGGCAACAAGCCAGAGACAATTGACGCTTTAAAGGGCAATATTCGTGAAGCCATTGGTGAAATACAGCTGCACACAATGGATAATTTGCTTAAAAATTGGACCGATCGTGTAGGCTACTGCACGGCCAGCCGAGGCAGCCATTTGAATTAAATTATTTTCCATTATTAACCGGAAGGATTGTACTCTCAAATAAAAAAGAAATTTGAGAAAATATTCAGTAGTATTTTTTATAGCATTTTCAAAAAAAAAAAATTATTTGCCGGACCCTTTATTTATTAATTATTCTTTGTAGGAGGGTAGTTTAATAATTCAGTGCTATTTTACATACATTTTTTTCAGTATAAGAATGATTTTGAAACATTTACTTTAAAGTTTTTTTTATTTATTGCCTTTTCGCCATGTCATGGGCGCACATGAAAGGATAGGAGGGAGTGGCAGCCACGTTAAATCAAGGAACACTTGATTTATGCCACATTAAGCATTGTTCCCATGTTAGTCCCTAGAATCCAGACTAACCGGTTCTGACGATCAACTAGAGGCACCGCATAAAAGCACAATTCCCTAAATTAAGTCGGAAGCCAACTCGGTGGCCCAATGAACCTAATGTCAAGAACCGAAAGCTGAGACAAACCACCAAGAAAGGGAGAGAGCCCAGTATGAGAAGTTTCCGTCGAGCCAGAAATAGACACACCTTTTCAACTAACCCACAACTTCGACAGAAATCATTTACAGGTAATCGTGACCTTTGTGCGTGCCTACCAATAACATAATAACCTGTGAGTATAGGCATGGCAGAGGAGATGCTCCGATGGTCCAGCTCAATCAATCTTGGCCATATGAGCCTAGCAATGAAGCAAGAATTCCCTGTACTGACAGGCTCAGTCATCGTCCAACAAATACTTCCACCTAATGAACAGCTGCATACACCCTGGTGTGAGGATAGATGTCCGGAAGGAGTGCCCGCTCTAACTAAGTCATCAGCTGCACAGTTTTTCAGGACCAACGGCCGCACGGTCTGGCATGTCTTTTTGTACCATGAAGATTCCAGTCAAAAGCTTCTCTACCAATATCGTTACCCGGTTTGTGTAGAACATGGCATATCCACTTCTTTCTCTCACAAATCTCTATTTCAATTGGCTTCATATTGTATCTCTAGTATACATACATAATTGCGAGTCAGATATCTGAGTTGCTACAATATCAGCAGAATATATCGCAGCAATCTGTTGACAAACGCCAGTAATTTGTTGCTAATTTCTGTGGATGTTAGCCATGTCTCACATCCATACAACCAGACGGAAAGACCAAAATTCAACTCAAACATATCATGTAAAACAGACAATAAAACGTAGATTCATAATGGTTTGGGATTGCATTTCGATAAATGGTGTAGGTCCATGCGTGAGGAATAGTACCTGTCGATTCTGTAACAAAATCTGCAGGTGTAGTAAACAAAGTGGTTTTAATTGCTGAAAAAGTAATTTTCTACCAAGGCACACTGTACATATTGTTAATAACAGGGTTAAAAAGACAGTGAAAGTTTATATGAAATGGCCTCCACAATCTCCTGATATAAATCCGATTGAGGATTTGTGGATTCTTGCCAAATCACTGCTCGCTAAATATTCAAGTCCGACTAAAGAAATGAACGAGCTGTAGAAGCTAGTAAAGGAGGTCTAGTAAGATATACCAGTGGAATTAAAAAAAAAAACACATCCATTATTCCTAATCGCATTCAGGCTCAAAAAAAGCAGAAGGATACTGGACCTCTTATTGATTATAATACTTATTTTTATATATAGTGAAAATAGCATCAACGGTGCACAAGTGTAACATTTTACAGGACTTATTTGCCCTGTCCGATTATTCGTTTGAGTCACTGTAGATAATTTTTTTAAAAGTCTTTTACCATCGATTAATTAATTTCATTATAACATTTACCGGAAAATCTGAACATCATTAATTTCTTTGGCAAGTAATCTTAACATATCTGATCTGGCAAAATTTGTTACAGATGAGTTTTTTAGTGGGTGTAACTGCAATATACCATTTTCTTAGAAATTAAACAAATTGAATATACAATCGAGTTAAAACAAATTAAGATTAGATTTGATAGGATAAGATTAAAATATCGAATATGGCGGAAGTCGATTTAAAAGTTATGTTAATTATCATATATTTACTCGTAGTTGTGTAAAGTTGTTTTTTAAACTTCAAAATTTTCTTGTAGTTTCAATATGTTTGTAAAGGCTTAGGTGTAATAAATATCTCTTCAATTATTGTTGACAATTCCGTTAAAGCGGTGTTTTTAATCATATTTAATTGAAACACTGTTTTCTAAAAATAGACGAGCAACAGATGAAATTCAAGTAATATTTATGGCAGCAGTATAAATAGCATAATAGCTTCCTGGACCCATTATCTCAGCTGTATGAGATGTAATAACATATGAGTTGTATTAGAAATTTTCTGCTTAAACTCAATTTATATAATCACGTATCTTAATTATTTATCTTATTTAATCGGTTCTACCACTGCGCGTGGTTAATGCCAATTGGTTTTGTGTGTCATCTTTGAAACAGAGAATGACAATAAGTACTCACAAACAATGTATGCTTAAGTACTTATCTATATTTTTGGGTGTTGTGTATACGTATACATTAACAACATACACATATAATTCCACTTCATACTTATAGTAAACATGTATGTACACAACCATCCTAAATAACTTAGTTAACATATTTGTATCCATGTTATGGGCTATAGCTATAAAAATATTTGTGTGCGTGCATACACATGTAGTCAAAGTATGTGTATAAATGGGAATGGAAAAATAGTAAAAGTATATGAGGTACTCGTCTGTATAATAAGTATTTATATGACGTGCGTGTATGGATGAATAAAAGAAATGGTACGCTTTTACATCAATGCTTGTGTTTCTTTTCCTTTTTGCTTTGTGACAGGCCCAAGAAACAATCCTAGACGGAAAAAATTGTATTTTAAACATTAAGCAAATTTCTAGAACTTTTTATATAGGAATTAAAAACACATTTATAAAAAATTCCTGGTACTTTAGCATAGAAAAATCAAGGGTTATTGCGTTTGTTGTTGTTTTAATTCCCATCGCAATATTTTTTTTTTGTAGGAATAGTGAAATATTAAAAAAAAAAAATAATTTTTTCTTATTTCATGGAAAAACATTGTCGTACATAAAATATATGTTCAAAGGCACATATACAAACACTTAATAAGAATATTTACGATCTTTCACTTATGTGACAAATTTCCAAAAATTTTCATATAAAAGCAAAAATATGGAGCAATAAATGGGCAATCCCTAAAATTAGACAGTAAATAATAAGCCAATCGCAGTTTCCACGTTTTCATTAGCATTTGAACTTCTCAAATGTACGATACAAGTCTTAATAATGGAGAACTGTGACGAAATTTTAAAGAAAATTAATGAAGGACTATACAAAGTGCTACGAAAAACTAGGAAAAGCGTTATATTGACTTGTTTTCTTTAAATTTAAAAGGAGGATGGGTCTATTTTACAACTGCTAAAAGTGCCGAAATATTTTTAAATTTGTAAAGAATCAAACATCAAATTTAATTAAGGATGAGTGCGATCATTCACAGCCTCATGACAGTACATTCAAATAAATACCGAAGAGAGAAATGCTTGCTTTGAAGAAGAAGATAGAAGACTGTCGTCCTTTCAATAGCGTTGAAGGCTCCGGTTTTCGTAAATTAATTCAAAAGTGTCTACAAATTGGTGGAAAGTGTGGTGAAAATGTTGATTTAGACAGCTTTATTCCCAGCTAGGGAGATCAATTTATTCGACTTTTTCCAAAACCGGTTTTTGAATAATTGAAAAGTAGCACTTAAAAAAAAAAACGGTTTTCGGTTAATAATAATTCAAAAGGCCGGTTAACAGGTTACTTCATTTAAATAAAATTGTTCCTAATTCTTGAAGCGCAGAGCTGGACCACGCCGTTTTATATATAAGTAGAAGCTGATGGAAAGCTTAAAATTAAAGTGGCAATCAATACTAGCAATAATTCTAACAAATCTCATAAAAATTAAGCCAAAACGGTGTGCGAAGGCCAGAAACAAAGTATATTACACAAAGTACTGCAAAATGCTTAAGTTTCGAACAGCTACTCAAGGAACTAATTTCCTTTTTGTTGTATTATTTAGTAGAAAATGGAATTAAAGGTTTGTTATTATAGTTATAATTTAGGTGGCTAAGATAACAAAAATTAAATGTTTTACTTTGAATAAATCTTTTAGTATTATACGAGTCCTTAATTGCTTCGACAAGAAAATTTGCTTAGATTTTGAGCAGCACTGTATGAAATGTATGAAAAATTTGCTTAGATTTAGAGCAGCTCTGTATGTAAATTTATGCACCATGTCTTTAATAGTGTGTGTGCTACTGTTTTATGTTAGGTAAGCACCCACCTTTCAACCCACAAGTCGTCAGTTCAATGCCATGTCACACCATCTAACAATTTTCAAAAGCGATATTACCTTACAACATTACTAGCGACTGGTTATGTGTACTTACGCTATGAAAAACTTCACTAACTTATATATCTGCTGTTCGGGGCCGGCGTTTGTGAGTTTGTGGCCTTCCAACGAGTTTAGTTTGTGGCCTTCCAATAGTTTAGTTACTAAAAATAGTTAAAGGGTGAGCATATTTTCAATAATAAAATATACAAACCTATTAAAATTATACTTATTTAATTTAACCGGTTATTCGTGTTAAATTAACCGGTTTATTCGGTATTTAAAGAATGAAGATTTTGATATAACCGTATTCAATAAAACCAATGCCGGTTAAAACCGGTCGAATAATAACCGTCCGAACTCCCTATTCCCAGCCCAAAGACACTGATGAAGTATTTAAATAATTATCCTAAATAAAGGCTTAAACATACAAATATTTATTGAAGAATTTTTTTATCATATGAATTTTAAATGAATGTTAATTTTATAAAACCTTTTGTATCAGTTTTAATTTTTTAACTAAAACCCGTTGAAAATGTTTTAAAAATAGTCCACATATGTATTTAAAATGTCAGTATAAAACACTTTTATTAACTGTATCACAGCGATTTCGATAGGTTTTGCTTTGTAGAAATATACTCTATGTATACTCTGTGTATACTCGAGTAGAAATATACACATACCCAACTATATGACAGGCACTTCACGTAACTCCCACTTGTAGTTATTTAAGTTGCGGTGTCTTTGAATATGTTGTGTATGGGTATCATATCATTTTTAATTTTACTCACTCATACATGTTTGGCCACCAATACTTTAGAAGTACACAAAACCATAGTTTTGGGATTCTCTGCTTTGAAACACGACAAAATAATTGTCCTGCTAGCGGCTTTATACAAACTGAACTATTTTGGAAATTTTGATGCCAACGATTTATCTCACAAATATCTAGTTTGACAAATCTTATTTTTTAAAAGGTATACAAAATTTTTAGAAACGTTGCACACGTGAATAGAACAAGTACTAGACTATGTAGAAAAATAAAAAAATATTCTTTCCAAAAACCTGTGTTTAATTTAAAAACTCACGGACTAGTTGACCCGCCCTCGTAACTGACAAATATATTCATGATGAAAAATTCCGAATGTTTTTTTTTATGATCCAATATTAAAAAATAATTCAAAATTCATTAAAAAAAAATATTTTCAATTATTAAACACATACACAATAAACTGAACAGATTTTTTTTTATCGATTTCTCGTTTTTAGTCTTTTTGCATATTTATTGTATATTCTATACATAAAATCAATTCAATATAAAGAAAAAAAGAAAAAATTCAATTCGTTTTGTTTGTTAACGCTTTAAAAACACAATTAATTTTAAATAATTTCAGAAACTGTTTTATCTCTTTTTTATGACCATTTTGTATATTTATTTTAATTGTCGATTCTCATAAAGTATCTTAAAATGAAATAATAGTTTATAAGCGCCCTTATAGAAACTAAAATAGTTTATGAGCGATAAACAATAATATTCCTATTATTTTGTTGAACATCAAAAATTCAATTGATTTGGAATTTGTAACGCATTCAAAAAGAAAAAAAAATGATTAATATGAATTCGATGAATACAACAAACAATTCACATGGATTGTCCGCAATTGTACAAATCATGTTTGAACATAAATTAATCAGCAATAAGTGCTAAAGAGGAAAGGGGAATAAGAAATGTAGATTGATTGATGGTGGCAGGGAAATGTTAGTAAATAAAAAAAAAAACGCACAAAAAATAACCATCGGTTACTTACGAATATTTAATACCCTACATCACAACTGTAATTTAACAATTTCAATGGCTAATATGGGGATACGCAATCTAAATAAAGATAATATTCATCTAAATTCGGTGTTTGACAAATATATATGAGTAAATATATTGACTTTTGTTTTATATTTATTTTTTTTGTATTATTTTAAGCCTAGCATAGAGGCTAAGTAGATACTTGACTGAAATATACACTGCTATAAGCCTAATTTCTTTGCATCACAGTAAGTATGCTGCTGCAGGGCTTTACTACCTATATAATAAGTGTCATATATAATAAGTGTCAGACAAAATGAGCAGGTACATACCACGTGTAGCGGTATGAAAATAAAACAGTAATTTTTAATGGGGAAGTAAAAAACATTTTATTCAAAGTATTTGCCATTGCTGGCTACACATTTTTCCACGCCAATAAAACTGTTCACCTTTTGAAGCAAACAAATTAGTCAAACTAATCAAAGTGTTGCTCAGCCAATGTGTGTTCCATTGATGAAAACAAATAGTAGTAGGAAGGAGCCAAGTATGGTGAATACGGCGGGTGGGGTAGCACCGGTTTTGCTTTATGTGCTAGCCGTGTCCTGTGGCCCATTCTAGTCGTTTTTCGATCAATGCATGGTTCAAATGGTTTATTAACGGTTTTACCAGGTCTTAGAAGCTCGTGATACACCACTCCGTTCTGGTCTCACACAGCATTGTCCGTCTGCCAAATCAATCTGGTTTTGCAGCCGATGTTGATGGTTGTCACTTTTTGTACATCAATTTTAGACCGATCTTCATAATTATCTTAACGCTGGAATGAAAAAGGGATATATTTGTGCCGAATTTTATCTCTTGTTTTAACTGAAAGCTTGTAAATCAGTTAAGGCTGCGTATAGACCAATATTAATCAAATTCAATATATATAGTGTTTTGTGAGACTAATGGAGCTCTAAGTCATAAATAATAACACAATCCAAAATTATTTTTTCGAAACATCAGTATAAGATATTGCTACGTTTTAACCTTTTTAAAACGTTTGAGTTCGGTTAAATTGCGGAAAACCACTATTAGATTGTTGGTTGTATTTCCATCTGCACTTTCGCAGCTTCGGTATAAGCACCCGTCTATCAGCTTTAAACTATTCCATTGAGCCTAATAAGCCTTTATTAGACGGCTATTTGTTGATATCTCTTTACTAGTAGGCCGTTTGTCTTTTTCTTTAGCCTCTATTATTCTTGCCAGTACAGGGTCTTTTCTCTGAGCCGTTGACCAGTCCTCGTTTACCTCTAGACGTAATTGTCGGATGTTGATAATTGTCTCTTTGGCCTTATCACCTGTTTTATCAGCGGTTGTCTTACATTTGTTTTTACTCTTTTCACTCCCATAACAAGCTTCACTGTTACCTATTAATCTTTTCATGTCACGGACTCTATGATGCCCATTACCATTACGTCCAACCTCATTTATATTACGGGGTTCATTTATCTGTTTCCTGTTCTGTATATCTAAGCCCATCTTATGCGACTCTCCTCTATTGGTAGGGTGATAGTAACGAAATGTTTCGGGTTTTCTACAGCCAGTATTTTCCCATTTTTCATGTCTTATGGTGAAGCAAATCTAGCACTTCTGCTCTTTTATAAAATGACCGCTCTTGCCACAGTTTTGGTACCTCATTTTAGCGCTTTGTCGGCCAAAATCCTCTCTACCACCTCTTTGATAGCTGTAATTAAATCTTCTTTGGTAGATATGGTTTTCATGCTATACACTTGTGTAGCTGAGGCTTGGATATCTCTCGAGCGGTCTCCTGTGCCAGTGCAAACACCACGGTCACCGCAAAGGTTGCCTTATGAACAGCACACACTGCATACTTAATATCAGGGTCCCTTATGCCACTGATGAATGCTTCGGTCTTAATTTGCTCTACAGGCGGGTGTGTCTCCTCTGGATAACTAAGCTGCACCAACCTCTCGACCTCCATTGCAAAGGCTTGTAATGATTCATTAACCTTTTGCGTTCTGCACCTTAATTCCATGCGATACAGCTCTCGTTTATGGTCATCGCCAGCCAAATTTACGTTGTAGTGCTGTAATTGCATCTGCAGCTGGCTGGCATGGTTTCTACAATTTCCGTTGTAGCACCTCTTAAGACTAAAATTAATTCCAGTGCCTTCTCTTCATCGTCCCATTCGTTTCTGCTGGCTATAGTATCGAACTGAAATTTGAATACCGCCAAAGGCGTACTACCGTCAAAGCAAAGGGTTTTTAATCTGCTAGAAACTTTTTCGCACTCGTTCCGGCTTTTGGAGACTGCTAATTTTCTCCTCCATTACATTTAATTTGTCGTCAATAGTCTTCTCGAAACTTTCAATTCTTGTCTCTGCACCATCTGCCCTTTTGCTTACCGTCGCATATATTTCCCGTAATTGCTTAGTTGTTCCTTCAAATTTGTGTTCAAGCTGTTTAGAAATTTCTCGTACCTTAGTAGAAGTTTCCTCAAGTTTTGTTTCAATTTTTGTTAGAAAATTCTAGTTTTGGCTCTAAAGGTTTCTTTTACCTGTGCCAAAAGCTTTTCGTTATCAGCTCCAGATGTTTCTCGTACTTCAGCCAAAAGGAGTTTGCTCTGAACCTGCATTTTTTCCATCAAAGCAGCCAGCAGTAAATTAACGTGCATACTAGATGTTGCTGTAGGGGCACTCATCTCAGGCTCATTCTTGTCATCAAATTCGTGATTATCGATGTTTATGCCGCATATCTGAAATTCCTCTAACAGACGTTTTTGTAGTTTGGTTTTATTACCGGTTGTTGACAGCTCTAATTTACTTAATTCCTGTTTCAGCCTGCCCACTCTTAAGTCTTGGAAATTCATTTTTCTCTTATTTATTTATTATTTTTTTTTTAAATCTCCCCTTTTTTCAAATATTTAATTATTTTATTTTATATCGCCTATGTTACGTTTTAACCTTTTTAGAACGTTTGAGTTCGTTTAAATTGCGTTAAAATAAAATAAACACCGCATTGTTTTGTTCTTTTACAGTTTTTATTTATTCCACTATAACTTTTATACCGTTTGTCTCAACACTTAATATTCGTTTATACAACACTTTTATTTCCGCTTTAACACAACTTTAATGATTTACAGCCAAACGATAACTGAACTCACGTGTAGCTAAATCAGCTTCTTTATATACCTAGTTGCCTACAGTTTGAAAGGTTCCGGAAATGTCTCAAATGATCTCATATCCTCTATCCATTAATTTTAAACATGTAAATTTGTGTTACACTGAGATGATTTAATTGGCAATGCTGCCAGATACACAAATGAGTACGGCATTAGAAGGGTGACACGTAACTACCAAATATACACAATTTAGGCAGTTTTATTTTCGTAACAACATTATGATTTGAAAATTATTTTGGACATACTCGTATGTACATATATATAGGATGGGCAATTTGAAAGTTTCAACTTAAAAATGCAATAAAACAAAAATGGTTTGAAGTTTGGCCAAATTTATTTTGTTGTTGTGAAGTACAATTGTTTCGGTTAGCGGTTGGCCTCATAGTACCCTATTTTATAGCACCAATTTTCGATAACATTTTCGAGTGTATGGGGTCGTATTTCGGCAATGGCATCACGAATGTTGGCTCTCAAATGCTCAGTTATCTCTGGTTTGTCGGCAGAACACTTGTCTTTAACGGCGCCTCACAGAAAATATTCCAACGTTGACAAGTCGCGGCGACCAACTGTCATCACAATTTCGGCTAATTAAGCAGCCATCAAACGTTTGACGCAATAAATCGGTTGTTCCATGAGGTTTGTGGCAAGTTTCACCAACCTGTTGAAACAGAACATCGTTCACATCAATACCATAAAGCGCGCGCACAAAAATCGGTTATCATGGTGCGATAGGTGTCTTTTCAAAGAATTATGATCCAGTGATGCCTCCGCTCCACAAGCCGCACCAAACAGTCACTCGTAATGGGTGCATTGGATTCTGTAAGATCACGTTTGGGTTTTTGAGCCGCAAATACTGCAATTTTGCTTATTAACGTATCCGCCATGGTGAAAATGAGCTTCATCTGAAAAATTGATTTTTTTGTTCGTCATTGTTTTGGAAATAAATTTCAAATAAATCTCAACGTTGCTCAAGCGTAAATCGATTCATTTAGTTCAGTGGAGATAACATACTAAACTTTTTGACAGAATTGAATAACATTAGTATTGCTAGATTCGAAATAATAGCTGGTTCAAATTTAAGTCGATAGATGGACTACCCGATTCTTTTAGAAATAAACGGCATTAAAAGTTTTTATAAGATTTTTTGCTTTTGCTTAGTGCAACACTGTACATTGCACAGAATCTACATTGATCAGATTCAATGGATTCTGAGGCGTTAAATATAATTAAAGAAGGCTTATTATTTATACGTTCAACATACGTAGATCAACCCAAATTGTTTAGTCGTGAGAGTCTATTAAAGTTGAGCTGAGACAGAAGGTATTAAGCTGTGCTGCTGCTTTCTGGTAAATTCTCAACTTTTGACACGTCTGTGTTGTATTGACATAAAACTTGGCCAGGTAATTTTGAGCAGCTTTTGAGTTTACCAATCTTTTTGTTATTAAGAGATTTGTAAAGATACCAAAACAATAGATAATAATAGTCAAACGCTGCAAGGACTAGGCTATGTGGCGGGCGCATCAAAATTTTCTTCCCTGGTATTGTCCAGATGAAATTCTGATCGCCCCTTATTGATTGCGCTTTTCAAAGAATATGCTGTAAAAGACTTGATCGTTTCGTTAGATTTAAGCAGCTTATAAAGGGTAATTTCAAACCCAAGAAATACTTTGACGTCGATATTTAAGGAACGGAATCGAGCAAACTACCTCTGTATTTTCGTAACATGTTTTTTTGCCTTTGTTTATAGCAAAAAGCCATTATATAGCGTATTTCTTTCGGTATTTTATTTCGCTACAGATGTAACTATACTCCAATATAAAGACACTTTTTTAATTTATCTTAAAGCTTTAGTTTGGATATCTCTTAAAAACCTATTCGATCGCTTTAATAATAAAAATTTATTTATATTTGATTTGAAAGTCAAGCCCAAATTTTGATTAATGTGTTACACGCTATTAGTTAAACTAAATCATCCACCATAATTCGCTTATATAACTTATGTTATTATCGCGCAAAAAAACCAACAATTGTTTTAAAAGAAATCAAAAATAAAATATGATTTAGTTTCGTTTTGGGAATTTTAAAATGTATATTTTTTTTTCGGTAAAATGTTATTTCTATATATTTGTGCGGTTGATTTCTTTGTCTCTGCTTTAACGATTTTTTTTCCTTTTTGCTAAGATGCTGGCAACAAGACCTTGTTCTTGTTATATGCCAATTATTGATTCATTTTGTTATCTGTTGCACATCTTAAAATAATTTTATTACCACATTTTACATATTTGGACATGACGATTGGAATCGCGTTAATTAATACTAAAAATTTTCTAGTTACTCATAGAATTTTGATATTATGATGGGCTCTATTAAATTTCAACAGACTGTGATGACAAGTAAAGTAGCGAATATTATGTTTTTTCGCTATAAGTAGAATCACAGCAGGTATTTTCACTGAAATATAATCAAGGTAATGTGTGGTGTTAACATGATAAGAATTTTAAGTTTATATATTGGGTATAGGCATTAATTTCAATCTATGTATATATAAAAAAATTAGTTGTCCTATGTATATACGTCATTTTATAACTAGAGAACCACTACACCGATTTAGAAAGTAATACATGCTTTGGAAAGGTGCAGCTTCACCAATGGTTTTTGTTCAACTGGGCTCATATAAAATTTTTGTTTATATGTCAATAGAACGGTAATAGTGAGATAATCTAAATTTGGGCGGAATTAGATAAGTGGGAGTGGCATCTCCTGATTTTCGAAACGGTAATAGTAGAAGGTTGCGAATTTGGTCTAAATAACTTCGTGATCAATCCACATCATCAGTCGAAATATGGGCGAAATTTAAAAAGTGGGTGTGGCACCTACCATACAAAGTAAATATTGATTTTTATATATCTAGAGAACGGTAATAGTGAAAGTCTCTAAATTTGGTCCAAATAACTTTATGGTTAATATAAATCATCAGCCAAAATGTAAGCGGAATTGGAAAGGTGGGAGTGGCACCTCCAATAAAATGTAAATATTGATTTTTGTATATATTTGGAACGATAATAGTGGAAGGTTCTGAATTTGGTCTAAATTACTTCGTGGTCAGTACACATCATCAGAAATATGGGCAAAAATGTAAAAAAGTAAATATTGATTTTTGTATATCTAGAGAACGATTAGAAAGGCAGTTTCTGAGCTTGGTCTAAATGACTTGGTACTCAATACAAATCATTAGTTTTAAAGCATTCCTTTACATTCTTATGAGGAATATATTTTATAGGTAGAGAACACAAAGGCTCCCCGCAACGCGGGAAGGGAGACTCTAGTCTATTATGTCTTACAATAACCGGTTTGTCGTCATATTCAACCAGAGTTAGAAAATATATATATATACGTACTTATATATATACATACATATTTATTTTTTGGGTTCCTACAAGGATCGGCCACAACAATCGTGTCTAGTCGATCACGTTTAACTATTTTCTAGTTATGACTTTTCGTTCGATGACCAGTTTCGTGCGATAGACGTTCGTTTCTCATGGTGTTCGGCCAAATGATCCGAAGTATTTGTAAAAACAGCTGGCGCAGTTCCACGATTCACAGCCATATAGGGCAACGATTCTACACAGCTTTTAAAAATGCTGATTTTCGTGCGTTTTTATAAGTGCGTGAAGTGTTATACTTCTTTCAGCTGGCCATACGCTTGCCTTAATTTGTAAATTCGGTAATCTACCCCTTCTCTCGAGTCGCTCGTATTTGTTTCAATTGGTGTCTGATACAGGTTAAATTGATGAGAATGTGTTGATATATTTATTTTGAGTCCACATTTCGCTGTTTTATTTTGTATCTGTGAGCCAACAGACATATGCATATCGTCTACATACTCCAGGTCTTCGAATCATCTTCTTAACCTTCATGTTAAGCCCATTATGTTCAGATCTAGATTTATTCATAATTTCATCTATACCTACATTGAATAATAATAAGGATAGAGGACTACATTGTCTTGCGCTAACTTTGAAACCCACCTTTATGCAATATGCGGCACTTTGCATTTTTATTCAAGATTATGCCAAGTCTGTGCATAACTTGACTGGCGCACAGTTGACCGACATTGCACTTGAGACTTGATAAGCACATCTCGCCCATCTGCATCAAAAATCTTTTTCTGGTGTACGACGTTTTTCGGTGAATCTGATGCATTCAAAAGTTACATGTACAACGGTTTCGAGTTATTTCGAATAGTTTAGGCGTTAGCCTAAATCTTGTAATCTCCATTTCGATAAGCACACGGTAACCACAACACAACAAAGGGATGGGTTGCGATGGGTCTTCTAACATTGCTGTAATTCTCTGAGAGATCGTGTAACTTGCAAACTATAAAGCCGGCTAAGATCTTTCGCGTGCATATTTATCGGCATCTTTCCGGTTATTACAGAAATTACCCCCTCCGACACTGTCCTGTATGTGTATAAGACACTCAACGCAGAGCGTCTTTTTAACTGTGTTGTCTGCCGTATACTATAATGGATTTTCGCACATGACCCAATTGGTGTATTGTATAGTGCGAGGGACTACTATCGACAGAAGCCGACTTCTCTTACCCTTGAGATCATTCGATATTTGGCATTATTCATATGAGCGCCCGACTTATCTATTCAGTCTTAACATCAACCATTGCCAAGCGCTACTTAAAGTTCAACCTCGAGTTAATCATTACGACAAGGTACTTTGTACTTTATAGACTCTTGTGAAGTTATTACGTAGCCACTAGTATACAGTTTAATTCGTTGCTTTCGTATGGGAAGATAGACTAACACACTTATCGTTGACCTAAATAATTAATTAATTAAAGAAAGAGAACGGAAACTTGAGCGTACAAACAGCATCTTTACATTTTCGACTGTTGTTCAATGGCAGTTGGAAACTAAGTTAAAGCACTGACAAATTCTGGAGCACATTACGAATGTGGCCAAAACAGTCATAGTTAAGGGTGAATGATCTAACCTTACTTCCTAGTTGAAGAACTAAACGTTAACACTTAGTATCTTGATTATTTCGTTAAAAAAACAAACCGGGTGTTCCTGTGTGATAGTTGATAGTGTGATAATCTGTCTGCCTATCTAGAGTTCATATAGTCTTTCATTAAACGTTTTTTGAAGGCAAATACAGCGTTTTTTTCCAATCGATATGCGCCTGCCTTAATGTTTTATAATTTCGTATGCAAAATATTTACAAAAATTTATTTAAATATGACTGTCAATGATGTCTTAACTATGACTAAACAATGGTTACGTTTTTCACACCTCTGTTGTCTGGCATTGATAAACGGGATAACAATCTACGTGAATTCAAAAGAATTTAACAATAAAATAGTTTTTAATCATATTTTCGATAAGTTAATCGTGAATCTTGAAAATCTACAATTGATTTAGTTTAGAATTAAATTATAAAACAAAACAAATATAGTATTTCCCATAAAACGTTTTTTGTTTTTGTCATGCAGTTTTGTTTCGAATTCGACATACTTTTCGAAAAAAAAAGAACAAATTATGAACAACCAATCAGCAGAATAACAAAAAATTAATACATAAAGTGACCATCAAAATCATGTAGATTTTTTTGTGGCATAACACAAACTGATTAATACTGGTACTTTAATACGTTGATGTATGTATGTAAATACGATTGAATATGAAAAAATAGTATTCATTCTTCTTCCATTCGATTTAAATCCATTCTACAGCCGTTTTAAGACACGTCTGTACTATTGTTGTGTTCTTTGGCTTGATTCGCATACGAGTACTCACGAGTATATGCATTAAAAATTTCAAATTTTTTTACTCAATTGATGTTGTTCTACCTTCGAACTATTAAATAAAATAAATGTTGAAAAAAACATACATTTATTTTAAATGTACGACGTTTGTTTCAAAAAGCGAATTTTGAAATTTCGCAGGTTAGCTAGATTGCTAGTGATATCATTATACATATATGCCATTGATTGGAGTCCGCAAGGAAACTTTAGAAGAGGGAGATATTCACATGAGTATAAGTTGAGGTAAAATAAAAGAGGAGGAGAAGACTGTCTCCCACCTAATGTGTCAATGTCCGGCTCTTGCTGCCAGAAGGCGACGAATCTTGAACTTCTACTTTTTGTCATCTTTGACTGAACTTTCCAGGATAAGGGTGGCCGCATTTCCGATATTTAATTTGGCGGCTAAATGGTTTCCTATGGAAACTGTTTGACACCTGGGTTGGCATTTATGCATGTGTCATCACAATGAGCCAAATATGTGGCCTAAGTGGGACTTTCCCTTTAAGGGGGCCACCACCTTACCCAACCTAACCTACCTGTGGAACACAGAATTGGCTTTAGGTTTGATGAACTTTTGCCTCTGAAGGAATAGAATATTAATTAGTTGAGCGAAAAATCAAATCGAATCAGAACTGGCTAAAGACATGAAAATTTCAAGAGTCGTGTTCCATGCAATTTTACGAGATGTTATGGTGAAAAACTGTGAATAATTAAAATTAAACTTTTTAATTTTTATAATGAGCTAAGTTTTAATTGAAAGTATAGGTGTTAGAGTTTTCATTAGTCTGGGGCATATATATAGATATTTACTTCTGCTATTTTCCTGGAGTAGTGGCCGGAATTGATGGGGGTCGTAGGACTCAATTCGAAACAGATCTGTATAGGCTTACAAGGAGTAAAAAGTATATTTTGTATGAGAGACAAAATTCATTTCATATGGATATTCTGTTTCCCTTAAAGAGCACTTTTGTTTCATCATGTTTAAATAGACAGAGTTCAACATTAAATTTGTTGTGTACATGCGTTAAGTTCATTAATATTTGCTTGAAATCCTTCCCTTATGGGGGTATTAGATATCTTACTCACTTGTGAGTGTGTCGTTCATATTCATATTTTTCGCCCCAAACTCCAAGACGCTCGGCTGTCATCTGCAAAATAGTAGATATGATTGGAAGTGAGAAAAAGGTCGTTAATAAATATCATGAGTTTATCATGGACTCGTCGGATGTGAAAACATCTATTACCACTCTTAAAGAGCGATCTCTGAGAAAGCTCGATATAAATGGAGAGAAGTGACTGCCGACACTAAGAGCAATAAGTTTCGAAATGACAGCCTCATGCCAAACAGGTCACCAATAGAACGGCACTTGCGAAAACCGTGCTAACGATCGCTTATCAAATCGTTGGACTCCACATACCTCACAAGGTAGTGATTAATCATACTCTGCTATTGGGCGGTAGCTTTCAGCGCATGTGTCGAATAGCACTGTTTAAGCTGGAATGCCGGCTCAGATGACTTATTAACGTTGAGATTTACAAGAATTGTGTTTACTGCACGGGCTCGAAAAAATATACTAGGCATAGTCACTGGATACTCTTTCCAGCTCAGCCAGTGGCAAGTGCGAATTACTTGCACCATTTCAGATAAAAGGTTTGCTTTATAAGGACAGGAACCGAACTAGCGCTGTTGCTTAGACTTTTAACCAATGACCAAAAGTTTTTACTTCACAGAGGAAAATAAGAACTTAAGTACGAAGGCGCTGCTAGTAGACAAGCTTTTCGCGTCTATATACTTCCGCACACGAAGATCTGTGTCCATACTGTTTATGAAGCAAATCAGTATTGGCAAATTCATTATTAACGCTTCCTCTCTGGATCTGACTGCTATCGAGAGCGGATTAAAACAGACTGACGGTAAAGTTGGAGGTTTACGCCATTTTCACTTGCGTTGGGGAATGTCTAAGGAGAGAATCGTAGGGTTTCAGAATTTATATGATGTCAGATAGTCAGGCGGACTTGTAGGCTTTGTCATTCTGTAAGTTTAGGTCAAACGTTTTTATGGATTGTGTGACATTACTCCATGAACTTGACGTTTACAACAGAGTTGGGTCCCTGGTCATGACGGCTATCTATCCTGGGAACGAAAGACCTAACTGTTTAGCGAACAGGGGAGCTCGCCGATTTTTTATTGAGACTGAGCTATTTTTCGGTGCTATTGTGGAGTAGTAAGGGGTAGGATTGACTCCTGGACTGAGGTAAAATTCCCTCCGTTTTGTAGGAAAGCCTTTGGTTTAACACAGGCGAGGAGGTTTATTTCCTTTTCTCCTAGTAAGATTCAAAAAGCTATTGCTGCTTAATAGCAACAAGCTCAGAGTTTTAACGGGTCTATTCACCACATTGTGGTCTTAAATACCGTCTGAGTATTTTCAGAAATTTTATAGGTTCTGCAAGACTTCTGCCCAGACGTCAGAATACGTATTTTGTTAATGTCCAGGTATTTCGGGCCAAAGGAGGCGGTTCCTGGGGAATGCTGCGATATTTCCAAAAATGGTATATCTTTTCTCACCAAATAGGATTACTGGCTTTATACACAGCTTCAATTTGCAGTGGTGAACTTATGGGGCTTCGGGTCGCGGTGTGTTTTGGCCCTGCCCAACATAACCTAGGAAATTTATCCAGGTTCCTTTATTACGACAATTCACCTACGTAGTAATCTTGTAAAAAAAAAATAAAAGACAAATTTTTTTAACAAACCTCGTATGTCTATAAGATTGGACATCTTTAGTACATATTAAGAATGCATTTAAATCAGGCTAACGATGCAATTGGCTAAAAAAGTAAGAAAAAAAAAGATGTTCATTAATAGCATATTGATGAGCTGCATATAAAATATGTTCATACGAATGCTGCACAGTGGTACGTTACGTATAACATAAATTTTTAAAATGTGGGCTAGAAAACCAATAGAAGTTTTGTTTGTTTATGGTTTTATTTTTTTTTTAATTTGATATAAACAAAAAATATATTGGATTTATTTCCCCTTCCTTTTGGCCACTGTTAATGGCTGAAAAAAAACATTAATAACTTGCCTTAAAATCATATTGGCCAAAACGTCACAAAGAATGAATATCGCAACAATGTTGTTGCTATTTGGTTTGTAGTTTTTTTCTTTTTTTAATGTCTTTTCAGTTATAACTTGTTTGCATGTCTATAAATTATGTGTTTGACTTAAAGAATCTTCTCAGATTTCAGATTTAATGTACAATTTAAATGGTTGGAGCGTTGCATGTAGTAGCCACTGCTATTAATATGATAATGTTTCGAAAAGAAACAAAACAACAACTATAAATTCGAACTGTACTCGTATGAAGAAAAAATAAAATGGAAAAAGAAGAATACAAGTTGCAGAAGAGTCATCTTGAGACAGGTCGAGGTTAAATTGAAAACAAGCTCCTATGATTATTTCATGTAAATATTAATTCTCTCTAGTTTTCATGTAACAGCTCTTTTAGTAATGCACGTTTAGAAAAAATCAAGAAGTTTCAACTGAAAATTTTAAAATTACAATTTAACGGTATTTAGAGGAGAGTTAAGCAATTTTCTTGATAAGATATAAGATTTTTTAAAAATTAAGAAATAAGTCATGAAAAATAAATTTATAATTACAAAATAATATTTAACTAGTGTATATAGCGGCTGACACAACCAGCCGCATTCTAGCATCAAACATTTATTTTTTTATGTTTGGATGTAAGTATGTATGAAATTTAAAATGTAAATTTAAAATAATTGTATTCAAAAAAATTAGTAAAAAAAAAATAATCAAAAATATTTTTATATGACAAAAAAAATATATATATATAAACATACATATTTTTTTACTTTTTCCTTGAAGGGAAAGTCAATTAAGAAACGTTGGTGAAATTCTGATGACGTTGTCACCAGGTCTAATGACAATGACGTTGTCACCAGGTCTCAATGATATGGTCTGTTGACATTTAACATTGGCTTGTCATTGGAAATCCACCAGTAGACAACGTCACTACTGACTAGGTAGATTTTTTGGGGTGACATGGACCAGAGAATTACTAGCTACTGGTTAATATTGGTCTACAGTATTGTTTTTTTTTTATCGCAATAAAACAAATTTATTTCTATAGATTAATCCCTTACCAATAAAACGCATACAACATGGTTTGCAATTTTAACATTTTTTTTTACGGGCTAAGATTTAACGTTTATTATACAAAAAATTAAATATAAAATTCATTATAACATAGTTTTTAAACATAAAAACATTTTGAAGTCCATTTTCTTAAAAATTTACAAATTTATTACAAATTTATAAATTTATGGTCTATTTAAACTATTGTTTATCAGAGGAAGAAGTGTATCTGGTTTATTTTTCGTTTATATCTGATGCTCTGTTTTTGATATTGCTGCGACATGTCTGTTTTCTTTCTTTCCTGCCGCTGAAATGCTGATCTTAATGTTTTATACGAGTAATATTACATCTAATAACTAAAAAAGTACTTGCATCTGTTTTTTTAACCCTCACGTGCATTTGTTGTTTATATACAACATCACTATTTGAGAGCACGTTTCTCACATCTAGCGCTATTCTATTTTTTAATGAAGTAACTTAAAACGAAAATTATAGTAAAAAACAAAAAAAAAAATTTTGCTTCAGCGAAATTGGTAAAAATCAAATCTAGAATGATGATCAGAATGAAAATTATAGTAAAAAACAAAAAAAAAATTTTTGCTTCAGCGAAATTGGTAAAAATCAAATCTAGAATGATTTTTACTAATTTCGCTGAAGCAAAAATTGTTTTTTGTTTTTTACTATAATTTTCGTTCTGATTTTTTTGATGTTTATTTTGTGAAAAATTAACAGCCTGTTCCCAGAAGACGAGCGTAAGTTTGTTTGTAATATAAATAGACAAGTCACTAAGCTTGTTTGTCGCACGTCTTCTCATGCTCGTCTTTGTTTCTTTATAATTTTTGATTATATGGAAGAGAATGGATCTTATATTGACAAATGTTTTATTTAACGTCGGCAATTATCTATGGAATACAATATCAGATAAATGCCCACCTCTGTTAGCCTCACAAATGCGAGCCCTTTTGAGCACATTTTTCATTATATTCTCACACATTTCACGCGGTATTTCATTAATTTCATCACGAATATTTTGTTTGAGTTGCTCCAACGTTTCTGGTTTGTTTGCATTAACCTTGCTTTTCAGATATCCCCACAAAAAGAAGTCCGGAGCAGTCAAATCAGGCGACCGTGGAGGCCAAACAATATCACAATTCCTTGAAATAATTTATTGTGGAAAAAGGTCTCGCAGTAATTTCATTGTAATCCTGGCTGTATGCGATGTGGCACCGTCTTGTTGAAACCACATGTTAGTCAAGCCCAAAGTATGCAGTTGTGGCGTTAAAAAGTTTTCAATCATATCACGATATCGCTCCCCATTGACAGTTTTCAGTTTCAAAGAAGTAAGGTGCAGTGATTACTCCTGAGCAAATTGCACGCCAGACTTTCACTTTTAATGGATGCAAAGGTGACTGAAGAATTCTTAGAGGGTTTTCCATTGCCCAGAACCGACTATTCACATAACCATTCAAATGAAAATGTGCCGCGTCACTAATTATGATTTTTTCATGAAAATCGGGGTTGTCATGGCCGGGCTGTTGTAACGATTAAAACACGTTGGTTTACTGAATATTTTTCCATAATAAATTTGCTGCCTCTACTTCACGACTGCTAAATATGAACTGTCAACTTCCCGGCGGACACCGTGTATAAAATGTAGAAAACTATAAAATAATCTTATGAAAGATGATATAGAAGATTATACCCATAGAAATACTTCAAAATACATTAAATATAATCAAAATCTATATAAATCTACTATTTTCTTCTAATAAAAAAATTGGCTATTTTACTTCGTTTATGCGCCATGTTGTATGTATGCAACATTTCCTAAAAACTACGCTTCGAGTGTAAATTGAACTTTTGTTTGTTTTTTATCTTATTTGACCCCAATCTAGTTGGAAACAAAGTTTAAAATATATGGCAGCTCAAACAGAGCTTGGTGTATGAGAGGGTTAAAACAATATGTGAAATGAATTTTTACCTATTATAGCTTCAAAGGCATTGTTATAATCCCTCAATTTTGCTTTGAAAAAATGTCCGTCCATATTAAAGATTAAAATTAGGCTTTGGCCAAGTGCATGATGAAGATTACGTTCAACATTTCCAGCAATTAAAGTTTTCATTCGTCGAATCTACAAAAAAAAAAAAAAAAAAAATAGTTAAAGTTTTTGTACAAAATTTTTTGTTTCTCCAATTTTCTTTTATAATTTCTTTTGCTCATTATTCACTTTTTAATTAATTATATAAAAAATAAATACTTACACTTTTAAAACATAAAAAAAATAGAAAATTAATTTTTCACATACGTTCGGTTAGCAAAAATTACACAAAAACGCATTTCTCTACCTATAAAAGAACAACAACAAAAGAAAATGTTAGCAGATCTATACCAGTATTGATATTTCTCAACAAAAGACAGTGTTATCATACCTATACTGGAACTGCTATTTTTATCTCTTTTCTACTCGTATATAAAGCAATAAGGTGTGCTTCAAAATGGTACTTCATCCAAACTATAAAATGTTATGTATGGCCACCTTATTATTTTTTCTTTTTGAATAATTTTTAATTTAAATAATATCAGCGCGGTATGGGTCGCGGGAAACCTTTGTCTCCTTATGAACAAGGACAAATTGTGGCACTTCATGAGTAGGGATTGAGTATGCGTGGAATGGCGAAAATACTGGGACGATTTTTGTGTTTTGTGAAAAATTTTCTCAAGAACAGAGGAAATTATGGAAAATTAAAGAGCACGGGTCGTCCAAAGGTCTTGACTGCCCGTGAAACTCGGCTAATTTCACGAAAGGCCTCGAATTCCATGAAAAGTGCGGTAACAATAAAGGAGGAAATGAAATTACAAGCTTCAAAAAGCACAATTCTAAGAGCTATCAATGTTTAGCCAAACCATATTCGAGCAAAATTAAAAAAACTCCCTGTCTGACAATGCAGCATGAGATTAAGCGTAAGGAGTTTGCAAAAAACAACATCGCAACTAATTGGCATCAGGTAAACTTTTTTTTTAAAAAAGTTATAAGATATTCCATACATATTTGGATTTGTAGGTAATTTTTTCTGATGAGAAAAAATTTAGCCTGAATGGACCAGATGGTTTCAATTGCTATTGTCGAGATTTAAGGAAGAAGCACTTGTTTTTTTCCAAACGGAATTTCGCCGGGGGCAGTCTGATGTTTTGAGCTGGCTTTAGCTCTACTCTACTTTCCCTTCACTCGAATGGATAGTTTAGAGTACCAGGGCATTCTGTCTGCACGTTTGTTGCCTTATTTGGCCCAAAATGCTGACAAAACTTTCACCTTCCAGCAAGATAACGCAGCAGTTCATATCAGCAACTCGACCAGACACTGGCTTGAGTAGTACAATATTAAAGTACTTGATTGGCCAGCACGTTCCCCCAACTTAAGCCCCATGCAAATTTTGTGGGGACTGCTTGTGCGTAATGTTTATGCAGACAACAAACAGCACCGTACAAAAGGTGAGTTAAAAGTGGCAATCTGTAACAGCTGGCGCGAAATCCGCTCCAATGTTCTGGACAATTTACTAAGTGCGATGCCATCCCGAATTTTTAAAACAATAGAAGGAATATGGGAACTGCATAAATTAAAAATAATTGATTAATGCTTAGTTTAAATAAAAGTTTGAATAAATGAATCACTGAGCTTATCATTTTGACGCATTGAATTTTACACTTATTTACATAAATTTAAATAAACATAATATAATGGTACATCTCTACTCACTTATTTGAAAGTAGAATATTTTTAATAAGGTGACGTAATATTTTATAGTTTGGATAAATTGAGCAAATATTAAGGCGGCTTTATCATTTTGAAGCACACCTTAGTTAATTGTCAATTGATGGTGACATTCATCATAGAATCATTTTGTCCCAGTCTGACTGCAGAGTTATTTGTAGCTACACAAAAAAATGCTTTTTCTTTCTATCTGTTAGTAAAAATTTTATAGTTGTTTTACTCCCAAAGAACTGGAACGATTTAAATAAAATTGATATTGTGCATATCTGCGTAGAAAAAGCTTTAAGCTCATAAATATCTTTTCAAAATCGGTGTAGAAGAACTGGTGTAAAAGGGGTACAAAGAAACGTGTTAGCCTATTAATTATATAGATGTTTGTTTTGAAAATGAATTTAAAAGAGTAATTACTACAGGTAAAAAAGGTATTCGATCAAATGTAATTCCTATAGATCATATATTTCTAACAGTTGTAGTGAAATTTACAGCTCTCAGCCAAATGAAGAGAGAAAATTGTTAGGTCAACAGTGGCTTTTCCCTGGGCAATATTAGATGATAGGGGAAGGTAAACAGCTCATCCTGTACCAGCTCTATTTTCTACTATACTTCTTTTTTACTATTAGTAATGTTAGTGTAGGTGGGAGTATATAAAAACTGATATTGTTTATTTAATCTCTAAATCCTCCCATTATACTACATTGATCAAAAAGTTGCCGGAATAACACCCGTGTGGCGGTCCCATCGTTACGATTTTCTTTTTTTGTTGGGTTGGCACATTTGGTATTGATATTCCCGCTAAATCTTGATATTTGCATTTTTAATATTCGGTTTTCGGTATGTCCCTCAGTGTAGATCCAGAAAGAGAACGAGCAAAGCTTCAGCGTGATCTTAACGATATATTTTCTGGATATCAAAAGCTGTATAAGCAAAATTAAAAAATTTAAATTCACAAAGTCTGATTGCAAATTATTTTGCACGAGAACAAAAAAATGGGTCTGCTGAAAACTCCTTGACCGTTTCTTTTAGCCATAATGAGAATATTTTTGGTGATAAAAACGATAATCTGCCCAGTGATAATAATAAATTACATGTTTGCTCTAGTGACCAAAGTGACTGGAACCAATTGAAAAGCGGTGTAGACACATATTTAATGATTGTGATGTATAAAATGTTATTACAAAATTATTTTTATCTTTCTTTTCTTTATTGAAAAATTATTAAAAATTTTATTGCTTGTTTTTTATTTACTTCGTAAATAAAAAAGATTTTTTTTGTTGTCTTTTTTATGCGATTTTGTTTGACTTTTAATGCTTGGGCTTAAATTTATGCGTTTTTTTTCAAATTCAGGAACAAATCAGTAGTTTTTATATAAAATTAGTGTATCGTTTTATGTGATTTCGGTTTATGAGAATTTTTGTGGAACGAAACGAGGACTTAGTGTATTTTGTTTGCTTTTTAAATTGAACTTAAGTGATATTAGGCCTGTTCGTAATGCATCACTGCGATGCATCACGACGGCAAACTTTTAACTAGAAAAATAATATGATGCACTTTTAATGCATATAAATTTGCGATAGCACTACCTTTTATTTGCATTAACATATTTTGGATTGAAAGGGTAAACTTAGGTTGTTTTAAGGCGTTAAATGTCATGATGCAGGGCTGTGATGCATTTACGAACATGCCCATTATGCTACATTCGCAAGAGAATTCGGATCACTTCGCTCTCTGTTTGTATTACTTTTTCGGATTATTACGTTCGCAATAATTTTTTATGTTTGTTTACTTTTTTCGTTTATGTTATTTTATGGTTGTTTTCTGTGGAAGAGAGCACAGTTTAGGGAGGCCAATTTAGTAAATTAGCAATATTAAGTCTGTAATAAAAACATTTTAATTAAGAGCTAAAAAGTATGCCAAGCTCATATGATCTAAGTTTTATAAAAATTAGATATGACACTAATTTCGAAGTAATACACAGCAGGGTAATAGAAATAGAATTACTTACAATTTGAGTGATTCTCTATGACAATTTTTTACAGACACTTATGTAATTAAGCTCATATTCTAGGGTTATATTATGAATGAGAGACCGAATGACCATAAACGTCGTTGTTCGATTAGTCAAAAGAATGTACCAATTACTAAACTGTATAATAAAAAAATAGTCATCTGCTGACAATATTCATTCCAAACTAAGAAAGTGGTACTCGTACATGCATTATTAAGTAGTTTTATATCCTCCTTACACCAGAGACCTAAGGTCGACACCATAGCCCTGATAGCAGACACACTAGCAGAGAAAATTCCAAGCCCACTTACAGATCTCTGGCTCCTCAGCATTTTATATGCCTGTAGAATTCCAAAAATGTCCACCTGAAAAACTTTAGAGGTCTTCAGTAATCTGAAGAATGCCACAAAGTTAACATATTCGGAGAAAACACAACCCCCTCCGTCTATAAAACCGTAAAACGGGAAATACTACATCTTGGATATAGAGAATGTTTTAAATTATTTGTAGCCAGAGTAGTTGAATGTGGTTTTAATTTAAAATCTTCTCATTTTATGATACAACCACGCTATCTAGGCAATCCGACAATGGTATTCTGTGGCATATAATTAGGCTTTATTTCTTACTTAAACAGAATGTAGTAAAAAATTGGTGCCGACTATTATTGTCTCCCATCATTAATAAATTAGGCAGGGCACAGAGACTTGCCTGCCTCAGCATAACTGGAGTAACAAGAACGTGCCCAACAGCGGATTTGTAGGCCTTGATTGGTTTGACACCGCTTCACAACTATGTGATGAGCGTGGCGACAAATTTGTTTTCTATTCTATGCAGGGTGGTCGGAGAACCATATTCGGTCCTGGATGTTATGCCTTTGGATCGGTGCTTTGGCAGAAGATTCAGGGCTGGATTACTGGATCGGTATTGTTGGTCTAATGGGGCCATAGTTCGGAGTGAGTTTAATTTAAACTGGTATACCGATGGCACCAATGTCGGTATCGGTGCTGGACTTGTCGATACCACTAGGAAGATCGCTGAGTGTCTTCCAGGCAGAGATCGTGGCTGTTGCCACAAGTTCGGAGATAAACCTGGACAATGGACTTTTGGGTAAGACCATTAATATATTTTCCGACAGCCAAGCTGCCTTAGGGCACTTGACTCAAAAAGTGTGATATCTAGACTAGTCAAATATTTTACTATACGTTGCAAAGGCTTTCGCTTGGACATTGTGGGAGAGATAGTAATGAAACAGTGAATGAACTGCCTAGAAAAGGTTCCATAATACGCGGCACCTTACTGTGCATCACCAGTTGCTATCATCCTCAATCTAATCCAGGATTGGGCAATTGGCAGATGCTTGGGACAATGGAATGCTCAAAGGGAACTTCGCCACTCTAGGGTGGCGATAAGTACGCAATTTGGGAGTCGATTTTAGGTTCTCAAGTATGGCAGGACGGACTTAAAACTCCTAAGGGACATTGTCGACTGAGAGCGCATCTGAAGAGGATGGCGGTCGTAGATGTGAATGTTTGTACTCGCAGAAATCAGAGACAGCGGAACACATATTGTGTAAATGTGGGGTTCTTGATAGTTTATAATGAAAATGTTTAGCGACACATAGGGTCTTATTGGGAGATATATCCATCTTATAGTTTAAGGTCTGCTGATGTTTATTACGAAGGCAGCAAATATGCTGATCACTCTGTGGACCGGAAGAGACACAACTGATTCCATGGGTCGTAGTGTCCTGCAATAGTGCCTGGTCAGGATGATGAGGATGATAATTTGTAAGGGGACTCTTCGAATTTCATGTTGTTACATACTGCATACTCTGCTAGCAATCTAACGTGGGTATTTTGTTGCATATATTTAGGCTTTATTTTTTTCCTAAACTGAATGTAGTAAAAAATTGGTGTCGACTTTTATTGTCTACTAAAATTGTTTTCTCCAAGTGTATATTTAATATAGAATATCATATCTCTTCTAAACAGGTGAGAATCTCTTATAGCATAAGTCACAGTCAGACAGCAACAGCAACAACAACAACAACGTAGAAATAAAACAAAACTAGAAAAAATCATCATCATCACCAAAGATGAGCGGCATTGATTATGCAGATTTAACGGGTCTTGTTGCTGCTAATGCTGCGCTCTATAGTGTCCACCGATTTATCATTTTGATCGCAATAAATTATCAAATCTCAAGTGCATTCATTTTTTATTTTTTATTTTTAATATTTTCTTTGCAATTATTACTGTACTCGCATAGTCTTTAAATCTAGGGTTTAGTTTAGAAAGAAACAAAAAAAAACAAATATTTCTTATTGCAAATCCTCTAATGTTATTTATTGTTGTTTTAGTTGTAGTTGTTTTTGATTTCTCCATGGAGTAGCAGCGTCTTGTTCCGAAGATCAATTTGAAATGTTAAAGGTTTTTCACATTTTTGCTTTAGAATTCTATTTTAAAGTTTTTTATTTTTAATTATTTTTTTATGCTTTTTTTCATGTGATTGTTAGCCTGTGTGTCTGTCCGTACGTCCATCCATTTGTTTGCTTGTGTCTGTATTTGTGTTTGGTATGTCGGATGTTTTTTTGCTGTTGTTTGGTTTGTCTGTCTATTTGTTTGTTTAATAAACATGCAAATTGGCTGAATAGAATAGCAATACCAGCAACAACAACAACAACAACAAAATTAATAGGAATTATTTTCTTGTTGTTGCTGATGTTTATTAGCTGTCACATTCACTTTTTATATGTTTGATGGAAAATAATCATGCAATTTATTGATGTTGTTGTTATTATTGTTAGTGTTGCTTCAGTTTTATATATTGTTTTTGTTGTTGCTATAACCGAAGCGGATACACTGAAATTATGTTTTTTTTTGTAATTTCATTTATGGTTTAAATGTCCATTTCATGTATTGATTACTGTTACGGTCTGAGTAGGAGAGATGCAGTCGAAGTGTTTAGAACATGTTTTTTACATAATCCCGGAAATATTTATTTTATAAGTTTTGATTTTATTGTTTTATTGGCCAATAAAAATATGATCAGATTATTAAAAGAAAACAGGGTTGGACTAAAATTTTATTGTTAGAAAAGTGACTAATGTTTTCGGTTTCTTTTAAACTTTTAAACAGGAAAATTTCAAATATAATTTTTTATATCTTTAGAGAAGGCAGAACTAAATGACGTTATATATAAAAGAATGAAAGTTACAGAAAAAGCCAAAAACTAGGAACCTGGCAGGTCCCTAGATTTCTGATGACCGTATGTACCGTTCCAATTTTTCCTTGGCTTAATCATGCAACGCTCCAATATTATTCTAAAGTAGCTGGTATTAAAAACACTAGACTCAGAATTACTAATATATATAAAAAAACTACTGAATATTTTCTCAAATTTGTTTTTTTATTTGAAAGTACAATCCTTCCGGTTAATAATGGAAAATAATTTCATTCGAATGGCTGCCTCGACTGGCCATGCAGTAGCCTACACGATCGGTCCAATTTTTAAGCACATTATCGATTACATGCAGTTGTATTTCACCAATGGCTTCACGAATATTGTCCTTTAAAGCGTCAATTGTCTCTGGCTTGTTGACGTAATACTTATCTTTGACGGCACCCCACAAGTAATAGTCCAACGGTGTCAAATCGCAGCTCCGAGGTGGCCAAACGACATCAGCTCTGCGGCTGATAATGCGATCTTCAAAAAACAATTTTTGTGAACAAAAATTCGTTCAACATGGCCCGATAACGATCGCCATTGACTGTAACGGCCGCTTCTTGCCCATTTTCGAAGAAAAATGGCCCTATTGTGCCTCTGGACCAAAATCCACACCAAACAGTTACTCGTCTTGGGTGCAACGGCTTTTCAATATATACGTGCGGGTTTTCTGTGCCCCAAATGCGACAATTTTGTTTGTTTACATACATTCTTTTTTGGCAAAATTGGCATCTTCTGTAAGTCGATCGCAGGCCCAGATTCCCAGCGTTGTTCAAGCGCATACACAACCATATTTGTTCAGCGGAAGGGTAAAACTAATTATCTGTCAAATCAGACATGAGCTAAGTGTTACCATTCACGAAATAAGCACTAGTTGAAAAAAAAAACGTTAGATGGCGGACCCTTTATTTAAAATTGTATTTCTCAATATAATGAAATGCTGTCAATGACATAAGTGGTGCAAGCGTTTCCAAGGACATCAATTATCAATTTAAACCGGGCAGAGTTGCAGAGCACTGCGGCCTATGAGATCTTTTGTGTGCTTTCCAGTCGACAAATTGTTCAGACGATTTTCCGCTTTCTTAAAGAATACCAGTAGATCTGATACCTTAGTGGTTTATTGAGAAGGTAGCGTGGTGCTCACATAGAGCATAAGAAGCCCAGGTTCAAATCTAAGCAAGGACAAGAAAAGTCATGATTATCGATTCTTATTTCTTTCTAAATGGGCAAGAAGCTAATGGCGAGCACTAATATACTGACTGAATTTTTGTTTTTAAAAATCCAGAGGACTTAACGCCTCTGGATTTCTTTTTATTAAGCGATGTTAAGTCATTATGCCGATAAACCAGCAACTCTTGAAGCATTGGAAGCCAATGTTCAAGTCAAAAGATGCCATAACAAATTTCATTCCAACGATATTTCTGTCTTGTATTATATTTTTTAATTCCCAAGCTCCTTTATATGTGAATAGTTTAACGCTAGTTTCTATTTTAAATTTATTTAAAGGGACCTACACTTTATCGCCGGCTTCGAACGGCAGAGGCTTTAGTTAAAACAGTTCTTCATATTGTAAATACTCCAGCTGCTACCAATGTTATGAGCTAATACTTCTGTGACCTGTTTTGTTTCAGTTTCATTAATTAAGTTGATTTTCAAGCTAAGTAGATGATTAATTTTACTTACTTCCATATGGTGGTGAAGACCCAGGCTAAGTGGTGGTGATGATCGTCACTTAGCATTATAATTTTTTCCCCGTAGGTGGCGTTTTCTTCTGGATATTCATCTGATATTTGTCATCAATGAGAGAGATAAGCTGGACTGTCAGAGCGGTTTTTTAGATGGATTTGTCTGGAGCGAGGTTGAAGTCTCTTTATTAGATACTCGCAACCACAATCTATATATATTAAAGAGGATTATAGAATCCATTGTAACTGATGTTCTCTGAAATGCGCCAAGCCCTTAAATGAAAGGTGAAGTCAATACCAAGGTTTTTATGTAAATGTAGTTTTTGTAGGTTCATAGGTTAGCGAGTTATTGAATAACTTTGTATTGCATAAGTGGGAAAATTGGAGGTTAGGAAGTAAATTGGCTGTAAAATGATGAAATGTCACGACTTGAGCTGTCAGCCTTTGACACTTATTTAGTAAAAAAAAAAAAATTGCGCACTTTTAACTGGAGAACGCAATACTCTTGAAAAAAGAATTTTAATTGTGAAAATTCACTATTAAAATGGTTAAAATTTTACTGTATAGCTTCGTAAAATTCGAGCAGCTTTTCATCGTAATCAGGCTCCTTCTGAGACCGCTGTGCTTAATTTAATCGCTAAACTCGTGGCTCGCGTTACTTTTACTGACAATAGATCAAAACAATATGCTTGTAGTGGCCGTAGTGAAGCAAATAAAACCGCTGTACAGCAAAGTGTTGAGAAAGAGCCTGGAATATCAACTCGTCGACGTTCGAAACAATTGGGCATCACCAGAGGAACTTTGAGTGACATTTTTTATAAAGATCTTCATCTTCACGCTTATAAAGTTCAACTCGTTTAAGAAATAAAGCCTGATGACCATTGTTTGCGTCGAAAGTTTGTGAATTGGCTGTTTGAAAAACTGAACGAAAATAACGCATTTTTCAACAAAATCATCTTTAGGAATGCGGCCCATTATGTATGTGGTTATGTATGGTGCGATTTGTGGCTAGAAGGCATCATCGGCCCATATATTTTCGAGAATGAGCAAGGAATTGCCGTCAACGTAAATTCTCTGCGCTACCAAACCATTAGCCACAATTTGCTAATGTTGACATCAGTGACCTTTTGTTTCAGTAGTATGGCGCCACAAGTCACACAGCCATCCAAACAATTCAGTTATTGCATTAGAAATTTCCCGGTCGCATCATTTCTCAATTTGGTGATGTCAATTGGCCGCATCGTTCTTGTGACTTAACACCGCTGAATTATTTTCTCTGGGGTCATTTGAAAGATCAGGCTTAAACCACAAGCAATATATATATATATATATATATATATATATATATATATATATATATACATAATAATGTTTATCAAGTTTTTCTTTTGTATCTTTCGCCGTTTTGCCTTTCAAATAATAGTGTTTAATCACTACACGAAATTCACTTTTTTCCATTATCCAAGAACCATAAAAGTTGCTTACTTCAAACGACTAAAACAAATAAACTAATCGATGAATTTGGTTTTTGTGTTTGTGCTGCCATCTCGCGCTAGGTAGCTTCAATGTCAATCCGCCCTCGTATATATATATATATATATATATATATATATATATATATATATATATATATATATGTCAATCCGGCCTCGTATATATATATGGAAGCTGGTGAAAGTGCTCCGAAGAAGGCGAAGACAGCGAAATCGGCTGGCACGATTATGGTCATTGTATTTTGGGATGCACACGGAATATTGCTCATCGATTATCTTGAAAAGGGATCCACAATCACAGGAGAGTATTATCGTGCATTATTGGATCAATTGGTTGATGCAATCAAGGAAAAACGACCACATTTAAACAAGAAAACAGTGCTCTTTCTTCAAGACAAAGCACCGGTTCACACAGCATTAGATACGATGCTAAAACTACGAGAAATCCCCCTTATAGTCCAGATTTTCCTGTTTCCAAACTTGAAAAAATGGCTCGCAGGAAAAAGATTCATCTCAAACGAAGAGTGATTACCGAAACTAATGCGTATTTTGAGGAGTTCCCAAAATCGTATTATTCAGATGGTATAAAAAAGTTGGAAAATCTTCTTACTAAGTGTATTGAGCTAAAAGGAGACTATGTTGAGAAATGAATGGTTTTTGAAAAAAAAAAAAATGTTTTTTTCCTACTTAGGTAGCTTCAATATCAATCCGCCCTCGTATATACGCCCAAGTGATAAGGCAAATCGTATATCGTATCGTATTCTATGGATTAAAGTAAAAAACTTTGCCGCAGGAACCATACCTCTAAAATAAATTCTGATGTTCCTTATTTTCACTCAAAGGTCAAATTTTGAAAAATGCTACTTTGACCCATTTAAAATGCCCCAATCGTGTCTAAATGTATGACCGACCACCCATGCTAGTAGCATACCCCCTGCAACCGCGATTGGGGAGTCCCCATACAAGTTTGTTAAATCTCTGAAAAAATTTTTTACATTGGAAAATGTAAATGCGATTGGAAGGCATCTGTATGTACATGCGGATTGGTTCATATTCAGAGAAGACTAACAGTCGATGCATTTGTAATGGAAAACAAACAACAACGCATCACGATGATTCAACATATGTACCGCCATCGGTTGAAGAATACACAGAAAGATACGATTGTTTTAACTTTGCCTTGATGTGCGATAGGTTTGGTGTGCCTGCTGGAGTAGCATCAACATTGAGAACCGCTCTTTTCCACGATTTCGAAATGAAAGATCGGCATGGCATACCTCTTCATCACGGATAAAAAAAATTAAGAAGAAATTTAAAATAAATAAAAAATGCTGAATGAAATGTTTCATAACATCATCAATTACAAATTTTTTCTCGAATTTTATTTTCTCGAGTTTATTTTCTCTTTATTCCACTCTGCTTATTTTTTGCCTATACGTGTAAGTACGTACGTGTGACAGCAAAAGAGAAAATTTGCTCAGTTTTTGCCGGACTCTGATATAAAGGCTACACAGCAAAGAAAAAAAAGAATTAATAGTAGAATTGCTTTCAGGATAAACAATAATTTGTGTGTAACAGTATTATGTCTGCCTAACACCTACAATAAATGTCATAGCAAAAACTCAACGTCATTATTTTCAATTTTTAAAATGATAATTCGATTGATCCCTAACACCTATTCTCGAGTTCGTTAGCTTAATACAAAAATTGTTGCAAAACTCTTATTAAGTTTTTTTTTTTTTTTTTTTTTTTTTTTTTTTTTTTTTTTAAGCAGCAAATTCAATTTACTTTTTAAACAGCTGGAGCCATCCATTCCTCTAAAGTGTTAAAGAAAGTATTACATGAGGAGGTAAAGAAATGAAGTAAAAATTTCTGTGTGCTGTTAAAAGATACAATATCTGATTATTATTATGGCTAAATGTCTTTATAATTAAAAAGATTTTTTTTAACATATATTTCGATTTATCATTCAGTTGTTAAAAAAATGGTCATTCATTAATTGGAGTCAAACAAAACCACATCACAGATGTAACCAGTGACTTCTATTTTTTGGAACATAAGAAATACAAAATTGAAGATGATCATAGATCATTTTTAAAATTCACACAGTTTATTTATAATATTTTAAATGCGAATAAACTTGCTGTGTATTTAACCCTTAAATACCTTGATATTAAATAAGTATTAAATTGTGGCAATAACCTTTAATCTAGTATAGTGTCCTGCTGAAATCACGATTTCGGAAAGCTCCAGAACAGAAAAAAAATTGGTGAAGACGTTGTTTAGAAAACTTTCCATTGAAACCAAAACGTTGCTTGATTAACCTTTATATCTGCATTTTATGAGAGTAAATACTACCTTGATCAAATAGTTTCCAGAATAACACCCGTGTGACAGTCCCATTGTTCTGATTTGAGTTCTTTTTTTTGTTAAGTTGGTACATCTGTTCTTGATATTCCCGCTAAATCTTAGACATTGACATTTTTTATATTCGGTTTCCGGTATGTCCATCAGTGCTGCGATTTTTCCATTATTTCCTCACGGCTGTTGAAGCGCGTTCTCCGTAATGGTTGAACAGAAAGTGGTCACAGGGAGCCAAGTCAGGCGAATTCGGTGGCTGTTGGATGATATTTGTTGCATTTTTCGTCAAAAAATTTCGAATAATGATGGCACAGTGTGGGCGAGTTTTTTGCCCACAATTCTGGTCTCCTTAGTCGAATTGCTTCACGCAAACAACTCATAGCGCCCAAATTATATTTTTTGTTTACTGTCTGGCTTTCTGGCAAAAGTTCATAATGCACTACACCGTTGTAATCCATGAAAACTGTGAGCATTGCCTTCATTTTTAACTGAAAATGGTCTCGGCTGATTTGATGAACGCCATTCACTTGCCTGATGTCAGGATTGCGTATCGTACTCATAAACTCAAGTCTCGTCTCCAGTAATGATCCTTTTGATAAATGTGGGATCGGATTCAGCCTCGCCAATCTCTCTGTCTCTTGTGACCTCAACACAACTAAAATTGTAAAAAATCGCAACACACATAGAGATAGATGTACCCTTGGCCTTTGTAAATATCAAGCTATGACTGTAAGATTTTGCGATAATATCAACAACAGATGTACCAAAAAAAAGGAACGAAGAGACCGCCAGACGGGGGTTATTCCGAAAGCTTTTTGGTCAAGGTAGTATTTCAACTTTTTATCAAAAATATTACAGAGTCAATTCAATGAAGAAAACGTATTATTTTTCTAATTCTAATTTTTGCATAAAATTTCCGAAAAGACTGATCATTTCGGCGAAACTACTTTAACGATTGCATTTTAAATGGTGCCGTTACTTTGAGAATTTCGTACTCTTTTTACTTGTTAAGCTTGCCAAAGAGTAAATTTTGCTGATTTGACAGTCTGATGACCGTCTGTAGATGATCTTAAGTATTTAAGGGTTAACTACTCAAAAATATGTTTCAGTTCCATACGAGTACACGTATTATTCGTAAGTGCAGTGAATGAACAGCAAATGGCTTACCTAAGTGTCATATGCATACCCTACTTAAAACAAAAACCGTGTAAAGTAAATATTTTGACAACTTTTTTTAAAACTTTTTTTTCATCTTGTTGTTTGTGGTGGTATATTTAGCATAAAATATATACGACGTGTGCAATCGCAAGATTCATTAACAAAAAGTGACGATAATGGATGGCTTAAAGTGCCATCAACAACATTAAATCCATAATAGTTGTTGTGTTGGCTCTATTTGGTTGTTGCATGGCAGATGCTGAATAGGCAGGTTTGCGCAGGCGCTTCGATTGCAAAATTCAAGGTACAGCTAAACAGTTTCCATTTTATGATCAACAATTTTATGCCGACTACTACCACTACTACACCACTACTAAAGGCAACAACAATATTTGTTGGCTACAAGTGATTTTCTGTTTAATTTTATGAGATGATCATCCGACAAAAAAAAATATTTTTAATTTTAATTTTATTTTTTTTTTAAGGCTGATCATGTAATAGAAATACAAAATATTTAGCGTTTCTTCTTGAAGTTTTTGGTATGAGGTTTTGTTTTTTATAAAATTTTTTTATTTTTATTTTGAAGGAATTAATTAAATGACTTAAATAAGTTGTACTAACAATTGCAGCTAATGTGCCAATCACATTTACCATCAAGCACATGTTTCAAGAGGCATATAAAGAGGCATGAATATTTCGTTAAAAGCTTTAAGGCTTTTTATAATCGAAAATAAAAAAGAATTTAAATTAAAATAAAAAACAAAAAAACAGTTAAAGAATATACTTATTTTAGGAACTTGGCACAAATATTTATACCCAATTCGGATACAGCGCAGTGGTAGACAACCTTGTGTGAAAAAGTTTGCTTTAGAAATTTTACAAATAGTTGCGTGAATATACTTTTGTGGAAAAATATTTATTTCTTAATCCATATCTAATTCCTAAAGCGGCTGGAATAGCCGAATTCTATAAATTGTCCCCAGTCACATGTGTCGAGATATTCCCCAAGTTTTTACGGGCATATGGCAGACAGAAGGTATACTTCATGAATGTAAAGAAAGCCTAATTGCGAAGAAGGGCGATAAGAGAAACTATTCAAAACGGCGTGGCATTGCACTAACACCAGCTGTTGTTAAAATATTCAACAAAATTTTGTTAAATCGTATCATACCCCTTATTAAGCAACGACTACGAAAAGAGCAAGCTGGTTTCCATCTTAAGATGTCGTGTATCGACCACATTAACAACCTGACACTAATCGTGAAACAATGCAGCGAGTTAAGCTCGACTTTGCACATAAATTTTATCGGTTTCGAGAAAGCTTTCCATTTCATCGACTATATAGGAAGCAAAGGTATTCTATGGAAAATAATTCGCCTTATCAAAGTTTAATACGCTGGTCATACCATACGTAACGGTAATACAAGTGAACCATTCAACACTACCAACGGCGAAAAACAAGAATACATGCTGTCGCATTTGTTATTCACTACTACTTTAGATGCTATTTTAGACACCATAACAGCGACGAACATAACAGTGGCGTGTACATCAACAGAAGACCTAGATTGCGCTGACAATATCGTACTACTGAGTAGCAGGAAAGATCATATGCAGCCTAAAATTAACGATATTGTTTCAACTACTGTCAAGGTCGGCTTATGGGTGAACATAAGGAAGACGAAATCGTGTTCACTGGCACGCACAGAAGAGGCCGTTTTTTATATAAGTGGTACACAATAGATGACGTGGGAAGTCGCATAATTAAGACCAGATTTTTCGTTCTTCAGCTTAAGAGCATTTGGATATTAAATACATTTTCCCCGATGACTAAAATCAACGTCTATAATGCATGCGTCAAATCAGTGTTACTCTACGACAGACAACAATACAGATTCTGTGTAAACGATCTATGCTCTTGATAGAGTACGACAATAAATATACACTGGATAGCACCCCCCTCCTTTTAATGACGGTTAATGTTAAATATTATCTGAACCAATTGGGATATGGCCTTAAAATAACTATGTAGTAGACACCTATCAATTCTCTTTAAAATAAAACAACAATGATAGCTGTACCATTCAAGATACGAGGGTTACTATTTATATTTTGGGAGTAGCGATTATTAATAAATATTTTTAAATTAAAATTGTTTTATTGTTTTTCAAAATATTTCCCTTAATGATCAAACGACTTCTACATTCGTTCAAACCATTTCTAAAAACAGTTTTCCATTCCTTTTGATACACCTCAAAAACATGGTTTTGGAAGGCTTCAATTGTTTCTTCGGCACTCGTAAATCGCTGACCAAGCAGTTTACCTTTGTTATTCGAAAACAATAAGAAGCTATTGCGTGCCAAATCAGGACTGTACGAAGTGAGACATCAGTTCGATATTTTGATTGCTCAAAAGTTCAATAGTTTGACGAGATGTGGTCTCACACATTGCATTGTCATGATGGTGAATGATTCGTCTTCGGTGGTTGGTTTCACGAATTCTTCCGACTTTCGGCAAACAAATGCTCGTGTACCACTTAGAATTGACCATCCTACTTTGCTCAAACAGAACAGTGGGCACATGCTTTGTTGTGCTTTTTCCACGAACAACCTTTGTTGGATTTAGTTCGTTTTGAAACACCCACACGATCGATTGCTGTTCTGTTTCTGGCTTATACGCATATATCCATAATTCTTTACCTGTGACGATATTATATGTCGAGATTTTCAATCATTTCCTTACATCAGTTGAAGCGCGCCTTTGTTTAGCGATTGTTAAATTATGCGGTATCCAACAAGAAAAATTCTTTTACAACTAAGTGTTCATGCAAAATCGTATTTTTGTAAATGGAACTAATGTGCAAGGATGCCTCTATCTCGCAATATGTCACATGGCGATATTACATTATTAGTGCACGCACTGTATCGATGTTTTGTGGCACAACAACCGATTTTGGACGACCTTTACGGAATTCGTCGGCGACCGAACTACGACCACGATTGAATTCACTATAGCGGCGACATACTGTGGATTTTAATGGTGCTTTATCGCCATACAAAGAACTGAGATCATCGACACATTCTCGGTGAGATAATCCACGTCGAAAGTTGTAAAAAATAATCCAACGAAAACCTTCTCTTGAAATTTAAATTTTTTGGCCATATTAACTCACTGTAAACAAAACAAATAGCACTTGTACATCAAAAACATTGTGAGTACATTTATGCTAAAAAATGTCAAACTTTATTATGCTGTTGCCAGATTTAAGCTATTGAAATTAGTGTTGCCAGTTCCCGAAATATAAATATTGCAGTACACCTCGTAGTATTTTAATTAATTTTTTTTAGAAAAACTATATCAAGATTGTATTGAAAAAATTGGTCATCAGTATATCGCCATCAGCTATAATATCAATTTAATTAGTATTTGAAGTAACTATTTAGCATTGCAATTCTTAAATAATATATTTTGAAAAGTATTAAGGATAATCAGTAATGCATGGGACCGTCTTTTTTTAAATAATCTATAAAATTCGATTGGAAATTGAATTGTAAAGTTTTTCAATATATTCAACGAAATGGTGGACCAAGTGTGTTTGGCTGCTTTTTTTAATTGCATTATGTGTTGTATTATTTTTCCGGACTCGTACAATTTCCTGGCTACCCATCTTCAGACGTTCTTGATTATATTTAGGTCGGGCAAGTAAGGTGGCCGTTCGAGGGCGTCACCTTGTTGGCTCTGAAACCACGATTTCACGGATCGGATTGTAGGACATTGTTTTCCACACTATCACAGCCCCCTATCTTCTGATGAATACAGTAGAAGGTCATGTTATTTTTGGAAAAATAAACTACAAGTATTGCTGAAGGTTGAAGTCTATCTACGTCTCTGCTACATAACTGGCATCATTGGTTGCAAAATACTTACACCACACACAATACAGCAAAGCGATCCAAGTATCTTTGGTATATTACATCACAGACTGGGCAATGAATAAAGTTAGTTTTGTGAATACCATGGAACTTAGTATCAAAACCTAATGTCAGAAAAGAAGCAGACCTGAACAAGACAAAAACGTGATGCATTAAGCTGTATAGACAGAGAGGTTAAGGCAGATATCACGTGTTGTAGTGTTCTAGGTTACGCAACCGTACAGAAGGGTGGATTTTATATTAGCATATTGCAAATATTGTAATTTTCGTAGAAGACCGATTTCCAGACTGATTTTAGAGGATAAAATATCTGGCGGGCTTTCTGTAATCTATCATTCATACTCCTATGATAGTTATGAGTTTCCAAGATAACAAAATTGGCCGAAATTTTCTGCTACAATCGTGCAAATTACGAATCGTTCCAGAGACATGACATTGATATGGAGAGTCTTTGTTTTCGGCACATTAATTCTCAGACCAGCTACCTCCGTAGATTCAATGCAAGATCTTGGGAACTGTGAGCCCAGCGGTCTTGGAAGCCCAATGTTTTCCCCTGCCTTTATGAAGGGCTGAACAAGACAAAAACGTGATGCATTAAGCTGTATAGACAGAGAGGTTAAGGCAGATATCACGTGTTGTAGTGTTCTAGGTTTCGCAACCGTACAGAAGGGTGGATTTTATATTCGCAATTTGCAAATATTGTAATTTTCGTAGAATACCGATTTCCAGACTGATTTTAGAGGATAAAATATCTGGCGGGCTTTCTGTAACCTATCATTCTTACTCCTATGATAGTTATGAGTTTCCATGATAACAAAATTGGCCGACATCTTCTGCTACAATCGTGCAAATTACGAATCGTTCCAGAGACATGACATTGATATGGAGAGTCTTTGTTTTCGGCACATTAATTCTCAGACCAGCTACCTCCGTAGATTCAATGCAAGATCTTGGGAACTGTGAGCCCAGCGGTCTTGGAAGTCCAATGTTTTCCCCTGCCTTTATGAAGGGCTTTTTCAAGGATTGTGTTCAAATCTATATTAAATAGTAGTGGTGACAGTATACAACCTTGCCAAAAACCAGCTCTGACTTTCACCGCTTTACTCAACAATATGCCATGTTTAATTCTGCGGAATGTTTTTCGATATGAACCTTCCATTAGGCGTATGAGCTTCCGAAGGACGTTCCTACATGACACAGAGCTTCAAATAACATCTTAACTCAATTTGTCGAAAGCAACGAAGGATTAATAACGTTAAAAGTACTTAACTTAACGTGTTGACGGATAAATTTTAATTTTATTTCGCTACAAAGTGTGCCAGGATATGCGCACCACCTTGTCCGAAATCGGAAAAGTGACTTAAAGCCTTAAGAGAAACAAAATTCCTGGAATTAAAAAATCAAAAAGTTCTCGGAATAACCCCTGATTTGAGTTTTTTTTTTTTTTAGTTGGTACATCTGTTGATGATATTCCGCTAAATCTTAGCGTCGTAGCTTATCATTTGCAAAAGCTACGTAGCCAAGAGTACATCTATCTCTATGTATGTTGGCGATTTTTTACAATTTCAGAAATGGATTTATTAAATTTTGCATTAAAACTGATTTAATGGTGCTTCGAGGATTGGATCAAGCGCTAGAACGCACTTCAAAGCTAAGTGATACCATAGAAACTCATTGGCTCCGTGTAAAGGCGTGCAACCTGTCGCTTTGTACGCGAGGATACCACACTGCAACAGCAGCAGATATAAAACGTCCAATCATTCTGCTATCTGTAAAGCATGATATTACAACAAGAGAAGGTTCAAGAAAGAGAGAGAGAGTTGAGAACGCCATTAACTAGGCCCGATAAGGCACACATATTGCAGCAGGCTAAACTTAATATCTTCAACAGCTGTGTGAACTAAATTGCCTTATACAGATGTGAATGCAGCTCGCTGCGACTTCAGATCAATTCAGGTGTTTGTCAATCGAGTTCTTTGATAAATCCAATAGATTTTCTTGCCTACTACCATTAGACATGCTTAAAGCTGGGCATAACCTGAAACGTTTAGGCCACACTCGGCGCCAACATCTGGAACTAGAGGTATCAGAAATAAACAAATTCTGGAACAAATTAAAGCCACTTGTAGCGGACAACTTTTAGGTTAGATACGAAGTCCATAAAGGTCACAGTGTCCGCAGTACCAGAAATAAGACTTTGTTTAGACCTCGAGGATCATTGTCTTCCTATTTTGTAGGCAACCGCAAGGTGTCATCGAGTTTATGTATGACCCACTTGGTCTCTGCAACAACTTCTCGATGATTCTTTGCAACTTTTTCATCCGTTGTTGATGTGTTGGAGCAACACAGCAATATAATTATATTTTAGGTGAACAAGTCGCCTTGTATTAAGTAGAACATACGCATTAGTAAATCATTTAAATGCCATAATTCTTAACTCATTAGTTATTATTACCCATCTCTGGGTTTTCTAGTATAACGTGAATCTCTATGTACATACCCCCGCAAACTTTTGTTTCAATTACATGTTGCATGTTTAAAAAATCTGTAAAAATTATGTTGCATATGTGCATGCATGTTATTAAGTGTATGCAAGTATGTTGCATGCACTTTGTACACCCAACAACTACACAACATTACAACGATCATACAACAGTCGCATAACATTATGATCATATTCAATGGTGGTGATCATGTTGGACCTTGTGTTAACTTTTATGTTTTAGCCATGTAACCACCGATACCACATGATACACGTTAAAAGCCGCTAACTATTCAAATTTTCAGGTTAGAGTTTAGAACAACAAGGAGTGTACGTAGGTTGGTTGGCTGGTTGGTTGGTTGGCTGTATGTGTAGCTCTAGTCGGTCGGTCGTTTAAATAATTTTTAAATGAATTTTTTCTTTTTAACGTACGAGTTTAAAAGCAAAAAAAAAAAAAAAAATTATGCGAACAAAACCTAAAAGTGTCAGTGGCGCATATTTGTTTGCTTGTTTATTCGTTGGTGTGTAAGTAATACATCCTCCAACTATTTTTGAGCTTAAGTTAAGGTTGATTGTTTGGAGTGGTACTTATGGTGTCATCTTCTGGAAAAAAATTACAAAAAATTATACGTATTATTAGACTGACACAAGTCGTGCACGATTTTGATTTTTTTTTTCATCTTTTCATGGTTTTGGTGTTCCTTTGTCGACAATTGTTATTAAAGTATTTTTTTGTTGTTGTGTTTTTTAAATTTTAATTTTTTTATTATTGTCTGCAGCATAAACGTCAAACCAATAACAATAGAAGAGATCAAAACCTGAGGAATAATAAAACAAAAATAGAAACGAAAACAAAAAAAACTTCTTAACCAACTGCCACATCTCATTGTCGTACCGTGGCACTATTGAGTGGCAGTTATATTTTAGTTGCCGTTGTTGTTGTTGTTATCGTTACAAGTGAGTTTTATGTCATTAATGAAAAATATGATTATCTGTGGAAACATTAAAAATATATTTTATGTTCGAATTGCAATTACAACAACAACTACAACAACTTAGCAACTGACTGCCTAAATCACATATTCACACAAATTTTTGTGGCATGTTTTTCTTAGTACTCATATTTGGTGAAACAGAAGACATGTAACGCTGCGTATTAAGAGGTTATTTAAACTCAAATATATTTTTTGCTGCAGTAGATGATTAATCCACTGTAGCTTCCTCCACATGCTTGCTAATTGCTGGTGATCTTTACTTTAACATTGTAATTTTCCCAGTAGGTGGCGAGTTTTCCTGATCATTCATCTGATGTTTGTCATCATCGCCAGAGGTATGCGGGAAGGGCTTCTTCTTTATTTTTTAGATGGAGTTGTCTGGAGGGAAGTTGAGTCCTCTTTTTTTCAAGCATTCGAAACCACAATTAAATTTTGTTCGTCATGTCCTTTACTGCGGCTTGAACCTGGGTCGTATGTGTTGTTATGCGTGCACTTTAACCACCATACCACGCCACCTACAGTTACAGATATCGCTTGATAAATTCGATGACGAAAATATTGCACGTAAATATGGCTTATATCCGGAACGTAATCTTATAACATTGACTTAATGTGGCTGAAATTCTTTTATTTGAGCACTGCTTCAGGACCAGTGCTGGCAATCTATAAGGGTCAGAAGACTTGTTAAGGTTGAGATTTGCAGGAACCCTTTGACTTCATATAAGATTTTACAATAGTTATTAGGCCTTGCACGCCAGTCTTATAGGTTGCCTGATTATTGCAGTGTGTTTCAGCCGGAGGTTATGGCCATATTGAAGACCGTGCAATGCTTGGTGGACGGAAGGATTCTCTCTGAGAATCGTTCGATCTTTTCGGACAGTCGGGCTGCGATAAGGTCTTTCGCAAATGTCACCTCGACGTATGTCGACGCTCAATATCGTTGACAGCATGAGGGCACGTGCGGTATCAACAGGCTCTGCTGGACCACCCTCGACGAAAGGAGGACTAAATGTCTTTTCTCACTAAGTTGAGTGGCCTTACACCGCACAATTGCGGTCCTAACGGGTTACTGTCTGATTGGGAAGCATGCCGATAGACTTGGCATTCCCTCGAATGATTTTTGCAGGAGTTGTGGTTCCGAAGAGGAGGAGGAGACTGTCTTTCACCTTATGTGTCAGTGCCAGGCTCTTGCTGCCAGAAGACGTAAGTTCTTGGATTCCGAATTTTTGTCATCTTTGACTGAACTCTCCGGGATAAAGGTGGCCGTGATCGCGAGATTTATTTTAGAGGCTAAAGGGTTTCTTATGGAGACTGTTTGATCCCCGGGTTGACATTTATGCATATGGCTTCACAATGGGTCAAATATCTGGCCTAAGTGTGACTACTTCCCTTTAGAACGGTCCATCACCTTACCTAACCTAACTTAACCTAGGCCTTGCACGTAGATTTCGAACTGCGCAACTTTTTGTGCTTTAGTGTCGGTTATCACAGTATACTGAAAATATGAGCTTATGATATTTAACGGTAGGTTTTGGAAGTACTATACAGACTTAATTGCTGCTTCGTTTTTTTCTGCTTCGTTGGCTGTCTTGTTGGTCTTTCATTGGATATTTCTTATAGTATTTCCTCTTGATCATTCTGACTTGTCTTTCTTTTCTTCCCTTAGTTTTTCTTTAGGCGACATAACGGGAGCAAAGTGAGTTTTACACTTTGCCTTAATTTTAGAACTCGTGGGTCTAGCGATCGTCAATTTTGGACTAATATTCTTTAAGTTTGGCAAAACACTATTACATTCGAATATAATCGGAATCTCTTTGGGGGTTCATAACGTTGATTTGACAACACTTCTTTATTTGGCAACCGATTTAATAACTGATAATTGCTTTGTATTTAGTTTGGTTTGACATTTAATTATGGATAGACTTACACCAGAGAAACGCTTGCAAAGTGTTAAGATTTTTGAATTGAATTTCCGTTCCAAGTTTTGTTCTCCAATGAAGACCATTTTTGGTTGAGTAGGTACGTATATAAGCAGAGTTTTCGCATTTGAAGAGAGACAGAAAGGTACTGTTTGGTGTGTGTGGGGTGATTGGGCAACCGTACTTTCGGGTTGGGGGTTGATAATTACAATAATAATTTTCCTCTTCTTCTTTTTAGTACAAAATGAATTATGGTATTTGACTTAAACTAAAACAGGTATGGAATACTTAAAAACTAGGGTGGCCAACGTAAACAGTGTGCTCTATGAGCTGGCGGAGTCATTGATTCATATGGTATGTCTTCAAATACGATGAACGGTATAGGGTCATGAGTTAAATTTTTTTGTACCTCAGTTAGCTGCAATTAATCTTGATTTTAACAGGATGGAGCCACTTGCCATACAGCGCTCGATACAATTGATTTACTCAAAGAAACTTTTGATGAAAGAGTAGTTTCACATAATGATCCAATTATTTGTGATTTAACCCCATTGGATTATTTTTTTGTGTAATGTAGAGTCACTTGTCTACAGAGACAATTGAACACCTAGAAATCAACATTCGAAGAGTTATTATCGAAATACGGCCACATATGCTACGTTAAGCTTATGAAATTTGGTGTTCCAGATTGTGCCTTGTACGCGTCGGATGTGGCACCCATCTGGCCCGTATTTCAACATTAATATCAGAAAATTTTCTATGCAACAAAGCCTGTTCAATTTATATTAAAAATATATTTATTTTTTAATTACGTATTTGTATTTTGTGTAATCAAAATTTAAACTTAATTAGATGACCCGTGCGAATATTTCGCACCCATAGTAGTAATTTTATAATTTAATAATATTTCTTGAAAACAATCTTTGAGGTTATGATATGATTAATGTTTATTTTTTTCCCGTTTGAATCTTTAGCAGAAAAAAATTCATTTGAACTCACGTACTCGTGAAAATATTCATACAACTGTCCATGAGAAAAACTGGTAAATACAATCCTGCCTTTTGAAGAGCTTGGCCTTATGCCTGTTAATAGACAGCGGAGGCAACTTTCATAGGAATTTTTTTTTTATCATCCGAAAAGACAGTTGGTTGAGAAGATTAGCTGCAAAGCATATAAAGTTTGACATTATATATGAAACAACCCTGTATTAATACACTTGATAAACAAACACTGCATTGCCGACGAATTGAATGATATAAATGCAAATGACGGTGGTTTTGATAGAAAACATACACTTGACACTATAAATTAAACAACCGAGTGATAATACTTTTGACAAGACAAACACTGCATAGTCGACAATAGTATTACCAAAAAACGGTTTTTGCAAAAACAAAATAATATATGTTATGTTAAATTGTAATACAGAAAACTATAAACCTTGAGGCTTTAAAATGTATTTTTTTAACGAAAACATTAACTTCCAAACTTCTCACTATTTTTTGTCATTAGAGTAGAAGATTATCTTTAAAATAAATCATCAATCATTAATTTTGATGCAGTAATACGGAAGATACTTCCAACCGACAAAAAATACCTTTTAGAAATAATATATATATGATTCGATGATCACCCGATCTCAATCTGGTGCGCATCGCAATGTGAACTGATGTGTGAGACTGTTTTACTGCCAAAAAGGTTTTAAAAAATATTAAGTTTAAAAATTATGAAATTAATTAATTTCGTTAAACTCCATAAACTGTCTCAACCGATCATGTTCGTATATTTCATTAGCTAATGAATATAAGAGATAGACATTTTTCTGTTTTCTGAGTGGAATTTTTGCTTTTATTTAAATAAAATAAATTAAATTATGTATTCGCCAGTGCTGTTTACAACCTCTTCACATCTCGCGACCAATTTATTGCAGTCGTTCCGCTTAAAATTTACCAGACTGGGCAATAGGAAAAGTTGTTGAATTGGGCTTCTCTTCAGTGTTGAAAGTAACGCCACTCATATGAGATTATAGGGTATTTAATACCTTGATACCTTACCTCGCTATCCAACTTGTTTCTGTAAATTTAAATTTCTTAATTCGCTTTTTATGTTTAAAATAATTTTTTTACTTCATTTTTTTAGAAATATGTTTTGCAGCGCTAAGTTGAAATCATAAACACTATTATGTGGAAACATTGGTATTGTAGTGAATTAAATTTTTTTTTTCATCTCTCTCTCTCTCTTTCTCTTTCATCCTGGTTATGACTTGATATTTTTCTATTTTTTCTTTAGTCGTGTAAATACGTATTAAATTACTTGCCACCATTAACTACACTCGATACTTTTAATGATTTGCCGGCATATCTATGCCGTATTGCACTTACTCAAGGTGGGAGTTAAGAAAATCCTATAATTTAATATGAAGTATGTAATGCATTGCAAACTAAAATAAAAAATAATAATAAAAAATACAAATAATTAGATGTTTATTAAAATCGTTGTCTATATACGAGGGCAACAATACCAATTTATAGTTCAATTAAGATGTAACGCTTACGGCAAATATCATTGTTTTATTGTTCTAACAGAAAGTGCTAATTTAATTTAAAAAAATTATTAATTTGATAAATTGCGAAAAGCAGACACAAAATAAATAACTGGTGTGTATATGCAAATAAAACCAAGTAAGGTAAGTCAGTCAGCACCTTTTAAAACATTTCATTGAGTGTTAAGATAACATGTACATACATGGACCAAAGAATACCAGCTAATATTTTTGTCTTGGGGTTTAAAAATGTTTACTTACTTTTAAGTTCCAATAAGATATACATATAGGGCGGGCCATCTATCAGTTTAAATTAGAACCAGCGGTTATTTCATATCTGGCAATGCTTATGTCATTCTATTCTGTCACAAAATTCAGTATATTATCTCCACTGAACGAAATGAATCGATTTATGCTTGAGCAACGTTGAGATCTGTTGTAAATTGATTTTCAAAACAAACGCGGAAATTGCAAAACAAATTAAAAGAAGAAAAAAAATTGTAAAGGTCGTCTTTTCGAAAGAAGCTCATTTTCGTCTTGTAAGAAATATTGCCGTATTTTATGCCGATCGCAACCAAATTATTTTAAATTGGACGTTTACCGTTAAGGTAAAATGTTTACTTAACCCCATAGCTTGTGCACTCGAGCGCCCTAAACAAACCAAACTGTGCAAGCTCGAGATAATTCGAAATAGCAATTCGAAAAGAAGGATAAAAAAGTCGATGTTTGTGTAGCATTACAATATTAGAATCTTTTCTGCCATATGGATCAAAATCCAAAATTAAAATAAATATTTTGATTAATTTTGTATTTTTGTATTTTTTTTCCCAAGACAATGTTCTTAAGTGTGTTTTTTTTACATAAAAAAAAAGATTTCTTTTTGCTGGTTTTTTCATAAAATCTGTGAATTAAGGGGTTAAGACGGTTTTTATTTTTACTTAATTTTTTATTATTCCACTTGGGAATATAGTGACCTCCACAAGAAGCAACACAGATAGTTAAAATTCCAATCCAGGGCAGGTCTAACAATACTACATACATACATACATCGTAAAAAATGCTCCATTCCTCTTCATTCCCTTCTTGCGATTTGCCTTGTTCAACTACGCAATAAAACTTTGATGCTTTTGGGCTATGCTTTTAAACATAAGCTATGTTTTACTTCCATACAGCAGATTGACCTTAATGCATGAATTAAACATTTTCTGCTTGATGTTTTGGGATAATGCATTGCTCTCCATATTCTATTCAGGCGAACTAGATTTCTTCGGCCGCTTGGAGACATCGTCATTCACACCATTGTCAGTAGACATCATGCAACCCTGGTAATAGAAATTTTTCACAAATAGAAAGGTCTGTGAGTCTATTATCGGTGATGTTGTTTAAGCCCATTGAAAAACTCTTACCAATATTCAAATCCAGATCAAATTTTTTCGCAGTGGTAACCATGATAGTTGAGTTTGTTCCCATGTCGGAAAATATGTGTGACAGTTAGCATATATCGTCCGCATATTCACAGTTTTCCAGCTGTTTATGCAAGTCCCATACGACCCCTTTATTCTTTTGATAAAGTTTTAGCATAATTACGTAAGCTATTACTGCAGAAAGTAGTGGGAATATCCTCGTTTCACTTCAGTATTTGTGTGAAACGGATAGCTCGCAGAGTTGGAGTACATCACCTGGATCATGTGTATTATTTTTCGAAGAATGCCTTTAGCTTCCGAAATAGATTTTTGTTTTATGAAGTCAAAAGATAGTATATACTGGCGTTCATCATTCAATGGACCACTCAATCAGATTTAAATATGATGCCCAATTATAATAATTGCCCTCTCCCGAATATATTTATTGGTTTAATAGTGGCTAGATCCAAAGCTCAATGACAAAATTTGAGGTTAATACCAACATATTTACTTTATAGTCATAAACCTGAGAACCAAATTAATAAAACCATAAAATATCAGCATAAAACCAACAAACACTAATCATTGACATATTTACGTACATACACGTATTTTACAATATTAAGTATTAAGAATATTTTATTGCATCCTTTCTATTGTATCGGGTGTTTTTTTTTTAAATCACACAAGTTTAAATTATAATAAAACAAAGATATATAATTGATATATCAATGAAACGAAAAAACAAAACAAAAAAAAATCCAATGTGTACAGATCAAAGAAACAAAATCCATCGTTTTGGAACTTAAAGTCAGCAAGATTAATTTAAACTATAACGTTCACCCATAACCGAATAGAAGCTGCGTAGATCAAGCCAATACTCTACGAATAATAGATCAATCTATAGAGTCACGTACCCCCTATATCTACTGTTCGTCGATTTCGAGAAAGAATCAGACGAACTTCAATATGAAAAGCACCGAGAACAAAATGAGTACCTCAAAAAATAATTCGAATAATTAGAGTGTTGTACGAGGATGCAGAACTTCTAGTTCTTCACAACGGAAAAATCTGTCAACCATTCAATACCAATGCTGCAGGTGCACAATTATTTAGGAACTAAATTGGACAATCTAACATGGAAAGAAGCAAAATCAACAGCGGTAAACTGTGTGAAAGCCATATGCTCCTAAGACCAGTAAAGTCAGTTGCTTTACGTGAGTACCTGCCGCAGGACTTTATCTCACGGTGCTAAAGCAAGAGTAAAAACAATGCGTCCACCAACGCCTAAATCTATGATAAAATCACCAGTGAGTACCAATTCGAGGCGTCGGAGACGATCTAAACTCCTACCGATCATTTGGTCACGGCACCAGCTTAAGAATGTAACTCCACACTGAGCCAGCATAGCTCTCCTCGCGATTTGAGTCTAAACCACAACCACCACGGGGCCTCACCGTAGTCGGACAGGGACCAAGTTCCCTGGGTTTTCTGACACCCATGGTACCAGAATTAAGCTTCTGGTCAGCCTTCGTAGCATGATGCTACTACCAGTGTAGGCCTCAAATGACGCCGAACTTGTGGCCAAGATAAAACTGAAAAACACCAAACACGAAACACTGGTAATACCAAGAATATAATATACAGCAAACAGGAACACAGAAATACAGCAAACAGAAACAGCACGATGGCCAGAAACCGGTAAACTAAGGTTCGCAACAGGCCGCAGACCAACCAAACACCAATGCATATTGCCATTTGTTAACAAAAACAAAAACGGCAAAAATGGCAAATCAGTGAGCCCAGTATAGGAAGTGGAGGTACCTTCCCTAACGTTCCGTCTTCTCCTATCAAATATAGCAATAGCAAAAGCGCCCAATCTCCTGAGTCCCCAGTATGAATAATACCCAAACTATCTAGGTTCCTAATGTCATTATAGTTCGGGCAAGTAGTCAGCACATGCTCCAGTCATCAGTTTCCAGCCCATACCATAGTCTGCAGATTCAAAGATGCATTGAATGCTTAAGCCGAAGTCTGGGTGTTTATGTACGAACGTCACGTGCCGAATAAACTCATATATTACCCGCCCATTGTCACTATTTCTCGAACTTGTCTGCAACCTATCTACAAGAAACCCCTGAAAAAGAGCCTTGTACCTATCCCTGCCCATGTGGCAGCCTTTCTTGATTCTGTAGGCAATACCGCAATGATTAGCTCTAAATCAATTGGCGTTGCACCAACAATTACCTGCAAAGCGTCGGTAGACACAGTTCGACACATCGGGACAAATGTCAAGAGCACAATTCTTTGACAAGTGAGAACCTTGCTCCGTCTAACAACAGACATGGCCGTCTCGTAGCACACAGAAGAGTCATACGCTGCACAGTAAACGAATAACCCATTATATATGATACAAACGGCACACCTGGCGAGACCACAGGCACTTTTTTATGCGTCTTACCTTTCTAACAATTGCCGTCAACTTATGCCTAACTCCCAAGAGGAGTAACGGGAAAAAAACAAAATACTGTTCACCATTGACAGTAAAGACAGTCAGAATCATCATCGTTTTTGAAGACATATGGACAAATAACTCCGCCAAACCCATAAAGCGCACCAAACAGTAATTTTCTGTGGATGAAATGGTGTTTCGCCAAAAGTTTGTAGATTATCCTTACACCAAATGCGACAATTCTGCTTATTTACGTACCCAGTAAACCAGAAATGGACTTCATTGGAGAACAGTATTGAACGATATGTTTGAAGAACAGAACTGTTGTTTTGATAAAAAAATTCAATAATTTACAAGCGTTGTTCAGGTGTATGTCTATCCATCATGAAATGTCAAACCAAATTAAACAAAAGCCAATTATCAGCTGTTAAGTCGGTTGTCAAAAAAAAGCAGTGCTGCCAACTCAAAGTTATGGAATACAAGAAAACACCCGATACATATGTATCATATCATAAAATAAAAATAGTCGTAAATTTTTATTTCATTTAATTTACATTTTACAACTATTAAAACTCAATTTTATTAATTGTAAATTATGTTTTGAAAAAACAACAATAGCAAATCGTCTTAGAGTACTTGTCATACTTTTAATAAAAAAGCAATTACAATTGCAACAACACTAAGATAACAAATTATTATGGGACATCAATACTTTGTTGTTGATACTGTTATTGTATTTCTATACACTTTAGAGGTGTGGGCAAATTCTACGTATTCAAGTGTGTTGCATCCATCCACTCCAAAACCAAACCGTTCCTATTCATTGGTAGCCGCTCGATTAAAACGTTCTCTTCTTGTACGAGTATGTCACGTTTAGTGCATTTGCTTTGAGGTCAATTACAAATAATATTAAAATAACAAAAAAAAAAAAAAAAAAAAAAAAAGATATGTATGTTTTATTTAATATTCAATATTCTGTTTTTCCAATTTTAATTATATTTTTGTTGTTCTTGTTGTTTTTTTTTAATAAAACATTAATTATATTAATTGTTAAATTATATTATTTCGTGCAAAAAATCGTGTAGATATAAAGAACTTTAATCATATTCTGTTTCTTTTTTTTCTTTTTTTTTTCTCTTTACTGTTGTGGTTTTTTTATTTGATTTGCTTTTTTTTATTTCATGGTTTTAACGGAAATTCTTGTTTAATAATCATAATTTTGAAAACTTTAAGGAGAAATATTAAATGAAGCGCTGCAGGCGGATTTTGTAAATAGTATTGTAATGATAATAAAAAAGTATTAATTCCATATGACGGTGGTAAAGGAGAAACGATTTCAATTGAGTTGAAAATTTATTTCTCTTTTTATGACTACGGTCACACATTAAGAAATAATAAATGTTTGGTTATATCTTTATAAGGAGGACGGTTGCCAATGAAGTTGTGAATTGGCCAAAAAAATTAACTATGATCTTAAAACGAATTTTAATCGTCTTCATTCAAAAAGATTTGCCGAAACATTGTCGCCTTCAAATTGCTTCTTAGCATCTCGCCTGTCATCGAAGAACACGCGGTCATCAACAGCGATTATGGTACTGCAATGGCACAGGAGAAGAGATAATGCTTAAAGACAAATATGAAGCAAAGAAAGGATTGGGCGACTTCAGGAGAAAGAAATGCCTCCGTCAACAAGAAGCTCTACATAGTCCAGCTATGCTGCGTGAAAGAGACTATTCGAATAAGAAAACCCCATCAATAAGACCAAAACATATTATCATCAGGCACAATTGCAGGACACTTCGACCCATGGGCTTTATTGTGCCCTTTCCGGTTTGCAGTTTATTCAGCAAGTCTGCTGCCTTCCTAATGAACAACTGCGGGTCTGAAACCATAATCGTGGATACGTCACCCAGTGACATTCTATGTTTACCTAAAAACTCCCATCTAGGCCTATCAAGAACCACACATTCACACAATATAGTAAGTATGTGTTCCGCTGTCCTTGATGCATGTGAGCTCATCTGTGATCACTACCCCCTTCAGATGCGCTTTCTGTCCACAATAGCTCGTAAAAAATTATGTTAGAAAAATTGAGTCTGGCCTGCCATACTTAAGAACCTAAGAACCGCCCTGGAGCATTCCAACAATCCAATCATCCGGCCAGTCCTTGATTGGATTGAGAATGGTAATAAGTGGTGCTGCGTAGGTCCGGACCAATGCATTCGATGTTTCATTACCAACTATCACACGGTGTACAGGTACCCAAAACAACTGAACGATATTTGACCAATATGTGACCAATCCAGATGCCATGAGAATCGATTCAAATGCCCTTAAGACAGAGAATATATTAATGGACTCCCCCTTGAGCCCACAGTCTATTTTGATCTCAACAGATGAAGCAATAACCGTGGAAGACACTCAGCAATCATCCCAGTGGGATTTCGTTTGGGTCCATGAACACCAGCATTGACATAGTGATTCATTTTGGAGCCCTCGGTTACCAGTTTTCGCCAAATTTACTACGTACTAAGGACCCATTAGACCAAAAATTCTAGGCCGGGAGTTTAACCCCGAATCTTCAGCCAAAACACAGATTCAAAAGCTTAAAATCCACGACTGAAGATGCCGCCACCCTCATTATATAGATGTGAAGCGGTGTCGAACCAATTATACTCCAAGTTTTTAAATTGAAAAGTTATTGTTAAAACATACTACTTCACGATAATGCCGGGTCAAGTGTTGCACAATTCGTCAATGCCGCACTCCAAAAGCTCGAATAGATGATCTTTCAACATGCGCCGCTCCCTGTCGAACCATAAGAGAACCGTTGCCTTGGACAATGAAAAGGACAGTGGGCGATTTTTGGCAACACTACATTAAAAAATTTGCTGAACGATGGGAGGAGATCGTGGATAGCAGTGGCGAATACATAATTGGTTAATTTATTGTTGCAATCATGGAAACCAGAAATACGCTTTAATAAAATGTTAAAATCTGTAAATATGAAATAAAAAATTCTAAAAAAACAGAAGTTTTTAAGCGTAGTATTTCCTTTCTCTGTAAAAATTATTTAAAAAGGGTTTAAAATGCTCTTTAAATACGAAAAAATTAAGAAAACATGCTCATAAAACGGAAATATGCAAAATAATGCAAAAATATGCAAAAATATGCACTCATAAATCGATGCTAAAATTTATAAAAATTCACGCAACTGATAAATATCTTACATACAACTTGATTGGTTGCATGAAAAAACAAACATGCAATTGCATATATCTGATTTCCCTCGTACAAATTATTTCTATTTATTTTATTGAATTTTCGTCATTCAAACTCTAATAGCAAAGAACATTATATAATATCAAAAGTTCTATGCATACATTATTAATAGCCAACGCATTCGAATAGGGCCTTTAGGCCTTTATTACAAATGCAAACACAAGCATACACATCCACGTGTACTCATTACGTATAAGTAATATTGGCTATTAATTAATGCTTGAACTAAGATCCCTTTTCATTTTTTTAACCGATAATTTATTAATAAATTATTAAATATACACGTATGGTACATACGTACATAAGTATGTATGAACGCATGAAATTTGTAACAAATATATATATTAAAGCTATTGCTATTGTTGTTCTTGTTGTTTTTAACGCAAAACGTCAGATGACAATCAAAAGAAAATTTATTTTACCACAAACAGGAAATGCACTTAAAAATTAAACCAAAAAAGGAGAAAAAGAAAAATATAAGTAAATAAGTAAAGAATGACATCATGATTATTGTGTAAGACGATAAATGTTATAAAAGAAGGGAAAAATAAGGATTTGAATAAGCAGGTAGTATTGCCAGATGTAGTGGAAAATATGTACATGTTTTACTAAAATAGAAGAGTAGAGTAAATCGCACTGAATTTTTATATTCGCCAAAATCTAAGAATTATTTCTAATTTTACATTATTTATGAAATAAATGCAAACACAACAGAAGTGTGTTTGCCCAAAAATCGCTTAAATATAAAAATATTACCAAAAGAAAACAGAGTTGTTGTGGTTTATAAAGTTGGTAACACCAATAAGTACGTATCATTTTACAAAATTCAATGCAAAAAAACTACATTTAAAAGAAAATACGCCACGTCAGCGCCTTTAAAACTGCATTGTGGGATTTTTTTATATTTGGTATTAATGTGTCACCCTGTCAATGCCGTACTTATTTGTGTATTTGGCAGCACTGCCAATTTGACATCTTTGTGTGTTATATTTGAATTAATGGAAATAATCGTCTTGCAGTCACAAAGTAAGGTCGCGTTAAGGCGTGAATAAAGGTGTTCTATAAACGAATATTAAGAAAAAAAAAACTCTAAAACAGCAACAAGGTGGTGATTATTTTATTTTGACGCAATTTAAAAGCACTCAAACGTTTTAAAACAATTTAAAACGTAACATTATTAATTTTTCAGTTGAGTTTCTATGTAAAGATTAGGCTTTATTTCTTTGAGCACACTGTAAAGCATAAAAATCGATGGAAACATCATAGCTAATGTAGTTGGTAAAATCATAAAAAAAAGTTTAAGAAATCTGACGAAAAAATCGATTCTTTTCTAACAGCTTAAGCTAAGGTCACATCTAGAAAATATTTGACCAAAAGTTGTTTTCACTTATATGAAAGAAATTTGAGTAAAATAAGCAAAATTTTTTTTTGGTCACACTATACACTTCTATTTGACCATTTTTGTATAGTCAAATAGCGTCAAATAGAAATAGGAGAAAACATGTTTTCCCTACAGTCACGCTTAAGAAATATTTGAAACTATTGTATTTACTTATTTGTTAAATTTTATTAAACATTACTTCTATTTTATTTTGATTTTTTAGTTTTTTAATACACTAATAATTAAAAGTGATTAAAAATTTATATTAAACGTTGTTTATGTTTTGTATATACTTTTTGAGTGTAGCCAATCTCTATGTTTGAACATCGTTAAAATGATATATTTTGTTAAACTCCAAAATATATCCATTTGTTGGAATAAACTATGAAATTTAGGTTTCATGATCCTTATTTATTTGGAAAACTAAGTTCCATTATTAAAACTTGCGTTTATAGTTCGGATTAGTAAAAGGTAACTTCTTTTCGTTATTACAACCTACTTGTAAAATACACTTAACTTTTTTAAAGTATGGCAATGTCAGAGTATATACCATATACGTTTTTCCGAGAAGAAATGGAAAAGGTAATTAAGAGGTACAAAATCTTATAAATACTAAACCCTATCAGAACAGTATGAAGATTCATATGGAAGAATTCTTCCGCAAAAATAACAAGAGACAGTTGGTGAACAAATTGACCAACGCATATGTATGCTTAGCACACTATCGAAAGGATTTATGAAATATGTAATTGCCTCCTGGTGTATGTATTGAAATTTTCAGAAAAGGAATTTTTAATATCACCTAAAATATAATTGAATATTTATTTGATAATTAAGTAAATACATTTAAATAAATGTATTGGTTGTATATACATAAGTAGGTATATCTGTCGCAAAATGAGTTGTTGCGCTATTAGCTTTATATAAGTCAAGGCGCTTAAATGTATTCTTACGTTTTAACCTTTTTAAAACGTTTGAGTTCATTGGAATTGCGTTAACACAATATTAACACCACTTTGTTCTTGTTACAGTTATACTTTTATTTACTACACAATAACTTTTATACAACTTAGTATTCGCTTATACAACACTTTTATATCCGCTTAAACACTTCTTTATTTTACGACAGCAAAACGATAACTAACTGACGTGTAGGTAAAACAGCCTCTTTATATACCTAATTAAAGTTTGGAAAGTTCCGGAAATGTCTCATATCCTCTATTTTTATCCGTTAATTCAAATGTAAGATTGCGTCACGCAAAGATGATTGAATTGGCAGTGCTGCCAGATACACAAATAAGCTTAAGATTTTTAAAAAATATTGAATTTACAAAACATGTTATGTGCACATAGTATTTTGTTATATATTTCAATTTTTCATGCTACATAACTTAAGCCTAATAATTTTAATGTATTTTATTAAATTTTAACAAAATATCTTATGAAATGCATAGATATCATCTCAATAAAATATCTTAAGTACACTTAGTAAAAAGCAAAACTCAGTATCAAAAAATTGCTTAAGTTAAAAAAGGTGTTGACTAAAAAAAAATTAAAAATAATTAAAGATATACATTAAAAAAATTATTTTTTAACTTTAAATTCTCTTTTGTGCGTAATTTGTTGGCATAGTTCTGGCAGTAGGCAACACAGCCTCGTACAGCTTTTATTTTCCACTGTTCGAATTGCAAACTATATGTAAGATCAAATAAATATTTACCCAAAAATTAGGAAAATATTTGACACTGTGTTGTCACGTTTAAGGCATTCTTGTTTGATGTAAAATAATTTTATTATCCCCACATCAGTTGTTTTTTTTTTGTTTTCTGCTCAAAATTATTTTGTGGTCACACTACGGCAAAGAAATATTTTATGTTTTTCGTCAAATATTTGCTAGATGTGACCGTAGCTTTAGCAACATGATACTATTAGTTACGAATTTATGCTTTCAATTATCGCCTAGTGTAGGTGATACTAGCGACGATCAACGATAGTGACACTACACCAAGATTTGGCAAAATTCGAAAGACGATATCAAGGATTTTGGGACGAGGGCATGATGAGTAACTCCAAAGAGTGAAATAGATCCTAAACAATACAAACGACTCAGCTAAGTTATGAAAACTATTAAAAATTATACAAAAATTATTTTATGCAGTACCACGAAAAGTAGAACCTATCGTAAAAAATTGAGTGCATATATCGGAATACAGCGCCCCAAATCTTCTAAGAAATAGGTTTTAGTTGTTCTGATCCAAAACTGTGCATACTTACATATATTACGAATAAGAATTTAAAAAAAACTTTTTTATCCATAAAATGTAAGTATCGTTTCTTAACTCCTTTGAATTTAAAACCCAAAATAAGATATTTCTATGGATACGACTGTTGCTTTTCTTAAATTTTTATGACTAAAATACGTAGGGATTTTCGTAGAGGAAATATTTTTAACGTGTGGGGAAAATCTCATTTTTTTTAGTAAGTGTAGGTATTTTTAGAAAAATTTTCTGATAACACTGTTAGCAAGTATACTAAAAATTTTGTTATACGAGTAATTTGTAGCTTTTTCTATTTTATCTTCTCTTTCCTTCTTTATGACGTCATGTATGGGTGCATATGAAATTTCTAGCAATATACCAACCCCAACTACAAACACATAAAAAACAAAAATATATTGTTACTGTTTTATGCTCACTTTCTCTTTCTCTTGGTTTTATTCATGACGTCATGGTTGCACGTGTTCAATTGTAATAAAATGAATCTGTGATAAAAACCGAGCACTAAATTATCTATAAAGGTAAAGGTATTTTTATAAATACATGTGTTTACACGAGTATACATGCATACACACTTCTGTAGAAAATTAGAAAAAAAAAAACGACCCGGCCGGTGGAATACAACGAAGCTTCCGTATTTACTGTTTGAAGTTATTCGAATTATACAAAAAATGTTATTCTGTCAAGTACAGCTTCCGATGATTTTGATAGACCCTTGGTTACCTATTCCACTATGGCTTTCAGTTACCCGGGAAAATAAAAGAATTTCTAGGTAAGATTTTCTAGGGTTTCATTACATTTTTGGGTTGAGCTACTGGGGAAAATGAGGACTGTTTACCTCTGGGTATTCCTGTACTCAAATATGAAGCCATAAATCTAGAAGGTCTTACCTAAATTGCTACCAATGCTGCTGCCATCAACAGGGAGGGATACTTAACAACTCTATACTATTGCAACTCGGATTCTTTTGTGGTAGAGAACTCGAAAGCTCAATTGTTGCACGCTTTGTGCGAGTATAATAACCCAAACAGCTTCCGTGTGTGTCCCGCTTTGTTAAAATGGTTTATAAACGTTTAGTGATGAATACCACGACTGCATCGACTTTGTAGTGATGACTTGACTTAAGCGATGTGCATGTTTATCAGATTGAAGACGAGCAGCATAGTCTGTGATGCATTTTGATCTTTTCTATAACAGAAAATCAAAATATGACGGTAATATTCCGATTTTTTGACTTCTTGGATATACAGGACGCCTTTGAAAAAATAGGCTTTGACCCCATTTTTAGTTCGCTGAAACGAAAAATGGTGGAAAAGTCGATTATAGCTGGTACCAGTTCCATACTAAGGAGTAGTAGCATCAGCTCGTATCTTGATAGGGAGGAATCCTTTGTGATGTCGCTTAGGGTTATTTTCTCTATTGTTATGGACGGTAGTAGTTGATGGCTTGCTAATCACGTTGGCACAATGTGGTATCAGTTAGATGGTTTATGCTGATGACCTCGTTATACGTACGTTGTGTGACCTAACGAGGACGACCCTGGGCGATGTCAAATTGGTGCTCGCAGGAAAGGCTCTCGGTGGAACCCTCAAAAACGGTTTTGGACCTTTTACAAGGAGATACAAGCTATAATGTAATTGTATTTCTTTTATTTGTACCACCATCAACTTTTTTAAGGGGCTTTTGGGCAAGTTGCTCCTCTTACGGTAAGACAAGGGGTATTTGGCCGCGAATGGCTCTATAGATATATATCGCTATTATGCGGCCCATTATCACTTATGCGGCGATAGCTTGGGGGAGATAGGCTGAGAAAGCTTCTACCGTGAATAAATTAGGCAGGGTACAGAGACTTCCCTGCTTCGGTATAACTGCGGCTCTGAGAACATGTCCAAGAGCGGACTTAGAGGCTTTGGTTAGTTTGATACCGCTTCACATTTTTGTGAGGTTTGACACCGCTTCGCATATATGAGGATGGCGGTATACTTGACGGCAAGTTTTTCGCAAATGGACCTCGAAATGTGTCAGGAAGTTTGTTTATTCTACGCAGGGTGGTCAGAGAACCATTTTCAGTCTTGGATGTTATGCCTTTGGATCTATTCTTTGGCAGATTCAGCGTTAAATTCCCAGTCTAATGGGGGCTTAGTAAGTTTGATCCAAACTGGTATACCAATGACTCAAAAATGAACGACTGTGTTAGTGATGGTGTTCATAGGCCCAACCGAGATATGTCGATAACACTTGGAAGACCACTGAGTGTCTTCCAGGTTAAGATCATTGCCATACGTGCATAGATCAATTTAGGCAGTGGGCTCAAGGCTAAGACCATACATTCTTACATACTCTGTCAGCCAAGCTGTCTTTAGGGAAATTGGCTTGCATGGTATCAAATATTGATACGATACGTTGCAAAGGCTTTCGCTTAGAAATAAGATCCAGTTGTTTTGGGTACCTGGACAATGTGGATTTGCTAGAAAATGTTCCATGATACCCTATACCGGTTCGAAACTTTACTATGCAGCACCATTTACATTAAACAAGGATTGCCAGATGCTTGGAATACTGGAATGTTTAAAGGGGACTTCGCCACATACATATAGGTCTGACAGGCAGACTTGAAACTCCTGAGATTTTTTACGGGTCGTTGAATTATTCTGAAGTTTAACGAGAGACTTTGCCATTCATTTTAGGTTATGCAGATAAAATTCGTAAATTTTGGAATATGAGTACAGTAAAAAGCTTTGTATAATGGAGACTTCCATCTGTTATATGAACAAATAACATAGACATCCCAAATGATCGAGTGCATTTTATTTTGCATCAAGAATTACAGGTAAAAAAACTTTCTGCAAGATGGGTGCCTCACTTGAACGAAAACTTCTTAAGCTTATTTAGATCGATTTGAGCATAATAAAATAGACTTTAAGCGTCGTTTTATAACTATTGATGAAACATGGATCCAGCACTTTAGAGCAGAGACAAAAGTACAATCCAAACAATGGACTGAAGCTAGTGGAAATGCACCAAAGAAGACAAAAACAGTTTAATCGACTAGTAAGGTCATGACAACGTTTTTCTGGGATTACAAAGGCATTTTATTGATCGACTATCTTCAAAATGGTAAAACAATAAATTCAGAATATTATTGTAATCCTTTGGGTCAAATGAATTCGAAAATTCAAAGAAACGCAAAAAAGAGTGTTTTACCAATGGCAAAATTCAAAGAATTGAAGTACGAGTTGTTTGATCACCCAACTTATTCTCCTAAGTTAGTAAGCGTTTTACCTCGAATGAGGCCGCAATGGCAGCTTTAAAAGATTATTTTGAGGAGCCTTAGTAAATTTTAAGAAATTAATTCACTATATTTGCCCTAAAAGAAGCAAAAGAAGTCAAGATGATAAAATCTAATTTTTCAATTGCATAGCATTGACGTCGCGCTATTCTTGTTGTTGTTATGTGTGCATTTTGAATAAGTATGAGATTTTCAAAGATAACGCTTGACGCACTGATGTTGATAAATATTAGCTCAATATCGATGAAACTCATATTTTTAGGAATACCATAGTGACTTTCTTATGAGTCATAATCATAATCAAATAAATCATCCATGAAATTTGATTGAATACCGATACATTGCAAAGCTTATGCGAATGAAAAAACTGCTTTTTGCACATTTATTTTTCTTTCGCATTGTTTTCTGGTCAATTTGAAACGTCATTGTTATGAAGTCACAACACGCACACTTTAAGCTTCAACCACAACAAATTTTTTCTTGTTCAATGTATTACTCGTAAGTGTTGTCAATTGCGCATGTCATTATTTTTTATACGATACAAGAGTATTTTATAAAAAAAAGCTACAAAAAAGCTTTTTTTAGCAATCAAACCGTGGAAATGTTTCGATTAAAATAAAAATATTTTACTTTGAGTGTGGTTTTGTTCTTCTTCTCTCTCTCTCTCTCTCTCTCTCTCTCTCTAGTTTTCTTTTAATCACATGTGTGCGACGGTGACGACTTGGCTATGTGGGCTAAATTTACTCAGATGGAAAATTATTGAAAGTTCTTTTGAGATACCCCCTACTCTAAACTCCTTTTAATGACGTTGTACAATAAAATTGTGATTATTTTCGTTTTCAACACAAGCTTAGTGTGTAGGGAATATAAAATACAAAAGAGTGGGGTCTGTCAGAAACATTTTACCCCACAATTTGTTGGTTGATTTTATTTTTACGAATATGATGTACAAATGAAAATAACAACTAATGACGTCACTCCTTTTAATGACGTTGTACAATAAAATTGTGATTATTTTTGCTTTCAACACAAGCTCAGTGTGTAGGGAATATGAATTGCAAAAAAGTGGGGTCTGTCAGAAACATTTTTCCCCCACAATTTGTTGGTTGATTTTATTTTTACGAATATAATGCAAAAATGAAAATAACAACTAATGACGTCACTAGTTTTTAACATCTGAGATACTCGAAAAAAATAGTTGCAATGAAGAAAAGAAATAAAGAAACTAACCAACGAATCAAGCAGTCAGACAACAATAGTCAGCTCTATCAGGTAATTATGTTTGCGATTATTACATTCTATATTGTTGTGTTATAGGCTATTAATTTAGTAATGAAGGTGGGTTGTTATTAATGGAACGAAGAAGAAAAAACTTATTTGTTGGACGTAATGAATGTGAAAATAAGAAATAATTAACGAAAAAAAAAATCTTTTTGTTATTTCACATAAGTATGTTATCGAGAGTAGAAGGCAATAAGCCAACTTATTACTCATACGTCTAGAAGGGTTTCATATGATATGTAAAGATTAAATATGAAACAGTTTGTTTAGTTTTAATTTTAATTTTTAACTCAGACTGTCTTGTTGTTTCTTTTTCCAGGTTTACTTAGGTTCGTTTGTTAGCTGTCCTATAACTAACTGACTTTGCTCCAACGAGTAGGTTCCGTTATGCTACCATACTTTCACTCTCGTGCTAAGGTAAATTATGGTCATTTAAAGGGTACGCCACCTAACGCCATCTTCTTTCAACTAGTGCTTATTTCGTGAATGGTAACACTTAGCTCATGTCTGATTTGACAGATAATTAGTTTTATACTTCCGCTGAACGAATATGGTTGTGTATACGCAGAAGATGCCGATTTTGCCAAAAAAATCATCTTTTCAGATGAAGCTCATTTTGATCTTGGCGACAACCAAGACGAGTCACTGTTTGGTGTATATTTTGGTCCAGAGGCATAATAGGGCCATTTGTCTTCGAAAATGAGAAAGGAGTGGCCGTTACAGTCAATGGCGATCGTTATCGGGCCATGTTAAACGAATTTTTGTTCACAAAAATCGAAGAGGAGGATATTAGCAACATTTGGTTTCAACAGGACGGCGCTACGTGCCACACAGCCGAAGCTACACTCAATGTTTTGCGCCCTGTTTTTGAAGATCGCATTATCAGCCGCAGATCTGATGTCGTTTGGCCACCTCGGAGCTGCGATTTGAACTGTTGGACTATTATTTGTGGGGTGCCGTCAAAGATAAGTGTTACGCCAACAAGCCAGAGACTATTGACGTTTTAAAGGACAATATTCATGAAGCCATTGGTGAAATACAGCAGCACACAATCGATAATGTGCTTAAAAATTGAACCGATCGTGTAGGCTACTGCATGGCCAGCCGAGGCAGCCATTTGAATGAAATTATTTTCCATTATTAACCGGAAGGATTGTACTTTCAAATAAAAAAAGATATTTGAGAAAATATTCAGTAGTTTTTTTTTATAACATTTTCAAAAAAAAAAAAAAAAAAAATTGATTTGGCGGACCCTCTATTTCAATCATTCAGTTCATTTTATGAAGGCATAAATTTTGTTCCTTGGTTTGACTTCTACGACAAATATTTCCGATTGAGCAAGGACACACAACGTCGGGCAATAATAATGCACTCAATCCCGACTGTAGTCTAACAACATCTTAGATGGTTCAGTACTTAGCTATTCATAGAATACTCCACACACTATTCGAAAACACAATAAAAATCATAAGAAACTTTCAAAGCACCCGGAGAAAATTGTAGACAAAACAAATCTCTTGGAAGTTAAAGCGTAAATCACTGATTTCTTAACATTGAGTTGTTTGAACGTAACAGAACTTTGGATAAGAATTTGTATAGTAGCTAGGATATGTTATGGTTCTACGTTCCCTTAATTTAACATAATAAAAGAAATTTACGAAAAACTGATCGCAGTTAAATTTAATTTAATCTGATCAGAGCTTTTTGTAATTTTCTTTCGATGATCTTATAACATAGAGCTGAAATAATACAGGCTATAAAACAAGGCGTGTGGCAACACCGCTGACACTTTTGTTCTAAAAAATATGTAAGTGCTATACCTTAAACTTTACACATATAACCGACAGTAAGCAGCAGACAGCAAAATGTCAAAATTATAATACATACATATGTTTGTATGAAAACATTTACTATAAATGCAGCACAGCAATAACCAAGACAAAAAAAATATGTGATATCAATACAATATAAAATTAAAAAAAAAGAAAACGTAAAAATATATTTATGTTATTAATTAAAAAGTTGTGAACACATAATTTCATTAATTTTTACATTTTTGTGTTGTATTTTAAAAAAGCGATTTTATTTTGGTGGATTTGAAAAGCTTGAGTGTCTCCACTGAAAATATTTTTCTATAACAGATATCTTTATGACAAATAAAGCAGATGACATTGAAACATATTTTTATTGCTGCTGCTGCTGATTTGAAAGTATTTATGAAGACGGTAGTACAGCAGCAAATGTTGCCAACAACAACTAGCTGCCTGCTTTCATGCTGCTTGCTGTCGGTTATGTGCTTAATGTTTTACCTTTTTCTTGAATTATAGCACCAAATCAAGGGGCAAAATATGACGTTTGCGAGATTTCTAGTGCATGTAGATCACTAGATTTTCGCCTTATGTGAGACCCAGGTTTCTGAAAATGCTGATCCACAGGATTTTCATATCCCTGGGTATCACCTTCTGTCCCTTTTTAATTTTCATAGGGGTCTTGCTATGTACATTCGCAATGAAGTTGTGTACCAATGCCAGCAACCTCTTGGCATGTATGATGCGGAATTTAACTGTCTATGGGTTAAGTTCAGAATCAGGGCACATCTTTTCCACTTCGGGTTTTTGTATAGAAGCCCAAACGCGGGAAGAGAGGTTACCATATCTGGCTTCGACTCTTTTTCCGACTCAATATCGAGTATCCTTTCGAATTATCCGAACAGTGAAATTGTTGTTGCTGGTGATTTCAATGTTCATAATTCGCCTTGGTTACGCCATTCAGGCCGTACAACTCCGGAAGGCCAATGCGTTGAGTTATTTGCCGCGCACAATCACCTTGCGCAATTAGTGAATGAACCTACACATATATCGTGTGTAGATGGGCACCAGAACAATACCCTCGACCTTTTCCTCACTACACACCCTGAAAAGTATGTAGTTAAGGTTCTTGCACCTCTCGGAAATTCGGATCATTGCACAGTTTCTGCCTCATTCTCGTCCACCGCTCTTCGCGAGGTTCCACCCATGGCTACGGAACGCTCTATTTTTAACTACGAGGATGCTCGTTGGGCTGAGCTGAACGATTTTTTTGGGCATTTTAACTTTGTTTCCTTGACTCAAACGTCGATGCCATGGCAGAAATGGTGGTGAATATAATAAGGCTAGGGATGGATATTTTCATCCCATCCAAAAAGCTTTCGATTAAACCCAGAAACAAATCTTGGTTTAACCTGGCGTGCAAATTGGCAGTCAGATCCAGAGAGGAAGCATTCAGGAATTGGCGCAATAACAAATGTGACCACACTGATTTGCTTCGCAAACAGGCGAGATCTTCATGTGCCGCACTACTTAGACGCGAAAAGGCTTTATACGAGCAGCGCCTTCGTGCTAAGGTTCTTACCTTTCCGCGGGGAAGTAAAAACTTTTGGTAATTCGTTAAAAGGCTGAGGAACAACGCTAGTTAGGTTCCTGCTCTTATAAAGAATGACCACTCATTCACGAACCCGGTTGAAAAGGCAAACCTTTTGGCCGAAATGTTTGCAAGTAATTCTCACTTGCCGGAGAGCGTTCAACCACTGCCCGAACTTGAAAGAGTATCAGTAACTATGCCTAGTATATTCTTTCGAGCTCGTGCTGTAAAAAGGGTTCTTGCAAATCTCAACGTTAACAAGTCTTCTGGGCCGGATGGCATACCAGCACTGGTCCTGAAGCAGTGCTCTTCGACGCTTGCGCGTCCATTAGCTCACCTTTTCAGTGCGTCATATCGCGCCGGTATTTTTCCATCTTGCTGGAAGGTTGCTAATGTAACGCCAATCCCCAAAAAGGGCGAGGCTAGTAACCCTGAGAACTACCGTCCAATAGCAGTTTGTTCCACACTCTCCAAGGTTATGGAGAGTATGATTAATCACCACCTTGCGGGATATCTGGAGTCCAACGATTTACTTAGCGATCGTCAGTACGGTTTCCGAAGGGGCCGTTCTACTGGTGACCTGCTGGCGTTGCTCTCGGAGAAGTGGAACAAGTCCATTCATGGTTTTGGCGAGAGTAAGGTTGTGGCACTGGATATCTCAAAGGCGTTTGATAGAGTTTGGCACGAGGCTCTCATTTCGAAACTTAATGCTTTTGGTGTCGGTAGTCACTTCTCTCGATTTATATCGAGCTTTCTCAGAGATCGCTCTATAAGAGTGGTTATAGATGGGGTCTCATCCGACGAGTTCAGAGTAAACTCAGGGGTACTGCAAGGCTCTGTTCTTTCTCCTACTCTTTTTCTAATATTTCTTAACGACTTTCTTCTTCTCACTTCTAATCCTATCTACTCTTTTGCGGATGACAGCAACATTTGTCACTCATATTCCTTTGACCGTAGACCGAGCCTTTTGGAGGTTGGGGTAAGAAGGATGAATATGAACGTCACACTCACAAGTGACCTGCTGAAGGTCTCCGAGTGGGGTCGTGCGAACAGGGTCGATTTTAATGCACGTAAGACTCAATGTTGTTTTTTAACACACAGGCGTGGTGGTGTGCTGTCATCTGTGTCAATGTATAATGTGGATATTGAGGAATCAGATGCTCTCGATGTTCTGGGCATGAGAATTCACTGTGACGTTCGTTGGAATGATCACATATTTCAAGTGTCGAAAGAAGCATTCAAGTGCCTTGGTTTTTTGAGACGGTGCAAAAAATACTTCACCCCATCTGATCTCCTTAATATTTACAAGACCTATATCCGTCCCAAAATGGAATACAACTCTCATGTATGGGCCGGTGCTTCAAAGTCTATTTTGGAGCTTCTCGACCGCGTACAGGAGAGGGCGAAGATGCTCATCAATGACGGTAGGGTTGCCAACTCTATCGATTCATTGGAGCACCGTCGCAATGTGGCGTGTGTTTCATTGTTCTATCGGTACTATAACGGAATATGTTCTAACGAAATTAAGGAATTAATTCCCAAAAATCATATATTTTTACGTAGTACTCGTATTTCTCGTAGAGCGCATCCCTTTGTAGTTGATTGTCCAGCAAATCGCACAACGCATTATAGGGAGAATTCTTTCTTTGGTCGCACTGTTCGGTTGTGGAATAATCTTCCAGCGAAAGTATTTCCTGCCACTTCCTCCTTCCAATATCCTCCTTCCAATAACCTATTTTCCTAGTACCAGCACAACGCACTGCATGAGTAGGGGCCATCCTCTGGGTGCTGGTCTTATATAAAGAAAAAAAAAAAAAAGAAAAAATTTCAAGAAATTAAGTTACGGGTAGAAAACCGGTTTTTCGTGCCTTCCTGCTCTTATAACACATGAGCCGAAAAGCCACGGGTTTAAGACATAGATGGCGCTAGTTCTACTGAATTCACCTATTTTTCAGTTAGTGCTAACCTTCAAAAGACAGCTGTTAAATTTTCATTATATTCTATTAATTAGTTTGTGAGTTATTATGCTAAGAGTGAGGCTACTTTTGTTATTTTCAAAAACAATTTCGGATTTCAATTCTACACTGATCTTGATGGGAAAAAGTTACTGTTCAAGCGAAGCAATGACTTCAAAATTTCTATGGTGATTCCGATCCATCAGAAACAGCAATAAAACGTTGGTTTGCTGACTTCAAACGTGGTCGTAGAGACACCGATGATGCAGAACGTAGTGGACGTCCAAATGAGGCGGTAACGCCAGAAAACATAACAAAAATTCATAAAATCGTTTTGAATAATCGAAAAGTGAAGTTGTGTGAGTTAGCTGACATCATAAAGATATTAAAAGAACGTGTTTGCTTTATATTGCACTAATATCCCTTTCCGCGTTGTTGGGAGCCTATAAAATGTATTCCTGATAAGAAAAATTTAAAGGAATGCATTAAAACTAATGGTTCGTATTGAGTACCAAGCCATTTAGACCAAGTTCAGAAACTGCCATTCTAAACGTTCTCTAGATATACAAAAATCAATGTTTTCTAATTTAATTTTGCCCATATTTCAACTGATATTGTGTGTTGACCACGAAGTAATTTAGAACAAATTCAACACAAATCAATATTTATTTTGCATAGCAGATGTCACTTCCACTTATTCAATTCCGCCCACTTTTTGAGATATTATTTATATTGACCACAAAATTATTTTGAATAAGTTCAGAACCTTCCACTATTACCGTTCCAAAGATATACAAAAATTAATATTTACTATTTCACTAGCAGATGCCACACCCACTTATTCAATTTTACCAATATTTCGACTGATAATGTAGAACAGAGAATGTAGAATGATGTAGATCAGAAAACATTAATTACAGCGTCCTCTCTGCTATATATATATATGAAAATTTGACTATGAGAAAGCTCTGTACAAAGTGAGTGCCGCATTTGCTCACTGTGGACCAAAAACAATAACGTGTTAATGATTCAAAGCAAAGGCAAAACTACATGAATTGAACTTCTAATCGCTCCTATATCCACCGTATAAAGAGGTGATCGCTGAAACTGAGGCATTTATATCTTGGAGCGGAGCTGAAATGATTGCATTAACGTTAATGAATAAAGCTTATTTTGAACAAAAAACGAAGTGTTTTTTAGGCCCGGAAGTTTTCAGCCCATGTGTTATGCCAATAACTTATTTAAATATCAACAGATTTTAGATTTCTCAGCGGATTTGGTAACAGAATTAAGTCATCTGGCTTTGGGTTATTTTACTGTTTATCTCAGAACAAACATTGCGCGCAAATAAATCTTTAAAAGAATTTTAAATTTCTTTAGCTTTTGTTATAATCAGTAGTTTTATTTATATTGTTAACATACATGTGCCATTATATTGACCCCTGCTGTATGTTTTGATTTTAATTATTTCTTGCCTTTAAAGCAAATTCTTTTAAATTTCTTAAGCGAAATAACTTCAGTGAGTAATTGTATGTGTAGAAGAGTACATTGAGTAAAAAAAAACTAATTTTTTTCGTGCTCTTGTTATTGCTGTTGTTAAATTTAAAACAACCCCAACCACGACAACGGTAACAAAAACAAAATTAAAAACAACAGCAACAAAACAAACAACCTGTAATTTATTTGTTGGTATTTCTGTTACAGTTTTTACTCGCAATATTTAATCAACTTCTTGTTTTTTCTTTTGCAACTTTGATTTGTTTTTATTTGCTTCCTCTGCTCTCTTTCTCTCCCTCTCTCCCTCTCTCGCTCTTGGGTAACACAATTTTCATGCCTTTATTAATACAGTTTAGTTGTGCTTGGCATAATAATACCGTATTAAATGGCTAGACAACAACTACAATAACAGCAGCAACAGAAACAGCAACAACAACAAAAAATGACAGCTAAAGGAAGGTATGAAGTCATGGCTGAAGTTGAATAGAGTTTAATGTCAATGCCAATTTTAAATGCAATGCAATGCAGGTTATGGTCGGTCTCAGTGTGTATTAAAAAGTGTGTGTGTTTACATACACATACACACATACACACACATATATATATCAATCTGCCCATATGAAGTCATAGTTATTGTGTAAGAAGTATTATAACACATATCATTGTTGTTACTGTTTTTTTCTATTTTACAATGGGGCGAGGCATTGTTTTAATTGAAAAAAGCAAAAAGAAAAATTAAATTTTTTAAATGCATTTTTATCGCTTTTTATAACGTTACGTTTTAAATTTTCTTTAGTTCTTGTTTCTTTCCTATTATAGTTGTTGCTGTAGGCTACAAAAATAATAAGAAGAAAAAAGTTTTATAAATATTTTCCTATTTTCTTGTTAATGCGGCTTTTAAATGATTTTTGGTTTAAAATAGGCTCCTTTTTCCTTCTATGTGTACATACATACCGTATAACTGTGTGTTGGTATGTTTTTATGGCATTTTTATGAATTTTAATAATAGACCACTTCTACTATTTTGAACCCTGACAGTGACTGTTATTTTTATTTCCTTTTGTGTTATGGCAATACTGCAATTTTGTTTAAAAAAATATGGTAAAAATAGCCGATTTTAGAAACCACTAGACTAAAGCCGTTTAATATATTTGTCAGAACTAAAAATATATGAAATTTATTTTCCTTAAACAGAAACAGTGGTATTTGTTACTAAAAATATTTAATTCACTGCAGTTTTATATCACTATGCAAATCAAAATTGGGGTATTGCCAAGTGCCAAATAAATTTTCCAAAATATTTTAAAAATTTTGAAAAATGTTTTCCTTTATTTTTTCCTTATTATTATGATTATAATTCCATAATATTATTTTTAGGATATTTGTATTTATAAGCATATTTTCTATTTTTGAAAAGGTGACAGTGGTAAAAACTACCGCAATTTGCTAAAAAAAAACAGACACATATTTAGGAAAATTCAAAATGTTGGCATAAGGCTTGCATATGAATAAAAATAAGTTTAAAGCAATTCTAATCCTTAATTTTTCGTAAATAAAAATATCCTTTTAAAATATAAATAAAATATTTTTCATTTTTTGTATAAAAACACAATCATTACACTGCTCAACAAAAAAAAAAAAAAAAAAAATTGTCTGTATCCTGCTTTGTTTTTGAGTTATAGCTTACTAGACTCTTAGTAGCCTTACTAGCCTTAAAATAAAATTGCCTAATCAGGGTATTTTTGATGGTACACATTTTATGCAACACTTGAAAGATCTAAATCATCATTCGTTTTGGTTATGAAATCTTACGTTCATGTCGAGCTTGTTGAATACATGATATCGAACTTGCATAAGCTAATGTGCAACATGAGAGTAAAACTTCACTTGCTGCACTCGCATTTAGACAGATTTTCACAAAATCTGGGTGATTTTAGCGAGGAGTAGGGTGAAATATTTCATCAGGATCTTTGGACAATTGCAGAGCGTTATCAGGGAAGGTGGGAGTCACATATGATGGCAGACTTCTGCTGGAGCTTACAACGAGTTCTATCTAAAGCCATTCATTCAAGAAAATCTTATAAAAGATTATTTGATAGTATTCAGTAGGAATTTTGTATTAAATTTTTATATTTTTTGCCAAAGTTATAAAGCTATGAGCAATCTCCCAGTATTTTGTTCACAGTCAGGTCCATAAAAATGCTCAATAACAAAAAAAAAAAAAAAAAAAAAAATTGAAGGAAACAAATCCTGTGTTGAGCAGTGTAATCTGCTTGTGAGCAATATAATCTGAGATATTCGTTCTGCCATCAAGTGCTAGTTCTTGACTTTTAGAAGAATTATTCAGAAATTTTCTTACTTTTCTTAAAATTTTTAAATTCTGTTAAAAAGACTAAAGCCGTTTGATATAAAACGAGAAAAATTAGAAACTAGAAAAAAGTCATTGTCTGTAAAGCTCTTGCTGCTGATTAGGGCATTTTTTATCCTTATATAACCGGACACTCCCCGCCGCGGTATTTTGTTCGGTTATAGGCGAAGTCCGTTTATGACAGCGGTACATATTAATTATTTAAAATATTTTATTTTATTGTATAATGCTAAAAGCAATGACAGACAATTAATTTCTTTTTTTAATGATTTTTGCGATTTCTTTTTCTCCGCTACTCCTCTAGGGAGCATATTGGCTTTCCACAAAGCATCTATTGCTTTATTTTAGTATCTTTAATCAATTTGATATTTAAAGTTAAGTAGATGATTAATCCGCTGTAGCTTTCTCCATATGATTTTTTATTTGTGTAGTGGTAAAGATCGTTGCTAATTGGTGGTGATCTTTACTTTAGCATTGTTATCTTTTTCCAGTAGGTAGCGTATTTTTCCTGATCATTTGTCTGATGTTTGTCATCATCGCTTGTCATCATCATTATTTTTATTTTTTTATTTTTTAGATGGAGTTGTCTGGAGCGAAGAAGTTGAAGCCTTTTTTTTATTATTAAATATTCGAAACCACAATTAAATTTTTTCTTCGTCATGTCCTCTGCTGGGGCTCGAACCTGTGTCGTTTGTTTTGTTATGCGTGCGCTCTAACCACTACACCACGCCACCCTCAATACTGAATCTTAAAACATATATGGGAAGTTGCACTATCCTGTTGAAACCAAACATCGTTCACATCAATACCATGAAGAGCGGGCAGAAAAATTCGGTTATCATGGTGCGATAGGTATCTCCATTGACCGTTATGGTTACGAAATATGTAATATAGACCAATGACGCTCTACAAACACCACCAAACAGTCACTCGTAATGGGTGCGTTGGCTTCTGTAAGACCACGTTGTGGTTTTCTGTGCCCCAAATACGGCAATTTTGCTTATTAACGTATCCACTGAGATGAAAATGAGCTTCATTCGAAAAGATGATTTTTACATTCTTTTAATATTTTTTTTTGCAATTTCCGACCAACTGTTTTAATTTTGGAAATAAATTTTTCTAATAAAGTCCAACGTTGCTCAAGCGTAGTTCGATTTATTTCGTTCAGTGGAGATAATATACTGAATTTTGTGAGAAAATAGAATGACATATGTAGTGCCAGATTCGAAATAAACGCTAGTTCAAATTTAAACTTTTAAATTGCCCACCCTATATAGAAAGTGGTACCGAAATGTTGGAAAATCGCTATACTCATTGTATCACCCTCGAAAGCAATTATGTGGAATAATAAAATCGAGTTTTGTTAAAATTTTTTTCTTACTTATCGTACAGACTTCTTGCTGATGTTCTCTTCTACCTGATGTTCTGAGGTGATGCCGCTATTGAAAATTGTCAAATGTTCTGAACTGAAATTGAACCGAGAATCTTTTGTTTGATAGGCGGTTGTCTTATCTATCATACCACAGCGGCACACTAAAACATACAATTATTGTAACACAAATGCATAGTTAAAAAGATATAAGAAACTTTACTTCTTCGCTATCTCACGCACCGAAATTTTTTCGAACTTATTTATTACAATTTTTTAATCGATCACATTTTTTTTCTGAGTGTGACATTTTGTGACACAAGCTAAGCAAGCAATTTCTTCAAATAAACATCAATTTTGCTTTGCCATCCTCAATTGTATGTGAACTTGTGTTGACAGGGGAATCATCAATTTCAGTTGTATTATCACAAATATCAATCAAGAGTCGAAAAACAGAAAAACTACTAACTAAACCGAATTCTGCTGGTTTAAGAAATAGTAACCCAACTGTTATAATACTTGATTTAATAAACATCCAGGAACACTTTGCGCTACAACTTTGAACTTAACCTTTTATGAAAATATTATCTATCTTAAGACATTTATTTCGATTTTATTTGTTTTTGACAGGCTATTACGTTGTAACTGCAAATTGAAAAAGCTCATGTCAACGTCGTCACATGACGAAGTAAAGAGAAGTAATGTTAAATACAACTCATGCTGGTGTACTTCAACGATTCTGTTTGCTTATGAGAGATATTTTGAACTAAATTCTTTAAAATATAGTATTAGAGACCGGTTATTGGAGTACCCGGTTAAGGAAATACATTTTGAATGTAGAAACTAACAGGTTGGATTCACAAAATTTGCCTGGCAAATGTCTGGTTATGTAAAATGTCAGTTATGGGAGGTTTTATTGAATATGTTCTAAGAAGTTTATTACTATTTCGGCCTAAATTCTTTTGATAGCTCTCTAATGTGTAAAGATTTACGTTTACGTATGTTATGGCTCCTTTTTTCCTCAATCCGTCCCTTTAATAAATTATTACTTAAAACAAAAGCTGACATCGTAACAAAAATCATATATAGACTGAAATAGGTTGCATTTGAGTTCGAAATTTGTTCAATAACAGCTAGTCTTGTTTATAGAATATTCACAAAATATAATATGATAAGTACGGCATAAAAAGTATGCTCTTAAGTATGTTTTTATGTTTTTTAGTAAAATGTGCTTCTTATATATGTCCTTCTAAGCAAAATTATGATTTATTGCATTAATTTTTTAGGAAAATTTTCTTTTTAATACAAGTTTACTATTATATTACTATATTTCGGTAACTGGCAACACTAATGTCAATAGCTGAAATCTGGCAGCACCATAATAAAGTTTGGCATTTTTTAGCATAAACCTACTCACAATGTTTTGATGTACAAGTGCTATTTGTTCTGTTTACAGTGAGTTAAGAAAATCAATTTGGCCAAAATATTGAAATTTCAAGGGAGGGTTTTCTTGGATTGTCATCGATCAAAACGGCACATATTTGGTTTTATAAAGCTAGCTTTGATAGAATTTTAAGTCAAACTTTAGCAAGCACCCAATATTTCCTTTTTTTTTTGTTATGCTGTAACTCAAGTATGAGTAGACTGTCCCCAAAATATATATGAATATTCCTTTCTTCACATTTATCCTATATTTTCGTTAAAAAAAAATGTGAACACAGGCGGGAGTAAAATGTCCTTGAACTAATCGGGTAAATAAAATATGTTATTTTCAGTTTAAGTTCTAGGACATTTAGTATGTGTATGTATGTATATGATTACCATATATACACGTATACACAATTTCCTATATTTTATAACATCTAAAAGGCAGTAAAAAAGTTGCATAAACATTAAGTTGAAATTACTTTTGATGACCTTGTAATTTATATTAAAGTAGAATTGCCAACGCAACAAAGAATTGTGTGAAAAAAATTATTTTCTATTTAAAAATTTATAGCAAATTCAAGTTTTACTTCAATGTTTGAAATCTTTCTTTAGATTTACTAAATATTCTTTTTTTTTATTATTTTTAACAATGGCCACCCTGTTTTCTACTAACATTTATGGCTGAATGTCCTCTTTTTTACTGCTGATTGAAGTTTTACAAAGTGTCAATGCTTTTTGCACTTGATCCACAAAATTCAATGTCAAATTTATTTACATTTACATTCCTATCGTATATAAAATAAGGCCACATACACGCATTTAAAAGAATAGTATTCTGAACATGTATGAGTGTAGAATACTAGTGTTGCTTGTCTTGTTTTTCTAAGGGTACTATAATGGGCACATTTTTAGACTGTGAATATATTTGAGTTGGTCACATATACATACATTACATACACATTGTATTTGTTTATTTTATGAAAAGAAAATTTAAACCTTCGCCTCTCTTACATCATAAAATAAGAAGGTTTTTGGTCAGTCTGTTTATAAATAAAAATAAAAGAAAAATTTACTCCCCAATAAGAGGAAAACATATTTAAATTCTAAAACCTGCTTATATTGAGTCTCTCATTTTGATTTTTTAAGCTCTCCAGATAAAAATAATTCTTGTCTTAATTATGACTTTTTCGCTTGACACAAATCTCTTCCGACTTAGCTTTGCCTTAGATTTGGCAACAAAAAGCAGTGGCACGGATCTAAACCTAGACATTATACAGTTCGAAGACCAAATCATTGATTTTTACTATAATGACAATACACGTACGCACCCATGTATCGTCCTGATAGAATTGTAAGAAGAGGTCCAACCATAATTGCATGATGTTAATTGTTAGTCACACCTTTATGTCAAGTTTTTTGCCCAACATAATTTGACATTTCTTTGTTTCAGTGTTTGACATATTTAAATATGGAGAGGTACACAATCGAGCAGCGCCCTAAGATTGTTGAAGCCTTTCACGAAAATGGGCGTTCAAAATGCACTTCGTGATTCTTTGGGTCAACAAAATCGATCAAATGTGTCCACAATTGAGAGAGTTGATAACTTACTTTGTGTAGCCAGAAATTGAGGATATGGACCCGGAAGATATGTGGTTCCAACCGGATGGTGCCACTTGCCACACAGTAAAGGAAATAATTACTTTTGCGCAATAAAATTCAATGGTCGTGCTATCTCATGTCGTCGCGATGTTAATTGGACGCTACGATCGTGTGATTTGACACCATTGCACATCTTCCTTTGGGGATAATTAAACGAAAAAGTGTACATTAATAGGTTAAGAACAATTCAAGATTTAAAGGATGATAGAATTCGGCACATTAACGACATTGAAACTCAATTATGTCTCAGAGGCTCAGATGTATGCCACCAAAGCCGTGGTGAGTATTTTTCCGATATTTTGCATCACACATCTTCTACTTCTATCATAATAAAAAATGTTAAGATAATTCTCTGAAAACATTTTGTTTTATTTATAATGAACATCGTGAGTTTTGGTTGGACCACCTTTTACTTTTTCTTCCTTTGATGAGATCGTGTTTGCTTCAGAACCTGTTTAAAAGATGTATTTTTTACTCTTTTCTTTTTCTTTTTCTTTTCTTAAATAATCTGCTTTTATTTAGATACACTTCTCCTAGCGATATCTGTAGCTTTGAAAACAATCTAGATCCTTGAAATGACCATCAATCGCCGCCTGTAACTTTTCATTGTTGGCAGATCTTTTATCACGGATACATTTTTTCAAGTTTTGAAATAGAATATATTGAAAAGGAACTAAATCCGACGAATAAGGTGCGTGATGAACAATTGAAATTGAAAGTTATATTCAAAGGCCATTAGATTATCGGGAGTACCTCTCCTGAGACATGATCGCATGGTACGCAAGGCACAAGTGAATACAACCAGCACTCCCACATATGATATATTCAGATATCAGGTGTTTTTTTTTAGGTTAGACAAGATTAAATCATAACAAAACAAAGAAATATATTGTTACTCAAATAAAAAATGCCTAAATACAACACATCAGCGCTCTTAAAACTCTATTGTGGGGTTTGTTATATTTTGTATTATATTTTGTATTAATGTATTTGGCAGCACTGCCAATTCAACCATCTTTGTGTGTTACATTTGAATTAACGGAAATAATTTGAATGTTGTATGAAGAACAAGAACATTCGGAAGTAATGGCAATTGTATATAAAAGGCGGCTCCTTATGCATTAGTTGAATAGTTATTGTTCAGCTATCATAAAATAAAGTCGTGCTTAGGCGGAAATAAAAGTGTTGTACAAACGAATATTAAGTTGCTGTATTAAGCTAAACTGTATAAAAAATAAATATAAAAATAAAATAAATATAAAAATAAAAACTGTAAAACAACGATCAAAGTAGTGTTTATTTTATTTTGACAATAACAATATTTTTAATATTAATAAAGTGGGCTTTGTGGGATAGAAAATTTTATGGCATTAAGGTTTTAATGAGATTTCGACCGCCGAATCTGGAACACCAATTTTCACAGTATATACTCTCGTATTTCGCCAATTGCTCTTCGAGTGTTAATTTGCAAATGTTCCATTGTCTCTGGCTTATCGACGTAGACAACGGTCTTGGTGGCCAATGAATTGAACCATTACGTGAAATTACTACTTCATCAAAAGTTTGTTTGACTAAATTAATTGTAGTGCACCTGTTTGAATCACAATGCCAGCTAAATGAGATACAAAAAAATTTACGGTAACTTTCTGACCATCATCGTTTTTGAAAGTATATGAATTAATGACGTTGCCAGTTCATAAAGCGCACCAAACATTTATTTTCTGTAGATGTAATGATGTTTCGGCGAAACTTACGTACCCATTCAACCAAAAATGGGTTTCAACGGAAAACAAAATTTTGAACCATTATTTTGATAACAAATTTCAACAATTTGTAAGCGTAGCTCTGGTGTAAATCTACCTATAATTAAAAATCAAACAAAAAGCTAAGCTATCAGTTATTAAATTGGACGTAGAATAAAGCAGTGTTGCCAACTCAAAGTTATGAACCTCTAAAAAATAACCCGATACATGTGTCATATGTAAGTAGCAAGTTTGAAGCCATGTATTTGGATATGACATCCAGCTTAGTTGAGTGTCGACGACTATGTGAACTCCTAACGAGGTATGGGCTACGGCACCATGTAAGAATGTAACAAAACACCGAGCCGACTAAAGCTTTCCTTTCGATTTGGGTTTAAGCGACAGACACCACGTAGCTCACACAAGAGGGCTTCACCAAAGTGGATATGTGAACCGTTTTTTTTCGCCAAGTGTAATCTTCTTTAATTAATTTGACCACTTAAACTGGCACAAGTTAACTCGATAAGTTACTCGTCTTTGATGGTTTTCCTATTTTAAAGACAATCAATAAACGCGCGGTTTTAAAAAAACAGTCGCTATGTTGTTGCTTGTAAATTTAAATGTATTTGATTTCTTTGTACACGATTCTTCCTATTCTGTTTCCTTTGACTGTTTCTTTGTCTCAGCTGTGAAGTGGCAGACCAATATCTCATCAATGGTTAAGAATAACTGCAAAAACTAGATTTTATTGCAGTGAAACATAGTCAGTTACTTCGTTGAAAAATTTTATTCTATTGTGAGCCTTCTCACGTCCAATTTTCTTTCAATATGTTATGCGTTGTATAGTACTTTTTGATATGATACTACCGTGATCAAAAAGTTTTCGGATTTGAGTTTTTTTTTTTTTTTGTTAGGTTGGTACATTTCTTGTTGATATTCCCGCTAAATCTTAGCATCATAGCTTGACATCTGCAAAAGCTACGTAGCCAAGAGTATATCTATCTCTATGTGTGTTGGCGACTTTTTATAATTTTGAACGATGAAGTCGCAAAAGACATGACTTGCGAAGCTGAATCTGATCCCACATTTATCAAAAGGATCATTACTGGAGACGAGACGTAGGTTTATTAGTACGACACGCAAACCTGACATTAGGCAAGTGAATGGCGTTCACCAAATGAACCGAGACCAAAAAAAAACCACGTCGTCTTCGGTCAAAAAATCCGACTTCATAGATTACAACGGTGTAGTGCATCATTAATTTTTGCCAGAAGGCCAGTAAACAACAGTAAACAAAGAGTATTATTTTAGCGTATTATTTGAGCGCAATTTGCCGAAAGAGACCATAATTGTGGGCAGAAAACTCGTGGATTTTGCAACAATATAACGCAACGTCGCACAGTGCCATCATTAACCTTAACCATTTCTGGCGTAGACACTTTAATTGGTCGGCGACTATGGTGTTTATTGTGGCAATGTTCCAATATGTATTTTATAGTCATAAATGAAAGATCAGTTTTTACCCGAGTAAAACTTAGCTCTAATATAGGTTAGACTGAAACCTAAAGTTATTGAACTATATAACGGTAACTAAAATTTTCCATATTTATATATACGCAAAAAGAAAACTAAACAAAATAACAAAAAACTAAACAAAATAAAACATTTATTTCGCAAGGTTGCCATTCTTCACTAAAGTAGATCTTTTTAAATTTCTGTAGCTTAAGCCTCAGGTATGCCAATTCCTTGACACATTTGTAACTGAACTAATTGACATCAGGTGTATATAAAAAAGGAAAAAAAAAAGAAAAAAAAAAGAAAAACAAAACTCAAAACTCTGACCACGACCCTGTTGGTAGACGAATCGCCTTTCCGATGTAGATTTCTCTGAAAAACACTCTGATTTGATTGTTCATAGATTTATGTTTCATCACCAGTTACAAAACGATTCTAATCTCTTCAGACTGTGCCTGAACTTCACCTAACACTAAGCAAAAGCTGCATACGTAACGCGAAAATCTATATATTAATTTACAATGTAAGGTATGTGTTGTTGGGATACCTATAGTCTCGTCCACATTATACACTTTTATTCTATGATCGAAATTTCAGGGTTTTACTGCCTATGTCTGACATGAAAATAACTTTTTGGCGCTCTACACATTTGTCATCATTTGTATCCGTACAACCAGGAAGAATGTCAATAACACTCTTTTTATACTTTGAAATTGATGCTCTGATGTTCCACAGTAATTATTAAGCATTTTTCCGAAATTAAGCTTTTTTCACTTATGTTAAAATAATAGGATGTAAGGAGGAGGATGTAATGCTAAAAATTAAATGGCATACTCGACTTAGTAGATTTTGGAAATCACTAGACGGAAACTGTTAAAAATAACAGTCAAAACTAAAAATAATTTTAATATTTTTTTTGGTGAAGAATATGGAGATCGGATGGTTATTATTCGAACGGTTTTAACCGGTTTTTTTGGTTTTGTCGAATACGGTTTTTTCAAAATCTTCATCACCTTCATCTTCATTTTTCGAATACCGAATAAACCGGTTAATTTAACACGAATAACTGGTTAATTTTAATATGTAAGTATAATTTTTATACGTTTGTATATTTCTTTTATTGAAAATATTCTCACCGTTTAACTATTTGCATAAATTTAATTATTAATTATTATGTACGTGAAAACCAAAGTAGATCGAAAAAGATATGCAGCAATAACCTTATCTCATCTTCTGTAAATAAATATTGATTTTTATATATGGAGAATGATCAATTATACTCATTGAAAGCCAACAAAGCCACAAACGCCAGTTCCGAACGGCAGATATATTAGTTAATGAAGTTTTCCACAGCGTAAATACACATAACCAGTCGCTAGTAATGTGACGTAATATCGCTGTTGAAAATTGTCAGATGGTGTGACATGGCATTGAACCGACGACTTCTTGATTGGAAGGTGGGAGCTTACCTAATATACCACAGTGACACACACACTATTAAATACATGGTGCATAAATTTACATACAGTGCTGCTCGAAATCTAAGCAAATATTCTTGTCGAGGCAATTAAGGACTCCTATATTACTAATAGATTTATTCAAAGTTTAATTTTTTGTTATCTTAGGTACCTAAATTATAACTACAATAGCAAGCCTTAAAGGCCATTCTCTACCACGTAATTAAACAAAAGCGAAATTAGCTCCTTGAGTAGCTGTTCGAAACTTAAGCAACTTTCAGTACTTTTGTGTAATAAACTTTGTTTTTTATGGCCTCCACACACCGTTCTGGCACAGGTTATATGAAATTTGTTCGAAATATTGTTAGTATTGATTGCTACTTTAATTTTAAGCTCTCCGTCAGCTTCTGCTTATTTTTGAAACGACGTGGTCCATCCCTGCGCTTCAAGAATTAAGGGCAATTTCATTTAAATAAAATAATCGGGTAACCGGTTATTTGAATTATTATTAACCGAAAACCGGTTTTTTAAAAAGTGCTAATTTTCGAATTTTTCGAAAACCGGTTTGTGAAAAAAGTCGAATAATCGATCTCCCAAGTAAAGAAGCAGTGGTATTTGTGTACACAAAACCAATGCAGTTTTTAATTATTTCAAAGTTATATAAATGCCGCTATTAGCATGCATACATACCTTAAAAAAGCTATTTTGAAATACTACGGTTAATTACAAGCTTACCTTTTTTATATATGACGTATAATAGTATAATCTTTGAATAGTTTTTTCTATTATGAATAAATCACATTTTATAATGACGAAAAAACATTTTAATAGAACCGTCCATCTACTATTCAAATGTTTATCGAGTGCTTCTTAGTAAGTACTGAATACATTTCCTATTAACTTATCAATTTACAAGCAGAAATGAATGCTTACATGCTTATATTTATTAACTCAATTACGCAATTAATTTATTGATTTATCCTAAAACTAGAAAAAAATGGATATCGGCACACTAAATAAAAACGTATTAAATGCGAAAAAAAATTCTATTATAGACGTCATATATTAAATTTATTTTTCATTGCGTGTCTTTAATCAGTAAACGTATATATCGATGCGTTAAAAAAAGGGAAATTCAATTTCAAATCAATTCTACTTAAAAAGATGCAGGTGCGGACATATAGAGCTTCTTTTTTTAAACAATTTTCAAATTAATTGCATATAAAAAATTCAATTCAATTGCACAATTATAACAAAACAGTTTATGACGGACTTAACGGAAGAAATTACAAATTTTTTTTCTAAAAAAATTATAAGGAGATAAATTTTGTTGCCTTAAAATTTTCATTCCCTTTGAAGGCAATGTTGTTATCGTGATATGCCAATGAATTCTGTGTTCCTTCATAGAACAGCTGTTCAAATTAAAGTAAATTGTCAGTGCACTTTGAAATTTGAAAAAAAGAAGAACATTTATTTTATAAATAATGGGCCATATTCATAGTCAAAAAATAATGTATACTTTAAGTGTAATTTATTTATAAACAACTTAAAGTATACTGTTAAGAAAATAAAAATACAACACTGCATTGTGGGATTTTGCCACATCGATCATCTTTACGAATATGAAAATAGAAGATGGTCGATACTTCCGGAAACTTCCGGAACGTCAGTTTAGTGATCGTTTGACTGTCAATAAATAAAGTCAAGTTAAAGCGGAAATAAAAGTGCTGTATAACCGAATATTAAGTGTTGTATTAAGGCAAACAGTATAAAAGTTATAGTGAAGTAAAAAAATAAAACTGTAAAACGATAAGTAAAGCGGCGTTTATTTCATTTGAAAGCAATTTAAACGAACTAAAGCGTTTTAAAAAGTTTAAAACCCAACAATACTTTTGGCGTTAGAGTCGACTCTAAATAATTGTTAACTCTTTTTAAATAATTAAAAAGATCACTAAAACTAAAATGAAAAATTTCTGAAAAATGTTTCGATTAGGAGAGATTTTGCTATACTTGATTATTGTGAAGGCGACTTCGATGGTAGGAAGCCTAAAATATATAAAAGAAGGGTTTAAACATTTTGTTCTAAATGATGATGATTATTTTTTTGTTACGTTTATACCTAACGTATAGCTTCACGTATTGTTTTCCACGAATTCTTTTTCTTCTCTATTATAGAAATATCATAAGCTCTGCTCTCCAGACATCGACAGGTATGCATATTATCCCAGCTTCTATAGAATATAGGTTTTGGTGTTATCGTTTGCAATCAGACAACCGTTAGCAGAGGCACAAGATGGGAACAATACTAACACTTTTGACTATGGAATTTGGTGATGATATACGTAATATCAAGTTAGGAAACTTTAGTTATTTCTTCAAACTTGGCAGCATTCTAACAAGGGCTGGTAGCTATAGCGACGATATAATGTTTGAATGTCCAAAGCCAGTTAATCTTTTTGTATTTTATGACCTGTGTGGACTGACTGCTATCTTGAAATAGACTAAGATAAACATATTGTTACGAAAATGTAAATGCTGAAGACAATTCACCACATCAGGGACTTGTGTCAAGGCTTAATAATTGCCTGTACTAATTAAGAGCGTTATCATCCGCATGTCTAACGGTGTTGCCAGTTCGATTTCTTTTTGTTACTCAATAAGCCTTCATTTGAATTAAAGTCTATAAATCAAAGATTCGTGTCTGTAGTAGAACATTCGATACTAATAATGAAATACTATAAAAAGATGGCGCATTGCGGTTAGTGAGTTAGTGATTATTTGGCTGCCAATAAGTAAAGTCGCGTTCAGGCGTAAATAAAAGTGTTGCATAAGCGAATTTGCCGTATTAAGACGTAGTTTATAAAAGTGGAATTAACAAAGACCGTAAAAACAAACACAAAGTAGAGTTTTATTTTATTTTAGTGCAGTATAAACGAACTCAAACGTTTAAAAAAGGTTAAAACGTAACAATATGTATTTAGCTGATACGAAAGATCCGCCCTTTTGTACGGATGTAAGTTCTGGAACATAACAAGAATAAATATAATATAATGCAATGCCAAAGCCAAGGATATTTTGTTCAAATATCTGAACTATAAGATATGAGATACACACGCTTGGAAACACAGCCGCCAAATATGTCGAAAGTAACTGATATTAGAAAAATTTCCGTATCCATTTTTTAGGCAGTTGTTATATTTATTTACAGTTGAAACACTTTAAGGAAATGGTTATGCTTTTAAATACAATTTTATGTTATTTGAATATAAGCCACAAATTACTAATTCAGATAATTCATTGATTAAACAAATATTAGTAGTCAGGTATATAAATGGGTCAAAAGACCCTGCTCAGCATCGTAGGTTTAAAAAATAAAAAAAATTAAAAACCAGCTGTTCAGAGTTTCCACTTTTAAATATTTTATACAAAATTCTATATTAACATAAGGCAAATTGCAGTTGACACCCATTTAAAGCCAGTTCAACATTAAGTATACTTTATTTCAAACTATGAATATGAAAAAGGTAGTAAAAGGTTTTAAGTTAAAGACTTACTCTAGCAAGAGTCGACTTTAAAGTGGGACTACAATATTATTATTTTTAATTATTAAAATTAAAAATAAATAATTTAATTTTTAATTTTATTTTATAATTTATTTTTTTATTTTATAATTTAATTTTTAATATTATTATTTTTATTTTTAATTCAATAAATAATTTAATTTTAACTTTAATAATTATTAATAAAAGTAAATAATTCAATTTTTAACTTTTATAATTAAAAAGGAATAATTTAATTTTTAATTTTAATAATTACAAATAATATTTATAATAATATTTAAAAGAATATGGTTACGTTTTAATCTTTTTAAAACGTACAAGTCCTTTTTAATTGCGTTAAATAAAATAACTAACACGTATGATGTTGTTTTACTTTATTTATTTCATCACTTTTACGGTATACAATTGTAACTACACAGTCTCCAACTTATCTTTATCTTACACTTAATATTCGCTTATTACACAAATACTCAACACCTTTACTTTATGACTGCAAAACGATAGCTGAACTCACCAAACCCAATGCGACGCCTTTTATACCAAACCGTCATCAATTTTGAATATTCGTGTAGTTACTACAAATTTCTATTTATCTACGTTTAATTCAAAAGATGAAAAATTATAAAACACTAAAAGGAATAAAACTAGCAACACCGTTAAACATGCAAGTGGTAGCACTCTTACTAACCCAGACAATAAGGGCAGTCACAGATACACACAGCCTTGAAACGAACCAATAAAGCTTATAGCTAAGACTACCACTGTACTAATTTAGTGCATCTTTTCTTTAGACATTATTTATTTTAATAACAATATGTTTAAAATAAAAAAAAATGAGGATGCATTAAGACGTAGATTTTAGCTGAATGGTACTTCCTTAAGTTCATAAGTAATACGGGTTAAAAAAAAAATCCAACCCACCGCGTTTTATTTGATTTTTTGATAGGCTTTATTGGGTTTTATCACTGCTTCCTATTTCCGTTTAAATAGACAACATTTTTAATTGGTAAGTAAAAAAAAATACGTTGTTTTAGTATTTATAACGCAATTTTGTCGTGGTGGAGTGGTGTAGTGGTTAGAGCGCACGAATAAGGTTCAAGCCCAGCAGACGACATGACAAAAAATTTAATTGCGAAAGTGTTTAATAAAGAGGCTTTAACTTCCCTCCAGAAAACTCCATCTAAAAAAAAAAAAAATAAAGAAGCCTCCCTCAGACGAACGAGCAAGAGAAAACGCTACCTACTGGGAAAAAATTAAAATGCTAAAGTAAAGATCCCCACCAATTAGCAACGATATTCACCACTACACAATCATATGGAAGGGGCTAGAGTGGACTAATCATCATGTTACTTTACTTTAAGAGATCAAATTGATTAATTAATTAAACCGAAACAAAGTAATGGATGCTTTGTGGAGAGCTACAATCAAGGTGGTGTTGTGTATGTACTATGGGCTGCTAAAGCAGACTGCAATAGCTTCGTTTGAACCGTGCATTATGAGAAAAACGGCCGGAATATATGGTTAAGTTATTTTAAGTTATTATTTTGCATGATAATGCTTTGCTTACATCACAAAAACTGCGAAACGATTTTCATAAACAATCAAATTCTGCACTCACCGTTTTCTACGAACATTGGTTCGTCTGTCTATTGGCTTCTTTTCAAGACATATTAAATCGGCTTCAAAGTTGGATCGCATCAAATGACGAGAAGTTTTTCTGAAACGAGATTCGGAAATATGCTCAGAGGTGGGGAAAAAGATAATAGTGATTTCATTCATTTTTATTTTTATAAATTTGTTAATTTATTATATTTTCTGAGTTAAAAAAAAGGTCAGAATTAATTTGTATAACCAATACGTAAAATATACTTGTTTTTGTTGTAAATAAACTACGAACTACATTAAAAAACCCCACCCGGGTTTTTTAAATATAATACCCAATAAAACCCGGGTGGGTTACCCAGAGGGTTGCCGACCATGGTTCCTATATAAACAGCTTTAAACTTAAAAAATGTGGAAAAAAGTAATTAAAAAATGGACTTGATTGTAAAGGGTCCGCCAAATATTTTTTTTTGAAAATGCTATAAAAAAAAACTACTTAATATTTTCTCAAATTTCTTTTTTTATTTGAAAGTGCAATCCTTCCGGTTAATAATGGAAAAAAATTTCATTCAAATGGCTGCCTCGGCTGGCCATGCAGTAGCCTACACGATCGGTCCAAGTTTTAAGCACATTATCGATTGTGTGCAGCTGTATTTCACCAATGGTTTCACGAATATTGTCCTTGAAAGCGTCAATTGTCTCTGGCTTGTTGGCGTAACCCTTATCTTTGACGGCACCCCACAAATAAAAGCCAACGGTGTCAAATCGCAGCTCCGAGGTGGCCAAACGACATCAGCTCTGTGGCTGATAATGCGATCTTCAAAAACAGGGCGCAAAACATCGAGTGTAGCTTCGGCTATGTGGCACGTAGCGCCGTCCTGTTGAGACCAAATGTTGCTAATATCCTCCTCTTCAATTTTTGTGACTGTAATGGCCACTTCTTGGTCATTTTCGAAGAAAAATGGCCCAATTATGCCTCTAGAACTAGATCCGCACCAAACAGTGACTCGTCTTGGGAGTATCGGCTTTTCAATGTATATGTGCGGGTTTTCTGTGCCCCAAATGCGACAATTTCGCTTGTTTACATACCCGCCAAGATCAAAATGAGCTTCATCTGAGAAGATGATTTTTTGGGCAAAATCGGCATCTTCTGTAAGTCGATCGCAGGCCCACTTAGCGAAGCGAAAAAAGCATATACACAACCATATTCGTTCAGCGAAAGGACAAAACTAATTATCTGTCAAATCAGACATGAGCTAAGTGTTACCATTCACGAAATAAGCACTAGTTGAAAAAAAACGTTAGATGGCGGACCCTTTATGTCGTATATCCAAATTATTTGAACGAAATTCAAAATTCAATCATTCATTTTAAAGGCTTATTTCTCTTCTTTCCAAATAAGCTGAGCAGCTTTAAATCGGGTAATATTCAGCTAGGTTCAGCTAAGTACTCAAGCTTTTAGAAGCGCTTATCATAAAAATAGTATCACTTCCAAGGTATTTCAACTTAATTTTTTTGTCGCATAGTATTATCAATAAATATTTTATTAAAAATAAATTTATTTTGAAAAAAAAAGCGTTTTATTAGGCCTTTTTGCACAAACATATTGCAGGTATATTTAGAGAAATTCGTATGCCTTAAAAAAGGCGAAAAGATGAAACTTCAGAAATGTTTGTCATGGATGAACTGGGTTTATGTTTTAATAAAAAGTATTCATGTTTTTCGTAAAAAACATAAATTTTACAAAATTTAAATCTAATCATACATTATTAGTAACTAATTTATAGCCAAATATTTAATCATGGGATCATGTATAAAATTAAAGCCCTTTTTTTCCTATTTTCATAAAAAAAAAATTTAAGAAAAAACCATTCTCATGTTACTCAAATAATAACGTTTTTATTACATTTTGAATTATTGCCATACAATTTTGTTTATTAATAGTAATCGTCAAGTAAAGTAATGGCATAAAATTCACCAACTATTCACCTGCAGGGCTTGGATTACAAATAACTCCTCACACCATATTGCTAAAAAAATTAAAAAAAAAACATAAAACAACAAAAATCATACTTTTGGACTTTAAATTTAAGAGGAATGAACAAAATAAAAGACGCTGGACAAAGGTGTTCGCACAAGCAGACACAAGAAAGATTTTTTAAGAGTTTTGAATACAAAAATATAACTCAACTCAACTTAACAAATCATTAAAACTGCATGAAATTGCATTTGGGGCGTATTAGTTACATATCATTTTAATAATAAGTTTAACGATGAAAAATTCAATTGTTTTTCTTCATTTACAAGCATTGGCTTGTGTTTTACAGCAATCAAAACAATTAATTTTTTTTATAAATTACAAAAAAAAAAAAAAAAAACTCGAAATATGGATTTATTCATATGGAAATTATAAAATCATCGCGTATGTAGACATCGAGTAACTTAATTTTTTTATTTCAGCAGAATTAAACTGTAATATCCGATAGTACAACGTAAAGAGATTCTTTGGAAAATACTTTTAGAGAAGAAAAAATAAACTAAATTTAAGCTGCTTTTTGGGTGGGAGTTCGCATCCTATTTCGTGTGTACCCCTCAATTGTCTTATGGTGTTTATTTCAAATAGTATTCAAAAGCTATTCAGCCTTCTTGGTCAATAGACTTATCATTTGCTTCTTTGAAAGTCAGACGTTTTACGTGATTACCTACCCTAGCACTTTACCCCACGGTGCTCAAAGTACGAGTAAATGCAATGCGTCCACCAACGTCTCCACACATGATATACACCACCATTATTTTTGGGCTTTCCACAAAGCATCCATCGCTTTGTTTCAATTTGATTAATCAAGTTGATTTTTCAAGCTAAATAATTGTTACTCCACTGTAGCTCTTCTCCATGTGATAGTGATAGTGGTGAAGATCCTTGCTAAGTGATGGTGGTAATCTTAACTTAGCATTGTTATCTTTTTACCTAGTAGGTGGTGTTTTTTCTAGATCATTCGCCTGATGTTTGTCATCATAGCCAGAGGTAAGCTGGAAGGTCAGAGGGTATTCTCCTTTACTGGTTAGATGGAGTTGTTTGGAGGGAAGTGAAAGTCTCTTTATTAAACACTCGCAGCCACAACTAAATTATTTCGTCATGTCCTCTGCTGGGGCTCGAACCAGGGCCGCTATACCACGCCACTCCCGATGGTGGGAGTACCAATACGAAGCCATGTTGTTTGGACATGACTTCCATCTTAGTGAAGTCGGAGACTATCGAAACTCCTATCAATCACTGCAGCCAGCTAAGAGTGTAATACCATACCCTGCCAGCATTTCTTACACTGCAATTTGGGTTTAAACTACTACCACCATGTTGCTGCTTTCACAAGGGACCATAGCGTGAAATAAGCCGACGGTCAGACTTCGCAGCATAAATGCTACTACCAGTGTAAGGCCAAAACGACTCCAGATTGGTGGCCAAAGAAGGTAAAAACCACCAAACAGCAAACAGGAAATTTTAGAAACACCACCAATTTAACAAACAGCAAATAGGAAACAGCGAACAAAAACAGCACGACAGCCAGAAGCTGGAGACGAACTAAAGTTCTCAAACTAACTAAACAACTTAACATAGGTACACTGCTATGTGCTAACAAGCTGAAAAACGTCAAAAATACGGCAACTCAGTGAACGCTAAGAGCAATAGCGCGCAACATCCCAAGACTCCTATTGTCCAACAAAGCCCTACTGAAATCCCAAATACCCGTACTATCTAAATTCCTAATGTTAACATAGTTCGGGCATGCAGTCAGTACATGTTTCCAGTCTTCAGCTTCCATCCCACATTGGCAGTCCGCAGTTTTAATCCGGCTAAATCGATGAAAAAATTGATGCTTAAGTCACAGCCAACGTCTGGGTGTTTCTGTACGAACATCACATACGGTATAAACTTATGTGTCACTCTCTCATTGTCACAGTTCGTACATCTTGTTTGCTACCTCTATACGAGCCACCTCTGCAAAAGGGCCTTATACCTATCTCTCCGCATGTAAAGATAAGAAGCAGAGAGCCAGCCAGTCACGCGTTCGTAGTGGCAGTCTCTTCTTGATTCTGTAGACAATAGTGCGACGTTTCTTATATACAAAAATTAAAGTATGGACAACTAAGCGGCTGAACCGATTTTCTTTCAAAACAGTTTCAAAAATGCCAACTTCACGGTGCCACGTCTATACAAAATAAATACTTATTTGAATATATCTTCAAAATGATAACAGAAAAAGTTCCTAAATTTAGCGCAAATAGATTCATAGTCAAAACAAATCAGTAATCCCAAATTCGGCGGAAATATTGATTTCATTATATCTTGAGAACGGTTATAGTAGAAGTTTCTAAATTAGGTTCAAACAAAGTCTTGAACAATACACATCATCAGCCCGTAACTGGTTTAATTGAATTCCATTCATACTAAATATTGAATTTTGTATATGTAGAGAACAGCAACAATTAAAACAGCGTTGTCTATCCGCATTAGCCGAAAATCGGGTATTGCTAAAAGCACATAGAACAAAAGCTATCTATATATGTATCTTATATGTAAAAATAAATGTATGTTTGAAGACCGTATACAGCTAAACGACTGATTCTGCAGTGTTTTTCTGGAAGGAACTAATGATAATAGACAAAATGGGGTTGCGAAGCCCGCCGTGGTGCCACACCAACAAAAACCTGCGGAGCATCGGTAGAAACAGTTCGACACACCGGAACACATGTCAAAAATGCAATCCTCTGACAAGTGAGAATCTTAGGCCATCAATTTGTGCCTAACATGTGTAAGATGAATGTGGAAGCTTCTACACTTTCCCATAACTGTTCCGTCGCATATCTCTGGGCATTATTAGTCGGTGGAGCACTGTCAGTGGGCTGAGCGTTAACCTGGAAAAGACGAAATTGGTACTATTCACAGGCAGGTACAAAGTTCCGTCGTTTTCCCTACCGTGTCTGCACAGAGTTGAACTGGAGATGTTGGATAGCACGAAAAATTCTGGACTTCAAACTAACCTGGCTCCAGAATACACGTGCGAAGATGGCAAGGGAGAACGTTGCGCTGTACACTTGTCGTAGGGATTTTGAAAAGTCCTGGTTTCTAAATCGTCGGAATTCCAATTGGATTTCTGACACGGTGGTTGAGCCCATATTTATGTATGGTGCGATTGTATGGTGAAGGTCTCTTGAGAAATCCACATATCGCAAGAGTTTTAACAGAGTTCTGCGGAGAGTGCTCAGGTTCATTCCTTCGAAGGCCTTGTTTATACTACTGAACTGGCTTCTAGTGGACCTGATGCTAGGCGGGTGGCGATAAAGTTGAGGATGGCAGTGTTATGGTCTGACATGGTTTACGGGCATGCAGATTTCTTTAGGTATTTGGATAAGATCCCCGAAACCCTTCTTAGATAGAATGTTCTCCGTATGCATCTCACCTGTAATTGGACTCGGTTTTGCTGAGGTATCCTCGGAAGGTGTTGGTGGCGGTATCTATAATTCTGCATACGAGATGAGAGTATCCTTTATACTGGCGGACCACTGCAGTATCTTACAGGCGGAGGTCTCGGCGATAAAGGGGGCAGAAGATTGGTTGATGTACTATAGGGTATATGATTGTGATATCCGGGTGCTGCACCCTGTCTCCGTTGTCTACTCGACATCGCTACTGGTGTATGATTGCCAGGCACGTCTGAACGAGATGGCAGACGAACTGGCGAGGGAGTTCTCTATCCTCGGTAATGAAGAGATTGACCACTTGGTTGGGATGCCTCTTTCCTCTTGCAGACTTTTAGTTCCGTGGCACAAGTTGGGCAGGGCATACTTACGGTGGAATGATGAACCCACGTGCTCTGTATCAAGGCAAATCTGGCCCCTGTACGATCGGGCTCGGAGTCTATTACGAGGATGGGAGGCTGTGCGCACGCTAGGAGATCAGGTCTATCGTTCAATGACTACTGTAGGGGTTGTCAGGATGAGGAAGAGGAGGAGATTGTCAAGCATTGCTTGCACCAGTGTCCAAATCTTTCAGATATCAGGACTGCTTTTCTTGGCAGGCCATTTCTTTATGCCTTGTCGGACCTGGCTAGTGTGAGTATCAGTAGGATCTATAATTTTGTGCAGGTGTGTTGTTGGTTCGGTTCGGACCGCAATGTGGACATGCAGGTACGTTTGGATTACTGATATGGGCATCACATTGGGATCAATATTGATCCCAAGAAAGCTTGACCGTTGTCTGGCTACCTGTCGTAACTAACTAACTATCGCCTATCCAACTAAGCCTCGTATCCAGAATGACACATACATAGATACTTAACCTCCTGAGAAAAATTGATGGTGGTGTACATAAAAGAAATACAGTCACATGATATCTTGTATCTCAATGTAGAAGAAATACAACCGTTTTTGAGGGATTCACCTAGAGCCCTACCTAAGTTAATAAAAGCAATAAGAATCAGCAAAACTAAAGGTACGAAGCAAATATGATTCAAATTAATTTTTTTATTTCACAATATAATGAAAGTTATAGTTTAAAAATTAGCACAAAAAAGAAGGGTGATTTTAAAATATAATTACATGTTGAATTATTAAAAAAAAAACAAAAATATTCTATTAACTTTGGCTTTAATGAATTACCATGGAGACACTATATGACTTATTGCGTGTTAATTGTCTTTCAAAATTTTACTTCTATAACATCTTTGAGATAAAAAACAGCAGTTTAACATCATTTTAAAAGTTCCAAGAAAAACTTAAGCAGCATTTTGGGTTTTAGGTCACATCTAACTACTGAATTTTAATATTAAAAAAAATGGAAAAAACGAACGTTTTATTGAACTACGACTGAAAATAACAATTTCAATCTATCGATACGATCGTGCATTATAAAGAAGCAAGAACAACAACAAAAAAAAAGCGCAAAATATAAATAAGAGACTTATTTAACATAATTCACACGAAAAATAAATAGAACTTTTACACATAATAACAATACAATACAAGGCCTACTAATAGTTTGTAATTTTGACTACTTTTTTTGCTTATTCTCCTTGGCTACAAACAAACAGCAGACACCCGGACAGACAGACAATTCAAAGGTATGGAAATACATTTTTTTTGTTTATATGTGCACATACTCACGTATGTATGCAAAATATTCATTTAATTACCTTTAAATCGAAACCAAAATAAAGAAACAAAAAATTGAATTTAAAATACTTACAACGGCAGAGTGCCACAAATAAACGAAAAATCGAAACAGCCTCCAAAAAAGAAAAACAAAAAAAAAAACGGAAAAAAAGAATGAAAATGAGCAAAAATTCGGCACAATTTTTAAGCTTAATAATCATCTGCATAATACCGACAAAAGCGTAAACAACTAATACAACAATAACAATAAAAACAACAATATTAGTAAATACATTGAAAATGATATCTAAACAATAGCAACAATAACAACAACAACAACGGCAAACAAAAATATCCCCAATTTCAATTTACAAGTCGTACAGCACGAATTGAAATTCCGTTTCAGCTTCACCGAAAAAAGCGTTTCCAAAAGAGCTGTGATTCCTACAAACTGCTGCAACAACTACCGCTCAACTACAATAGCGTAAACAACAGGAAACCCAATAACAACAACAAACTCTCTACGAAACCTTAAACCGCATTTAGAATATCATCACACACTAGCAAAGAGACTCTACAACTGCAACTAACAACGGCTGACTATTAAGGAGTGCCTCTCATCATCATCATCGCCGCCGTCACCATGTGCACCTTCTTTTCAAAACGCTTTTGGAACAATTTTAAACTAAATTGTGGTAAGGGGGCTCTGTAGAGGCTAAGAAAGACAAGAATACGAGAATGTTCATGTTACAGGGGACTGACTAGTTCGTATCGTTTCGTTTCGTATTCACAGCACTGTTTCAGTACAATTTTTTGGGATTAATTTGGCCTGGCATGTCATGCAAACAAAACCGCCAAGTCAGTGTATCTGTATTTGGTTGTATGAATACCAAATTACCTTTTTGTAAAGCCTTTGATTTCAGCTACAATAATAACAATAACAACAACAACTACAACAAACAATAAATGTAAAGAAATACTTGTGAACCAATGAAACACTTAAACACACCAAAAGCGGCTTCAAATTCATTTTTATAACAAAAAAAAAAAACAAAAACGGACAAATCATGTTAAACTTTAGCTCAACAAAACTACGTCAACACTCTGTGCACAATAAAGTGATTAACAGTGTTTCGAACGGGTTCAAAAAGGAACTGGAAGTAAGACCACTTGTGAACAGTTATCCCTAATAAAACACGAGTTCATCCTGGACATTTTATTGAATAGTAACGAATTATGTATTTTATGTGCTCATCTTAACTCCACGTATTAATTAAATGCGTTTGCCAACATCTCTATGGCCTTTGTCTTAAGGAAAATCCAAACTATATTCACGAGTTACACTGTTTAGGTGTGTCACTTATTACTTAATTCTTTAGTACAGTAACGGTGTTGACAAATTTAAGTTTATTGTCAAACCTTTTCCTATTCGAGATGACTTCAATGCTTGGTTGAGAATGAGAGTATTTATACATTTAGATATACCATAGATAACATAATACGGCAGCCGCTGGCAAGATGCGCGGTGCGGAGAAAATTGAAAATCTTGAAGCTTTTGTCGCAATATGGTAATGGATGCCTATCTTACACGAACGACGGCTGAGAATATATTTGTTCAACTGGCTACACGAGGTAGGCGCACCTGCGACGCATCCATGCTCAAATGAATGTATCGGGTGGGTCATTTAAAAGTTTAAATTTAAAAATGTAATAAAACAAAAACGGTTTGAATTTTTGCCAAATTATATAAAATTATTATATGGCTGCAGCGGCTGACCTCACAGTACCACGTTCGATCGGACCGATTTTCGATATTTTTTTCGAGTGTATTGGATTGTATTTCGGCAACGGCATAACAAATGTTGGTCTTCAAATGCTCAATTATCTCCGGCTTGTCCTTAACTGTGCCCCACAGAAAAAAGTCCAACAGTATCAAATCGCCGCTTCTTAGCGGTCAACTGACATCACCATTTCGGTAATTAAACGTCCATCAAACGTTTGACGCAATAAATCAATTGTGTCATGAGATGTGTTGCAAGTTACACTATCCTGTTGAAACCAAACATCGTTCACATCAATACCATGAAGAGCGGGTACAAAAAAATTGGTTATTATGGTGCGATAGGTGTCTTGATTGACCGTAATAGTTGTGCCGTCCTCATTTTCAGCGAAATATTGGCCTATGATGCCTCCGCTTCACAAGCCGCAGTAAAAAGTCACTCGTAATGGGTGCATTGGCTTCTATAAGACCATGTTTGGGTTTTATGAGCACCAAATACAGCAATTTTGCTTATTAACGTACCCACCAAGATAAAAATAAGCTTCATCCGAAAAGATGATTTTTTTTACAAAATCGACATCATCATGCAGTTTCTCTTTGCCCTTTGTAACGAAGCGAACTTTGTAAGGCATCATACCGAGATCTTTTCGCAAAATTTGACAGAAACTGGTGCGTGAAATGTTTAATTCTTGATTACGATGACGAGTTGATTTTGTTGGAATCTAACGCGCACTCTCAGCCACAGCTTCGATATTTGGGTGTGTACGCATTGTACGAGCACGCTTACGTCTTGGCGCATCAAATTTAAACCGATAAATGGTCCACCCGATATAAGAGAAGAAGGCAGGCCGCTAGTGGACAAACATTATCCCCAACATACGGAAAAACTGATTTAAAGAACGAGAAAGGCGAGAAATAGGAGTATCTCTTCTTAAAGAAACAACTTAGAAAGCTTTTGCGCAAAATACACTGACAAATGCCAAATAGGCTGATATTAGTCTATGGAATGTTAATCTATTTGTCATGCGCCCGGTGAAGGGAACAGCAGCTCCACAGCCGACCTGTTCCATACTACTGGAACAACTTGAGACGACGCTCTTTCCACCACAGGGGACACTAATAAGCCTTGAGTAATATGAAGGGATTTAGCGAGCGTGTCAGGAATAGCTAGGGAAGAAGTGTCGCGCACTCTAATTCGCACACAATACAACCGGGTCCCGGGGTGCTGAACATCGTATTTATGACGGTGATTCAGGCGAAGCGGAACACGCTTGTACAATATAGAACTACTGCCTCAAAGAAGAAGTTTTTCAGATGGAAGCTGCAGCGACTGATACTACTTGTTAAGCCTGATAAGCAGTTTGACTGGCTTCAGGGAATCAAATATACTGCTGATGTTGATCATCGGTGGCATAACCTATCAGTATGACATGAGAAAAGTGAGGAGATCAAGAGCTCCACGGCCGATCTACCATATAATACCGGAACTGATTATACCGACGCTCTTTTCACCACAGAGTGAACTACTAAGCTGCGAGTACATGCGAAGTGGTTTGGCGATGTTGCACATCCTAATTAGCATACACGGCAGACTGGGTGTCGAACATCGTATTTAAGAGAGCAGTAATGGCAAAGGCCGCCATGTCCGAGCGAATATAGAATTGCTGTCTGACAGAAGGGGTTTGTATAGGGCGATGGAAACTACAGTCCTTAGTGAAACTTCTAAGACGTAGTAAACAGCTTGAACAGCTCCAGGAATGGCTTGGAGGTTCCACAAAGTGAGATCCACGGTCGACAATAATAGCGCAGGAAGCGCACAGCGGTTGTCACACAAGGACGAAATGTATTTAACTCAGTGATCAAAGTGAAATACAGGGTCACATACGGCGTTCAATTTGGCTCTGTGCTTAGAGAAAATTTGAACAAAAGCCATGAACGATGCATATTAAAGCTTACGCTTAACGATAGCACGTCGATTGTGAGCACTGATGATAACACTGATGATGCGTTGGAGGTTGTGGGTAAATGGCTTGACATTCTGGAGGTAAAGTGCCACTGGCTATTTATAGAGATTAAAAAGCCATAAATGTTTATTTCAATTTCAGAAACGCCAGGCCCATTAAAAGGCTAAATTTGCCATGTTTTTTGGATTTTGTCGTTTTAGGTTTTTTTTTGGTTCCATTGGCCAGTTCATGCAAATATTAATAGAGCTAAAGATGTCGTTATCTTTTTTTAGTATTACTAATGTCATGTTCTGACGTCACAGTTTTTTCGTAATTCGCTCTCTCATTGACAACTCAACACCAAATCATGAATCGAATTACATTGTTCACCGTAAAATGTTTTAGGAACGAATCAGACAAATTTTAAGTAACTTGTTTTCTATTACCCTGTATACAGGGTACAATTTATAATTTGTATTGGGTGTTTTATTTCCTAAATTTGTTCAATTTTTAAAACACAATTTATCGACAAACAACAAAAAACTAAGAATAAATATCAAGAGAGTAAAAAGAGCCACCAAAATGAATAACAAGGTTACCATGTGAACTACGTAATTCGTGGAAATAGTTCTAACAGCGAACAAGATAATTTGAAGTCTCGTGCAAACATACAAAAAAATCTACTCCACGGTAGTTTAGATCTCGCTATACCTAATTTGTAAGAACAACACCTTAATTATTAATTTTAATAAAAAATTATCACTCGAAAATTATCTTGTGAAAAACTTATTTATTGATTAATTTAATGAAGTAAGACCAGATCTTTATCAATCTAAAAATTAGCAAAAGAATTAAAAATTTTTATTATCAAAAAATGCATTTTACTCCAGAAATAAAAATTTCCTTAATAACGATCGTCAACTGTCCACTGTGCATTATTCTAAAGTCACTAAGAGGCCACGTACGGGTCAATCGAAAAACACACACTAAACATACTCACTTACAAACTCTGCCTCACCTACTGAACAAGAACTACAACAAGGCAACCCACCAGCCAACGAACGAACCAACTAACTAGTCAATATATAAATTTAAGTGCAAAAACAAAAACAACAACAACAAGAAACGAACTCAAAACAACTAGTCAATAATGTTGCCTACTAAATGCACACGATCACTCTTATTGCAGCCTGACTAACGGTCGCTTTGCTTATTTGCCTTAAAGTTTGTCTCTCTATCGCTCTTTCTTCTTGCCATATATTTAGCCAATGTCTCATCTTGTGTATAGCCTAGACACAATAGGTTTTGAGGTGCTGTTGCTGCTGCTGCTGCTGCTGCTGCCCGTTAAACAATACAAGAAAGAATTGAAAATTAAACCTTACTTTTTAGAGGAATTCCTCGTAAATAGACTTATGACGATGGGTAAAGGTACCACACGAGTATTGTATGTATGAGTACTTATAAGTGCTTGTGCTCGCACACCCCATACAACAACAACAACAATTGCGATAGTAACAGCACTATAATAATAACAACAAACCACACGATACTGTGGGAAAATATTCACTTAAAATACGAACTTTGCAAGCACACACAACAACAAACATTCACACAAACGACTACAATGTAAATAGAGACAAACGAAAGGAAGAGTCTCTTTAAAGCCGTACTATCTTAGTATTAAATTAATAACAAAAACAACAACCATAACATACTTCTAAGTCACTCATTTTACCTCTAGTTGCCCCTCAACACACCCTGAAAGTAATGCTCCTCTCATACTTCTCAATTACTTCCTACTGTTCTCAGTGTGCATGTGTATGTACATACAAACATGTGTGCCTGTGTGTGTTGGTATTAGTGTATGTGTCATACATTAGAAGTAAAAAACAGAAACAGTTAGAAATCGTGTCTTGAACCTGACTTCAGAGCAAAAACTAAAAATAGCTTTTGTATTTTGCTGCTTTATTTGATGTTGTTGTTATTGCTTTTTGATTAAAGTTAGATGGCAGCGAAAATAAAATCGTTTACGATCAGTTTTACGATTGGTAGTAAGTCAGTCAGTCAGTTGGTCGTTGGGTCGATTATAATGTTTTTGTTTTTACTCTGTGTGAGAATAACTCTCACTATCGTTTGTTCGTGAGTGAAACAAGAAAACAAATGTTTTCTTATTTTTATTTTGATGCATTTCTATCTTTGATTTTAAAGAGAATTGAGAGAAGAGTATGAAAGAGTTTTTGAAGATTTTACCGGTTTATTGTGATTTTCTCTGTTAGTCAGCGATGTTGTCAACTTTTAAATACACATACACAAAGAAATGGTTAAAATATGGAAAGAAAATGATTTACATATGAATTAAAAGTAAAGAAACGTTTTTATTTTTTTGTTTTTAATATTCACAATTAATTTAACTTTGAAATTAAATTTTATATTAAAAATATATTCGAACCATTTTTAAGATTTCTAAATATGCTCCCAGTGAATTGTGTAGAAATAGAGGTCGTGGGAATATGGATATTTGATTTGAATTTATTTACATTGACAGTGACAGAAAAGACCTCTTGAGGAAGATTGTTTAAGCATAGGGCAGTGATTTAATTGACCTGTAAAATATGAGCAGCGTTTTGCTTTTAAAAGTGTTTTGGATATTGTTCTAAGCTACTGTCTAGGTAGTTGACTTATTGACGTAGGCTGAAAACTTATAAAGAGAGCTGCGAAACAATCGATAGTACTAATGATAGTATCGATAGTTTTGTTTTTGGCTGACCATAGATAGTTTTTTTCACTATCGATACTATTGTCAAATTCTACGCGTAAATACGAAAACCACTAAACGTAGTTATAGTCACATTTGCAAAAATTTGTTCGACGCAGGTTGTTAGCCGTCTTGTAAAATTTTTCAGTTACATAGGGACACCGTTCAACAGTTTCTTAAATTTTAATTTATTAAACTCAACTAAAGAATAGTTTGTAACTAAAATATGTTCGTACATACGATTTTGCATCTGACCCAAACAAATTACTACCTTGATCAAAAAGTTCACGGAATAATCCCCGTGTGGCAGTCCCATCGTTACGATTTGAGTTTTTTTTTTTGCTACGTTGGTAAATCTGTTGTTGATATTCCCGCTAAATCTTAGCGTCATAGCTACGTAGCCAAGAGTACATCTATCTCTATGTGTGTTGGTATTTGTTTAAAATTTTAGAAACGACTGCTGAAACGCATTCCCCGTAATGGTTTTTACTCGTAACTCGATTGAACAGAAAAAAGTCAAAGGTAGATAAATCAGTTGAATTCGGTGGCTGTTGAATGGTATTTGTTGCATATTTCGTCAAAAAATTTCGAATAATGATGGCACTATGCGACGGTGCGCAAACGTCTCATAACGTCCAAATAATACTCTTTGTTTACTGTCTGTCATTCTGGCAAAAATTTATGATGCACTACACCATTGTAATCCATGAAAACCGTGAGCATTGCCGTCTTTTTTGACTGAAAACGACGTGGTTTTCTTAGTCTCAGCTCATTTGGTGAACGCCATACAATTGCCTGATGTCTGTATTGCATGTCGTACTCATAAACCTACGTCCCCTCTCCAATAATGATCCTTTTGATGAATGTGGGATCTGATTCAGGCTCGTAAGTCATGTTTTTTGCGACCTCAACACGGTCAAAATTGTACAAATCGCCAACATACATGGATATAGATGTACTCTTGGCTACGTAGCTTTTGCAAATATCAAACTATGACAGATGTACCAACTTAAAACACAAAAAAAGCTCAAATCGGAATGATGGGACCGTCACACGGTGGTTATTCTAGGACCTTTTTTTTTATCAAAGTAGTAATCTTCATTTCGTTAGACCATAGCATGTTGTTCTAGCTCTTACGGTGTAGGTGTTGCTTCTGTTTGCTGAGAAATGATACATTTCGAGGACCCTTACCATAAGTCTATCTTCCATAGGTTTTTTTTCTTATTGCGCGGCTTGAAACAGGAGTATAAGTTCACTTTGAGGTTTTTTGATTACTTGAAGAGATTAATCTTTGAAGTCCGAATTAAAAGTTTACAGTAAGTCTATACTTCTTTCCCATAGTTTCTACAGTTTTCTTTCACTGGATCTTATTAATTACTTTAGTTTGGGAGCGCTTCAAATAAAAAATAGTTTAAAAATAGTCTTTCTTCAAAAAAAACTTCGATACATAAAATTTTATGACATACTGGACAAAAAATAAAGTGTCCCTATTTTTTGTTTCAATACTGTATATTTATTATTATTCTTTCCCTTTCACTTAAATTCTAATATTGTATCGATAGTATCGATAGTCTTTTTGCAAACTATCGAAACTATCGAGTGGGCCGACTATCGATAGCTTTGCAGCTCTACTTATGAATGTCTCCTTTCGCTAAGTTTAAACACCCTTTCATAGACGACATTGTAGATATTCAACTGACTATGTTGTTGATTTAACTGGTCAGTTAACGCTATGTTTTCTTGGTATTTGCTCTCATAACCTGAATCCTTCCTTTCTGAAGATACATAAGTAGTAATTTAATACAGGACTGCTGTAGTTTAATGAAGATTAGAAAATCACTAAATTCATATAAAAACCGTTAAGTGGGTAGCACTGTAAATAATCTCTGTATGTATAAATTTTTTGAAATCAAGATTAATAGATTTGTTGTTGTTATTATTATTTTTGTTGTTTGTTTTTTTCAATTAGAGTTCAATTGTTGTTAAGGAAGATGTAGAAGTTGAGAATTTTATTATTAAAGATTTTATTGTCGGACACATGAAAGAAAAAATTGGATATTTAATTGGAGTATATGTGTATGGGAAAGTATTTAGGCCTTGGTTTATAGCAAACTTTACATTTGATTTTAAAAACTTTCTTCTTTTTCTTTAACAAAAGTAGAAGATCCATATTGAAAATGATCCATATTGAAAAGGTATTATGAATCGGAATACTCTTCTTACCTTGAAATAGGTGTATCTACCTCCGTAAAGCTGTCAATTAAGCAGAAGTATTTGTTGGACGTTGTTAGAAGTTGGGCAGTTGAAGAGTTTTAGGTCATTGTTAGATTCAACTGGCCTAATTTAGATAGGAAGCATACTAATCAACTATTTAAGCTGGACCGTCGGAACATCTCTTCCACTGTATCTATTATCACAGATCACTGTGTTATGGGTAAGCACGCGCAGAGTAAGATCGATTGAGGAGGAGAGCGTGATCCACTTTATTTGCCAGTGTCCCTCTTTGGCTCGGCGTAGACTTCTCACACTGGGCCTTGATATCAATCTAATAGTCAAGTTAGTTAAGCTGTTGGGTTGGTTTCCGACTTAATTAAAAAAAATTATGTTTCTATGCGTGTTGATTCGTAGGACCGGTTAGCCTGGACTTGTTGACTAGCATAGGGACATCGCTTCAAGAGGCCACGTGCACTTTGATTTAGCGAGGCTATCACTCCCACCTTTCCTATCACAATAAGCTTATTCAAGCTTCTGAATTTTAGTCTAAATGAGAATAGAATTCCAAGCACTGCGATGGTATGCGCTGTTCCTTCACACCAAGTTTTAAACGACGTCCATGTTACCATAAAGCTCATATAGTTCGTGATTCATTTGATGTCCATACTCGACGCAAACGCGGACGGGGCATTACATTTATGAAGAATTTTTCTCTCGATAACAACACGGGTAGTATCACAGTCTTGTATAATGTCATCTTGTGATCTTCGTTTGTCGAGAGGGAGCATTGTTCTTAAACTGCTGGCTGAGACATAACATCCATAACAAACAAGTATAATTCTTCTTTTTATCTCCAAACTGATGTCATTCATTTTATTTATGGCTGTATCGTGATAATTAAATTCATCGGCTTTTCCAAAGTTGTAGTTACCAGCGTTCAAGTTTTGATCCAGTCTTATGGAATCTTTGTTCGTTGAAACGTCCGTTCACTGCCAGACTCATTTTTACCAATTCTCTTTCAATATTTGCAAACATAGCAGTTACATCTCGCAATGTCAGAGCGATGATATTAATCATCAGCATATGCGACTAGCATATGGTTTAGATTGTGCCCGTTCTATTAATAACTGCTTCCGCAGCTGTTTTTTGATCTTTTCAATATTTTATTAGAAAAGATCACACAATAATCTATCACCCTGTCTGAAGCGTAGTTTGGTTAAAAATGATCCGGACTTTTCTTATCTAAGTGATATGATCTTTTGTCAGTTAACGTAATACTGCGAAAGTCTTATCAGCTCTGCAGGAATACCAAACTCAAACATTGCATTAAAAACCTTTGCATGAATCGGGCTATCAACGGCAGCCTTGTAACCGACGAATAGATGGTATATGTCGACTTGTAATAAACTAATATTCTTCAAATTTAAACTGCATTTAATTTAATTTTAATGAACTTCAATCTCAAAACTTTCTTAGGATATCTCTTTAGCTTAACATCCAAAAACAAGAAAATAGTCATTCTTAGCTTTTCTTTTTAGAATGTTTTTTTTTTAATTTTACTTTTTTATTTTTAAATTAATCATTAAAGACTTAAAAATTATTAAGAAATAAAAAGTATCACACGAGCTTATTAAAGTAAAAATTTATAAAAATAAATCGAATTTATTTATTAATAAGTCATTTAAAATGAATCATTAAGCATAATACAAATTAAATTTTAATAAGCTTTTACGTAAACAAATATTTTAAACTTTGTAAACTCGTGTAAATATTTGTTTAAAAATGTTATCCATTTATTATAAATACATAATTCATTAAATTTATATTAACATTAGTTATTATTAAAAATATATAAATATTTTGTTTTCTACGTGGGAGTTTAATGATGTTTCTTTGTATTTCAATTACCTTTGCTTTAAACGTTTTTGCAGGTTCCTATTGAAGTATTTAGCAAGGAAAATAAGTAAAAATTGATAAGTACCTAGAAAATAAAATCAGGATGTTAATATTGTAATAAATTAGGATTCTTGTAGGTTATTTTTCTAAGTTTAAAGAAAATTTTAAGACTTCGATAATTACTGGGTCAAATAAATGGGTTTAAAATATAACATTTCAGGTTGAATCTTTGGTGCAGATAATTGTCTAATACATCGCTTTTCTAAAACGTGATATGAAATCAAAAATAAGTAAAATATCCACAGAATAATAGTAAATAATACTGTAAACAAATTAAAAATCTTGTGGAGTATACAGTGGGGATGCTCTGGGTGAGTTTTAGAGCCAGGTGTGGTGTGCTCGATATTGAACTATTCATTATGAGTTGCCCTAACCTGACGAATCGATCAATTTACTGCCAACAACATGACCATTTTAATACTGCAGTAAAAAAATATGAGAAAAGATGAACGGAAGATGTTGCACACCATCATGACAATGCCAGGCCAGATCACTTATATATATAATGATACACTAAAAATAAATTAAGTCGCCATATTGCTGAAGATAAATCTGTTGAATTGGCTATCACGCATAAATAATTAAATCGTTTTACCATATGGATATGTAAATTCACATGAGATCCAATAGCCTCCAATACATACTGAAAAAATCACTGTTTGGTGGGGTTTTTAGCCTGATGGCTTCACCTTATTTCACAGTCAACGACAAGTGATATTAATCTAAGTTATTAGCTTATAAGTGCTTGAAGGTCCGAAAATCCGGAGGTGTTTCGAAAATTTCATAAGCAGATTCTTATTCTGCTCGGCGGCGCCTATTAGAAAAATAGTATCACTTGCCAGGTATTTTTTTTTCGCACCGTGTTATATATATCCCAGAGGTAAAGTTGTATTTCTTTTTTAAAGAATTATTTCCTGCGTCCTAGTTAAAATAGAGTATTTTCAGAGGTACATAACTTTTCGTTGGCAACACTGCTTTATTTGACAACCGATTAAACAGCTGATAGTTGCGTTTTGTTTAATTTGGTTTGACATTCCATTATGAATAGACTTACACCACAGCAAGGCTTACAAATAATTTAAATATTTTTATTAAAATAATCGGCCTTCACAGCGGCTAACTCGAAGAACAATGGATTGGCCACAATTGAAGTATTTTGGGGTTATGTAGAGTAACTTGCCAAAAATTGATTCGACCCTACTTTAAAAGTTTTTTAAAAACGTTAAAGTGAAAAATGAGCATAAAATCTAAAGGTTAACCAAATTTCAAAATAATGGACGCGCTATGTTGATCAAAATAATTAGTCAGAACATTTTCAATTTGATATATTTAAGAACAAAAAACTATTTCGAAAATAAGCCAGAGATAGTTGAACACCTGGAAGTTAACATTCGAAGGGTTATTGGCGAAATATGACTGTATAGGCTGCGAAGTGTTCGTACAATTTAATGTTTCAGATTGCGACTTGTACGCGCCAGCCTGTCATAAAATTTCCTATTCAACAAAGTCCATTTTATTGATACTAAAAATATATTTCTTTGTTGTATTATGATTTAAACTTATGTCACGGTAATATCAACTGAACTCTTGCTTGACATCTTTTGCACTACAAGTCAGAAACTAAATTCTCTGCTAACTCTCACTTAAACGCAATATTTATTCTGATTGATTGTTTGCTGACAAAGAATTTTGTCCACGTTTTAAGCAAAGAAAATTTGGCCAAAATTACATTATTTTAATTAATTAATTATTTTAAATAATTAATTTCTCAATCAAATTATGTATATAAAATACAACAAATTCTTTTTTCTGTAGCAAATAAGGAAAATCCTTAAAAATATTCCGACCTCATACCACCAACATTGCAAAGGATATATTAATATTAGGAAAAAAGGGAAATATACGAACATAAAGTTGAGAAATTTAAGAGGAGCTCCACAATATAATATATATTATAATTTCAAACAATTGTTTGTTTTTTCTTTTCTTATTTGATTCTCAGAAATCCCTCAACAAGAAACGGAAACACACTTGAGAAAGTTGTTGTTTTTTTCTTTTTACGAATATATCCCTGTAGTATTTTTATTTTTGTTTTTGTTTCTGTATTTTTCTGTTACTATTTTCGTTTGCTTGGTTACAGTTATTTTCCACTTTGTTCTCCACTCACTAAGCAAATTTCTTTCATGACGTCAATAATTGTATATTCTGTCTTGTTACTAAAATTCGTGGTTTGAATATATGTGTCTGTGTGTGTGTATATATGCGCTTACAAGATTTTAATAGAATATTGGCCCCTCTTGTATTTTTTGGCGCAAACTCAGTGCAATTTTTACAACGTCATTCATTGTTGCCTTTTTTAATTTGGTTATATTAATGCGCTCACATGTTTGAAATAGAGAGAGAGAGAGAGAGAAAAATATTACAACAAAAAAAGCTTTATTTTATGAATATAGTTGTTAGACATCAACGTATGACGTAATTTATTTTCAATATAATGCTTTGCATTAAGTAACACACACTCACATACACGGAGGAGAGCAGCGCACATTTGAGAGTGAGAGTTGTCATAGAGAGTAAAAGTTGTTTGTATATGTGCTCTATGGGGAGCAAGCAAATAACTGCATACGAACATTATTGTGGTAGGTGAGTGAGTCAATATTGATTGCATGCATGTATGTATGTGTTAGAGGTGAGGTGTTTTGTTTTGTTACGTTTTTGCTTTGTTGGTCGGTCTCATCACCAAACAGCCATCATTAGTATTTTTATTTTTTATTTTTGTCTTTTCTTATCAACACCATCCTCCACATCAAGTCGTCATTAGTTTGTTTTTTTTTTATTATTATTATTGTAGCTGCTGCTTCTTTTTTTCTATGTATTTTTGGCAAAAGCATAGAGTGTTTGTTTGGTAGGTAGACAGCAGCAGCAAAAACAAAACAAAAAGGCAAAGCAAAATAGTAAAGTGAATATAGTCGCGTGTAACCGTAAATATAAGTTCAGTCGCGTCACAGACGCCGCGTTGTTAACACATTTAATAGAAAGCCGTTAGAAATAATAATTTTGAAAAGAATTTTTTATTTTTTTTATTTTGAAGCAACAAAACGGAAAGTATTTAATTAAGAACAAAACAAATAAATAATAATAAAAGAAAATACTATTTTTTTAAAGAAATTTAATTATTAATTTGAAAACATTTTTCTGTGGACTTTTTCTCACTCTGTAAAAATTTGGTGTTTTTACTTTCTTTTGACAAAAAAAAAAAAAAAAAAAAAAAAAAAAACAGTAACAAAACATATCAATCTTAAGGTGCTAAAGAACTTTTAACAAAATTATTGAAAAAAATGTTATACAAAATTTAAATTCGAAAATAATTTCTTATACTTATGGACTTTTAAAGTGATTTTTATAATAAAAAAAATATTTCAAAAAAAAGCCGGCATATAAAAAAAACTATTTCTGTTGACTACCGGTCGTATGAGTGCCAGTGAACTTAAGTGCTGGTTTCAGTGAACGTATAAGTGTTTTATCCTTTATGACAAAAAATTTAATGGATTAATGGAGAATTTTTATTTCTTAAGAAAAATAAAAAATAATAAAAAAAATTTATGAAGTTTTTTTAAAGTGCAAATAAGAACAGGATCAAATAATTTTTAGAAAGCGTTCTTAAATACTATAAAAAAAACAAGTTGTTTTCAAAAATTTTAAAAATTCAAGCAGCGCGTTGTAAGTACGAATTGTGTGATTTAAAGCGGTGCGTATGAGTAATAAAAATTTTGCGGGAAAATTCATATACGATTTTTTATTTTGAAAAGTTGGTTTTATTTCCAAGCTAGTGATGCAGAACTAATGATAAAATATTTCTTTAAATATATTAAAAGCGTATGATATATAAAAAGTGTAACAAAAAACGTTTGATGAAATAGAAATTTGAAAACTTAATAAAACTGAAAAACTCTCACGTCAAAAACAAGCGCCAAGCCCTAGAAAGCCAGTAAGAAAGTGTTTTTAATATAAATATTAATCATATGACTTAAAAAAATTTTGAAAACTACAATATTTTTTTAATAATCGAAATAAAATTTTTAATTTTATTTGTGAACGTGAAAAAGCCGTTGGTATAGTGCGTATGTTTTTTATTTGCGAACAAAACCAGTGCGTATAAGTAATAAATAATAATTTTGCGGAAACCTTGGTAAAGAAAGGTATTAAAACAAAACAGTGATTTATTTCTTTTACAAATCTTTAAACAAAATCTTAATTTACGATATTTAATATATTTCGTTTTGCTAAAAATCATTCATTATTTCTAATAAAACTTAAAACAAACAAAAAAATCCTTTAGTGCCTACAAACCTATACGAAAACAATTTTATTTAAAATAACATTTCTTTAATTTCAAATTTCGTTGAAAAAATCCCGACTTTTTTTAATTTAAACAAATAAGACGTCCTTGTGCCTGCTTTTTCAAAAAAAAAAAAAACAAGAAAAATCTTTATTATAAAATAATGCTTTCACATACAAATATTACGTCGTAGTGCTGACGTCGTTGTTTAAGAAAAAACTTAGTATAGATACACAGCACTACCCAAAAAAACAAAGAAAAAAAGGAAAGAAAAAACTCAAGGACTTCTAAATAAACGTTCTCGCACTCTCATGCAAATGTTACAAAAACAAAACAAAAAAGGCGTTTAAAAAAACAGCATCTCTAAATGTATAATACAAACAACCACTCTCATCAACAACAGCAACAACAACAACTTTAAAGGATTTACCCAAATGAAAGATAGAAAGTAAAAGCGGCGTGCTGGATCTGGAGAATTTCTTAACGCGCCTGAGGGTTTTAAAACCTTCCACAGGTGGTGTTTTTTTAAATTTTCTTAAGTGTTTCATAAATGTTGTGTTTGTTCGTTAATTTTGTTTCTTATATTTTGTGTTTTAAATCATGTCTAAAAATGTGAACAACTTAAACAAGTTTTGTCCTACTTGTACTTAAGCAAAAACCCTTTTTGAAATACACTAAAATGCGTAATCGTTTGGCTTCTCTGATAGTGGTTAAACAAGAGCCCTCCAACTCTTTAGGTACTCCTACAAACACCCTTACTTCGCCCTCTACAACAACTCTTAACTCTTCCTCACCCACTTTTGAAATCAATAATAATCAAATTTATACAAATACTCCGAATATCTCCATTAAATCCGAATTGAATGCCTTTGAAATTAATAATAATCATTTACAATTAAATGATTGTACATATCAGCAGCATCAATTGTATAATAATCAGTCGCAACAGCAACAACCGCAACAACCAAATCAACAACATCTTATAAATAACACCAATTTAATATATCCCTGTCGTAATTTATTTCCCGATGGTTGTGATATATCCCATCATCATCATCACCATCATCATTTGAATTGTGCAAACTATACAGCATTAAATACCAGCCTCAATGAATCCAATACTTTATTGTATAATTCTCAAAGTGATAAATTCATTTTAAAATCAGAACCCTTAACATATGAACACTCGCCGCCACCACAGCAACAACAGCAGCAACATAATTATCGGGAACAAGACTTAGAACATTCACAATTGCAACATATATGTGATAATCCTACGATTGATTTTGAATCAGCTTCTGGCGACACTAATCAATGGTGTTTAACTAATTTAACGGCTAGAAAGACGTTGAATACAGATTTTGGGAAAAATTTTCAAAACCATAATAATTACAACGACAACAACAGCCATAGTAATAGCAGAAACAGTATGTACATGTTTTTTTTAATATATTTTTCGTCATTTTTGGTGTTGGGATATGGTGTTGGTCTTAGAAAAAATAAAAATAAAATTTTATTTAAAAAAAAATATTCCTGAAAAACTCTGCATAACAAATACCCTGGAAGTCCTATCATATTCACACAATTTTAAATGAGTTTCAAATTATTTTATTAGCATTTTATTTTATTTTTCTTTTATTTCTAAAAATTCTATACTTTCTTTAAGTTCCCCCATATAAAGCAGAACTACAGTACGTATGAGTAATAAAAATGAAGAGAAAGTGTTTGGATACGTAGCGTATGAGTAATAAAGAATTTTATTTTAAAAAACTACCGCTGAGCGTATGAGTGATAAAATTTTAATAAAAATTATTATTCTTTTATAATAAAATTAAAATTAAAATAAAATATATAAAAATACAAGATTTATAATTTCTTTTAAAACGAATTAAAAATCAATATTGTAAAGTCTTTGAATTACTACCGTTTCTTAATTGCTTTACAAACTTTTGCTATTTAATAAAATTTATTTCTGATAATTTATAATTAGAAATTAATTAAGAAGTATATATACATATTTATATATAAAAATCAATCTGTGTTTGTTTGTGTGTATGTATGTATATATGTACATATGTGTGTTTGAAGTCTATAGACGGCTGAACGGCTGAATCGATTTTCTTGAAATTTTCACTGTATCATCCTGCATGCCTGGAAGGAGACACATTTTTTTTCGATAGGGCCAGAGGTAGAGATAGCCCCCATATCAAAACCTAATATTAATAATCGCATATTTAAAGAACTGTATTAGCCAGAGTCATAAAACTTTGCTCCAATTACTTTCGTACGAAACTGATTTGTTGGAAAAAATGAAGGGCGAATATAATCAGAGGTTTTCATAACTAATTATAATTGTATGGGTTACACACAGCAAATTTTGATTATCATTTATCTAAAAAAAAACTATTATAGCGATAGTCTCCAAATTGTGTTCCACTCACTTTTCTATGAAACTAATTTAACGGAATAAATGTAGGGCAGATACCATATAATCAGGGGGAGAGGTACCCCCATATAAAGCAAATTTTAATTTTCGAATACTATTACATTGATTGCGATAAAATTTCATTCTAAAGCTTTCAAAAAAAAGAAAAAAAAAAAAAAAACAATAGAAAAAGGGTTGAAAATTAACCATATAGAAAGCAAAAATTAATGGTAGAATACCTTCAGAACATTTACGGTGAGAGCCCTAAAGTTTTGTCCCATTCACCTTGCTATGAAACTGATTTAGTGATAAAACTCAGGGCGGATAGGGTCAGAGGGAGTGGTGCTTTCCATGCCAAGCGAATATTAATTATGGAATATCTTAAGAACTATAACATGCGATTCATTTTTTGAATTTTTTTCGTTCAAGAAAAATTTTGACATGTACAAAAATTTGTTAGCTAATATTTAAAAAAATTAAGTTGAATCTTTGATTCTAAACAAGTTACATATTTTTTATAATATTATAGCCAATATAATAAAGTATTAGTTAAGATTAAAGTTATGAAGAGAGTAGCGAAGCACGCCGGATTTTATCTAGTATATATACAGTGGTGGAAGAAACAATAGGGTACTACAATATTTTCTTTAATTAAAATTTTCTTCAATTTTTATTTATCTTAAGAAAAATCAAATAAAGAATGTATTGTAATTGAAAGAAATTCGTTCATTCATTTGGCCTAAATACTCGTATATTAATCTTCATTTCTTCGAACCATTTGACGTTGTTCAAGTTGGCATAAATGAAAGTGTCCCTATTATTTCTTCCACTACTGTATATAAATTGAATTTTTGGATGATGATTAAGCATTTTTCAACAGGATAACACTGCCGTTCATGTTTCCAAGCAGTCTTTGTATAGGTTTGAAGAGCACAAAACACCATTGCAGATATGTGTAGTGCCAATTCGAGTCCAGTTGAGAACCTTTCGGTGTATACATCATGCAAAATCTATGAACAAAGAAGTCAAGAAGAAGAAGTCAACAAAACTATGTTAGAGCTCCAGTAGGTCATTGGGGAAGCTTAGGAAGATTTGGATCAACAGTTGTTAATTTTGAAGTAATAATTAATGGCTGTATTCATAAAAATTGCTTAATTAGGGTTTCAGGTAAAAATTAGTTGATTTGCAATTTAAGGCTAAAAACTTTTTTTAATTCTGATTCAAAATCAGCATTTTTACTAATGAACGCTTTAAGGTTTTAAAATTCGAAACTGGCAATACTATATTATTATATTTGTCACTTATAATTCGAAAAATCTGATTTCATATGACCTGACCTTGCATTTGTCTGTTTCTTTTAAGAAATAAAACTTCTTTATTTATAAGAAAGGTTGTTTCAATTATTTATTTTATTAAAAAAGGATGTTTAAAAAAACATGTTTTCTGAACAAGAAAAGGATAACAAAATTATTACTTTTTTTCGTAGTTGAGAAGAACCTTGTATTTATAAAGTAAAAAATTTATGCATTAAAAATTTTCCATTCATTACAAATTAAAATGTGCTTTCTGGAGATGTGAAGTAAGGATGTAATTTACAGGATAATTTTATTAATAATAAATTTTGTAATTGTTTTGGTTGATTACACATTAATAATTCATTCTCTATCTATCAAACAAGGCTTTCAAACTCCAAAGCATCGCTTTAAAAGATTTCGTGTTGCAAAATCAATACTCATTTTTAGTCCCGGAACACACGATGAAAGTTTTCTTGAGAAAAGTCTGAGTTTGTCGATGAGAGGGAGAAACAAATGTAATGGCGTACACTCTTTCATGTACTCTGAAATTCTCTTTTGTTATGAAATTCGTAATGTTATATAACAGCAATGTTGTTTGAAAATCTTAAATTCATTTAAATAAATATCGTACTGTAGACGCAAATGCAAGTTTAAAAGAGAATTGAAAAAAATTTCTGCAAGAAAACTCATCGTGTGTTCCGTGACTTACATTTAATTTCTTTCTCTTCTTGCTATCGTTAATATGGCGTTAGTTTATAGCTTGAGCCATCAAACGGCCTCTAAATTTATTATTTATTTTAAAGTGAAATGCGACAATAGTTGCAAAACAACTTCATAACTAAATAGATAAAATTTGAATTCGCTTATAAAACCATAGAAGTTCCGGATTGCCATTTTATCGCTTCTTCAACAGACATCAAAATTATCTCTACTATTTTAAGCCAAGGCGAGAACATGTTTTGCACATTTCTGCTTACCAATGGTTTACAAGGACATGAAGGCGTTTAGCAGCATCCTGAAGCTGGAAGAAATTATCGCAGCTTTCTTTTTAATTTTTTAAATTTCTGTTCTATGATGTTTTGAAATTTTCGAAATAGTCTTTTAAAAAATATTTTATTTAAAATTTAAAATATTCTGACTACTTATCTTGATCAACATAACGTGTACACTATTTTGAAAACTTGGTTAATCTTTAGATTTGATGCTTACTTTTCACAATAATGCTTTTAAAAAAGATTTAAAGTAGGGTCGCATCAATTTTAAAATTCTTTTATCAAAAATTGCCTTTGTTGGATAGAAAATTTTATGACATTAGTGTTTAAATATGATTTCGGCCATGTGACCGTCGGGTCTGGCGCGTACAAGGCGGAATCTGGAACACCAATATTCACAACTTTTTGAATGTTGATTTCCACGTGTTTAATTGTCACTGGTTTATTGACATAGACAAGTTACTCTACATAAGTCCACAGAAAACAGTCTAATGGGCTTAAATAAGCGGCAGTAATTCGCCAATAACTTTTCGATTTTATCGTTTATCGACATAAACAAGTGACATTACGTGAAATTAATCTTTCATCAAAAGTTTGTTTCAGCAAATTAATTGTTGCGCGTCCTATTTGGAATGTGGTTTCGTCCTGTTGGAACCACATGTCAACAAGATTAATGCCAGCTAATTGCGGTACGAACAATTTTCTAATCATGTCCCTATACCTTTTCGAAGACATATGAACCAATGACTCCGCCAGCCTTTAAAGTGCACAACAGTTCTCTTGTGTTTCTACAAAGTTTGTGTACCATCCTAACTCCAAACGCAACAATTCTGCTTATTTAAGTAACCAACCAAACAAAAATGTTCTTCATTGGAGAACAAAATATTAAATAGAAATTTAATATCAATATCAATTTGTGCTTTAGCCCATTCACTGAATTGGCGGTACATATGGAAGTTGCTTGGCTTTAATTCCTGCACAAGTTGAATCTTGAATGTATCGTCCTTTCGTAAAATCTCCCATAAAATGGAAGAACGCAACCCCTGTTGCTTAGAACAGTGACGAATTGATTGATTTTGATCGTCTTCAATGCGTCTCTGTACAGCGGATACGGCTGTCTCACTACTTCGTTTGTAATAAGTTCGAATCGAGGACTTTTTCACACTTTGAATAAGACAAGATTTTTTTAAAAACTACAGCCTGAATATATAGCTTTTGTCTAGTTCAGCACTTAAAACGTGGGGTAAGTTCGTTACGCGTAAATGTGATCCATTTGTCAGTTAAAGGCACTAGACTGCACAAAAGATTCAAATGAAAAAATATATTTTATTTAAGATAATAGTCTTAAAGGTTTGTTTAAAAAGCAATGTGCTTTTGGCCACTTCAGGGGCTACCTAATCTTACTTAGAATTTTGCTGTCAATTTCATATGAACGAAATATTGTTCAAATTGACTTACTTTTAAAAACATTAAAGGTTTGCTTTAAAAGATTTTCAGGACTAGAATTATGTCGAATGAATTATGTAGAATGTCTGTTTAAAAGACCGTGTTTTTACTTTCTTAATGAAACATGAAAAGTCAATTTTCTTAATTTTTTTTTTTACGAACATATATATAATAATCACCTTATGATTTTTTTTTTTTACAACCACTTAAGTTTCGCAATAATGAAATATTTGCGTAAATTACAATATTTTCAATTTCTATTTATTGCCAATAGGAAATATTTTTACCGTATGTAACGCATTAAATCTTAAAATTATTTTTATTTTTATTTATTTTTTCTAAACACATGTAATAAATTCTTAAAGCAACTAAAATAATGCTTCAACTTAAAACATACCGACAAATCTATAAAATACTTATTTATGCATAATTTTCTTTTTATTTTTTCGTTTAGCGGCATATGCCATAGCTAAGAGAATAACCACCACCATAATAGGTGCAATACCTTTTTTAAAAATGACTCAAATAATAAAAAAAAATTATAAAATATTTTTCAAAAACAACAATAACAATGGCGACGAAGAAGGGACAAATTATTGGCTAATTTCGGAAAATATGCTCGTGATTTGCAATCACTCGAAAATTTAAAAGAATATATGCACGTGATTTTAATATATTTTTATCCGCGTAATTAGTGTAATATTTTTCTTTTGATTTGTTTTTGGTTTAAAAAAAACTGCAGCGGTGATGGGTGAATAGGTAAACGATTAATCGGAAGTGAAGATGGAAAAAATATTCGATAGTTTATGGGAACTAATAACCCTGGTCTACAAAATACAGAAAAATTTCAGACCTTTAAATAAATCTTTATAAAAAAAATATAATGACTTAGATATGCTGAATTTAAAACCCTTTTCAGTTTTTTCATCGGGCTCAAATTTTTTTGATGAGCGCGCTCCATCCATATAGGGTTTCCTTGTAATATCTCCCCTATCCTTATCGATCTGACGAAATTCAAGTTGTTGGTGGTACCAACCACGATAACGCCATACCTAGTTTCTGATAGGCACTTAGATACTTCCTGCCAGAGTGCATCAACGCCTCACATGTACCTGGTATGTGAATGCCGAGCATCCCGATACAAGATGGTAAGACATAGAGACCTAAAGATTATTAGGGTAATCGGTCGCTCTGACACCCGAGAAAATTTAGTGCGGACGAACTAGCGAGGGACGACTCTCCCTTTGGCAGCGAGGAGATTAACGATCAAGTTGGGATGCCGACTTTCCTTTTGCAGGCTTCTGGTTCTGCAATACATGCTGTGCAAGGCACAGAAACGTTGTCTCTGTATCGAGACAAACGATCGGGCTCCATCGGAGTCCTTTTTGTAGTTGACGCGACATAGGCTGCGAATTCTGGTGGAGGGTTTCTGGGCATCATAGTGGAATCAGTAGTGAACCTTAATAAATTGGATCAGTGTTTGGCTGCCTATTGTAACTAAATAACTTCACGTGTTTAATTAAGAGACTTTTCAAACCCCGCTAAAGAAAGCCCTCCTGACATTCCAGCTTACTTCTGGCGATGATGACAAACATCACACGAATGAACAGGGAACAACGCCACAAAATGACAATGCTAAGTAAGAATCTCCACCAGTACATAGCAAACATCTTCACCACTACACAATTACAGGGAGTCGGGCTACATCCACTTGGCTAGAAAGTCAACTACACAAAGACACAAGGCGATAGAGGCTTTTTGAAAAGAAGAAGTGATGAAGAAAAAATATTATGGCGAAATCTTCGATTCAATTAGAGCAAACTGTGACAATTGACCTATTAAATTTCAAAAAAAAATTATTTATTTTAGAAAAGAATTAATTTGAATTATTTGTACCAATTACACAATTCACATGGCACCATTGTAATTTGTTTCGATAGCTTATCTTTTTTATATATTTCTTTATTGTTTGCCGCTAGATTGTGTGGGAAAAAGCTTAGAAAATTAAATAAACACATTTAGCGTACACGAAAACCAGATAAAGTGATGGTTTTTCTTAGTAATCTACTGTGTAATTGAACCAAAGTACTTACAATTTCGGTCATACGCGCTTAAAATTATATATAGGGATTTATGTATGTAATTCGACTTACGTAATTCGACTGAATGAGAGAGTGAATTAAAAGGAACATTGTCGTATAGACATGGCATAAGACTAATCTTCGCCACTATGTAAAACAGTCGTTTTGCAAAATCTACAATTTAATTTCTAGGATACAATTTGTTTCAGAAAAGTTTTTTATAATTTTTAATCGTTGTATCTTGTTTGGTAAAAATCGAAGCTTTTGTACAAAATCTAAAAACTAACTTTGTTTAGACTTTTTTCTATACTTTTATGCTTAATTAAGATCGGTTCATAGTTGGCATTCATTTAGACCGAAAGAATAATTGAACAGAATGTGCCTTATTAGACAAGTAGTTTATAACTCATATAGTTACTGGTCATAAGCTAAGAGTCGAAGAACAAAAGTGAGCACTTAGCTAGGGTACTATGTTATGTATGTTATGAACCAACATATGCTGTACAATGCATTTGTATTTAAAAATAATTTTTACAAATAAAATGTTTCTAAATTATTCGATTATTTTCGAATTTTATGCCCTAAAAAAGTATTACGTTAAAAATATTTGAAATTAATAAACAACAGCAGCTACAATTATACCTCTTCCTTAAATTAGCGTTAAATAGACAACGAAATATATTAGAATTTCTTTTTCTTTCTCCTCATCTTATGGTAAATTATAAACAATATCGTCATCAGTATAGTAACGATTGCCATCGCCATCATCATCATAATCATGTGAAAATAGTCGCCGTCTTAATAAACAGAAAAAATAAGAGAAAAAGAACAATTGAATGAATAAATCAGACCCAATGAATAATTGGTCGATATGAAATAATTTATAAAAAAATTATATATGTTTTTGATTTCTATATTAAATTCACTTAAAATATCTATCGAGTGTATGTGCTAACAATACAAATATACATATATTTATGTATGCATGTGTGTATGTATATGAAAAGCAATAATCGAATTTGAATTCAAAATTTAAAAATGTTTATGAAAATTAAGCTGAAAAAAAATTAAAAATAATAATGAAAACATTTAAATTACGAGGGTATGTATGATGACTACGACAAGTTCTGACGCAGGTGTTGAATTTTGAAAATAAATCTAACGGTGGTTTTTTGCCAAAAGTGACACGAAGGAAGATGTAATTTGTATGATAATAATAGTCGTAATACTCGTACAGCGAATCAGGCAGTGAAACAGATAGGCAGCCAGTTTAACAAAATAAAAAGTCATATAAATAAATAGCAGATGATGCATTTATATTAAAAAACCTGAGATGACCTACCATCAATTATGGGAGAACATAATAGGAATCAAGATAGTACAAGTGGCTAAAAAATTTTCAAATTCGTTAAAATCAAATTATAAACTTCAAGTATTTCAAACAAGATGCATAGGTCATACACCAAGTTTACAAACATAATAAAAAGAGAACGAATTATGATGCTATGTTCGTACGAGGCTTCCAATTACTTTCTAAGCTGTTTGAATTACTTATATGAATTACCATGTTCGCACGGAATTTTTCTCGTTTGTTTAGACAGTTTTTTTCTTCTTCTTGTTATTTTGCTTACTGCTAAATTGCACAAATGACGTGTTAACAATAGAAGGAAAAAATATTGGAAAACATTTTATTATTTCTAAGAAATACATTAATTAATTATTTATTCTAGGTGCCACAATAGGCTAGTACTAGTCTAGTTAGCGGGCCGCAGATTAGATTTATGCCAGAGACTCTGATCACCACACCGAACATTTGCTCTTCGTTGCCTATTTGTAATAGTTGTAATATAATTGACAGTTATATTCTAATTTAGATAAATAAATAATTTTTGCAAATAGATAAACTGCTAGCAAATGGAATTAGAGCAGACACTGTATAGTTTATTTACTTTCCTCTATTTGTAATAGTTTTTGCTTGTTTTTTGGGCTTTCAAGAGGTTGATGATCACATTGTTTTTTGAGTAATTCATAGAGTAATTGAAGCTAAATTACTTACAACTTCGGTAATTTGTTCTTAAGATTATTGTATAGGGAATTATATAATTGCGCTCATAATTGTGGGTAAAGTTAATATATATGAGGAAGCAAATTATCAATGCAGGAAAACCACAACAACGGTTTAAAACATGAAATTAATTCGAGCTTTATTTCAAAGCTTTTTTTCTCCAACACTCTTTTAGGGATCGTATTGGCATTCGACAAAGCATCCGTTGTTTTTTTTAGTTTCGCTTCCATATGATTGTGTGTAGTGGTGAGGGAACCTTGCTAAGAGGTAATGGTACTTCACATTGTAATTTTTATTTACCAGTTGGTGGTGTTTTTCTTCTAATCATTCTGATGTCTGTTGTTTGTCATCACCAGCACAGACAGGTAAGCTGGAAGGTCAGGGGGCTTCTTTAGATAGATTTGTCCGAAGGGACACACTCGAAGCCGCAATACGATTTTTTTGTCATGTCCTCTGCTGAGATTCGAACCTGGGTCGCTCATGTTGTCTACCTAAGCTCTAACCATTACACTACAAGACAAAACCTACAAGAGCAGTGTGAGACATGAAATTAATTCGGGCTTTAAGCTGATTTTTGTATAATTCATTTCACAGAGAAAAATATTATTTTTTTTTTCTAAGTTCATATTTCAGATTAAAATTTTTTTAATTTACGCAATATAATCCAGTGTTAAATGAAACGTATTGTTACGTTTTAAACTTTTGAAATCGCTTAAGTCCTTTTTAATTGCGTCGAAATACAGACACCACGTTGTTGTTTTTTTTTCACAGTTTTTATTTCCTCACTTTATCTTTATACAGTTTATCTCAATACAGCAACTTATTTAGCTCGCACTTAGTATTCGTTTATAGAACACTTTTATGACTGAAAAACGATAACTATATCGACGTAGGCAAAGCAGCCTCCATATATACATAATTACCTACGGTTCAGGAAGTGTCTCAAACGCTCACAAATCATCTATTTTATGTCCGTCAATTTTAAACATGTAAGATCGTGTTACCCAAAGATGGTCGCATTGGCGATACCGTTAAGTACACAAATCAGTACGGCATTACCAGGGTAACATATTCACAACCTTGACACAAACCAATGACTTAAATCCCACAATACAGTTCCTGATGTGGTGTATTTTCTTTTTAGGCATTTTGGTTTCCGTAACAGTACAAATTAAAAATAAACTTTCTACATATTTCTATAGCGGTCTTTATAAAAATCATTTAATACCATCTAGTCACCCAAACTATAGCCCTTCCATACAAAACCTGGTCATAATAAAAAAAAGTTAAAGCGCAATTTAAAAAAAAGCAAAAATAACACATAGAAAGAGATAAACTGTCAATACCAATCAGAAAGATGATATGTGAACAGGGTAATTCGTACAAGTAGTTCAAAGAGTAAACAAAGTTATTCGAAATCTCGTGTGAACATGACATTAAATTCATTCCTTTATAGATATTAAAATTTCAAAAAGATTCTATTTTGAAATATCATTTATTTTTTAAAATTATCTATGATCTCTAAGTATTAAATTTAATCCCAAAAATTACACATTATTTGTGATAATAAAAAGTGCTATAATTCAAAAATATGATTTCACCAGGTGCCCATGTTGGCACACTCCTGTTTTTTTTATATAAATATAATATTTAGTGATGCACTTGCTTTTGCTATCATTATCGGATATGCCTGCTGAGAACATTAAAAAAAACTCTAAATAAATTGCATTTGAATTTCGACAAAGTAGAGGCTGTATTATATGTATTAAAACAAACAAACAAACAAAAACTATCACCATTATTGTTGTTGTGTTGATATCATTGTCATCGTCGTCGCCACTACTGTTAAGCACAATGATGGGTTATTTCGTCACAAACAGTAGAAATATAAACAAATCATTGGTTTGCCATCACCACCTTCCACCTCTTAATGTTTGGCAAAACTTATAAAAAAAATAAAAAGTAAAATATTAAAAACAGGTAAAAACCGCAACAACGACAGCAACAACAATAAGGGAATATTTAGTAAGAAAAAAGAAAAAACCAACATATTAATTTTCTGTCTTTAATGTGAATAATATATTAAACAGCACTCTTAATAGATCTCAGCATCACTCATATTATTTCAACTTAAAGTCGTTATTAAAAGCCAGTGAGTGGCGATAATTTGTTTTAAGTAGAAAATAGTCGTCAATGCATGTGCCAGTAATTTGACTTTTCAAACAGTATGTGATACACGTCATAATACACTAAATGACACTCTAAATGTGCACACAAAGATTTATACGTACAACAGGGAGGCTTTATTTTAATTTATCAAAAATGTTTTATTATTTAATATTAATTATTTCTTAATATTAATTTATTAAAAAAGAGTTCAAAACAATAAAATTTTTATGTTTATTAGGTGTTTTTTAAACGATTAATAATAATTTATTTTGAATATTAGTAATTAATTAACCTTTTTAATTTTGTTTTAAAAAAAATCTCAGAGACCTGTAACACAAAACTGTGTTACACATTGGGTGTGTTTTTCAGTTGCACAGGTCTAAATCATAGTGATAACATGTCTAATAACAGTGAAACGGGCTTTGTTATATAGAAAATTTTATAACATTAATGTTTAAATATGATTTAGACCATGACCGTCACATCTGAAGTGTAAAAGGCGCAATCTAGAACACTAAATTTCCCAAACTTTTCTTCGAATGTTGGTTTCCAAGTGTTCAATTGACTCTGCTTTATCGACGTAGACAAGTGACTTTATATAACTTCAAAGAAAATAATACAATGGAGTTAAATCACACAATCTTGCTGGGCAATTAATTGGACCATTACGTTGAAAGTACTCTTTCATCAAAAGTTTTTTTGAGTAAATCAATTGAAACGCGCGCTGTGTGGCATATGGTCCCGTCCTGTTGGAACCACATGTCAGCAAGATTAATGCCAGCTAATTGAGGTACGGAAAAACTTCTAAACATGTCCCTATACCGTTTACCATTAACCACAATATTCTGTCCATTATTGTTTTTGAAGACATATGGACCAATGACACTCCAGCCCAGAAAGCGCATCAAACAGTAATTTTCTATGGATATGATGGTGTTTGGACAAAAACTTGTGGATTATCCTAACGCCAAATGCGAAAATTATGCTTATTTACGTAGCCATTCAAACCAAACTAACCAAAAAGCAACTATCAGCTGTTAGAAGGGGTGTTAAAGAAAGTAGGGTTGCCAACTCAGAGTTATAAAGCTTTAAAAAAATCACCTGATATAAATGAGCAAGCAAATTAACTTGCTTCTATTAGACTTGTTTCAAAGAATCAGGTGATAAGTTTTCTATTTATTTACAAGCCGGCATATGAAATTATGAACAGTGTTGCCGTTTTTGCTTTCTAACCAAAATCAGTTTTTTTTCTTCGATGTATAGATGTGTACCTTTTTCTATTTTGGTTACTTTTTTTATTTTTCTGTCAAATAGTTGAAATATTAATTTTTTTCTTTTAATGTTATGGGAGAAATAATTAATAGCAAAATAGAAGGACTTATAGAATAGAATATAACAAATTGCTTGAAACCCATTAAAAATTAATTTTGGGGTAAGTTTTCTATTTCAAGAATAATAATTTTTTATCAATAGACGAAAATTGTTAACTCACATGAAAAAATATTTATGAAAATAAAATATGTATTTACGGCAAACAATAATCGATACATACTCACTGTTATTGTACTAATTTGTGGTTAATCAGTCTGCATATTTAGGTTCTTTTCCTATGCATTCATTACCTCGGCGTTTGAATTATAAAAATATTACAATTCAATTGAGATGTACATTAAATAGTTCAGATTAGTAGTTTAGGTTATTTTTCGTTCAATTTGGTTATTTTTTTTATTAAAATTTGTTCAGAAAAAAATTTAAAGTTGCGGCAACATTGATTATAAAATAAGTGTAGCCAGGGTTCACTAAAAGAGGTACTTGCGAGTCTACATACATGGCACAATATATAAAGTACATACAGATCTACAACAATTTAAAGAACAACAAGAACAACAGTCAATTTGTTTGTATTTTTTTAACCAGTTCGAATGTGTCAACGACAGTTGATAAAGTAGAGAGTTGCCAGATATTTTGTTTTATCAGTAAGTACAGATTTTATCTGAAGTTTTTTGAATCGATATATCAAAGGTAATACTGAGTTTTACATAAATATAAAATATCATAAGGACCTTATACCGAAGAGTGTTTTGTGTTTAATAAATTCCAAAGTCAGTTTAAAGAAATTCTTTAAATTAATAATTGCAATTGTTGTAAAAGGTACCGTTATTTTTGTAGCGATTTTACTAAAAAAAACTTATTAACAATATACATGCATATGTACTTCTACAAACAAGTTAAATATGTTTCTGGCTTTTTTAATTTAGTATTTAATTTAATCTGAAACTTCAATCAGTTAAAACGTCTGAATATTACTGCACAACTCTAAAAAAAAAAAAAAAAAAAAAAAAAAAAAAATTCTGATAAATACTGCCGCTGTGTTATGGTAGGTAAGACACCTGCATACTAAACAGAAGAACCTCGGTTCAATACCAAGCCAGACCATCTGAAAAAAGAAAAAGTTTTTTTAACAGATAAGTGAGCATACTTTCTTACACACTCACTCAAAACAGTACTACAAAGCGTGCGTACTATTTTGAAACGAATTTAAATTTATTCTTAAACATTTTTTTAATTTGAAACTTATGATATGACGAATGCTATGACATGACGGAAAAAATTAATTGCGGGCCTTCATCAACCCTCCAGAGAAATCTATTGAATGGAAGCCAGAATGACATTCCAGCTAACTTCTGGCGACGATGGCAAACATTACACGAGTAAGGACCTTCCCCGCTATACAATCATATAGAGGCGAGCTACAGTAACTGATTAATGAAAATGAAACAAGACAATAGTGCAGATGTTTAGTTAGTATCAGTCTATGATTTGGGGCATATCTAGTAAAACACTTTAAATGAAATAATTCATGTAAAAAAAAAACACTTCAATGTGCTTGAAACTCAGGGTTGGCAAAAACCCGGGTTTTTTTTAAACCCAGCCCACCGGCTTTTATTGGGTTTTATAACTGCTTCCTAATTTCGTTTAATTTGACAATATTTTTTGGTTGTTAGTAAAATTACGTGATTTTAGTATTTATAATGCAATTTTAATCTCTTGGTCGGATAAAGGAGGTGTTTGGTACTATGGGCCGCTAAAGCTCACAGCAATTAGTTCGTTTGAACCGCGTATTATTAGAAAAACGGCCGGAATGCAAAAACGTGATTAAGTTATTCATATCTCAAAAGCGTACCAACCTTATTCTCCGCACATTGATTACTCTGACTATTGGCTGTTTCACGGATACGATATCTTTTACCATTTCACCAAATCATTTCTTTTTGAGAAATGTAAAATCGTCTTGAAAGTTGGATCGCCTCAAAAGATGATAAGTTATTCCGAAACGGGATTCGAAAATAGACTCAGATGTGAGAAAAGGATGTAAACAGTGATTTGACAAATTTGTTACTTCATTATCATTTTTGAGCTAAAAATAGCCAAATTAGTACGTATTGGGAGTACAAATCCCAATACGTAAATTATACATATTTTTGTTGTAACTAAGCAATGAAAAGATTTAAATAAAAAACCCATTATAACCACCCGGGTTTTATTGGGTTACCCAGTGGGTTGTCAGTCTTGATGAAACCTGATCTAAATAACTGTACAATATATTAATAATTTCTAGATCTAGCCAAAAACCAATTAGTTTTTACATTTTTATAGAAATTGCTAACGTTTTTATATGATTATTTTCTTTTCTTTTGTCAATATATGAGTAGGGTTTTTGATTATATTCCGCTTAAGCTGGACTTACCAATTTAAATCATAGTAATCAATTAAGAATCGCTTTCGTAGAAAAAGAAAAATCTCATATGTAAGTCATCTCAAATATACAGAGATCGAAAATGTATTTGTAATTAAGATGTTGGTATAGGGTTAAAATTTAGAAAGCCGAGACTGATGTTCGCTTGTTATAGTCTTACCGAATTTAGTTATGTTGATTGAAGCTTTTAGCATGTAGAGCTACAGTTTGATCGCTTTGAAATTGAAGAGAATATGCCTTGGCATTCATTTCGTCTGGAAGTATATTGTAGACGATTTAAGATTTTATAAAACTTGTTTGCTTTTGTTCATATAACATTCTGAAACACATGTAACGGCTGATTTTGTAACCATTTAGTTTTTGAATATTCACAAAAATATACAAAATTTGCACAAAATCCCCACAAAAAATACTTTAGTAGGTTCAAATCGTATGATCTTGACGTCCCATTGTCTGCTTCAAAACTTGAGATTACATTCAATCTTAATCTCAGCAAACTAGCCTCTTAATAGGTTCATGGTATCACCTGCCTTGTGATATATGGCACAGTCTTTTTAAAACCATATGTCAACCAAGTTCTATTCTTACATTTTAGACAAAAATAGTCAGCAATCAAGGCACGGTACTTTGCTCCATTGACTGTAAAGTTGCGATTTTCATCGTTCTTAAAGAAGTACAATCCATTGATGACACCGGCCCACAAACCGCCACAAACAGTAAATCTATTAGGGGGCATTGGCAGTTTTTGAATTGCTTCTGGCTGCATTTGTGAAGCTGTGCTTAAAAGTTACAATAAGAACGAGATAAAAGCAGATCAATATTCTTTAAATTCTTTGTTTGTGGCGTTGATTTCTTTTACTATTAATTTCTTTAACAGCCATTAACTGTAACACCTTTTTTATAGGAAAACAACAAGAAAAAGTTCCTGTTTTTATTTAAATATTCGAATAAATTATTTTAAAGTCCAATGTTCGTGCTTATCGTTAATATTTTATTTTTTCACATTCTTCTTCTTTTTCTTAATTTATACTCATACACACACACATATATACACACACATGTGATATTATAAAAATAAATCATTTTTACGTCAAAGCTTTGTATGTCCGTGCTATTAGAAGAAAAATTCTTTTTTTTTAAATAATTTTTAATGACATCCACACTATGACGCCGTTAGTTTGGCATCATCATCATCCATATCATCATCAGACGTTATTGGACACATGCACACTCACTCTCTCGTACACTTTTATTTGATATTACAGCAACAAATCATGTGTTGTATGTATTGTTATTGTTTATAATAAAATAATTGTTTTTCTTGTTGTTGTAGTTGCTATAGTTTTTGTATAAAATTATTTCCACATGATGATTTGATATTTTGTTATTGTTTGTTTCTTTTTTTTTTGTTATATTTTAAGTAGTTGTGATACTTATTTAAAACAAAATAATAATAAAGAAATATTACTCAATGGATGTGTGTTTGTATGGCTGTGTGTTATTATAAATATGTAAATATTATTGCAAAAAAAAATTGCATTTAATGCACTCGTGCACACATGTGAGAAAGTGAAATATAACGAAATATTATAAAATGATTTTATTATGTGGTATGGGAAACGTTCTTGACATTGGCATTACGTTTACAGTTAAAGTTTAGTATTTGCTAAGAAAAACTGTTTAATATTGACTTTAAGGGTTGAAAATGTATTAACCCCTTAACACACAGACTTTAAAAAAAAACAGCTAAAAATATTTATTTTTAATGTAAAAAAGCACACTCTAGAACATGGTCTTGGCCAAAAAAATAAAAAAATACAAAGTTAGTCTGAATATTTATTTTAATTTTGGATTTTGATCCACATTGCAGAAAAGAGCCGAATATTGCAATGTCACATATACATCGACTTTTTTACTTTACTGTTCAATTGAATTAAAAAACCATTACGCGTTTCCCGTTTCAGCAGCCGAGAGGAAATAAATGAAAAATCCCAGAAAGCACTGATGGACATACCGAAAACGGAATATAAAATATGCAAATGTCAAGCTTTGACGCTAAGATTTGGCGGGAATATCAACAATAGATGTACCAACTTAACAACAAAAAACGACTCAAATCGGAACGATTGAAGCCCCACACGGGGGTTATTCCGGAAACTTTTTGATTGAACTAGTATTCGAGTGTGAAAAATGATAGCAGCGTAAAATACAACGCTGTTCGAATTATTTCGAGTGTACACAGTTTGGCCTGTTTTTCGCGCTCGAATTAACTCGAGCGCACAAGTTAAGGGTTTAAGGTATTGGCTATTAACCGATTTGTAATAACAAAAAGTTGGAACAATATAAAGAATGGTTGCTACTCGTACGACGATTACATAATCCCATGTCGACATCAAAGGCGCTAATCTACCCACAACTGCTGAGAATTCGGATTTGCAGACTCTGGATATCGTTTTTCAACATGATAATGACCTTCAACGACCACCAAGATTAAGCAAAAATATATTAATAACAACGGCTACAGTGTTCCTGATTGGCCGCCCCCAATCATCCATCGTAAACTTCTGGCTAATTCTTAAAAGCAGTGCAGTTGTTACTACATGAAATGCGGACTAATGTACGAGTTCAGTGGAATAATATTGAGTCTAGGGACTACTAAAGTTTAGTGGTAACCTTAGAGATTACAATATTAACACCAAAGACGACTAAAAAATATTTAAACTTCAAAAAATTTTAAAATTTTTATAATCAAGAAAAATCAATAAACTGTCCCATATTTTATAAGTTTTACTTATTACAAGAAATTTTCGGTAATATTGCTGTAGATAAGAGTTTAATAGATAAACAGGTTAAATAAAAATGTGATTGAGCCAACAGTTTTGTTGTTAGCAATAGACAAATACTGGGACAGTTGTGTGAGTCACTGTATTTACAGCAACGACTTTCTTAGGATGTATTAGACCATCTTAGACTCGTGTAGAATGATAACGATAATTTTATTTGTTGACATACTGATTCATCTAGAAATGGGGCTCATTACTTAAGATGATTATTTGAATAAAATTCAGTTTCCAACAACTCTAGGGAACATTTAGCGAGCACACGTCATTTCTATAGTCATATATCTTTAGTACCTAAGTTGTGGTCTGCAAAAAGTGGAGTAGTATTCTCTTGCAAACTATCACGGAAAGCTGCAATGCTTTAGTCATATCTTGTGTTTCGACGTCTTACGATCAGTTATTGTTTAGTAAACCAGTGGACTCAAATTTGTCCACCACAATGCAAATTGTGCTCTCGAGAGGACGATTATAACCACCGTAATTGAATTCATGAAGTAAGTTTACATTTGTACTTAATGTTAAACGCTGTACATCTATAGTGATTTGGAGCGGTTTACTAAAGAAACTACAGTTGATTTATTAACTTATGGTATTTTTTTTACCGTTTGTTCTTATTTTGATTACGCATTAAGCTTGATCTGACACCGAAAGTTGACAAAATATTGTTCATGATTCGTTTTCAATTTTATACCAGCCGTTAACAATTTTAGAACGCATTTTTCGCTCTGTATATGTAAATGTAGGTCAATTAAAAATCGATTACCATAATGATTATATACATATATATAAATATGCGCAGGAACCTATTCAAAAGCACTTAAAACGATTTGATATACTTAATTCTTTCCATGACTAGTATCCTTACATATGTTGATTTCACATTCTGTCTCGAAACTGTTTATAATTTCCAAACTTTGCGTAGCTATCCAAGTAATTGGCTTTATTTATTCAGCAAGATATATTCGTGCTGGATCCTAGTATTTGTTTTGCGACCACCAAGATAACAGAAAGAATTTACCTCCTCCAAAGTCTCATTGTCTACCCGAATGGGATTTATATTTCCAGTATTAATCCTTATTACCTCCCAATTACTAATATTAGTTTTCAGTCTTATTTTCAACAACCTACATAGCTTATAAACATATACATTGTTAGTATACTCAATGTCCTCCAGTTGACTCATGACAATATCATATGTGATATTGAAAAGTAATGGTGACAAAATTCGCCCTTGGTGGACCCCTAAACGCTCGTGAGAATGAGCCATCATCAGCTGAACCTCGTATATAGAATTTCTATTAGACGAATCAAATCCAGTAGTACGCCCTTCAACATGATGACAAACTTGCCAAAGAAGACTGATTAAAATAAAATGTAAGTGCGTTGGAAAGTATATTATATGGAAACTCCTTACTAGCGGATAGCTGTATAATAGATCAATAACAGCCTAATGAAGCAATATTACTTTAGAGCGGATTTCGGCAAACAGCTGCTCTTCTCTTCTAATCTCACACGTACGTAGTCACACATATAGGCAAATAATAAGCAAAAAATTAACAAAGAGAAGCAAAGAGAAAACATGTGGAAAAATACAGTGCACAGTGGCCTGAGTGAGAGACTCTTAAATTACTACCACAATTGTAAAATGCATTAATATTAGTTTGCCGAATGCATAACGTGAATTCGTCAAAAACAAATGTGCCTTTAAAAATTTATGCGAATGAAAAATTTGTCAATTACACAACACGCGTTGAAATACATTTTCTGTCAGCTGGTTTTTATTCCCTTTCCTATGTGTACATAGAAAAATGGTTAATATTCTTTTATTAATTTTTTTACTGTCAGCTAACAGTTGTCAAAAAAAAATTCAAAGTTAACCAACTTATTGGCGCTAACGCGTCAAAATGTTTCTTATGTAACTCATTCTATGCAAATACATTAATTTATCTTTTTTTGACAAAAGTCTAGAGCTCACACGCGTACTAAAGCGTGGTATGTACTTCTACCTTAATATTGAAAATTGTACTTTGATGTAAAGACTAAGAAGACAAATAAACGGATGGATGAGTATCGATCAGAGACGGTTGGAATACAAAATTCTTTCTATTCTATTTAATTAGCAAAATCTAAATTCAAAGTTTTGTTAGAATTAGGTTAGGTCGATAGGAAAGACCTTTAGCCGAGGGCATCCGGGCTCAGTCACTAAATTGGGTTTCAATATTTCGATGTTTTACAATACAATTCAGGATTAATAGTCCTGCTTTATAGTCTTTAAAAGAGCCATTCAATACACAAAACATTTAGGGAAATTAAATGATCATTTGTAGTTATAAATCATTACACTTTCGATAACATTGCTGTCAATAGCTATTTAAAGTTACACAAATTATACAAAAGTTAACAAAAACAAACAAAAAAACACGATAATATAACTTTGTAAGTCATGTGATGTCTTATTGTATATCCATTTCTATTGGGCAATATTTTATTTGAAATACAATTAAACAGCATGTATTATGTACGAGTACATACATATACAGCAGGCTTTTAAAGCATCATATCTCACTCATATACATACAACACATACGTTTTTATGCCACACTGTATAAGTAAAAATATAAATATTTATACAAGAAATAAAAAATAAAAATAAAAAAAAAGAAAATTATATGAATATTTTATTAAAAGACGAAAATTTATGTCGTCATTGTACTTATTTTCATTTCTTGAGGCACACTTTGTTTACTACCCCTACCACCGCACCACATGCACTAGCAAAATTCGCAACAGCAATAGCAATAACAACAACAGGTGAATTGCCTCAACTAAATGTGTTTGTTACACTCTTGCATACTTCTTGTCTCATATTTTCGTTTTTCTTGTCTTTTTTTTGTGTTTTTTGGGTTTCAAATTTTGATGTGCAACATTGCAACCAGGCATAAATAAATAAATAACTGTATGGAATATGTGGCACATACATAACGTTGGTGCTTGTTGCGTCTGCCACTTATTAGTTTTTCGCGCCTTTATTAAAAGATTAACAAACATTTAAATGTCTGTGGGGTTTTCTTCTTTTTTTCATTTGCCGTCAGTTCAGTAGTCAAGTCTCTTGATTAACTCATCAAATATTTAATATGAAAATAGTAAAAAAAAATATTTAAAATTATAAATAGATTTTTCTTCTTTTTCTTCTTCTTATTACTGTTATAAAAATATTGCAATTTTTTTATTATTTTTAATGCCTGTACATTATTGCAGTGAATGCATGTGTATGCGCTATGTAAAGATTCCTATGATGCATTAAAGTTGCGTCACAAAATTGAGTCCCAGCTTATGTTTTTTTTTTTTCTGTAAAATGCTGAAGGGGAACATATATCAAAATATCAGACAGACCATATATGCGTGAGCAGAAAATGGAGAAGCTCTTTATCGGATGCCAAAAATAGGAGAGAAGCTGACATTGGCAGTGACCACGAGCTTATCACTGGTGAAATCAACATTAAATTGAAATGTCAAAGTAACAGCATCAGGCACACAAAGCGAAAACGGCTCTACCTACAAAAACTCCAGAATGATGTATAATGAAGTCACGAAGGAAACACTTGGTGTAGTGCAACCAAATAGAATAGTTTGGATATCCGATTACACTTAGAATCTGGTTTCTCAGAGAAGGGAACTAAAACTGAAGCTGAATAGCAACAATACCTTGAGGCAGCAATACCATCAGCTGGCAAAACAAGTAAAGAAAGCTGCAAGAAGAGACAGAAGAAAGTTCTTAAAACGACTGACAACAGCGACAGAAGCAGCAGCTGGCCAGAATAATATGAGAAAACTACACTAGACGATTAAATATCTCAGCAATCAAAAGTGTAATAGGAAGCAAGCCGTTGCTGATAAAAATGGTACACTAATAACGAAGAACGATGCACAATCACAGAGACGGAGAGAACATTTCAATGAAATTAGTAACGTCACGAACACTACTGAGGACAGCGAAACAGTTGAGAACATAGATGAAGAAAACAGTTTAAGAATACTATGCAACCCTTCCAATTTGAATGAGATAAAGAGGCGATTAGTAAATTGAAAAATAATAAGGAGAGAACATTTCAATATAATTAGTAACGTCACGAACACTACTGAGGACAGCGAAACAGTTGAGAACATAGATGAAGAAAACAGTTTAAAAATACTATGCAACCCTCCCAATTTGAATGAGATAAAGAGGCGATTGGTGAACTGAAATATAATAAGGCGGCAGGCGAAGATGGACTACCAGCGGAAATTCTACGGGTTGACATTCAAACCACAGCTGAACTTCTACTGCCTCACATCACATTAGTATGGGAGGAGGAGAGGCTGCCTCCTATGTGGAAGAAGGGCATCATTGTAAAGTTACTAAAAAGTGGCGACTTAAAAGACTGTAATAATTGGAGAGGAATAACTCTACTTAACGCCATATATAAGATACTTGCAGTCATAATACAGGGGAAGCTTCAGAGGAGAATAGACAACATACAGGCGTACCCTCCTGATTCTACTATACGTCGATTTCAAGAAAGCGTTTGATACCATCAGGCGAAAGGCTATATGGAAACATTAAAACAAAAGGAGTACCCCAGAAGATAATTCGAATAATTAGAGCGATGTATGAGGATGCAGAACTTTTAGTTCTCCACAGCGGAAACACCAGCCAATCATTCCACAGCAATGCTGGAGTTAAACAAGGATGCCCACTATCATGCTTATATTATGATTAATTGAAACGAATTTACAATTCAACACTGTGTTAAGTAGAATGAGGGGTGGCAACTCCGTACGATGTGTATTCAGTAAGAACTGACTACTATGTACAGTATGGAAAAATCGTATTCATACTAATTTTCAAATAGCATTTTTAAATTTATTAATTTTTAATGAAATAAATGCTAAACATATTTTTTATAGTGTCTTAAAGAGGTTGTATTACTTAAAAAAATAATAATCGGAACTTGAATTAGAAAAATAATAAAATTCAATCAAATAAATATTTGTGGTTGCATGAATGCGTATTTCGCACACTGTACAATATTATATCAAATATATATTGTCAAAATGAACAAAGTACACAAAAATTTTGTGTATTGAGTTGGAGTTTTTTCTTTAAATTTTACACTTTTTAAAAGACAAATTTTTCTTATTTATTTTATTATATTGTTCCAAAAACACAAATTTGAGTGTTCACGACCAAAATTAGTCAACACTTTTAGCAGTCAAATGCTAATAAAGTCAAATATTAGTTACTATTTAATTTAAAAATTAATTGACTCAATTAAAATCTATGTCTGAACACTGACTTGAGCTAAAGACACTTTCTTCTTACAACGATGGCAGAATTATTCGAATTTTATGAATCTTTGAAAACTTATGTTACATCTGCGAATTCGTTCGGTAACTCTTTATACATTCGAAAACAATGGATAAGTTTCCCGAACAGATTCTTGTAATAACTCTGTTAGTGCCTTAATCGGTATTGATAAAATGAGTTTATCATTTTTCCTATCAACCAAAAAACTTAAACACAAATTTCCATTAAAGTCAATAAAATAATTAAAAATTTTGATAGAAATCGAAAAGTTTATGCTATAAACACATTCAAGGCTATCGACCATCGACTACAAGCTGTCAAAAATAGAATACATGTGTACATATGAGAATAATTATTTTAGCGGCAACACGGCTATTGACTACACAACTACCGTTGTAGCCCGTAGCCAACTTCTATTTTTCTTGGCGACAACAAACAGTTTAGTGCTTTCAATGCATGAAATAGGCGTTCTAAGAACGCAATGCATGAAATATATTCCTTAAAAACGCGAAAAAAATTTATGTGACACCACTGAAAGAGAATAATCATATGTCCATTTGTTTACATTTATTTTGTAGCTGTAGTCGTTAAAATAATTAAGTAGCTGGTTACTTGGCTACTTTTGTAGCCAACGTCTTTTGTAGTCGTGTAGTCGTTGGTCGGTAGCTTTGAATGTGTTTATAGAATTATGTGTAACTTTTTTACTATTTTCGATAATTTTGTAAAAATATGGTCGATTTTGATCGATAATAACTTTCTTCCTTAATTATTTTTTTTATTAACAAATAATTTATTTTGAAGATTTGAATACAATTAATTCCAAATTAATTACAATATAAATCACTATGGCAACTTATTAACCACTTCATGAATAATATTCCGTAAGCCATTGTGTAAAAAAACTTCAAATTTTTATTCAAATTTTGTATAAAATTATGGATTTTTTTCTCTCTATTTGATTACAACCAACAACCATACCATCCTATACCTTAATTTCGATTGATTATGTAGATGATGAGACGAGTACTACTTACTGCTGACGATGATAGTGATGATGAAGAGGTTGTTTGTTTTATCATGTTGACAGACAGACCGCTAGACACACAGACCCATTAACTTTGATGCAGAAAAGACAAAATCAACGCTATCGCTTTTATGTGGACACACACATTAAGTAAATATTAATATAAAAAAATATTTTTAGATATTTAACTAATAATATTATTAATAAATTAATAAAGAAAAACAAAAACAAACAAATTTATTTAACCTCCTCATATAGTCTCATTTCTCTTTTTTTGGTGTTTTCCTTATAATTTGTTGGTTTTTTTTTGATTTTTTCCAAATTCAAATTCGCCGATTATGGTTGAGTACCTTGTGATTGAGAGAAATTGCAAAAATGCTAATAAATATGCGACGGAATTTATTTGTTATTATGACTACTTGTCAAACTAGCATGCTATTTTGATTATTTAATTTTTTTTTATGATTTATGCTACTTTTTTTTGTTTCTATAATTTTATAATGACAAGCTGAAAAATTTATTTGATGACACAAATCGATATCTGGTATTTGCCTTCTTTTTCTTCTTTAAATAAATTTGCTGATTATTTCAAAGTAATAATTAAAAAATAAAATACGTGCCGTATAACCTTATTATTTTGTTTCATAAAATCAATTAAACTCAGTTAAGATGAAAATAGGGGTTTCTTTGAAGGGGTTACACCTTTTTTTAAAATAATTTGCAACAATTATTTGGTTCGTAAGAGAAAACATTGATTTTGCATAACTTATTGTATGTACAGTGGAACAAAAACTAAACAAAAATATTAAGAATTGAATTTTTTTTAAGATTTTAAGTAAAAAAGTAAAGGAATGTATAGTTAAGAAATTAAGAAAGTGAAAATAGAATAGAAAATAGAATAAAAAAATGATATTGTTTTTTAAAACGTTTGTTTTGAGTCTTGTGAAGCACATAATTAATACTCATAAACTGTTCAATGATTTTTGTGACGTTTCTAATTTGCTACAAAAGGCCGTTACTCATAACTCATATTATAATGAGGTTGATATAGAAAACGGAAAAACCCAGTTTGTAATATTTTCAATGCTTTTATTATCTTTGATAACCGAAGAATAATCCTGGTATTTTTATCATAGAATACGATCCAGTGCATGTTCTTAATCGCATAATCACCGCCATATTTCAGCTAAATTTAAATCCCTCTAAACTGAGGCTGTAAAAGCTAAATATAAGCAAGAGCAAGGCGATGCGCTGCAACACTCTGAACAGTGACAAATTTTAAATAGAGGTTGTTTAACTGGAAGATTTAAAATCATTTTACTATCTAGATAACATTCTGACGCAAACGGACGGTTGAAGTAATTAGTCGTTTGGGATCCTTCTCCCTGTATGAAAATCTTCTGCTATCTCGAAACGTATTAAGATCAACGTATTTAACTCTTACGTGAAATCGGTTCTTCTATACGCCTGCGAGTCTTGAAATACGACAACACACGTCATAAATGACATCCAAATATTCGTTAACAGCTACCTACGAAGGATTGTCAGATTATTTTAGAAAAACATCACATCCAATAGATAACTTTTTAAAATTTTGATTTTCGAAATTTGAAGAGACCTTAAATGTTGATTTCTACACCGAGAAGTGTTAATAATAAGATGAAAATGTCTTCGAACTCTTCCAATTCACTATTATTATTATTTTTAATTTTTTTATTTTCTGATTTATTGAATGTGACAATTTTTGTTTAAATAAAAGGATTGGTAGGTAGACTAGAGGGTAGTGTGATAGCCAGTTTGCGGGACTACCTTAGGTATATTTCCCAACAATACTTTGGTTTTTCTTTACATAATTTAAATATTATTTTAATTTAAAATTATTTTTAATAAATTACAGTACATAAAATGAACTCATAATTTGTTTATCGCAAATTTAGTTGACATAAATTTAATTTTAAGATTCCAAGATGTACGTACTATCATTCCCAAGACTAAGTAGACTTTCACATTCTCTGGTTTCTAAATGATATTTTAGTCTTTTAAAATTCAATGAATTTAAACATTTTATAAAGGGTCCGCCAAATAATTTTTTTTTTTAAATGCTATAAAAAAAACTACTTAGTATTTTCTCAAATTTCTTTTTTTATTTAAAGTACAATGCTGTTAATAATGGGAAATAATTTCATTTAAATGGCTGCCTCGGCTGGCCATGCAGTAGCCTACACGATCGGTCCAATTTTTAAACACATTATCGATTGTGTGCAGCTGTATTTTACCATTGCCTTCACGAATTTTGTTTTTTAAAGCGTCAATTGTCTCTGGCTTGGTGGCGTAACACTTATCTTTGACGGCACCCTACAAATAATAGTCCAACGGTGTCAAATCGGAGCTCCGAGGTGGCCAAACGACATCAGCTCTGCGGCTGATAATGCGATCTTCAAAAACAGGGCGCAAAACATCGAATGTAGCTTCGGCTGTGTGTTCAACATGGCCCGATAACGATCGCCATTGTATCAATTTTCAATGTATGCTTGCGGGTTTTCTGTGCCCCAAATGCGACAATTTTGCTTGTTTACATACGGAGCTGACGGTGCTTCTCTTCTTCATCCATACACAATTTTCGCACACATTCTGCAACATTACCATGATTTTCTAAGTAATGTCACAATATTTTCCAACGTTGTTCAAGCGTATACGCAACCATATTCGTTCAGCGGAAGATTATCTGTCAAATCAGACATGAGCTAAGTGTTACCATTCACGAAACAAGCACTAGTTGAAAAAAAAAATGCTAGATGCCGGACCCGATATTTTTTAAGACTGCATTTACGGGCTAAGAAAATTCTTACAACAACCAAAGTTACCGAATACCAGTTTTTTATCTGTAATTTAAGATTTTGGAGATGTTACGAATATTTCTAAATCAGTATCTTATAAGTACTCGATATCACTTATCAGAAAAGTTGTATCAATTTCCGAGTATTTCTGCGTCATACTTTTGTGTGGTATAGTTTTTTTTTAATTTTTTTGGCCCGTAAAAAATTAAATTTTGTTGTTGTATCACCAAATTACAAAACTCTTTCTAGTCATAATTAAAGACATTTTTAAATTGGAATGAAAATCTCAAAATATTGAGAATTTGACGGTAGCTTATGCGAGATTTTTTTAAACAAAATTTAATTTATTATTCTTCTTCATAATCATAAACCTTATTTACGCATTTCTCTAGCTATGCAGAACAAGAATTTCAGATTTATTTGAAATTTGTTTCGGATTTACAAAAAGAAAAAAAATTAATTGAGTGCTTACAATCTTACCCCGCCTTAATCACATATTTCATATTGTATATTTGGTAACTCTTTTATAAAATACGCCATAAGATAAAAAAATCAAATTTTGCTTCATTCATCAGCATAATGATCATGTTGACGCTTTTTTTGCTTGTGTGCTCTAACTCTGTTGTATTTAATTTTACACATTCAGTATGTTAATTAGTAAGACAAAACCATAAAATGTTAAGAAACTATTAACTGACCGTTAAGACCGACTGTTTAAAGCTCTAACAATTCTTATATTATAGGTGATAAGAGCAAATATATATTGATTTTTATTTACCTTGGAACGATAATTTTATGGCCAAAATTCAGGCCGATCACAAAGACCCATTACTCACTAAGAGCTTGAGCGTGAAGCTACGATGCAAATTGAAATCATAAGGGCGCAAAATAATGACAATGAGGAAAATGATTAAAACTTTGACTTTGTGCAATTGATGTCAAGGGGGGTTAGTGTTTTGTATACCAGCTTGGATATATTTGCGGAATCTGCTGATCAAGTTTGGCAGATATCACACGGCATGGCATTTATCTTGAAGTTTTTTTTTATTGCCTCCAGCATTCAGGAAATGAATGACCTTTACTCATGCCACCAGACATTGTGCTGGTGCTAGAAAAATAGTTTGTGGGAAAGAATAAATAGGGATTAATCCATACACATATATATTAAATGGCTTCGTCATTCCATCACGCCTAAACGACTAAATCAATTTTGTTGTTCAAAATTGAGCCTGGGAGAGAATTAAATCGATGGAAGAAGGACCAAATTAGGTCATATGAGTTTGGAATATTTTTCGACTGCTAATTTAAATTTTTATAACCTTGAAAGTTATTTTGAAATTTGAAACACATATAATGAAAGTACAAAATTTTTCAAAATTGGACCTAGGAGAGGTTAAAATCGCGGGAAAACAGGCAAATCAGCGATTTTGTTTTTAAAACGCTTTCTTTTTCTTTTTCAAAACAAATTTTTTTGTTTGCTAACATTCTGATTTTGAATTGGAACACAGATAGTTCGAATACGAAAATGTTGTAGAGTATAATGTTTTAACTTTGGATCTGGGAGAGGTTATAATAGAAGGAAAACGAGCCAAACTGATATGAGAAATAGTTTTGTTTATTCAAATTGTTTATGAGTCAATCACGTGTAAACGACTAAATTGATTTTGTTGAACTCTGGAACATAAAAAAAATATACATCCAGATAAAGAAAGTGCATAATTGTATTTCAGGAACGTTAAAATCAGAGGAAAAGGATTAAAAGTTTTTTGTTTGCTTACATTCGTCATACACTAAAATGTGTTCTACAAAAGTAGGTTTTCAAAAGTTGCACTTTGAGAGGCTAATAAGGGGTGTAAAAAGAGAATTTTTTAGTTCATAGGCCATTCCTACGAAATTCGGTATGTCTTGGGAACTATAAGAGATATAATCTTCTGAATTTCTACGTGATATTATATTTTACTTTCAAGGCAACACTCATTAAAATAATATTTATTATCGTATATCTCAATAAATAGATCCGCGTGAGAGGTTAAAAATCGTATTAGCATTATCTTAAAGACAGAGAGATGGCAAAAAACCCGAATAGGATCAGGAAAAAAAATAAATAAATTCCCATTTATCTCCGATTTATAATAAACGTTTATTTATAAGAGGGTGGGCAAATTTGAGGTTAGGAAATAAATTGGTTTAAAAACAAATTTTTTTTGACAAATTCAGTTTTATTCATACCGATATAACAGAAATATGGGAACTAATAATGGAATATGATGTTAAGCAAATGTCAACATTTAGCACGTCGGCAGACGTCCGCTTTTTTTACAAAACTTTGAACCACATTTTGCAACAAAGTTTCCCTTATCTCGTCAATACAACGCCGAATTTCATCTTTCAGAGTGTCAGTGGTTTGTGGTATTTTCATGTAAATCCAGTCTTTCAAATGGCCCCAGAGAATATAATCTGGCGGCGTTAAATCACAAGAACGAGGCGGCCAATTGACATGGCTAAATCGAGAAATTACGCAACCAGGATATATATCATGCATTAACTGAATTGTGTGCCTTGTGACGCCGTTCTGCTAAAACCAAACTTCACAGATGTCAACATTATCCAATTGTGGTCACAAAAAATTGGTTATCATGGTTTGGTAGTGCAGAGAATTTACGGTGATGGCGTTTCCTCGCTCATTTTGGAAAAAATACAGGCAACTTTCTTCGGGTGTAATGGTTTTCGAGGACTGTTGGTGGATTTTGTGAGCCCCAAATGAAAATGGGCCTCATGAAAAATGCGTTGTTTTCGTTCAGTTTTTCAAGCAGCCAATTTACAAGCGTTCTACGAAAACAATGGCCCGCTGACTTTAATTATTGAAAGAGTTGAACTTTACAAGCGTGAAAATGAAAATCTTTATGTGAAGTGTTGCGCAAAGTTCCTCTGATGATGCTCCATTGTTGCGAGTGTCGACTAGTTGATGTTCCAGGCTCATACTTAACACTATACGCTATACATAAGGCCACTCACTACGAACATATTGTTTTGATCTATTGTCAGCAACAGTACCCCGAATTTAGCGATTAAATTACGATGGAAAGCTGCTCAAATTTTACAAAGTGATACAGTAAAATTTTCACCATTTTGACAGTAAATATTCACAATTAAAATACTTTGTTCAAGAGTGTAACCTTCCATAGATAAAATTTCCCAATTCTTACTAAGTAAGTGTCAAAGGTTGACAGTTCATTTCTTGACATTTCATCATTTGATAGCCAATTACTTCCTAACCTCAAATTGACTCACGCTATATTTCTTGCTCCATTTTAGAAAATTGAGGCGAGTAAAGAATCGTGAGTGCTTTATTCGGGTCAGAAACCGCTTATACATTATAGACATCAGCACAAAACCCATTCTAAGGCAATCACTTTCAATAGTGTAGGGTATTAAAATTATAAATTAAAACAAGAATAACAACAACATAATTAAGAGTAAAAACACATAATTACTAACAAACAATAGCAATAGGTTGGACTCAATCTGTTGTTTGGTTGGTTGATTTTTTTCTTCTGCACAAACTGTTGGGGTGTAAACATGACTTGTTATGACAGCTCTTTGAATATGCTTAAGAGCATAGGTGTAGAATAGTATGCGTAAAATAATTATTTTGAGTTAATATTGAACTTAACAGTGTATGGAGCAATAATGGGGAAGCTTAAATTTTTATTTGATTTTTTACAAAATTTATAAAGAAACAAAATTTTTCTAAATAATTAAATTAATACTATACAATTCGGTTATTGTAAATGTATAAAGATGCTATTATTTTTTCCTTTACTGTATGTGTGTATGTGTTTTAATATGTCTGAGGCGCTAAAGTGAAACCGTAAATAAAATGATATATTGCATTTCCTTACATTTTATAGTGTGAAGTTAATTTGTAATTTAAAACTAAATGAAAAAAAAAAACTAATTTATAAAAAAATATTTTTTATATAAATTTTTGTTTTTACTGTTGCTATAAGAAAAAAATTTAATTCGTATAATTTAATTAAAAGACCATAAAATCTTAAACAAAGTGTTCAAGTTGTTGTTTATATTTTCGCTTTTATTATTATTTTTTTTATGTTCAAAAGATTAATTGTTAGATAATTTCTTACTATTTGGCTACTGGTTAGTTTTTTCAACAGCAAAAAAAACATCTTTTCTTCATCTGATAAAGATATGTACGTATAAATTGCTTTTTTTTTGTTTTCATTTGTTAAAGTTTGACACAAAATATAGTTTTTTTTTCTATTTAAATATTAAAAATATTATTAAAATTAGAAAAAATCCAGAACCTGTTTCTATGACTGTTTTAAGATTTGGGTGAATTGAAAATTATTAATTTTTTTTTTTTTTGATGACATCTGCATGATATATAGACTCATATTAAATATTTGAAATTAAAAAAAAACTTGTTTTTATAGCCCATATAAATTATAAGAATACACAACGTATATAATTTGTTTTCATTTCTTTAAATTTCAGCACTTAAGCTTACAGAGTTAAACTTATTAATAATTGAACGCATTAGCTTTCAAGTTGTAAATACCAAAATAAAACACCTGCTGATCGATTACGCCATGAAAGGCTATTAAATTTATTAAATTAATGAATGTGCTCTCTCTCTCATTTCCTTAAAATATTTCATTATTTTCACTTAGAAAAATAGCTTTTTCCTTAAATTTAATGACGTCCTTGATATTGGTTTGAACGATGGAAACCACGAAACGTCATACCTACTGCTCGTATGATAAAATAGAAAAATACGGGGAAAAAATAACACGAAATCAATAAAATCCGCTAATCTGCCTATAATTAGTACATCCGTTTTGTATACATACATACATGCACATACACCATTAAACGACAACGTCCTTATAAATGCCGTCACTCTTATTTAGTTTTATCTCTCTTTTATTCTTACTCACAAACACTGTATATCTCTCTCTCTCTCTCTCTGTACGTTTTCCTGTAATATATTTGTAATATTCTCCCTCTATAACCACTGCTACTATTGTTATAAACATTTGTTTTAACAGCCTTTCAGTGTTGCCACTTTTTGTATAATTATACAAAATGGGTACTATATGAAAAATTTTGTATATTTTTTGTACCATAAATTTTTTGCATAATTTTCATTCCGGTTTGATAACTATACAAAAAAAAAAAAAAACAAAAAACAAATGTATACTTCGTCAGAGTCAAAAATTTGTATACATAGTCTGAGGTCAGTCAATTTTCATAGATTTTAAAAAAATGAAGTATCGTTTTCTAAATGAAATATCGTGTAAAAAATTTCTAAGCCAAAATGATATGAAATAGTTTGGATAAAAATTTGTGTTTGGTTGAAAAATGTACATAGATTATTTAAGTTTACTTAAGTAAAGTATACACTACTTAAGACCTTTACTCCTCTTTTTACTAAGTTTAAAAATCGGTTATTATTTAGCTGAGTTATTGTTATAAGAGTAGGGGTGACATGGTGTAGTGGTTATAGCGCACGCATAGCAACACAATCGACCCAGGTTCCTCAGCAGAGGACATGACGAAAAATAATAATAATTGTGGTTTCGAATGTTTAATAAATGAAAAGAGGCTTAAACCTCCCTCCAGACAACTTCATCAAAAAAAAAAAAAAAATTTAATAATAATAATAATTATAAAATAATAATAATAAAGGGAGGCCCCCTGACCTTCCCGCATACCTTTGGCGATGATGGCAAACATCAGACGAATGATCAGGACGTACCTACTGCGAAAAAAATTACAATGCTAAAGTAAAGATCACCACCAATTAGCAAGGATGTCTACACCTCTACGCAAAATCATATGCAGGAAACTACAATGGATTAATTATCTACTTAGCTCGAAAGATCAAATTGATTAAAGAAACTGAAACAAAGCAACGGATGCTTCGTGGAAGGCCACCATGTTTCCAAGAGGCGTGACGGAGAGAAAAAAAAATTGTCAAAAGTGTATGAAGGTAAAATCGAAAAAGTCAGTTTTTGTTTACCCGTAACTCATGATTTTGGAGGTATTTTTCCAAGTTTATAAAACAGATTCCTTTGTACTTGATAACACCTATCAAAAAAGTAGTATTACATCCCAGATATTTCTACTTTATTTTTTCTTGTCGCAAAGGTTTTTGTATACATTTTTTAACGCAAAAATGTTAGTACCTTTTTTTAAATTATATTTATTGTACTAGGGTAACCCTTTCCACGTTGCTTGGAGCCTTTGTGTTGTATGCCTATAAAATGTATTCCTCATAAAAAAATTTAAAGGAATACATTTAAATTAATGGTTTGTGCTGGCTACCAAGTCATATAAACCAAGTTCAGAAACTGCCATTCTAACCTTCCTTTAAATATACAAAAATCAATATTTACTTTGTCTTGGAGGTGCCACATCCACTAATTCAATTTCGCCCATATTTCTACTGTTGATATGTATTTTCTGCCAAGTTATTTAGACCAAACTCAGAAGCTTTCACTACTACCGTTCTCTAGATTTACAGAAAAATACGATTTACTTTGTGTGGGAGGTATCGCTCCCACTCAGCCAATTCCGCCCACCTTTTGACTGATGATTTTTATTGATCACAAAGTTATTTGGCCCAAATGTAGAAACTCTTATTATTACCGTTTTAAAGATATGCACATATAAATAAAACATTTATATGGGCGTGGCACTGCGTGGCACTGCGTGGCACTGCGTGGTTGAACCAAAACCATAACTGAAAGTACACCTTTCCGATGCCTGTATTAGTTTGTAAGTTAAACTTTCAATTTATTCATGGTTACCATGGTTACACATTTAACAAAATATTACTCATTATATAATATTTTTATATTTTTGGAATATTTTTTCAGGAGCACCTGAGTTTAAGCAACTCAGAGTTTAAACAAAAATTTTCAAAAACCTTCCGATTGGATGTATGTTTTTTGAATCTATCGAGTATAGAAAGGCAGACAGACACACATTCATTTCTATATTCTATATATATAATAAATGGATGGCGGTTTGTTCGGATGCTTAAAACTTGAAAATTACTGAACCAAATTGGATACTTCCTTCTGCGGTTTTGTTGGAAATCGCTACGCGTAGGGTTAAAAAAAAGAAATCGGATATTTTTAACAGATGGTGATGTAGGTGGTCATTCGTTTATCTCTGCTTCTGTTAAAGGTATTTGAATAAAATTTGGTTCGTAAATATGTGCTCTAACATATTCTAAGCTAATACAAACGGGATTGGTTAAGAAGGCATGGTATCTCTAATACAAAATATATATTGATTTTTGTATATCTATCGATAAAGTGACAAATCATCAGCTAATAAGTGGACGCATAATAATCGGATAAGTGGACATGGTATGTACCTCCCATACAAATAAATATTGATTTGTCTACATCTTGAGAGGAATTTTCTGGATTTGGTCTAAATGACTTGGCAATCAATACGAATTATCAGTTTAAAAGTGGGCGGAATTGGATAAGTGGGCGTAGCATCTTTCATACATAATAAGAAATTGTTGTTTTTTATTGAGGCTTTAAATCGGTAAATCATCACTCTGAGAAAGTATACAAAGAATTTGTGTCCATAAAAAGCTTGCCGCAACTGTAGATATATAGATTCCCGGGCAAAGCCGGATAGGTAAAGTTAGTATGTATATAGATATAACATGAGTTGTGTTATGAACAGCAATTTGGAGGAAGAGAAATATGTTCTGTAGCAAATCAGAATCTTTTGTCTATTATGCACTAATGAGCGAGAGTCCTACACACTGTGGGGAATATTTGTGTTTTTTTATTCGATTTCGGATATACTCTATTGCGACTCATTGTACATTGAGTGTTGTATTTTGCGTAAAATTCTCAATTATTTGTTGTCTAACTGGTGGCTTTATAACTGCAACTTCCAACTCACAACTTTTTCAAAGCGGGATTTAATGTTGTACACAGCCCTTTATAACAAAAGAAATACCTCAATCGTTTGAGACTCGAATGCTAAAAATGTTTTTATTTAAATATAAAGTCATTTGTTTTATACACACGTTTGACCAATTTTTTATTGTTTTATGAAATCTTTTTCATAAAAAAACCCCAATTCCAAAATATTTATTTGGCACCACAAAAATGAGGTGAAGATATTTTTTATTGTTGGCGTTGTAAAATATGGGTCTATTTTAAAAGTTATAACGTCTCATAGTCATTAATAGCTAAATTAATTAAATGTGCAAAAAAAAAATAAACATGTTAATGATTTTTTGTTGTAATTCGTGATTCAAAATTTTTGTTTCTACTTTGAAAACATTTATTTGACAAACTGCATGTGAATTACTTACAAACACACACTGTACATGCTTCTCTTGAAGTACAAAAATCTGGAGCTCTTTCTAAATGAACATTAATTATATAAAATAATGGAAGTTTATTATTATTTTCAATTTATTTTTTTTAACTAAAGGGTCCGCCAATTTTTTTTTGAAAATGCTATAAAAAAAAAAAAATACTGAATATTTTCTCAAATTTCTTTTTTTTATTTGAGAGTACAATCCTTCTGGTTAGTAATGGAAAATAATTTCATTCAAATGGCTGCCTGATAATGCGATCTTCAAAAACAGGGCGCAAAAATCGAGTGTAGCTTCGGCTGTGTGGCACGTAGCGCCGTCCTGTTGAAACAAAAGGTTGCTAATATCCTCCTATTCAATTTTTGTGAACAAAAATTCGTTCAACATGGCTCGACAACAATCACCATTGACTGTAACGGCCACTCCTTGTTCATTTTCGAAGAAAATCCGCACCAAACAGTGACTCGTCTTGGGTGTATCGGCTTTCCAATGTATGCGTGCGGGTTTTCTGTGCCCCAAATGCGACAATTTTGCTTGTTTAGATATCCGCCAAGATCAAAATGAGCTTCATCTGAAAAAAGATGATTTTTTTTGGAAAAATCGTCATCTTCTGTAAGCCGATCGCAGGCCCACTTAGCGAAGCGAAAAAAGCGTATACACAACCATATTCGTTCAGCGGAAGGACAAAACTAATTATCTGTCAAATCAAACATGAGCTAAGTGTTACCATTCACGAAATAAGCACTAGTTGAAAAAAAAACGTTAGATGGTGGACCCTTTTATATTAAATTTGGTTTTGTACCATTTTTGCCCAACTTTCGTATAATTTTCTTTTTAATTTGTGGTAACACTGAAGCCTTTATAAAATTGTTCTTGTTGTTTTCGTTGTTATTTTTCATTGGTTTTTGTTTACATTCATAAAACTATGACGTCAAAGTAAGAAACTGAAAGTTTTTATCTGATTTCAAGCGCACACATAGACTCACACAAAATATCTACTCTTTATTTGAGTAAAGCAGCGTAAAATAATTATGGAGGAGTTTTGTATACGAGTACGGTACACCAACAACATGAACTCACTTATACATTTACATACACTCATACTTGTATGTGTGAACGTTTTTTTTTAATTTCCTTTTTTGATGATTTTGCGTATAAGCAGTTTATGTGCGTATAAATGTCCTTGAATAAACTACACATATACATACATATACAATATATACTATCATATATTATCTTTTCATACGGTAGTAGAGAAATGTAAAAGCAGAGTAATAAAAACAACAACAAAGTTCAGAGAGTATTTATAACATTTAAAATAGAAGCAAATGAGAGTGAATATAAGAGAAAATATGAAAATTAAATCTAAAAATTTAAGAAAAGTTTTAAGGAATTTTTACTTTAAATTTTTAAAGTCACCTAAAAACCGTATTGGAATTCAGTTTGGGAATTATTCTAAAAAATATTTTTAATAAAAGTATGCATTCGTATGTCAAGTAAAGCCAAAGTAAAGCTTTAAAAATACTAATAAGGATATTGTACCATCGATTTCAGTAGTTAAATGGTGGTTTTCTGAGTACCATTCGGTCTTAGCAGGACTAATAGTACCAAATGTTTAGATCCCTCAAAAAAATTTCAACATAACAAAAAAAATAAAATTCCATAAGATCCACCCAATAATACTAAATAATAAAAACAATTAAAGAGTTTGTGATGGCTAAGCGGGTACATCATATTTTGCAGAATATGTTTTATATGAATATGTTTTATATTTGAGCGATTGATCACACATTACCATAAACGCTACCGTGTGGCTACTTCAAAGAAGTGTTGAGAAGTATAGTATGCATGGAGATATCTGAACAGTTTTGTCTTGTTTCATAATTTCGGTGAAAACACTGATCTTGAACATTACACATCAAAAACTAAGGAATATTCATATCAGTGTGGTGGTAACAGATTTCTTGATGCAAGCATTGTTATTTACATGGCCTTACTTAAAATGGGTAAAGGGTTATTACAGTAATACAACGTCAGACAGATCTTTTGTGTCCTCATACTCAGCAGTGCGAACTCGCCCGCAGATGATGTTCAGTTAATTACAATTGTTCACTAACAACATCCCACTCACTAGTCCCTTATATAGAAAGTGGCATGCCGAAAGCCATGTTTAAACAGCAACTTTTCCTCACTTAGAATAAAACAAATTCCTGATCTATTCTGATCCTAGATAGCACAACACAGTCACACAAAGTGTGCTCTCCAGATAGAGGCGATACTTCCCTCATTCATGAGGAGTAACCTATTGAGATGATATCTCAGATAGTAATCTTCCGATAGAAAACACACTATTCAACCATTGTCAGCATTTCGTAATCTATACAGCTCTTCTCTACAGGAAAAAAAGGTTCACCAACAGTTTCCAATAGGAGAGATCCTCGGCTTAATTCTGCCCAGTTAATCCCACAAAAGCGCTCTTGAGCGGTCAAATCTGCCGTGGACCCTGGCCTCGACAATCTGTCAGCAGTTTCAGTGTCAGCGATTCCGTAATTAACCACGATACCGCAAAGCACGACCTTATTTGCCGCACCAAATTGTTTAAAATAGACAAAGCGCTCCTTAACTAGCCGCGATTTCATCGAACACGAAGCCATTGTCCTTAGTGCGGCCTGGTTATCCGAAAATAAAGCGCATATTAAATTAGCGTGCGTCATTTACCTATAGGTACGGAGATCTACACCCGTGTTATCCCGGATCTACACAAAGCCCCAAATCAATTCGCCGTGATCGGGACACATGAGATCGAACCTTTTGTAGAAGACTAGTTTAGAATTCATATGGACTGTGATCGAACCCATGACCATACGATCCGGAAGGCTTCCTAAAATATTTATGTAGCTCTAGTATGTACCATAGTCCTAGATAAATTAGTTTACAGACGATTATCATTAAAATCTTTTAAGCAAAATCAATACCGATTTGAAGTAAAAATGACCTCATGTTGCAAACGGAAGTCTTTTATTAAGACAATGCACGTGTTTACTCGCGTGCATGAACAAAGCAAAAAAATCATGCGATGGGCTACAAGCTGCTACCCAATCAAACTTAACCCCTTGCTACTATTTTCAGTTTTTAAATTTAATGAAGTGGTTAGATGGCAAAACATTTGAATTTTAAGTGACGATATGTATACGAGTATGTATATATTTTTTCAATTTAACAAAATTTTGGATTTTTTTAATTCAATAACATGTTTTCCTTTAAATTGAATTTTTATTATTTTCATCATTTTGTTACTCATAATTTTAACAGCTTAGTAAAGTATTTTTTCACATAAATTTTGACAGAGGCATTTAACAGGTTAAACGAGTACCCCTATTGTTTTCTAATTTAACATCTTTTGTGTTTTTGGTTTTTTAAATCGTATTGTGAGCAACTGAACACGTAATTAGTATTTTTAATTGTTTTAAATTCAATAGCAATGCAAATATAATGCTTTTTATGGCACATTTTTTGGGTAAAAATTTCACAATTTTTAAGACATTTTTACATAAGAAGGGTGTGCTTAACACGTTGGAGATGCGTTTAGAGATAAACAATTTTATTACAAAAATATTACAGCTGATATTCATGCCGATTGACATTTATTGAACTTAGAAAGAAAACAAAAGTATACAAAATAGTTACACTTAGTCGCAAAACTCTACATACGACAATAGATACTTTATGTCCTTCACTTATTCTTCTTATTTACTTTTTCCTTTTTAAAAAATTTTAGCCCATGGCTAATATACACTTCGACCCTACTTTCATACTTGGAATAAGAAAAATTTTAAAAACGCGGTTATTTGTTTTAGTTAAACAAAAACTTCTATAATATGCAACTATGTCAGCTTTGCAAAAGTGTACATACGATTGCGAATATTGGTAAAAACAGTTATAATAACTGTCTTAATTTCATAAAAATTTGTTCGTTCCGTCTTGTTTTAATAAAAGGTATTCGGTTTTGGGTGCATTGCTCATTAAAATTATTAAAATTTTAAAAAAAGGGACAAAGAAAGCAAATATCAAACGAAGTTCGGAAATTGGTTAGGGAATTCTATGGCAATAGTTGAAGAAATTTGTCAAAATCTACAAACCAAACTACTATTAGCAACTACAAGCGATCTCAAATTTATAAAAGTTAGCCAGGATCGGTACATCTAGCAAGGCTTGATGACGGATTCAGACGCAAAATTGTAAGAATCCAAAGAAAAGCAGCATAGAATTAAGAGAGGAACTAAGAAAAGACTATGGAGTACTTGTACATGCTGATACAATGCGTCGTTGCTTAAATCTAGACTTAAGTCGTGTATAGCCAGGAAAAAAGAATTCATTAGTTCGACCAACAAAACTAAACGGTATACTATACTGTTGAGTACAACGACGCCCATCCTAATGACCCAAAGTTCTAGGAAGAGTTATTCTTATCGACGAATGTAAATCAAATCTTTTTGGACACAATGATAGAGCAAGGGTTTGAAGAAAGCAGGGTACTGTAATAGAGAAAAAAAAACGCGATACTGTAAAACATGGTGGAGGTTTCCTAATTGTCTGGGTATGTATGAGTGGCAATGCAGTCGGAGAATTAAAATTTATTGCTGAAATTATGGGCTTATACCAAGTGTTGAAAAATTAAACCAAAAAAATGATTTTATATTTATGCACGACAACGATACTAAACACAACTCAAGACTTGTTAAAAAATAGCTTCTCTATAACGTAAAACCAGAGCTCCTACATCCCGCAGAGTCCCAAAATTTGAATGTCAATGAGGCACATCTAAAGCAGGCTCAAAAATCGCGCATCCTCTATATCCCAACTAAAAGCAATTTTGAAGGAAGAATGGGAAAATATATTGCCGGAAACAACCAACTAGTTTCTGCGAAGCTAGAAAGGCTCAAAAAAGTATTTAAAGCCAATGGGGAGCACACAAGTTATTCAAAGCTTACCAAAGAGTCACAATGTTTTAAAAACTATAGCGTATGTACACTTTTGCTGCCACTAGAAATATTACTTTATTTTTACTATATTTAATTTTATTACTTTGCTTACTTTATATCGACTAATGAAATCAATTGCAATATTTTAGTTTAATTCAATTTTGCTTTATTTTGTGCAATAAAAAAAGTTCAAAATATTCCGTGTTTTTTTTTTTTTTTTTTTTTTTTTTTTGTTAAAAAACACAAATTTTTGAAAATCCCATATCGAATATAGAGTTTTGCGACTAATTGTAAGTTATAAAAAAATTAAAACGGTAGTATTGCAGTCTTAGCGGAATGTTATATCTCGTCGCTACGAATTGGAATTATAACTTTCAATTTCCTAAGTAATTAGGACCACGCATCCATAATACCTCATATCAAATTCAAATCATAAAAATTCGTCTGTTCTTGAAGAAATTTAATAAGTCCAAGACGACACTTCTTTTGTGGTAAAATCATATTTAAAACAACATAAACTGTTTCTGAAGTGACTCAACGTTGCTTAACAGGTCAATCAATAAGTCCGTAAATAAGTAGGAAACAAAAAAAATTGAAAAAACTCGATTTTATTACTCAACATAGTTGCCTTCGAGGCGATAAAACTATTACAGTGTTTTTCCACTTTTCAATACGATTTCCCAATCTCGTCAAAATAGGCTTCAGTTTCAGCGAACTTCATCATTGGACTAAAATTTCTTTCCAGCAAACATTCTCTTGAGATCTGAAAACAGGAGATCTAAATCTGGCGGGAGGGCAAGCAATTCGAAGTCCAATTGATTCAATTTTGCTATCGTTTTACATCGATATATGGCACGATTTGTGAGCTCACGCGGCTTCCACTTTGAACAAAGCGTTCGCATACCCAAATATATGTTCATATTAAATGGTAAAAACACTATCATCTGATATCTTTACAATGCCAGCTAGCTCGCACACCTTCAATTTGCGATCGTTTATAACCAGTTTATGGATTTTTTATTTTTTGATGTTTTCTAGAATAACCGCCTCATTTGGGCGTCCACTGCGATCTGCATCATTTATGCTAGTACAACCACCTTCAAATTCAGAAATCACTTCTCACCATTTGTCTCGATGGAGCAGAATTCGAATAATGTTTATCAAGACATGGTTGGTTTCCGCTGTATTTTTTATCATCAAAAAGCAATGCTCTAACAAAACTCGAAATTTTATTTTTTCAATAACAAAAGTTGCTTCACACAAAATGCTATAACTTACGAAACAATAGTCAGTTTGATGTCAAATTTATACACGTATCGTTTGAAGGTTAGTACTAAATAAAAACCATATGGTTAAAATTCAAGTAACGACATCTATGTATGTGTCATCGCATGGACTTTTTGATTGGACTGTTATTACGTAAATATTATATTGAAGATCGAAGAAGCATACTCTAGAATTGGTCTAATCAGAGAAGTGCGCAAGTGCTTTAAAACAAAGCGATAGTTAAACTAACACTATCGAATGTTATTTTTATATAAGTCAACAAACTGTCAAGCACTTTCAAAATATACATATGCAAATGCAACTAATTTAATTAATTTAATTCAATTTAATTTCAAAAGTTGGTTTTATACTCATAATTTTTTTTTTCTAATTTACTTAATATTGTAACAAAAATCTTCCTCCATATAGTATAAACAATAATAATTATTATTATTAAATATGTAACTTTTTACTTTTTAATAACTTTCTAATATTCCCCTATAAGTTTTCCTCATTCCCAAAGAGGAAGTACTAAATTTCATTGAAGATTAGACTCCAATAAAAAAATAAAACAATAATTCTAACAATAAATTATTAAATCGAACTTCCTTTATATTATAAATAAACATTAAATGATTTAAAATAAAAATATAAAAACAATACAAAGAGAATTATTTTAGTAGAAACAAAAATAAAATTAAAAAATAAATAAATAAAATCAACGCATAAACGTTGAGAAAATAAAATTAGATTAGAAAATTGCAGAAAATGCGGAATCGATTGAGTGCGACAAAAATAATTGCAAGAACAACGACTTCGAACAATGCAACATAAAAAATTGAACACCAAAAACAAAACAAAACCAAAACAACAACAATAATAACAATAGAAGCAAAAAAGTACAACAAAGAAATTAATTGCCGTGTGGTTTGTAAAGTAATTTATGCAAAAAGAAAAACTAAAGAAAACAATTACAAAATAAATCTCCAACTAAAAACAATCAAAATAAAAGCGATAAAAATAACAACAACAATGACTATAGAACGCACTTGTTTTCTAAAATCAATCAAAAGCAATACAAATAACAAAGCTACAGTCGGTCGAATTCGACTTTATTATTCCCTACAACATAATTTTAATGATAAGAAGTTTATCAAATTACCTGCGGTGTTGTAATCTTTTATAATGAATACAGTGACAGCAAATTTTTTTGGAGGAAATAAATAATTATTGATGTACCCTTTAATGAATTTTCATTGAAATTACAACGAACTACATCTATAACGAACTAAATTGTGCGATCCGTTCGAGTTCGTTATGTACGTGTTCGATTGTGTTATATACGACTGCAAAAGGTCTTTGAGTGTGCCTACATAGCAATAATCACACATCTTTTTCCTTTTTCTTTAGTATTATTTGTTGTCATTTAATTTTTTTAAGCCAAAACTTATTAAATTTAGAAAATTTTTGGCTAAAAAGATTTATGACAGCTAAGGTTCATATAAAGCGTATTTTTATAGAGGTATAGAACTTTAAGTTGGGATTACTTTTCCGATTTAACAGCTGTCAAGAGATTTATTCTCAGTTTGGTTTGGCAATTTATCATGAATAGACTCACGCCCGGCGTAGTTTTGTCGGTTGGGCCCAAAACGAGATTAGCAGAACCAGATTACCAGAACGTTACAGTCAATAGTGATCGGTATAGACCCATGATTACTAACTTTTTCATTCCTGAATTGAATAACCATGACGTCAATGAGATGTGGTTTCAACAAGACGGCGCAAGATGTCACACAGCGGCCACAAATGTTGGAAAAAGTCATCGAAAATTGAACGTCCAGATTGGACTACATCCGCGCCAGCAATAGCGGTCATATGCCAGAAATCATATTTAAAATCTGATGCCATAAGATTATCTTTCGGATAAATAAAATTCATGTCAATCGAATAATCCATTGAAACTTAAAGTTGTCTACCTCTATAAAAAACACCGCTCACTTATATATAAGTGTCAGTTTAATCATAATTAGTTTTAAAAAAACGTTTTTCATATAGATTAGATGGGGACTACTTGCCTTTGGTAGTTCAATCTATAGTTCGAGGAGTACGAAATAAATCGCTAAGATTCCTATGAATTTATGTTTCAGTCCTACGATTGCTACGACATCTAGGAGAGTTTACGTAATGGTTCTAAGTTATAGGTGGAGGCACTTGATTTGAAAAGGAATCGCATTGCAAGCAATTACAAAGGTCATGGTCTATATTCAGTGCCGCGTTAAAGGCGTAAAAGTTTCAATATTACCATTAACACATGGTAGTGAAAGGTATAATACTTTACAGGTATAATACTTTACAGGGTGGCGATTTTTACTTTTCATTATTATTTAGCAGTCATTTTCTTATACAATAGAGAACAAAAATATAGCAAAAAATAGAATTTTTTTATTATACAGATATTGGTGTAAAATAATAATACAAAAATGTATCGATACATACAGAGCAGAATTGCAAGACCTTGCGACCTTATGAACGCCAGCAGGTTTGAAACTTAAGTAGTATATATTTCTCCAATTGAGACCCTAAACCTCCTTAAACACATTCATCTAAGTCAAGGATGTATCAAGAATTAGAACTGCACACAAGTTTGTGTATCGTCGTGTATGATAGCTTTAAGCATAATCTCCAAACATCTATATCAACTATAGCCATTATCAGCAAATGCGATCTTAAACTATAATTATCTCTAATAAAATACGTCAGGAATTTAATTCAGAATATCAGGACATAGCTCAGATTATGGATAAACACCGTCTTAGCATTTTTAAGACCAAGTTGAGCATTCCAGAGTTTTAACCATTTGCCAGCTTCCCAAACACTAACGAGGTTCTGATGTCACGGATTTCTTCCTAGCCAATTGCATCCGAAGCCTCGTTGCGGATTATTGCATAGTATCCAGGCTAACTATAATCTTGCAATATGTCGTAGCAACACTTGTCATACAATGAAAGCTGAGCGCACGTAAGATCGCTTGACTGTTCGAGATAATATATTATCGTTTTACCCTTTCAGCCTAAAAAATATTCTAAGGCCTCCTCAGTGGGACCGGAATGTCACTTTTGCGTCCACGAACACCAGCATTAGGGTTGGCCATCCACTGGCTAACCCGGTTTTTTATTTTTTTCAGGTTTTCACAGCTTATTTACAAAAAAAAAAATTATAACTTTATCGTCTCTATCTTTATACCACCTTGATCAAGAACCTCCATGAATAACCACCAAGTGGTGGTCCCATCGTTCCTATTTGAGTTTTTTTTTTTGTTAGTTTGATACATCTGTTGTTGATATTCCGGCTAAATTTTAGCGTCATAGCTTGCCATTTGCAAAAGCTACGTACGTACCCAAGAGTACATCTGCCTCTATATGTGTTGGCGATATTTTACAATTTTGACCGTGTTGAGATCGCAAAAGACATAATTAGCGAGGCTGAATCTGATCCCATATTCATCAAAAGGATCATTACTGGAGACGATAGGTGGGTTTATGAGTACGACACGCAATCCATACGTCAGGCAAATGGATGGCGTTCACCAAATGAGCCGAAACCAAAAAGAACACGTTGTTTTCAGTCAAAAAAAGAAGGCACTACTCACGGTTGTCATGGATTAAGACGGTGAATTTTTACCAGAAGGCTAAACAGTGAGCAAAGTGGGACAGTCACCGAATTCATCTGATTTGGCTTCCTGTAACTTCTTTCTGTTCAATCCAGTTAAGAGACCTTTACAGGGTACGCGTTTCAGCAGCCGAGATGAAATAATGTAAATATCGTAGAAAGCACTAATGGACATACCGAAAACCGAATATAAAAATGCTTCGAGGATTAGGTCAAGCGCTGGCATGAGTGTGATGCAGTCGATTAACTATGATTTCGGCCATGTGGACGCCACGGTTAGCGCGTACAACTTACAATCTGGAACACCAATTTTCACAAACTTTTCCTAGCATATACGGCCCTATACTATTCACCATTGACAGTAACATTTTGACCATCAACATTTTTGAAGACATAGGGATCAATAACTCCGCCAGCCTATAAAGCGCACCAAACAGTAAGTCTCTGTGGATGTAACGGCGTTTTGACAAAAGCTTGTAGTTTATCTTTACTGAAAATGGGACAATTCTGCTCATTTACATACCTATTTAATTAAAAATGAGCTTCAAAGGAGAATTCGATGTACAGAACCATTATTTTGATTAAAAAAAATTCAACAATTTGCAGGCGTTACCCTGTTGTAGATCTATCCATATGTCAAATGTCAAATCAAAGTAAACAAAAAGCAACTATCAGCTGTTAAAACTGTTGTCAAATAAAACAGTGTTACCAACTCAAAGTTATGAACCTCTAAAAAAACCGATATTTTTGAACGTTTGCTGTGTTTCTTTTTTCTAATTCTTTGTTCTAATTTGGCCACCTTATAAATTAAAAAAAGAATTTCGGACACAGATGCACTTTTTTTAGAGATTGTGTTTCAAAAATCTCTAAACAATTTTTCAAATCTTTAGTGTACAACTTTAACAGTTTGAAATAGGTAGTCACTTGTTGTCGACTCTATTTCACTTTTTAAACTTACTTAAGCATTAAACTTACTTAAGCATTTTTCATATTGTAATTTTTTTACTCTCCTCTGTAAAAACTGCCTTACAAATTATTTTTGTTATTGTTGCTATTTTGTCTAGTCTTTTGTATTCGATTTCAATTGATTCATTTGATGATTATGTTTTAAGTGTACATTTGTTATAGTTGTTGTTTCAATTGTAGTCATTTGTTGTTGCAATCACACAATAAGTTGTTAACATAAATTGCCTTAAAAAATCAATTTTTTTTTACAGCGTCACTCTATACAAATCGATATTAAAAATAGTATTTGAACAAGGCGCTGTTGAATGTTTTGTCTCTAAAAAAAAACACACAAGTGGTGGTTACAGATATTTAAAATTGTTTAAAAAAAATGAAAAATATGCACAAATTCTTATTAACGGTTTTTTTCTGCCCTTTTTTCTGTTGAATTTTGTTTAATGCTTCTGTGAACTTAAAGCAATTGTTTTAGCATCGCTTTAATAGGCAATTTAAAGTATTTTTTATTCGTATTCCGTCTTTGTTTTTTTTTAATTTTCTAATTTTTACTTTTAGACCATTTGTCTGCCAAATTTTTGTTCTATTTTTTTTTTGCTTAAGTGTTTCCAAACTAAATTTAGTGCAATTACGAGTGTTAAATACTGTAATTTGTTCCAAATAAAAAAAAACAAGTTCTTTTTCAAAATCTCTTTATTTAAATGCTTTTTTTCTTTGAAAATATAGCGGTACGCAAAACAGATGACCCAAGTTGGCCTTAAAGAATGCGGAGATAAAGTTTTAAAATTGTTTTATAAGAAGAAAAAATTTTTTTATAAAAAGAGAAGTCAGGTGAATATTTTGAGGAAACAACAGAGTTTAAAATAGAAACATGAATAATAAATACATTTTTAAGAGGATAAGAGTTTAAAAAATAAATAAAAGTTAAAAAAATACTTTGAAATAATAAACAGAATAAAGTGAACTTACACTTGTAAAAAACGTTGCATAATAATTTCTTCTCATGAAAATCATTTTAATTTTTTGTCCTTGTACTTTTCATTCATCAGCGTATTCATGCAGTCCATTGTGCTGATTCTAGGAAAATAGGTTGTGGGAAGGAAGATAGATAGAGTAGTGTCTGTGGACGTTCGATTTAAATTTGCTCATGTCGTAAGTGGAAAGGAAGACATTCGCAGGAAGATTGTTCCACAAACGAAGAGTGCGACCAAAGAACGAATTCTCCCTATAATGCGTTGTGCGATTTACTGCACAATCAACTACAAAGAGATGTGCTCTACGAGAAATACAAGTACTACATAAAAATATATGATTACTAGGAATTAGTTCCTTAATTTCGTCAGCACACATTCTGTTTTTTATAGATGTATAGAATTTCAAGTTGGCATTACTTTCCAAGATGGCGACCGATTTAACAGCTGCTAATTGATTTATTCTCAGTTTGGTTTGGCAATTCATCACGACTAGACTCACGCCTGAACAACGCTTCCAAATAGTGCAATTTTCAGTTGTCATAAGTGAATTTTTTTTTTCAATTTTCATAAGCGAATTTTGTTTAGCGATGAAGCGCACTTCTGGTTGAATGGCTACGTCAACAAACAAAACTGCCGCAGTTGGAGTGAAGGTAATCCTCAGGTGTATGTGGAAACACAGTTACATCCAGAAAAACTGGCTGTTTGGTGCGCTTTATGGGCTGGTGGAATCATTGGTCCGTACTTTTTCAAAAACAATGGTGGCCAAAACGTTACAGTCAATGGTGATCGGTATAGAGCCATGATTACCAACTTTTTCATTCCTGAATTGAATAATCATGATGTCCAGGATATGTGGTTTCAACAAGGCGGCGCAACATGTCACACAGCTCGTGCCGCAATAGATTTATTGAAAGACACGTTTGGTGACCGCATAATTTCACGTTTTGGACCTGTGAATTGACCTTCAAGATCTTGTGATTTAACACCGTTAGACTACTTTCTGTGGGGCTATGTAAAGTCATTGGGCTATGCGGTAAAGCCACAAACGCTTGACCAATTGGAAGACAACATTCGCCGTGTTATTGCCGATATACGGCCACAAATGTTGGAAAAAGTCATCGAAAATTGGACGTCCAGATTGGACTACATCTGCGCCAGCCGTTGCGGTCATATGCCAGATATCATATTAAAAATGTAATGCCACAAGATTATCTTTGGGATAAATAAAATTCATGTCAATCGAATAATCCATCGATGTTTTATTGCAACTTAAAGTTCTATACCTCTATAAAAAACATCCCTTAGTACCGATAGATGCTCTAATGAATCGATAGAGTAGGCTACCCTACCGCCATTAAAAAGAACCTTCGCTTTCTACTGTACGCGGTAGAGAAGCTCGAAAATAGACTTTGAAGCACCGGCCCATACATGAAAGTTGTATTCCAATAATACAACGATTACCCGTGAGTATTACTCAAAAGTTTTTGAATGTATTCAATGGTGACTTAAAACAACCACAGTCTTATCCAGTGAATTGAAAAAGTGCTGTATATAGTCTTTAATACAAAAATCCATTAATTGAGCTAGAACTTGATAATATTAGTATATTAGTGCTTCGGGCATATTCTTCAGATTTATACTCTTGTGTGTTTTTCTGGTCTTTAAATTTAAAAGTATGAATATTATCCAATCAAGATAAGCTTTTGGTCAGACTAAGAGTACCTAAAAAAACTTCTATCAGCTTGACAAAATTACCTAAAATAAACAGGACTCCGCTGTGTAAGTCGAATGAAGTCTGATCTCGAAGAGTATAACTTGTTTGTTGAACTCTTGAAGCAGTTTTTCAGCCGGAATATTGCCTACGACTTTGTAGAATTTCTATCTTCTAAAATGGTTTAATGAAGCCTTATAATTGAGATTTGATTGATATGATATTGAAGGTTTTATTAGCCAAGGCAACCGGAGTTCATAAAATCAGCAATAAAATGTCAATCACCGTTATATTCAATGCTGTTTTATGAATAAAATATTGTTACGAAAATGAAAATGCTGAAGGCAAAATTCACCATATCAGGAACTTATTATGAGATTTTAGCTCTAAAATTTATTGGCCTGTGTCAAGGCTTATTGTTTATAAATTTTAGACCATTTGAATTAACGTAGATAAATCGAAGATTCGTGTCTGTACTAGAACATTCAATACTAATATGAAAATGAAGCATTGCCGTTGGTGCGTTAGTTATCATTTGGCTGTCATAAAGCAAAGTCTGTTAAAGCGAAAATAAAACGTGTTGTATACGCGAGTATCAATTTGGTGTATTAAGACAGAGTGTATAAAAGTTATAGTGGAGTTAATTAAGACTGAAAAAACAACAACAATCGTGGAGTTTCCTTTATTTTAACGAAATTAAAACGAACTCAAACGTTTTAAAAAAGTTAAAACGTAACAATATTATTGACGAACACGGATAATTACGACTTTCTCTATGATTCTGGAAAGAACCACACAAACGTGAAGTTATACAGGCGTTCGAGAAAGCAATAATTAAAAATTTACATCCAGCACTGAATGAAAACGTGTGTTACCCAACTATCAATTGGAATTAAAAAGCAAGTACAATACAATCGAACAAGTATTAGACTGGCGAGTGCCATAAAAAGTTATTTTGAGTAAAAATATCGGTGATATACGGACATTTGATAAAGTATGGCATGAATGCTTTAATACATAAACTGAGACAAAACGTACTACCATATATTTGCAACCTATTAAAAAATATCTAGCTGAACGTAAGTTTAAGATTAAGGAAGTGCATTCAGACTATTGTAGCCGGAGTATATATAGAGATATATATATAGGAGATATATATATACCTATGAAATGTTATACCTATATCTCGACAATCGTCTTTGATACAGCTTTTTTAAGCAACCATGCGGACTCAGAGGAAGTAGCTAGATATTTGCAGATTAAGTGGAGACCTGGTTGAAGCGATGAAGAATAGAATTCAACGAACAAAACTGCATTCACGTAACATTCACACTTCGTAGACCATTTCGAAAAAATAACCTAATTATCCCCCAGAGTTCTGAGGTTGAATATGTTAAAAATGAAATTAAAGGCTATACACATAAATCGGCTTATTATTAAAAACTCATAAAGACCTAACCGTGACTTTGATTAGAGAGGAAATCCGGAGATGTGTTAAGTTGTATGTGGAGTAGCTAGAGCTCCCATTGAACTTACTAGTTCGTGCAATCTTGAATGAAGCTGGCCACATTCGATTAAGAAGAAATAATACTGCGAATCTGATACGAAAAGAGCGAAAATAACATTAAATTAATGCCATGAATTCATGTAATTTCGTTCGGCACTGGCTGGACTAATTATTATAATTTTTAGCTTAAGAGAGTATATTCAATAAAGGGAGTCCAAAATTGAGGTATAATCTGCGCAAGACTAAATGGTGTTTTCTAACACTCAGACGTGGTGATTTTGATGTCATCTGTGACTATTGTTAATGTTGATATTGAGGAGTTAGATGGTCTTTGTTTGTTCTGCTCTGGGCATGAGGATTCACTGTGACGTTAGGTGGAATGATAACATTTTTCAGGTGTCGAAGAAAGTACAACAAGTGTTGTGGTTTTTTGAAACGATGTAAGAAATACATAATTTACTCCATCTATAAGACCTGTATCCGACCTAGGGGGAAATACAACTCTCATGTATGGGCCAGTGCTTTAGTGTCTATTTCGCAACTTCCTGACTGCATTAACTCCGATACAGTAGACTACTCTATAGATTAAGCAGAGAATCGTTTTAATGTGGCGTGTGAAACATTGTTCTATCGATGGAATGTGCTCTGGCAAAATGCAAGAGAGAATTGATACTCCACTTACCACATACATAAATCAAATAAATTCAAATCAAACGTCCACTAATACTACTCTTCTGTACTCCTTCCAATAACCTAATTACCAGCACAAAACACTGCATGCGTAGGGTTCATCCCTACTGCTGGCCACAAAAAACAAAATCCGAGGATATATGTCGGATTATGATTTAGATTATGCCTAAATATTCACGACACATTATATTATCCATTTGAACAAATAATACAGTGTTTGATGCTTTATTAGCTATAAAAAGTGTCTAAAATTGAGGTATGACTTTAATGTTAATAAAAAAACTGTTTTTTCAGATATTAAAAATATTTGTTCTTCAGTCTATCGCCAATAAGTTCCGGTTAAAATGAAAAACTATGTCGGACAAGTGAGCCCCCCTACTGGTTCGGCAGGCTCCCAAAATCAAGCTTCAAAAGATCCATTGTTTCTTTTGCTGTGTGACAAGCGGTACCATTCTGTTAAAACCACATATATTATACATCTAAAGCATCAATTTTCCGCCACAAAAATTCCCGGATCATCTGTCTGTACCAATTTCCATTAATCGTAATCGCATTTCCATTTTCGCTTTCAAAAAATATGATCCGATAATTCCTTCCGAACACAAATCACATTAATTTCCTAATTATATCTTGAAAACAGTTGCCATTTCCAAAAAATGTTTTAATAATAAAAACACGTTGTTCTTTGCGTAACGTTCCCTATTAACTAACCGGAATGTGTGTAGAATCTGAAATTAAAAATTTAGAATAAAAATTACAAGTAGAAAAAAATGACTGCAAAATTAAAATGATCTCTCAATTTTGGACACCCTATATAACAAAAAATTTTTGCAAAAATAAAATACCACAAAAATTCTGAACTTAGTAGAAGGAGCTTTAAAGGAGTTTTAAAGGAGACAAAGGAGACAAATAAATCCGTTTTTTATGAAGTTAAATTTCTGTGTTAATGTCCTTAATTGAGAATTTTTAATTATTTGTGTAAAATTATTAGAAAATTTAAAGTGAAATTGAAATTCTTTGAAAAATATTCTTAAAATCTCTCAAACAACTCCTACACTTGGCAACCAAATCTCTAAAGAATGACGAATTTATTCACAACAAATTTTCATTTTAAACGACCCACAATGTTTTACAAAACTAGAATGAAAAAGTCCTTAAACCTACTCAAACACTTTAGAAGACATACACTTACACTCTAACAAATCAAATTAAATCGAATTCCAAAGGATAAAAACAACACAAACAGCTGCTCAAAAATGAACTCATCGATTCATATAATAGTCGACGATGATGAAAAGGGTTTTCGAAGATTACTGTAATAATTATTCGTATAAGAAAAAAACCTATTATACGAGACATACAAGAAATGTGTAGGTATGTAGGTAGGTATATACAGTGTATAAAATATATTTTCTCTCCCTATATATATACATATGTATGTATATTGTAAGCTTATATTGTATCGTATATACTTACTCTTAGTTGATGGCGAGCTTAACCATTGCGTTATTGTTTTATTATGTATGTGAGTATATGTTTTAAGAGTATAATGCACACAACGACCTTGAAAACAAACATACACATACACGTAAGAGAGAAACAATTTTCCAATTTTTTTCCTAACTGTTCGTATATATGCATGTATGTGTTTGCAGACTTTTAATTAATATACATATGTATCAGGCGACCCCGACCTACGATGTATTAAATAATCAACGTTTTTAATGACGTCACTTCTGGGGGTAAATACAAAAGCGCATGTTTTATATTTTATGTCTGGCTGTGTATGTGAGAGAGAAAATACATATACGAGAGTACACATATAAGAAGGCACGTAAACGATTTTTTTATTTTTATTTTTTCGTTTTGTTTTGTTAACGAATTGATATCAAAAGTAATTTTTACTCTGTTAGTAAAGATCCCAGTAGGAAATTTAATGGTTTTTTAAATCGATTAAACAGAAGTTGCATGAAAGCGTAACTGAACTTTTAATTAAATGCTTTTTCTAGGATTCTCCTGATCAAGTTGAAATAATAAAAAATATGCTTTTAATTGTTTATATAATTTAGTCATCTATTTGTGAAAGTTAGTTGTATTTATGCCTTTCAACTAAAAATATAAATGCCTGCTTGTACAGTATTTATATACTGTACGTACATATATCTACTAACTTAGAAACATTGAATAAATAATATTAATAATATCACGGCACAGGTTGATAAGTTAACTAAGCTGGCTAAATTATCGAAAACATGATTAACTACAATGAGAACCAGAATGCCATTTTTGTTTCTCTTGAGACCAGCACTCAGGGGATAACCCCTACTCATGCAGTGCATTGTGCTGGTATTAGGAAAATAGGTTGTGGGAAGGAGGTTAGATAGAGTAGTGTCTGTGGACGTTCAATCTAAATTTGTTCATGTCGTCAGTGGCAGGGAAGTCATTTGCAGGAAGATTGTTCCACAAACGAACAGTGCGATCATAGAACGAATTCTCCCCTCAACTACAAAAAGATGTGCTCTACGAGAAATACGACTATTACGTAAAAATATATGATTTTTAGGAATTAATTCCTTAATTTCGTCAGAACACATTCCGTTATAGTACCGATAGAACAATGAAACGCACGTCACGTTGCGACCCTACCGTCATTAATAACAGCCTTCGCCCTCTCCTGTACGCGGTCGAGAAGCTCCAAAATAGACTTGGAAGCACCGACCCATACTTGAGAGTTTTATTCCAATTTAGGTCGGATATAGGTCTTGTAAATATTAAGGAAATCAGATAGAGTGAAGTAATTCTTACACCGTCTTAAAAAGCCGAGATACTTAAATGTTTCTTTCGACACTCGAAATTTGTGATCGTTCCAACGAACGTCAAAGTGCAGTCTCATGCCCAGAACATCAAGAACATCTGATTCCTCAATATCTACATTACCTACAGATACAGATGACAACACACCACCACGTCTGTTTGACAGAAAACAACATTAGAATCTTATGCGCATTAAAGTCGACCATGTTCGCGCGACCCCACTTAGAGATTTTCGACAGGTCTTTTGTAAGCGTATCGTATAAATTCCTCCATTTCGCCCCAATTTCCAAAAGATTCGGCCTAAGAATATGAGTGACATATGTTGCTGTCATCTGAAAATCGTAGATTGGATTAGAAGTGAGAAAAAAAAGTCGTTACGATATATTAGAAAGAGAGTTGGAAAAAGAACTGAGCCTTGCGGTACCCATGAATTTATCCTGAACTCTGAACTTATTAACGTCAAGATTTGTTTTGAAACCATACCAAGACCAAAAGTGATGAACTATACAAGGACACAAGCAGGAAAAAAAGGATTGCAGCCTCCTTCAGCTGTCTATGAAGTGAGGAAGATTGAGAAGATTACGGTCTGCACAACACGTCGAAGCATTAAAAACAGTTACCCCAAAAAACCTTAATCGTGAATAAAAGTGATTAATTGTATCCCTCACAGATATGTTCCAGCAGCTTCTGCAGAGAAAGTTAATGGATAAACCTACTTGACGAAAATCTCCAAGTGGAATTGTGCGAACAGGGTCGATTTGAATCTGCGCAAGACTAAATGTTGTTTTCTAACACTCAGATGTGGTGGTGTGGAGTCATGGATAATGTAGATATTAAATTGAGTACGAAACGCCCAACTGGTCATGGCACTGCGATCTGGAAAGATCTATTGTGATGTAGATATTAAGGAGTTAGATGGTCTTTGTTTGTTCCGTTCACTGTGACGTTACGTGGAATGATCACATTTTTCAGGTGTCAAAGGAGCCTCATTTGTTTTCGAACGGTGTAAAAATGCATACTTTACTCCATCTGACCTCCTTAATAGTTGCAAGACACAGATATATCCAACACAGTATGGAATATAACTCTAATGTATGGGCTAGTGCTTCATAAGCCTTTTTTGAGGCTTCCTGACCGCGTACAGGGAAGAACGTGGGTGTTTATTTATGCTGGCATGGTAGCAAATTCTATCGATTCGTTAGAGCATCGTCGCAATGGTGACTGTGTTTCATTGTTTTAGCGATACTATAATGGAATGGGCTAATAAAAGAGAGAACAGATAATTAATAAACACATATTTTCACGCAGTACTAGTTTTTCTCATAGAACTCATTCCTTTGTACGTATCAGGTGGGCCATTTAAAAGCTTGAATTTAAAAATGCAATAAACAAAAATGGTTTGAAATTTTTCCAATTTTTTTTTTTTTGTTGTGAAGTAAAATTGTTCCGGTTAGAAATGAAATATTTCATTCATAAAGCTGCCGCGGCTGGCCTCACAGTAGCCCTTCCGATCGGACCAATTTTCAAGAGCTTATTCGAGTGTGTGGGGTCGTATTCGGCAATGGCATCACAAATGGCCTTAAAATGCTCAATTGCCTCTGGTTTGTCGGCATAACACTTGTCTTTAACGACGCTCCACAGAAAATAGTCAAACGGTGTCAAATCGCAGCTTCTTGGCGGCCAGCTGACATTACCATTTCGACTAAATAAACGCCCATCAAACGTTTGACGCAATAAATCGATTGTGGTATGAGATGTGTGGCCAGTTGCGTCATCCTGTTGAAACCAAATGTCGTTCACATCGATACCATGAAGAGCGGGCACAAAAAATCGGTTATCATGGTGCGGTAGGTGTCTTCATTGACCGTAATGGTTGCGCTGTCCTCATTTTCAAAGAAATATGGGCTAATGATGCCTTCGCTCTACAAGCCGCACCAAATTGTCACTAGTGCATTGGCTTCTGTAACGTTTTGATTTTCAGACCCTCAAATATGGCAATTTTGCTTATTATCGTACCCACCAAGATGAAAATGTGCTTCATCCGACATCAGCGTGCAGTGTCTCGTTGGCTCATCTAGCGAATCCAAAACGAATCGAATGGTCACACGGCTTCAACTCTTGAACCTATTGAACTTTGTAAGGCATTATACCGAGATATTTTCGCAAAATTCGACGTAAAGTAGTGCGTGAAATGTTAAATTCTAGAGAACGATGACGAGTTAATGTTGATGGGTTCTCACGCACACTCTCCGCCATAGCTTTGATATTTTAAGGTGTACGCACTATACGAGCACGTTTACGTCTTGGGACATCGACAATGAAACCAGTTTCATGAATTTTAGCAATAAACTTGCGTTGGTCCTTCTCTACCACCAAATCTTCTTCGACAGTTTCGTGCAATTTCCGACCAATTTTCTTTGTTTTGGAAATATATTTTCAATAAATCCCAACGTTGCTCAAGTGTAAATCGAATCATTTCGTTCAGTGGAGATAATATACTGATTGTTGTGACAGAATAGAACTGCTAGATTCGAAATAAACGCTGTTTTAAAGTTAAACCGATGGCCCATCCGATATGTAGTTGATTGTCCAACGCGGTGCGGTTTAAGCCGCACCGTTCGTCTGCGGAATAATCTTTCTGCCACTTAGGACATAAATAAACCAAATTAATTTAAATCAATATCCATAAGCACTACTCTCTCTGCACTACTTCCCACAACCTATTTACCTAGCACAAGCCCAATGCACTGAGAGAAAATGGTGAGGATTTTTATGTCAGATTAAGATTAAGATTATGATCGATGTTTCCACCAAACACTACATTATCCGTTCGAACTAGTAATACAGCGTTTAATGGTAATTGAAATGCTATGTCAGATCAGCCATTTTAGCTTATATATATATAGCATACGACACATGTAAGATAATCTGTTTTATATACGAATGTCCGGGGTTTAGTACAAATTGTTCCTATTTGGTTTTGACACTTAGATATGTTACTTTAAAGCTTGAATTGTGTCGGCGTAGAGTATTCTATAGCCGGACTTGATCGATTGAATATTGAAAATTTCCTAACTTGATTAAACCGATTCAGTTAAATTAATGTTAACGCTTTAAGCTCAATATCATACAATAAATCAAATGTATCAACTAAAACTGGTTTTATTAAATTATTTCCATAAATACTTTGAAATCATGAATGAATTAAAAAATTGTTATCCGAAATATTTCTTCAATAAAATCAATCAATTATTTATGCATTCTAAGCTATGTATTAGAAGTGAATATTTAAACTAAAGATCTAAGTGTATAACTCTTAAAAAAGCAATATTTTATAGAAATAAAAATTTATTTTATTTTTTTCTTTTTAATAAAATTTATAGTGTTGGTTTACACATTTCATAATTTGGCAAGAAATCCATCAATCAATGTTTTTTGCGCTTCTTTTCAAAAAATTTTGGGCTTTTTTTAGTTCGCTTAGTAGTATAATGCAAGTCATAAACGCACAAAACCAAAATTAAATACAAAGTATTATGGATGACTGCATTGAAAAAACAAAAAGAAAAAAATTAAATTTTACAAGAAGCTGTTAAACATGTTATAACATGAACATGGACATGATTTTTATAAATTCATAAGCAATTATTTCTCTTTTCTTTTATAAAAAAATTTATGTAAAAACTAAACTAAACATAAAATACGAAAAAAAAAAACAGAAGAAAAATCTAAAGATAATGAATAATGAAAATTATAAACAAAAATCAAGATGATCATGATGAGAACAACATCATCAGCAGGAAAATCTGCAAAGATTTGAAGTTTTTACAAAATGTGGAACAACAGCAAATTATTAAATGTTTTAACAAAAGATTTTTTTTGACGGCAAAAAATTAAAATGAAATTTTTTTGTATAAAAACACCATGCCGCCACAGTGAACAATGTTTTTTGACACTTATAGACAATTATTATTTTATTTTTATTTTTATTTTTATTTTTTTTTTGTTTTGCGTCTTCTTCATTCATGTTGCATGTTGCATTCAGTTTGTTTTACACACAAAATTTAATTCGTTTTTTTTTTTTTTTGTTTGTTTCTTTTTATCAACAAACAAAATTTAGTTTTTATGTTAAACATCTTGATTTTTATGTTTTGTTTAGCGGCATGAGTTTTTCGAAAGACAAAAATTTTTGTTTTTTTTTTTCATATAAAAAAATACCACAAACATTCTTAAAGCTGTTAGATTCTGTCTCTTTATTACCAGTATTATTATATGTTTAGAAAAAACACTTGTTTTGAGTTTCCTCTTCATACGAGTGTACCAACGTCATGTCAACTGTTTCAAAACTAAATTATAGACAATCACCATTTAACGATCCACCCCAAAAAATATCCTTGAATGTTGAAACAGTCATTTAACAAAATTTAAAACTTACGAAATCTTTTAAATTCATGTAATAGGGTTATAAGTCAGCATAGACGACGAAGACGAGTAGGCTAAAAAAATTACAAAAATAAAATAGAAATTTATTTCCATTATGAAATGGAAACTCTATGAAAACAAGTAAAACTATAGTCAACAATATTATGTTTATCTTGGTTAGGGGCTTTTTTGGTAAGAGAAAAAAAAAACCCGTTTTGAAGTCACCTAGGGATCTCGTTCTTTGGGCCGAAATAGCTGGGCTCTTTCGAAGTACGTATTCAGATATTTTGGCATAAGTCATGCAGAACCGACACCGACACCGACACCGGTCACCCACAACACCCACACCGGCTCTAGTTTTACCGCCAGTCTGTTTTGATCCATGATCGGTGAACCAACCTTAACCATCGAGATTTTTCCAACCAATAATTTCTACACAGTTTGTTGGCGCATGTAAATGTATCCTCTTTTCATTGGATTTGCTTATTCAAAAATTTGACCAATTTAGTACTTAGAACGATTTTCACTAAATTTATCGCTCCGGTAAATAGCTTTTGTCTTGATAAAATGAGACCAAGCAGCCTGCTTTAAAAAGTTTTCAAATGTTTGTAGGTCAACTAGGACCAATGGATGATCGATCTTGATCTCATTTCACCACACTGACTTAGGACTACATTTGGACTTAAGAATTTAACAATTCTAACACTCTTTTTATTAAGGAATCAGCATCCCATATATAAGCTGTTCACCGATATACTTTTGAGGCGCTTTATTTATATTAGAGTAGTTTGTTGTGACTCTTGCTAAAATAAAGGGTCCGCCATCTAACGTTTCTTTTTTCAACTAGTGCTTATTTCGTGAATGGTAACACTTAGCTCATGTCTGTATTGACAGATAATTAGAAATATCAGAAATATCCTTCCGCTGAACGAATATGGTTGTGTATACGCTTGAACAATGCTGGGAAATATTGCGTGCGATCGACTTACGGAAGATGCCGGCTTTGCCAAAAAAAATCATCATTTCAAATGAAGCTCATTTTGATTTTGGCGGGTATGTAAACAAGCAAAATTGTCGCATTTGGGGCACAGAAAACCCGCACGCATATATTGAAATGCCAATACACCCAAGACGAGTCACTGTTTGGTGCTGATTTTGGTCCTGAGGCATAATTGGGCCATTTTTCTTCGAAAATGAGCAAGAAACGGCGTTACAGTCAATGGCGATCGTTATCGGGCCATGTTGAACGAATTTGTGTTCACAAAAATTGAAGAGGAGGATATTAGCAACATTTGGTTTCAACAGGAAGGCGCTACGTGCCACACAGCCGAAGCTAACTTGATGTTTTGCGCCCTGTTTTTGAAGATCGCATTATCAGCCGCAGAGCTGATGTCGTTTGGCCACCTCGGAGCTGCGATTTGTTGGACTATTTATTACTTGTGGGGTGCCGTCAAAGATAAGTGTTACGCCAACAAGCAAGAGACAATTGACGCTTTAAAGGACAATATTCGTGAAGCCATTGGTGAAATACAGCTGCACACAATCGATAATGTGCTTAAAAATTGGACCGATCGTGTAGGCTACTGCATGGCCAGCCGAGGCATTTCAATGAAGTTATTTTCCATTATTAACTGGAAGGATTGTACTTTCAAATAAAAAAAGAAATTTGCGAAAATATTCAGTAGTTTTTTTTTTTATAGCATTTTTTAAAAAAAAAATTTATTTGGCGGACCCTTTAGATGTTTATATTATCCCTAAGAAATCAGTAATAAACTAAACTTATAAGAACAATTCCTTATCTTCAGCTGCTTATTCAAGAAATAACTAATTTTTCAATTTTTTTCTAAAAAACTTGTATATCAACTTGGGTTTTACATGAACCATTTTTACCAAATTTGATACTGTTGTTAAGTCATTTAAAAGTTTCCAAGCTTCAAGTTGTTCTATATATAGACATTTTCTGTAGGAGTTACATTGTTTAAAGTATTTTTCTGGATGTATGCATAAGAACCATGTTTAACCGACAACGTTTTTTTTCGAAATTTATTCTCTCGAAAAGTATAAAAAGAACTGGAAAAATCAATTAGAAAGATGCCTTGTGAATAGTATAATTCATATAACTAATTCAGATTGAGAACAAAGTAATACTAGAGGGCTAACCATAATATGCGTAGGCTAGCTTAAACAACTGTACAAATATGTACATGCAATCAAATGTGTATAACTATAATATACTTAACAAGCCTTTCGTGAAGTTCGTCAAATTTTATTTGTTTTTAGATCATTTGTAGCCATGCGTATGTAAACATCTACCTCTTTCAGCTCATAGTATTTGTTGTTGCTTGTTTATTGTTTGTTACTTATTTTCTTTGCTGCTTCATTATTGTTGTTGCCGCGTTATTTTTATTTACTTTACCTCTGCTAATGTTTGTTGTTGTAGATTTGGCTATTTGTAAGCAGTACGCATAGTTGTTCTTTCAGCTTTTGTTTATTTATTTTAGCGAAGTAATAAACGCAGAGGTTCCCAATATTATTTTCGTAACAATATTATACTTGGGCTTTAAGTCTCGTGTGAACATGGCGTTAATAGTGATAGTGAAACTTTTCTGGTTTTATTGAACTTATTTTTGAAAATGGGTTTTTTAATAATTCCATGGCTTTCATTTTATTTTTTTCAGCAAAGAGTGTTTTATTTCTTATCATCGTTTCCTTCATTCTTCCCAAAAAGAAGAACAAGAAAAAAACAACTATATATTTTCTAACCTAAGCGAGTTGTCTGGGTCTAGACTTAATGACCTAAGTGCTTAAATATCCCATCACTAAAGGCAGGATCTTATACCACATCGATATACAACTTACGATGAATATGGCAATACGTCAGAAGAAGTTGTTTTGACTCTGACTTTTTTTAAAAGTAACTGTGCATTGCCTTCCTAATTCGGGTTTTAAGTTCCTTTGTGGTGCCACTGCTTTCAGTGATTATACTGTCGAGGTACTGAAACTCCTCTAATCGATGCATTTGGGTTTGTTGAACAAATAGGAGGGTTCGTCGTACATACACCAACCAATACGCATTTCAAGTGCTTTGGGAGACTTAATTTTGAGACCAAGCTTAGGGGACTCAAAAGAAACGTCATTTAACTTCCTCTGCACATCTACATTTTAGCCGATGGGATAGCTTGCTTTTATCGTCGAGAATTCTTGGATAATATTCTAGCCTTGACATAGGCTGAAGTGGATCCCAAACTATACCCCTAAGCTTATTTACAGTCGAGCGCTTGAACACGGCATCCATTACTATCAAGAAGGATAAGTGGCGATAGTAAGCAGCCCTGCCTAACGATTGTTTTGTTTGAAAGGTTCATATATTTTTTCTCAGATTAGAAATATGTATGATGAAAAAGAATATTAAAGTTTCTGAGCGATGATCATACGATGTTTCTTTTGATAAAAATAAAAATTTGCCGTTTATGAGCGATAATCTTACGACGATTTTGCTGATCAATATTTAGAGGTTTCGAAACAAACTTTAACGATACACGTCTCATGTGTGGCACATACGGAATATCTTCTAAACTGTTAGCTAAATATTTTAAGCCTACTCAAAGTGTCACTTTTAAAAACTATAAATTTATTTCGTTCGAGATCGATAACATATTCTTACGAAAATAAAAATACAATACATCGACCCTTTAAGTCTGTATTGTGGGATTTCGGTATATTTTGAGTCACCCTGTCAATTCGGCAGCACTGCCAAATCGACCATCTTTACATTACAGAAGACGGTCGATATTTCCGGAACCTTCCAAACTGTAGGCAATTAGATATATAAAGGGGCTGCTTTACCTACAAGTCAGTTAGTTATCGTTTGGCTGTCAATAAATAAAGTTGTGTTAAAGCGGAAATAAAAGTGTTGTGTAAGCGAATTTTAAGTGTTGTATTAAGACAAACAGTATAAAAGTTATAGTGGAATAAATAAAAACTGTAAAACAACAAAATAAAGCAGTGTTTATTTTATTTTAAGGCAATTTAAACGCAATTAAAACGTAACAATATTTCTAGAGAAAATATACAAATTTTTTAAAAAAGAAACACTCTACTTTGAAATGAGAATTTTTCCGAAATGAATTCTAAGGCGACTTGGTAATTTTGGTGTTCTAGACAAAATTTTATATCAAAATCTTAATTTTTAATCTTATCTCGAACGAAATAAATTTATAGTTTTCAATTTAAGCGGACTAATACGAGTACTAACATAATCACATAAGCACAAACAAAAAATCAATTGTTACATACATATGCTTAATAGCACTTTATACACCACTTATTATAGTATAGAGGAGTGTATTATTAGAATTACGCAAAATTGTTTTTATCTATAGAACCGACCAAGTTTGTTTGCATTTATTTTCCCATAAATCTTTGTAATTTTTTAGGATGTTTTTTTTTAATTTTATATTTTAAAAAACTTGTATGACCAATATTAAATCTGTAGAGAATTTATAATTGTTAAGAAGTGTTTTTTCATCTTCTTATAAGTTGTATAATTATTATATGTTTTTTATTGCACGTTCAGTTTCAAATTAAAACAAATAAAATCCCAATGTCTTTTAAACTAAACATCACCATAATCTGATTGAAGAAGAATACAACAACACAGAAAACAATTTAAAAATTTTCACAATTATAGTTGAAATTAAAAACAAAGACAACGGCAGCAAATACAAAAAAACTACAATAAAAAAAAACATTTTAAAGAAGACGCCACACATATATATTTTTTCTTTTTTCTTGAAGATTAAACATTTTACAAGCATTTTATAAATTCTTGTCAACATTTTTTGCTTAAAAGCATCATCTAACAATCATCTTCACCGGCTTTAGATGCAGTCATCGTTTAAATGACAAGCATCAATTAATTTTCATTTAACGAGTCTTAAATATCTATTAAGTACTGGTAAACACAGACTTACAAATATAGTATAGACTTGTCTAAAATATCTTATACATTTAATACAATATTTATCATTACAGCACTTGTCTGACTTGTATTTTCTATTCAATTTTCAAATCTAAACTAAAAATAATAATCAAAGTAAAATCCATATCGAAAACAGAAAAAAATCTATTATTTGCATTGAGAGGCAATAAAATTTTATAACTCAGAAATAAATTTAAGATGCGATTTTATTACAAATTATTTTAAATTCTGTTATGGTTACTTATAAAAAAAAATAAAAAAATATGTACATTTGTATGCCCGATACCATCATTAAAGATACAACTTAGCATAGAAACACAGGCCACATTTTTTATGGGAAACAAGAATAACTATTATAACCTTTTAAAATATATCCGTAATTTTTTGTTACTAAATAGTGTTAATACTCATAACTCGAACAACACTAACTCAATTGCTCAAACGGATGCGTGTTTGAAAAGCGATATTGTTTGTACGTAAAATCAGAGAGAAAATATTGCAAAATTACATCCGTATTTTATAAATGAGAGTAAAAATCTTACGACAGAGTGTTTTACGTTTACACGATACGTAAAAACTCAAAACAAAGTAAAATGAAAGCAGCGGTTTTAAAAGAAACCAATAGTGCAAGCGATAAAATTTGCTTATTTCTTTGTTTATTTTAATTGTTTGCATAAAAATACACCCCTGCTCTAATGAAGTGTGATTGTTTTTAACAAATTTAAAAAAAAACAGAGAGTCATATGACGGCCAAACGCTCTCATTACATATTGAGTTTACACGATACTATCCGCTCTCTTTCACACAAAAACTTGACATGTCCTACGACTTGTATTATCATGTAATCCCCTTTTTATAAATTTTTGGTTTAAACAGTTCGTTGATTCGTCGCTTGTGTAAAAAATTGTATTGATTTAATAATGAGAGAAATGCGAGTACATATCTCGAGAAATCAGAACAATCTGCTAGATGAACAAGCAGACTTCCTGCCAAATAGAAGCTGAGTAGATCAGCTAACACCGCACGTATGTATCATCATAATGGAACAATCCATAGTCCAAATAGTGTAGTCACCTGTATCTACTATTCGTAGATTTTAAGAAGGCCTTTGATACCATCAGATGAAATATCAAATGAAAAGCCTTGAGAAGAAAAGGTGTACACCAAAAATAATACGAATTATTAAAGGCTGAACTTTTAGCTTTTTACAACGGGAACCTCATCGATAAAGCAAAATTAAGGTATCATTTTAATTTTAATATTAAAAAAAAAAACTCTTTTTTTCAAAAATTAAAAATGTTTTTATTTCAGTTTATTACAAATAAGTTCCGGTTAAAAATGAAAATTCCGTCAGTCACCTAACACCCCACCCCACCCCCTGGCTGGACAAGCTGCCAATCTTTTACCAAAATTATCAGTCACGTTTTTCAATAAACTGTCGTCAGTGGTTAATATCTGCTCCATAATGTTGGTTTTAAGCTCTTGAATTGTTGTCGGATTATTGCTGTACACTATCGATTTCACAAAACCCTTAAAAAAAGCTAAATGTGTCGAATTGCACCATCTTGGTGGCCAATTTACTCCTCCTCTTACTTTTGTTTCCGATACTTCTACTCACAGCTGATATATTCTCAGCTGGACGACCACTACGTTGACAAATTCTGTTTCTATTATCATGAATGGATCCAGTTTTTAAAAATTTCGCTTTGTTGGAGCATTTGCTTTACCGAATTTTGTTCTATGTTTCCAATTACATCTTAAAAACTTTTGTAATTTTCAAAAAATGTTTTAATAATAAAAAAACGTGTTGTTCCTTCGTGTAACGTTATATATTAACTAACTGGAATGTATTTAGATCTAAGAAAAATTGTAGAGTAATAATTACAAGTCGAATAAAAATGGCAACAAAATTAAAATGATATCGCAATTTTATACACCCTTTATTTACCGTCGTGCTGTATAACAAAATAAGCAAAGACCGTTTAGAGATAAGAAGAATTATACTTGAGAACTTGTTCAAAGGTGGCCAGAGAGAAAACTTAATTCGCAGTGTGAGTTAAAGAAAAAACTAAATAGGTAAACAACAATACAAATATACAATTTTAATGCTCAAAGCAACATACGTCTGCTTTCATCAAAATCCATTACACAACTGAATGAAGTGGCTGTTTATTTGTCATTATCTATTCGTTTCCGTTCGATTGTATACATACGCGGAGTAGATAAGTCTCATGAAAGGAAGTGCTTATCTGGCAAACTACGATTTGGATTACTCTCGCACAGAATTACCAACATGCAGGCCAAACTAGAAAATTTATTGAGACTAGCGTGCAATGTTGGTCTTAAGATTAATAGCAACAAAACCAAAGCCAACTTTACAACATTATTACAGATAACATCATGCTACAAGACCAATCGGTCGAATACGTAGAGAGCATTTACTTATTTTTGCCGCTATAGTATGGTAGGTAAACAAGAGATCCTCGGTTCAATACCAGGCCAGATCATCTGAGAAAGAAAAATTCGTTATCACCTCATAACATTATCTGATAACTGGTTATGAGTATTACTACTATTAAAAACTTCTCTAATGCATTTGCTGTTTGGAAATGACATTGAATTGTAGGTCCTTTTAATGAGTCTAAAAATAGAATTAAGGGCGTTGACTGAGAGAAGTCCCCCTTGTTCCGTCCTGCAATGTTATGGGAATTATTATTATCTAGAAAGCATAGTGACGACTCAGAAACAAACGTTGTCATTTTCACAGGACACTGCGATCCATGGAGTCTATTGTGCCCCTTCCGGTTTACAGTTTGTGCAGCTTAATGGTAAATGTGTCTCGTTAAACATTTCCATCTAAGCGTATCAAGAACTTTACATACATAAAATATGTTTTCCGCCATCTCTGATAACTACGAGCTCAGTCTACAAACAGTCACATTCGTGAACACCATCCTGAAACTGAAAATTGAGATGCATCAGATATGTGTATTATCAAAAAGGAGACGGAAAGTATCACAAAAATGTAACTAGAGTGGGATCTGCAAGACTCAGGAAGAAGCGATCGTCATAAAAATACCTAGGGACGCATGGTACTCCAAGACCTAAGGCGATGTAACCTTACTTGGAAAGGCGCAAGAAGAGTAAGATGTAGAAGTTTTGTAAAAGCCATATGATACCCAGAGAGGGTATGGAAAGAAATTCTGATCTGAAGAAATACGCAATGTTTGCCTTTTTTGCCGTAAAGGAAAAAAAATTTCAAAGGACATATACAGTGAGGGTGCTAGATAAAAATTGATAAAAATTTTTAAATGATGCCCAGCACTTAATCTGTCAGAAGGTAACGAAAGCACTAACAACCATTTACATAAGAGTTTGAAAACATTTAAAGAAAGTTGGCTACTTACAGACATAGAAAAAAGAGTTAAAAGAGAGAATATTAAACGCAAAAATTCGTGGTCAAAGGCTGCTAATCCTCTGTAAATGACTTCAAAGCCTAGATAGACGGCAAAGAAAGATATGCAAAGTATTAATGAGATTGCAGGGAGTTCATACATTATGAGCTGCCAACGACACAATCAATAATTCTTAGCTTTACTGTTTGTTCACAACTTGAGAAACTTGTAGAAAAATACAATCAGAAATAGCCAACAGAAAAGTTATTGTGTTAAACCACACACACCTTTGATAATCAGCCAAAGTCTTAATAAAGCCAAGGTCAGTCAGGATTCTGCACAGAATGATTATCAAGGGTTCTACCTTTGATCTGCTTTGTAACGTAGAATCGCCATTAACAACACAATTTATATCCTCTAGATAGCGAAAGTGTTTCAGAATTGCCAAGCTCAGCTACTTGAAGTAGAAGCGCTTTCATTTTCTCTTATACGTAATGATCCACATGAACAAGAGTGATCTTTTCTGCAGCTTTACATTACAAATTTGCTATATAATTACAAATTTTTATGTTTCATTTTGTCTTATTCTGCTATAATAAGCAGTAACGGTAAAATTGCAAAAACACGCGTATTTTGCTTGTGCATTTGAGGGTTAATACTTTTTATTTCGTTCAGTGTATTTTAAAGAACAGTTATTGTTTATATTCTAAAAACCAATATCAAGAATTATTTTTATTAATATGCATAAAATCATTAATTAATTCAAGGTCTTCTGATTATGCAAGATCAACAAAATATTATTTTTTATAGCATTTGTACAACTAAAAAAGTATGAAATTTTTTTCACACATTACGTTTCCTTAAAAACATAAAAATAAAAAAAATAAAAAAATTTAAGCAAAAACCACTCCAAAATGTAGTCATTAGGGTATCGGGTGTTTGCTTTACAGTTACACAATTTAAAATCATAATCAATCAATGAAATATATTTTTAATATCAATGAAACGGCTCCGTCCTGTTGGAACTACATGTCCCTATACCGGTCACCATTGACAACAATAACATTCTCACCACCAGCGTTTTTGGTATCATATGGACCAATGACTCCGAGCCCATAAAGCGCACCAAACAGTAATTTTCAGTGGATTTAATGATGTTTCGACAAAAGCTTTTGGATTATCCTCACTCCAAGTGCAACAATTCTGCTTATTTGCGTACCCATTCAACCGAAAATTGGCTTTATCGGAGAAAAAATTTTGAATGAAAATTCAATATCAGAATCAATCAATATACTTTAGCCCATTCCCCGATATGGCAACGGTTTTTCTATAATGAAATCGATTGTCAAATACATTGTTGCCAACTTCTCTGAACCTATGAAGGTTAAGAAAATTTAAAAACTTTATAAAATATAGTAGAGTAGTAATATAGGGTGGGCCATTTGAAAGTTTTAACTTAAAAATGCTTACTTAATTTTGCCATATTTAATTTTTTATGTTTTTTGTGAAGTATGTAAATTAACTCTGGTTAGAAATAAAATATTATTTCATCCATATGACTACCTCATTCGATCGGACCAATTTTTGAAAACTTTTTCGAGTGTATAGGGTCGTATCTCAGCAATGGCATCACGAATTCCGGCCCTCAAATGCTCAATTGTCTCTGGCTTGTCGGCATAACTCTTGCCTTTAACGGTGCCCCACAGAAAATAGACCAACGGTATCAAATCGCAGCTTCTTGGCGGCCAACTGACATCACCATTTCGGCTAATTAAAGGGCCATCAAACGTTTGACGCAATAAATCGATCATGTCATGGGATGTGTGACAAGTTGCAACATACTGTTGAAACCAAACATCGGTCTCATCAATAAAATGAAGAGCGGGCACAAAAAAATCGGTTATCATGGTGCGATAGGTGCTTCCATTTACCATAATGGTTTCGCCGTCCTCATTTTCATAGAAATACTGGCCAATGATGCCTCCGTTCCACAAACCGCACCCTACAGTAGTCACTCGTAATGACCACGTTTGAATTTTCTGAGCCCCAAATACGGCAATTTTGCTTAGTAACGTACCCACCGAGATAAAAATTAGCTAAATGAGCGAAAAGATTATTTTTTTGGCAAAATCGTGCAGTATTTTTGCTTCATCTAGCGAAGCGAATATGAAAATGGTCATGCGGCTTCAACTCTTGAACCATTTGAACTTTGTAAGGCGTCATACCGAAATCTTTTCGCAAAATTCGAAGTAAACTAGTGCGTGAAATATTCAATTCTTGATTACGATTACGAGTTGATGTTCATGGATTCTCACGCACACTCTCAGCCACAGCTTCAATATTTTCAGGTGTACGCACTGTACGAGCATGCTTACGCCTTGGTGCATCAACAATGAAACCATTTTCACGAACGTTAGCAATAAACTTGCGTATACCTGGTACTGTCGGTTCTCCTCAGCGACATTTTCATGCAATTACTAACCAATTGTCTTTATTTTGAAAATAAATTTCCAATAAATCCCAACGTTACTCAACCGATTCATTTCGTTCAGTGGAGATAATTTAAACAGATAGATGGCCCACCCGATACATATATAAAACTTGTATTTTCTTAAAAACCGATTTTTATGGCGCCAAAGATTAAATTTTAATTTTTTTTTTAAGTATGATTGTTTTATGATGTTTAAAAGTCAATTTGAACTGCAAGAAGTCATTCTGTCATTAAGCTATCTTAAGAATCGTAAGTTTTTGGTTAATTTGTTGATTCGAAACCAATTTTAGTAATTTTAGTATAATTAGTTGTGGCTGAAGGACCATTTTCGTTCAATCACATGTGGTTCACGATGCTCTTTTTAATACATTTTCATAATTGTAAATATTTTTTTTATATCGTTGGACTTAACAGATGATTCGGTAATAGTTGATGAAGTTTGTTGATTTTTTTATTTTTATTGATATAAATCAATATTTTTTACCTTTTTTCTATCACCAAAATGATAAAATTTTATTTTTGGAAATACCCAATGGATAAAATCAATTAAAAATATTTTTTTATTATCAGTGTTGAAAACTAAAGAAAATAAAAAATTAAACTTAAAATCAAATTTAATTGTATTGAAATGCAAATCTCTTCAAACATTAATAGCCATTTTTGTTTCTGAATTTTATGTTTGAGTGTTTAAAACTTGTATTAATTATTGCATTATTATAATTTATGGTTTCAAAAAAATTAAAAAATATCCACTAAATACTTTAAATATGCAAATTTTTAACTTTATAAAAAATAAGAAAAAATTTCTGAACAAGTTCCACCAAGAAAAAAATAAAAATAAACATTTTTTATTAGTTTCTTCTTTTATAAGCTTTTTGTTTTATCTTAATAATAACTAATCACTGTTTTTTAAAACGTGTGCATTTCTTGTTAGTTGTATTCGCAAAAAAAATATTAAAATATATTTCATATCTTGGCGACAAGTAGGAATATTTCTGTTCTGATGCATTAATTCCAAATTACAAATGTATGAAATTATTTTTTGCTCATATATTTATTGGTTTATTTTTCAGTCTTTCTTTTTGTCTGTCTAATTGTCTAGAATATCTTTATTTTATTCCAGTTGTTTTAAAGATTATCATTAGAATCGCCTTTGTTTAAATTATTTATGACTGGATTGCATATCATAAATTTTTTTTTAATTTCTTATTTTTCTTCTTAACTAACTGGTTTTTAGAGGATGCTTTTAATCAATATATAAAATTTCTTTTTATGGGAACATAAGCATCGTGGAGGCATCTTAATACCTATAGGGTCCGCCATCTAACGTTTTTTTTCAAATAGTGCTTATTTCGTGAATGGTAACACTTAGCTCGTGTCTGATTTGACGGATAATTAGTTTTATGCTTCCGCTGAACGAATATGGTTGTGTTTACGCTTGAACAACGCTGGGAATCTGGGCTTGCGATAGACTTACAGATGATGCCGATTTTGCCAAAAAAATCATCTTTTCAAATGAAGCTCATTTTGATCTTGGCGGATATGTAAACAAGCAAAATTGTCGCATTTGGTGCACAGAAAACCCGCACGCATACATTGAAAATATACCCAAGACGAGTCACTGTTTGGTGCGGATTTTGGTCCAGAGGCATAATTGGGCCATTTTTCTTCAAAAATGAGCAAGGAGTGGCCGTTACAGGCAATGGCGATCGTTATCGGGCCATGTTGAACGAATTTTTGTTCACAAAAATTGAAGAGGAGGATATTAGCAACATTTGGTTTCAACAGGACGGCGCTACGTGCCACACAGCCGAAGTTACACTCGATGTTTTGCGCGCTGGTTTTGAAGATCGCATTATCAGCCGCAGAGCTGATGTCGTTTGGCTACCTCTGAGCTGCGATTTGACACCGTTGGACTATTATTTGTGGGGTGCCGTCAAAAGTAAGTGTTACGTCAACAAGCCGGAGACAATTGACGCTTTAAAGGACAATATTCGTGAAGCCACTGGTGAAATATAGCCGCACACAATCGATAATGTGCTTAAAAATTGGACCGATCGTGTAAGCTACTGCATGGCCAGCCGAGGCAGCCATTTGAATGAAGTTCTTTTCCATTATTAACCGGAGGGATTGTATTTTTAAATAAAAAAGAAATTTGTTAAAATATTCAGTAGTTTTTTTTTATAGCATATTCAAAAAAAAAATTATATGGCGGACCCTTTATTAAAAGATTTTATACATATTTAAAAATATCGCTATGCTCTCGTTCAAGAAATATTCTCATTGTTTTATATCCTTCTCCATTGTTTACGTCTTTGAGTGTTTCGGCTTATCTCTATGGCAGTGATGTGCACAAGTAAAAATGTAATTGTGTTAGTGATAACATGGAAATTACTCTCTCAGAGAGAGTAAAGTTGATGTTTAAAAAAAATTCATTTCTGTAACAACTAAAAGCAAGATCGTAAGAAATTTTTTAAAGTATTGTTCTGTGCCTAAATAAATTTGCCTACATTCTCCATGCATATGCACTCGTCGCTGTCTCATTGACTACAAAAAGCAAGAGCGTAAGAATACATGTGAATTGAACGTGAACAATTGTTCTAAGAAAAGCTCTTGACTGCTCTAGGGTATTTTAATACTATTTCTGTTGGTTGTTTCGGTAGAGTGTGTCTCGTTCGTTATTGAATTTTGGTTTGAGTTAAACAATTTTATTTTTGTACTGGTTAATATAAATCAATTTTGACGTAGATATGCTGCTCTGCATATCGCTAGAATTGACGACATCTGTCGAGATAACACTGCCAAAGCAGTTAAAGATCTTGACATTTTTAATTGTATCATCACCGGCTTTAAAATCGTTGTCAGGGTCAAGAGAATTTATCTTCAGGCCTTTCGTCTTCGTGGAGTTGATCGTTAAACGTCATCGATTGCTCTCTACATATCACAGTGTCTTGATGATATTAGACATAGGACATCAACATATGCCAGATCTTCCATGTCACGCTGGAAGTTCCACCCAATTTCACGATTTTTACCATAATCGATTACCCATGTTAGGACATCATTTAAGAACATCAGAAGCAATATGAGCAATAAAAGACAACCTTAAAGTATGTCAGAGATGGTAGTAAGTTTATTAGATGGTTTGCTATTGTAGAAAATCCCGCAGCTAAAATCGTCACAATGTTCCTTTATAAGCCGCATCAGCTTATATGCTTTTCCTATAATGCAGACCAGAAACAGCCTCTATCTGTACTGTTAATAACTACGAATTGTAAAGCTGTGTTCCTTTTGACTGACGAACCGCTGGATGATTCTCCATGTATTTATGAGGTCAACACAAGAACGGTTGGGGCGAAAACCAGCTTGATGTGTAGTACAGTAGACTCCATTTTATCGTTTATACGGTTAAGTAGAATTCTAGATCAGCTTATATTACTTTTTTTGGAATTGTCATCAGAATTCCTTCCAAGCACTCTTTAATCAATTCTTTGGACTTCCATATTTTAGAGAAGTTCGTCGTTGTTACATATTCCTTCACATTTGTCAATTCTCTTGCATAAATCATCGGAAAGAATAATTTTCTGTTTACTTAGAATAAAAATTTGCTTATGATCTCAAAAGTCAAGAATTTAAAAATAATGTTTTCTATTATTAAAATTTAAGGATAAATTAGGACTCGAAACCGGATCCTCCAGTTCGAGCTAAAAAAAAAATTATTAAAATAAAATTTCTGATCGCAAAATTTCAAAATTTAAAATTTTGTTCTCCGATGAAACTCGTCTTTGGTTGAAAGGGTAAGTAAATAAGCAAAATGGTCGCATTCGGAATGATAACAACCCAGAAGCTTTTATCGAAACACGAATACATTCACAGAAAATGACTGTTTGGTGCGCTTTATGGATTGGCAGAGACATTGGTCCATATGTTTTCAAAAACAATGGTAGTCGGAATGTTACTGTCAATGGTGAACGATATAGGGCCATGATTAGAAATTTTTTCATATCTCAATTAGCTGGCATTAATCTTGCTGCCATGTGGTTCCAACAGGACGAAACCATATGCTATGCAACACGCGCTAAAATTGATTTAATCAAAAAAAAAACTTTTGTTAAAAGAATAATTTCAAGTAATGGTCTTATTAACTGGACAGCAGGATCATGTGTGTCACTTGTTGTCGATAAACCAGAGACAATTGAAATCAACATACGATGATGAAACACGGTCGCATATGCTGCGAAAAGTTTGGAAAATTCGTGTTCCTGATTGCACCCTCCGCGCTACGGCTGTAATCATATTTAAACATTAATGTCATAAAATTTTCTGTCCAACAACGCCCGTTTTATTGATATTAAAAATATATTTCTTTATTATGATTTACACTTGTAAAAAAAACTGTAAAAAAACACCATATAATTGTCCGAAATTTTTGCAGATGACAAAAGTTGATTTAGAGACCTAACAGCAATATCATCGAGAATCATTAAAGCTTTATTTGTTGACGGGGTAGTGTAGAAGAGGCGTTCATTGTTTAGCATGTAGTCGAGTCCTAACAGACAATGTCCATAGATTTTATCATATAGTCGACTCATTACAAACAATATCGCCAAATTACAGGTTTATTTAGTAGTTAATCGTTCAGCATGTAGTCGCCTCCTAACAGACAATGTCGCTAGATTTTATCATATAGTTGACTCATTACAGACAATATTGCCAAATTTCAGGTTTCATTAGTACGATGAAATTACAATGATGTTGTCATACCTAAATACCTTTTTTTGTCATAGCCAATGAGATTTTATATTTACGAAAATTCACTAAAATTTTGACTTGTACTGTAGGATGATTCATCGATGAAAATATTATAGTGACACTGTCACTCAAATAATCATCGGATAATCAGGAATTAAAACATGCAGCAAATGCTACTTTATATTGTATGAAATAGCAAATACTTAAAAAGACAGTCTAACTACAGTACTTCTACGTATGGAAGTTAAAAAAATAGTGTATAATTATTGGAGGTAATGCATACATTCTGGAGAGCAAATCTTGAATCAGTTTCTTCCAAAGCATATAAAACCTCAACTTGGGCATATTCTGTTATATTTTGTCATATACATATGATACACTTAAGTATCCTATTTAAGAAATAACGATAATATTGGTTCAATTACAATCAAAGTTTTAGACTTAACAATACAAAATTTCTTGTGCTCAATTATAGAGCGCTACATTCAACGGTCTTGTGTTTATGTTATCCTTTAATGAAAGATATTTATCATTTAATTTGCTAGAGTTTTAAACAAATTTGGAAGATTCTTTGGCTGATTATAAATGGAATGTGTTACTTTTAAAATTTGAACAACAACCAAAATTGGTTATTGTCAATTAATTTGATTACTAATGAATTCTTAAATATTTTTTATTAATTTTTGCTTTTCAACCTCAAAAGTAAACTATGGTCTATGCTCGTACTTATATAAAATCTTCAAGAACAATCAAGTACAAACACATATATTTTTTCTTAAAATATACAAAGCAAGTGTTTCGATTTAATAAAAAGAACTTAAGCAAAAAAAGAAAAAAAAACTTTAATTTAACAAAAATGAAAAAAAGGCAAAATTTAACTATAATTCTATGTAAATGTCTATTTAATTGTGCTCGTATGTGCCAATAAAAAGCAGCCTGTAAAGCTCACAAAAAAAGTTGGATTAAAATGAACACCAAAAATACACAGATTTTATGATTCTTTTTACGTTTTTATGCTGTAAAAAACTGTTGAACCATAACGAACTTAAACTCGTTATAGCCACTTAAAGCGAGAGAGAGAGAGAGAGAGAGAGAGAGAAATCGCAAGAAAAGTTAGTCAGTCTGTTAGTTACGATGAATGGATGGATGATTGGATGTTCGTTTGGTAAAATGGTTACAATTTTGCCTTTGAGATGTGATGGTCGTCACGTTATTTTGTGTTCGCTTTTTATTATTATTTTTTTTTTTACTTGGAAATACTCTTTATAATGTTAATTTTTATTTGCATTATTTTATTATTATTTATTTCAATTTATTCTTATTTTATTTTATATTTTCATTCCTTCCATTTAATATATATTTTTTATTGTACCACATTAGCCACTTAAATTCATTGTACGAATGAATACGAGCGTACATATATGTACATATGATCAGCTCAAGGTCTCTCTTGTCTTTATTTTAATGTCGATGTGGATGCTCAGATTTTGCATGTAATTTTTTTTGTTTTACAAATCGAATCAAATCAATTCTTTTTTCTCTACAGCTCATCTAATTTAAGTGATGTTTTGCATTTATTGTTTTTTGTTTTCATTAATTGATGGAAAAAAATGCAAAAATATAAAAACTAAGTTTAATTTTAATAGTATTTAGTGCACATAGTTTGGACTAGGTTAAGGACACCGGCGGATACGTTATAAATTTACATATAATTCGAAAAGAGTCTTAATTGAAAAAATAAAACACATATATTTACATATATTTACCAGGACTGATCAATTAGTAAAATAAAGCATCACTTTATTCATAACTTATCATACTATTGTAACAAATCGAAAAATATGACGGTTCCTATATAACATGGCGTGTAAAAACGTCTCTAAGCTTGGCAAAGCTGGAATGAATTGGCTAAAAATGAGTTTGCTTAAGAAATATTCACAAATTCCATAAGTTTACTTAAGTAAAGTATACAACATTAACTAGGTATGTTTTTCTTCTTTCCGAAGCCGCCAAGAATTCCAATAATTTATTATCTTATAAATACATGAAGGTACGAAAAACCGGTTTTGACTAGTAATTAAAGATTTTGGAAGTATTACTTGTTATACTCAATAGCGGCTATCGGAATAACATCACTTTCTAGCTGTTTCTAAGTCATTCTTTTTTGTGGCATAGTTCTTATCGTACGCTTTGTTTTGACATATAAAAAATAGAGTATCTTTCGTTTTTGATGTATAACTTTAGTTGTTGTAAGAAACTTTGCTCTTGTTTTTTAAGAATTTTGTAACGCTTTAAATAGAATTTAAAAAAATATAAAATGTTTAAATTCATCGTGTTTTAAAGGTCAAAAGAGCTAAATTCTAAAGAATAAGGATGTACACTTTATTTTGACACTCACAGTATATAGATTTTCGGGCAATGCCGGAGAGGTTATGCTAGTCGTATTATAATTTACTTTAGGAAAGATGAAGTAAATTTCTTGGATCGTTGAATAGCACTATGGAAACACAATTTTTCGCATAATTAGTACCTAGAGTCAAGGAATTTGCCAAGCTATTGGTTGTAATCAGTGCTCGTTCTTTTGGTGGAAGCCGTAATATTGGCTTCACACACAAATTTTTGGATTGGCTGTGATAAGTTATGCTTTTAACAAAACTAGTTTTATTTGGAGTCGCTTATCATTTTTCTCAATTTATTTCACACGTTGTTTCAAATGCTCTTAATAACTTTTCACACTTTGGGTTTTTAGCAAGAAGATAATATATGAGTGAAGATCAGAGACTTTATTTTGTACCAACTCATCAGCTCCTATTCGATATTTAGAAAAAAAAAAAACGAAACAGTATATAAAAATCGTTCCCTTAACTATTGGGGTCAAGGAAACTAGCAGGCAAATGTACTGAAATGGTGTTTTAGCTGATTGACAAACAGACAATACCAGTTGCTGTATTTCAAATGCTTTTTATAAATACCCAAATAAATTGACAAAAAAGGAATATATTCCTTTTTTGGAATACCGATATACTCAAATATCGGGTAAATACCGGGTAGAATCCCATCTCTATGTATGGTGATGAAAAAAAAGCAATTCAACTTAAAAATCTCATTGATTTTTTTATAATTCACAAGGAAATTGAAACTGAATTACTAAATATTTGAATGATTTGCTTTCAAAATTTAGTATCGCAAATTTTGTAATTCGGTTCATAATTGGGGATTGAATTATGAGTACGCTCTCGTGTGAATAAGGCACAAGTAATGAATGGGTTGGTTAATTATAGCAACCAATATAGGACTTAATTACAACTCAGCCATTTTTTATAGGAGAGGCTTTCTTGCAATCCGTGTCAGGATTGTAGTTGTTGCTATAAGCAGGTGTTAGTTGTAAATTCAGGAGTAAATTGTAAAAAATTATTTTTTTTTCGGGTGGAATCGTACAAACAGGTTAGGATTTAAAATGCAAAAAACGCAAAGCGTAGCGTAAAATAAAAAGTAATTTTCTAGAGAAAAAAGGCAAAAATATAGGGACCCATTTGCGTTAACAAAAGTCCAACATTTAAGATAGCTGAGTCATGTGGTTAGAATGGACGAAAAAGTTCTGGCACGATTATGAACTCAATGGACAGCGCAAAAGAGGTTTAAAAAACTCTCTTGTAATTTTTTAAAATTTATTTATTTATTTCATTCTAAAACCTATCTTCTTGTGATCAGCTATAAAAAAATTGACACTGAAACTCTAAAGCTAATACTTTCGAAAAAGCCCTAGCTTTTAATTTATTTATTTTAGACTAATTTACTCCCAATTGTTGAGAATTTCTTTTAATACCTGTTTTCATTAATTTCCTTCATTCTTTAATTTCATTATGTATTTCTGCTCTATAAAATATTCCACAATTAGTCTGCAAACATTTGCAACCTGAACCATTAATCAAATTCGAAATTATAAAAAAAAAATTAATATTTTTTTTATAAATTATAACTTTTGTCACAAATATTCTCCGAATATCGATATGTATGTATGTGTGTATGTATAATTTGCATTATTTTAACAGGTAAAACAGGGTCATAAACCTGAAGTTAGTAGAGTCTTCTTAATAAGCGCTGCTTAAAATAAAACAAACATTTAATTAAAACTCAGACCACAAAATAACTTTTTTTTTCAATTGCTCATATAAAAATATATAAGTATACATATATTTTGTTTATATATGTATTGTAAAGGGTTCGCCATCTAACGTTTTTTTCAACTAGTGCTTATTTCGTGAATGGTAACACTTAGCTCATGTCTAATTTGACAGATAATTAGTTTTATTCTTCCGCTGAACGAATATGTTGCGTATACGCTTGAACTTCGCTTCGCTAAGTGGGCCTGCGATCGACTTACAAAAGATGCCGATTTTGCCAAAAAAAATCATCTTTTCAGATGAAGCTCATTTTGATCTTGGCGGGTATGTAAACAAGCAAAATTGTCGCATTTGGGGCACAGAAAACCCGCACGCATACATTGAAAAGCCGATACACCCAAGACGAGTCACTGTTTGGTGCGGATTTTGGTCCAGAGGCATAATTCGAAAATGAGCAAGGAGTGGCCGTTACAGTCAATGGCGATCGTTATCGGGCCATATTGAATGAACTTTTGTTCAAAAAAATTGAAGAGGAGGATGTTAGCAACATTTGGTTTCAACAGGACGGCGCTACGTATGTTTTGCGCCCTGTTTTTGAAGATAGCATTATCAGCCGCAGAGCTGATGTCGTTTGGCCAGAGCTGCGGAGCTGCGATTTGACACCGTTGGACTATTATTTGTGGCGTGCCGTCAAAGATAAGCGTTACGCCAACAAGCCAGAGACAATTGACGCTTTAAAGGACAATATTCGTGAAGCCATTGGTGCAATACAGCTGCACACATTCGATAATGTGCTTAAAAATTGGACCGATCGTGTAGGCTACTGCATGGCCAGCCGATGCAGCCATTTGAATTAAAATATTTTCCATTATTAACCGGTAGGATTGTACTTTCAAATAAAAAAAGAAATTTGATAAAATATTAAGTAGTTTTTTTATAGAATTAAAAAAAAAATTATTTGGCGGACCCTTTATATAATTTTTTTGCAAAATTATCTATTTAATTTGTTTTTAAAATTATATTAATAGCTTTGATATATAAAAATTAATATAAAATAATAAATTAAATACAATTAATTAAACATTGTTAATTTTTAAAATCAAATACATAATTGTTGAATTCATAAAACCATTGTATTATTGTTGTTGGATATTTTAATATAAAAAATCATCAATTTTATTCATGCGTATTTTAAAAAAGTTGTATTGCTTTCCGTGCTATTAATGTAATGTGAATGCCAAACATAGGGAAGAAGAATATAAGCACAATAATTTTTTTTAGCAACAAATTTAAGAAAGTTTTAAGAAAGTTCGTATGTACACAAATATTTTAAATAAAAAATACTTTTTATTGTTATGTTTATCATTTTATATATGAAAATCAATTTATGAAACTGCTTTGGTTCTTATTTGGTTTTTGACGTTTAAAATGCAAAAGTATATTCATACATTGATACTGTGTGGATAAAGGATGTTTTTTATAGAGGTATAGAACTTTAAGTTGTAATAAAACAACGATGCATTTTTCGATTGACATGAATTTTATTTATCCGAAAGATAATCTTGTGGCTTTACACTTTAAATATGATTTCTGGCATATGATCGCCACGGCTGGCGCAGATGTAGTCCAATCTGGACGTTCATTTTTCAATGACTTTTTCTAACATTTGTGGCCGTATATCGGCAATAACACGGCGAATGTTGTCTTCCAAATGGTCAAGTGTTTGTGGCTTTACCGCATAGACCAATGACTTTACATAGCCCCACATAGCCATTCAACCAGAAGTGCGCTTCATCGCTAAGCAAAATTCGCTTATAAAAATCGGGAACAATGGTAATCTCGTTTTGGGCCCATTCGACGAATCTACGCCTTACTTGATGATCGTTTGGCTTCATTTCTTGCACGAGTTGGATTTTGTAAGCACGCAAACCAAGATCCTTCCGCAAAATCTTCCATAAAATGGATGGACACAGATCCAATTCCTGTGCTCGATGGCGGATGGACTCATTCGGGCCTTCCTCAATGCTACACTCTACAGCGGCAATAGCTTATTTTGTACGCATCGTACAGCGTCTCTAGGGGTGCGAGTTATCAATAAGATTAAACGTGGTGCGAAAACGTTCCATGGTTAATCGAATTAACTGCTCTGATGGACGATTTTGACGACGATAAAATGGACGTAGTGCGCGATACGTTTTCCGCACAGAACCATTATTTTCGAAAAATAATTCACTATTTGCAAGCGTTATTCAAGCGTGAGTCTATTCATAATGAATTGCCAAACCAAACTGAGAATAAATCACTTGACAGGTGTTAAATCGGCCGCCATCATGAAAAGTAATGCCAACTTAAAGTTCTATACCTCTATAAAAAACACGCTTTATAAGTATGTACAAGTAAACAAAAAGTGTATTCAATACAAGTTACAACGATACAAAACCTTGTGAATTCGGCAAATTGTATATTTCTTGTTAAAATAAGAAATAACGATTTTTATTATATATTTTCATATGGTTTCATAAAATTTTTAAGGTAAATAAGATAAATACTTAAAAAGAACCGTCAACCATTGGAAATATGCATTAAAAATTACGAAATTGTAAAATATTTGCAACACTTTATACTTAAAAAATAAAAATAAGAAAGAGAATGGAATGTCGTTGTAAAAAGTCGACTCAACGTCTTTTTAACAAACGTTTAACGTATTAATCTCCAAAAGCATATTTATAAATATGATTCGATTTTTAGTAAATTCGCCACAGTTTGTTAAGTATGTACTTATACACAAATTTGTTTCAAGCTTTATGCAAAAAAAATTAAGTTTTCTGACATAGTAGGTACGAGGGCGGGTCAATCAGTCGGGACTTTTAGAATTTCCCGACTCTTAACTGAAAGATTAGCACTGGTCGTGCGAACTGGCATCTATTGGTTAATTCCTGTCAAAATTTGACTAAGCTGCGTCATTAAATTTGTGTTTGACAGCCACAGATAGCTGATTAATATGTGATTTTGAGAAGCAAATGAGTGTAGTAAATTTTGTGTGCTCATTAAACAATATTTTTGTAAAATAAAATCATTACTCAAATCTACTAGCACACTACGTGCTAGGCTATAGGTGTAGCCTACGGTTGATTAATCATCTACTCAGTTTGAAAAATCAACTTGACTAAAGAAACTGATACAAAACAACGGATGCTTTGTGGAAAACCTATATGCTCCTTAGAGGAGGGACGGAAAAAAAACAATATACCGTTCATCATTGAAAGTAACATTCTGACAATTATTTTCACTACAATTCAGCTTATTTACGTAAACATTCAGCCGAAAATGGGCTTCATCGGATTACAGAATTTTGAATGGAAATTCAATATCAGCCCATTCGACGAATTGGCGGTGGTGTACATCTATGGAAAATGATATGCGAAACCAAACTAAGCAAAAAGCAACTATCGGCTTTTAAGTCGGTTGTCAAATAAAGCAGTGTTGCCAACTCAAAGTTATGAACCTCCAAAAACAGCCGATATTTTTTCTTTTGAAGTTAAAGTTAAGTGGAATAAAACTAAACACTCATTTCACATATCCTTGCTAAAAATCGACTAAAACTTCAAAAAATATTTGTATCTTTCTTATTTTATTGCTGCCAGATTAAAGTTTAGAAACCGTCTTTCCATATAATTATTTTTCTAACGCACGTAAGCGGTTGACTTTGTTATGAACTTAAAATTTTGTTTCTAAGATATGACTTATTTAAGCAGAAAAGCTTTTAAGCGAGGCGCATAGAGGCCAAATTGTTGTAAAGTAATATAGAGAAATATATTTGGTTGCCAGCAATTTTTGAGCATTAAATCGCCTTATAAATTCTTTACAAAGATCTATTTCACAATTCTATCGAACCTCATTTTCATAATGTGACCGTACGAATTTTCTGTGCCTTGACATATTTAATCACATTTGCTCCGCTGATAAGTGTGTGTGATCCGGATCCGTAATGCATCACCTTCAAATTGTATATCCAAATATCTTCAGCACAGAGATTTCACAACCATATGTCAGTGTGAAACTAAATATTCAAAGTTTTAAGTATCTGGAAAGAAATCTAAGCCACATAAGTTTTATATCAGCAAAGAGAATTTGCGGCTTGTATAGCCAGTGATGTGTCTTTCTACATGTTCAACAGAACTATTAAGTACCTGTTGCGTTTTGTGATTCGCCCTCAAAAATGTCTTCTAATAAAGAAAATTTCTGTTCAAAAACCTAGAAAAAACTGCATATGCATTTTGTGTAGGGTTGGCAACTCACTTGATAAAAACCCAGTTGGGTTTTTTTATTTAAATATTTTCGTAATTTATTTACAATAAAAATAAGTATAATTTACGTATTGAAAGTACAAACTAATCGGACCGTTTTTAAGCTCAAAAAAGATAATAAATTTACAAATTTATCAAAATAAAAATTGATCAAATCACTGCTTATATCTTTTCCCCACCTCTGATGCCGTCTTCGAACAACTTCTTGCCTTTTGAGGCGATACAATGGATCCGATTTTATATAACTTCAAAGAAGTGATTCCGCGACATGCCAAAAGATATTGTATCCGCCGAAAGAGCCAATAGTCAAAAGGAGCAATGTTCGGAGAATATTCGCGTGCGGTATATGAAATTGTTTGTCAAATTTTGCTGCGTAAGGTCGAGCGTTGTCATGTAAAAGAATAACTTAACCATATCTGTCTCTATATTGGAGCCGTTTTTTTTTTTATAATGCACAATTCAAACGAAGTAATTGCAATGAAACAATGCCGTCTTATTCCAGCGAAGACTGCAAAATTGCTTTTTAAATAAAGGGTGATTTTTTAGCAACTTTATTTTTGCATATATGTTTCTAGCAGCTAAGCTGTTATCGTGTAACATGTTAATTTGAAACATGTTCTGTTTTGTCTATAATTTAACCATACATCGACTTATAAACGAACAACGCTTGCAGATTATTGAATTTTATCATCAAAATTCAGTTGGATGAAGATCTACTTTTTTCTCGGAAAATTGTGTTCAGCAACGAAGCTGAAGTATTTGCCATATTGCTATAATATACTGGTTGGTGTGCATTATGGGCCGGTGACATCATTATCCAGTACTTTTTCAAAGACGACGAAGGCAGGAACGTTAATGTTAATGGCGAGCGCTACCGTGCGATGATTAAAAATTTTTTTGCCAAAAATGGAGGAGTTGGATCTGGTTGACATGTAGTTTCAACAAGACGGTGTCACATTTCATACAGCACTTGAAACAATGCCCAATTGAGAGGCGAGTTTGGTGAATAGTTTAATTCATGTTTGAGATCAGCCAGTTAAATCGTGCGATTTAACGCTTTTAGACTATTGTGGGGCTATGTTAAGGCTCATGTTTATAGGGACAATCCCGAAACGATTGACGCCATGAAAGCCAATATTGAAGAATTTATGTCTGAGATTTCGGCCGATATATTGGATAGAGTATGTCAAAATTGGACCCAGTAGCCGTGGTTAACAATTGCATGAAATCATCTATCGACTTAAATAAAGATTTCATAAATTTCTCTAAATTTTATGTGTTTTATTTAATCAAATCCGAAAGCTTTAAAAAAATCACTCGATACTGAGAAAACGTAACTGTACTAACAAATAAAAAAATACTGTTGAATTGAACGATATTTGAAGTTATAAAACCCAACAAAACCCAAAAAAAACTATTAAAAAAATCCAATAAAACCAGGGTTTTTGCCAACCCTGATTTTGTACGACCAAATATATCGGATGGGCCATCTATGGGCTTAAATTTGAACCAGCGGTTATTTCAAATCTGGTAATACTTATGTCATTCTATTCTGTCAAAATTCAGTATATTATCTCCACTGAACGAAATGAATCGATTTTCGCTTGAGTAGAGTTAGGATTTATTGAAAATTTATTTCCAAAACAAAGACAGTTGGTCGGAAATTGTCTACTTCATTTATTCGGATGAAGAAGAATTTCATCTCGGTGGTGGTCAGAATATGCACCCATTGCGAGGGACTGTTTGGTGCGACTTGTGAAGCGGAGGCATCATTACCTCATATTTCTTTAAAAATAAGGGCGTCGCAAACATTACGATCAATGGAGATACCTATCGCACCATGATAACCGTTTTTTGTGCCCGCTCTTCAAGGTATTGATGTGAACGAGTATTGGTTTCAACAGGATGTTGCAACTTGCCACACATCTCATGCCACAATCGATTTATTGCGTCAAACCTTTGATGACCGTTTAATTAGCCGAAATAGTGATGTCAGTTGGCCGCCAAGAAGCTGCGATTTGACACCGTTTGGCTAGTTTCGATGGGCTACCGTTAAAGACAAGTGTTATGACGGCAAACCAAAGACAATTGAAAGACAATTTGAAGGCCAACATTCGTGATGCTATTACCGAGATATGACCGCATACACTTGAAAAAGTTCTCAAATATTGGTCCGATTGAATGGGGTACTGTGAGGCCAGCCGTGCAGTCATATGAATAAACAATTGTACTTCACAACAAAAAACTAAAATTGGCAAAATTTCAAACCGTGTTTGTTTTACTGCATTTTTAAATTTAAACTCTTAAATTTCCCACCCTATGCAAAACTTTCTTAATTAAACAATTATAGCTTTTTCTCTTCTTTAATCAATACTTTTGCTATTCTTTAATCAATAATTTTTATAGAAACGTAGTGGCTGTAACCGAGAACGATGTTTGATAGTGTGCTTTTAACTACTATTTATATTCTTAAATATTTGTATGATGTTTTAATTAATGTAAATGCATTATGGCTTCAATTAAATTTTCTTTTTTAAAATTATATTTACAAAACGTACATATTTATATATTTAAATGCAAATAAATATTATAAACAAATTTATAATGATATGAATAAAATATTTTTTTTATAAAAAACTACATGATCAATTAACAAAAGCAGTATATTTAAATAAACAAAACAACAACAATATTGCAAAATTAATTGTAAAACAGGCTAACGGTATTAATATGATCAAACCATTACAGATGCTCGCATCTTTCCATTTCTAAAATACATTTTATTTAAAACCCACTACTCTACGACTACCAATTGGCTGACGGCAATTGTGCAAGTGTTGCAAATGGCCAGCGCAATACTAATCGTATGTGATGATATACGAATAAAATTGAGTCGCAACGCCTTTGACAACATTTATCGCATCATTAATATTTATTTCTAAGATACTCGTACATGCATATACACAGATTAGATATTTTTTCTTAAATACACGCAAAACTTTAAAGCTTATTGTCCGGGTTTTTATGTTAATAGGAGAAGAGGTTTAATAAAAATGTTCTTTATTTGAACCACTTGTTGTTGTGGCCACTGTTGTTGCTAACTTGCATCTTCTATATGGTTGGCAGTTGTAGTTACCGATCGAAGGTGCTGATGATGAGATGATATTAATGGCTATTGTGTACGAGTTAAGCTTTGTCAACAACATTGTATTTTTATTACTGTACCCTCACTTGATTTCGTTTTTGTGTGCAAACGCGCGATTTTTCTATATGAGCATGTTTGAAAGAGTGTTTACTTTTAACAGAAATAATAAATTTGTTTTAAAAAACTTAAAAAGAAAGTTATTAAAAGAAGTTTTATACAAGACGACTTTGAAATACACTTCAAAAAGGAATTTAAAAAATGGCAAGCAAGTGAAATTCTGTTTATAAAAAAAAACTTTAAGAATTCTCTACACTATGCAACAAGCAAAAATACCTTTGATATTAAATATATTTTTTTGATGCGCTATGGTCGCTTAAGTTCAAAAATCATAAGAATTTCAGATTCTATGGATAAGTTTTCTTTTTGGAATTTTTTCTAAAATGTGAGATTTTTGAAGAGGCTGGTTCATACATCTTTTGATAACTTTAAATCCACTTATTCGATTTCATTACGCAATATGTTTAAAAATTCCAAATTATACCAGTTTTAAGTCATTCTAATGTCATTTTTTAATATGACCAATATTTTTGGAGATATTGAGAAACAAATTATTTAAAAAGAAAATTAATTATGAAATTTTTGGTTTCTAAGAATTCGCAAATATTATAAAGCAGCAAATATTTACTAATTTCACTACTTGTTCCTAAAGCTGCATATAATAGAAATAAAATAAGCCATAATTCATGAAAATCAATGGGTAAATACTTATTTTATTCCCAATAAAGTGAAAGTACTTATTTTTGAAAAAAAAAGTGTTTTTGCTATAATTGCCGAATATTCCAACAACGGTTCATCTGAGTAGCATGCAATAGATATCTTCTAAAAAATTAAATTAACAAATGGTTTTATTTTTTATAAAGAAGATTAACAAAATTATGGACTAAAAGTAATTTCGACTTTTGTTTTATTTTCTATGATTTTTTGATCCTCCTTGTTAACGAGCATTCACCATGCTCGTCGCTTACGGAACCAAAGTTTTTCGGAAATAAATCCAAATTCGAATGTAATAAATGTATTTTGAGTGCCATCACACTTAAAATAAGCATATAATTTTTGAAAAGTTTTCAAGCAAATACTAAATGATTTCTTTATAATTTAAATTCAGTAGTTTCCTATAAAGTTAGAAACAATTTGTCGAAATGAATTCCAGGCAGCTTTCTCATCTATTGAGCGCCAAATGTGGCGCTTAGGAGTAGTTTTCGAATTTAAGGACCATCAAAAACGCCTTCAGAAATTTTTGCAGTTGAAAGATTTAAAAACATTGTTTTTAAATAAGCAAAGGCTCTACTATCCTTGTCTAGTGCCTGAATTAAATTTTTAACTAAGCCCAGCTTTATATGTAGCGGTGGTAGGATTACATTATCCTTTTTGATCAAGGCGGGTTATTTCATGTTATGTAAGCCTTTGGGCTTGTCGGCCAATCGTTTTTTTCATAGTGATTTTTTCGATCCCGTCTAGCCCAGAGGCATAGAAAATAGCAATATATTTTATAGCTCCCTTGGAGGCCTCACTTTCCAACTGTGTCTTTAAAAATTAACACTTTTTAATAAACTGGCCATAGTTTGCATATGTTTCCTTCATATTCACGACATGTGCGATAGGTGTAGATGGCTTCTTGTTGCCGATATTAAGTAAAACGGCCTTCAAGCTTGCTTTACCACTATCAACGCACAGTCGCCACTCACTTGCGACATAGTTTTGTCCAAGCTTCTTAAAAAGACCACTTATGTCGTAACAAAAGCACATATCGCTCCTTTATTGCAACAGTGTCATAACTCAAAAAACGTGATTTTTTAGTTAAGTATTCTAAAATATGCGGAACATTGTGGTGTATATTATGTGAAAAATTCTTTGTGATTCGTATAAAATTATGAGCACAGGAGCAAAGAGTTTATTCCCATTTTAATGTTAAGAACTGGAAATTGGAATTTAAAACAGCTCTCCTGAAAAATTCTGGTTTTTGAGTTAAGACACGGTTGCAATAAAGGAGCGATATTGTCTTTCGTTATATAAAAGTTCGCATATGACTAATGTCGATTCCTGAACTCTATCGTCTTACCACCATTTTCTAAGAAATTTCGGTCTTTTAAGCAAGATGCCAGGAGCTCTGATTTATTTTTGTTAGTTCTTCGGCTCTAGAACATCTGATATACTACGGAAGAGCCGTTGTTCGGCAATTACAGCAAAAAGTTTTTTTTTCAAAACTAGGTACTTTCACTTTATTGGGAATAAAACAAGTACTTAGCCATCCATTTTAATGAATTATTCTTTATTTTATTTCTATTATATGCAGCTCTCTGAATAAATAGTGAAACTGGTAAATACTAACTGCTTTCTAGTTCTTGTGAATTTTTAGAATTCAAAAATTTCTTAATTTAAAAAAAAAAAATTAAATTTGTTTCTCAATATTGGTTATATTAAAAAATGACATCAGAATGACTTAAAGCAGGTATAATTTGGAATTTTTAAACATATTGCGTAATGAAATCGAACAAGTCATTTTAAAGTTATCATAAGATGTATGAAGCAGCCGCTTTAAAAAATTTCACATTTCAGAAAAAAAAAAAGAATAGAAAAAGAAAAAGAAAACTTATACATAGAATCTGTAATGCTGATGATTTTTGATGTTAGGCGACCATAGCTCATCAAAAAAATATAGTGGTTATCCAAAATCAGAAATTTTTTTCCATTTGTTGCGTAGTGTAATATGTAGCAGTATAGTGCCATGGCATGGAATAAAGCCAAAACAAATTAATTCGATGAGCTTTTCTACGTTGCTAATGTTTTACACTTGTTGCAGCTTTTGCTTCAGTTTTCTGAAGCAGGTGTGACGTCAGGTGTGACATAGTCTGTCTTTTCAGCAACTGACTTATAATTTTCTTATATATAATAACGCCTTTAAATGACTTTTTTAAAATGTATCAAATGTTTTTGAAATTGTGGTAAGCCCCACTCAAGAAATATATTCTAAAAACACTTCGATTTATAAAGATCGTGACTAAATTATTAAGTCTTTTCAAACTGCATTCCATAATTTAGAGATAGAAAGTAGATTTAATGTTAGAGTTGAGAATATTTAACTTGGCTAATATATAAAGAACAGTGAGATCTCCTTATTAAATGGTCAAAAATGTAGTCTAGAAATATAGGGTGCACTAATGCTTTACTAAGTTGTAGGGGTATCAATGGCCTTCTCAAAATCTATAGAGATGAGCTTTTAGTCCACAGATTATTGATAGAAAACAATCGTCATTTAAGTGTTCAAAAAATCGCTAAGATGTATTAACAAATTACACCATTTTTAGAAATTCAAAACCCAATAATCAATTCTGACACACTTAACATTAACTGGATAGCAAATTTTCAGTAGAACAAAAATTATAATTTCACTCTCATTTTGAAATTCCAATATCAACAAAAACTTTTTATTAAACCGGTTTCCAATTTGTTTTTTTTTTTGGTTATTATTTTTCATTTTTATTAAAAAAACATTTTTATATGAAATCTTCGATGACAATACAAATACCATGTGCCAACAAAATTCTCAGATTAATATCCATTAATATCCACAATGTATCATAAATTCATCGTCAAGATTAGTGGTCATATACCGGTATTAAGAATTTTTTTTTTTTACTTTTACTCTTAAGGCAGTATGTTTGAATAGGTAGGCGAAATTATTAACTCATTGAGGTAAACGGGTATTAAGTATTTTATTTCTACTTCCTACCCAGATAGTCCGGGTAGCAAACGTTATAATGAATCGAAGTGACAAACGCTGACAATGGTGAATAGTCGATGACTGAAGTTGAGTTTGTCTTGCAGTGCGTCCTAACAGACAATATCAACATGAATCCTGTTCATGTGCTTTATCCGTTAACGGGGAGGTATAGCAACTAAGTGTCTATAAATTTAAGCATTTATTTGATTCATAACAGGCAATATCGCTTAAATTCAGCATTTAGTCTACTCATAGCAGACAATGTCACAAAATCTTATAATTTAATCGCCTCATAACAGAAATTGTCGTAAATCGATGCATAACAGACAATGTCGCTGAATTTTTTATTTTCGACTCGTAACAGATGATGTCATTAAATTTTCGCGTTTAATCGACTCATAACAGACAATGTCGATGAATTTTAGCATTTATTCCACTCATAACAGACATTGTCGCTAAATTCGAGCTTTTTTTCGACTCATAACAGACAATGTCACTAAATTTCAGCACTTATTCGACTCATAGCAGGCAATGTCGCTTCAGCTTTTTTCAGTATGGTGACATTACAATGAAGTTGTCATACATAACTCCTTTTGTTCTATCATTGTAAATGCAAAAAATTTTCATTTACGATAACATCATACCAGTTTCGTCTTGATACCGATAATGCGAGGACGTTTTATTGATCAAAATATCATATTGATACTTTTCGATTCTTATACCATGTTCGCACGGTAACATTTTTTAAGTAATTCACTTTTTCATTTCTAATTCTGTCCCTAGTTACTAGCCGAATTTTACAATTCCCCATACAAACTTTTGAGAGTGAATCACCCAAATTTAAAGTAATTTATGTTCAATTCAATGTTAGGTTCAGTCAATGTTATCTCTAATTTTTACCGGTTTTTTTGTCATCAGCAGTCACCAAGCATGATAAACCAGTGACTTAAACCGAACCATATTTAGGTTCAGGTTCGCTGTTTATAAAAACTTCGAACCCGAACCCGTTAAGCCCATGTGAGGAGTGGTTAACGAGTTCAGTAGCCGGATTCAGACAGAATTGTCGATTTTGCTATTCAGTAACTTTTATTTACCATATTCGATATAAGTTTGTCGCAAGCAAAAACAACAAACAAAAAATCGTAAAATTTGTCGTAAAGTTGAATTTGTTCTAAGCTGCGGCGCTGCTTTTTTAGAAGGCATTGGCAGCTGTAAAGCATAAGAGTAATTGTAGACACAAATAAATTAAAACATAAACATTTTATTCGATATATCTTATGCACAATTGCTAAAACATGCTTCTATACCTAAAAATTAATTCTTTTTTTAATTCTTCTTTGTATTTTCTTTTTTTTTAACAGAGTTGCCAGTCGAAAAAGAGAGTTATTGACTATCGCTAAAGTATGCGTAGTGAATCACATACTCGTTACTGTAAACGACAAAACATATTGTCCTCTTTTGCGTTTGTCCCGCTAAATCTTTGCGTCATAGCTTGACATTTGCATTTTTTATATTCGGTTTTCGGTATGTCCGTTAGTGCTTCCTGTGATTTTTCCACTATTTCCTTTGCTGCTGAAACGCGTTCCCCGTATCGGTTTTTAACTCGATTGAACAGAAAGAAGTCACAGGGAGCCAAATCAGGTGAATTAGGTGGCTGTTGGATGGTATTTGTTGCATTTTTCGTCAAAAATTTCGAATAATGATGACACTGAGCGACGGTGCGTTATCATGGTGCAAAATCCAGAAGTTTTTTGCCTAAAATTCTGATCTCTTTTGGCGAACTGTTTCACGCAAAGGTCTTATAACGCCCAAATAACACTCTTTGCTTATTGTCTGGCCGTCTGGCAAAAATTCTTGATGCACTACACCATTGTAATCCATGAAAACCTTGAGCATTGCCGTCCGTTTTGACTGAAAACGACGTGGTTTTCTTGGTCTCGGCTCATTTGGTGAACGTCATTCAATTGCCCGACGTCTGTATTGCGTTTCGTACTCATAACCCCATGTCTCGTCTCCAATAATGATCCTTTTGATGAATGTGGGATCAAGTTCAGCCTCGCAAATCATGTTTTTTGCGACCTCAACACGGTCAAAATTGTAAAAAATCGCTAACACACATAGAGATTAATGTACTATTGGCTACGTAGCTTTTGCTATGAAACTAAGATTTAGCCGGAATATCAATAACAGATGTATCAACTTAACAAAAAAAACTCAAATCGGAACGATGGGACGATGGGAACCCCCATACGGGGGTTATTCCGAATACTTTTTGATCAAGTAGTATTAGTTATAAAATTGAACCAAAATTAATAAATTTCATCGAATCCAAACCTTAAATTTGTATTTTGAATAACGCGAACCCGAACCTGAACTCATTTTTTTCGGGCTTTCAGTCAGTGAAAAACAAAAAAACAACACAAACAAAGGAAAGGATACAAACAAACGATCGCCACTCGAGGCGCAGCCCGATGTAGCGGCTTTAATATTCCCTAACGTATTAAGAAGGCCTAAACACTCACATAAAATTTTTATGGTGATTGTAGTTGATTGAAAGGCTTTGGGAGCCGCTTGACTAGCCCAAGGTACGAACATAGATGTGGGTACCTCTCACATTCCTACGAAGACATTTCTTCACAAGAATTCTGATGTGCAGCAAGATACGCCTCAAAAGTTATTGCCTAGACACCCATTGAAATCTATTTTCTAAATCTAGGCTCATCGATTGCCGCCCCTGTTATACCATTTCCAAGCTTGAACCCAGCGTTATACCACACTTGCCACTGATTCCATTTGATTTTCTATTTGCATTTTTTCTTGCTTTTTATTTGCTGCAAAAATAATTATTTTACATATTTATTTGATGCCATGTGAACAGAATAATTAGCATAAGTAATTCAAACAGTAAACACAGTGATTCGAAGTCATTAGACGAAGACATTGTATGACATGTTAAACACTATTTGAAAAGGCACTGTGCCTTAAAAAAACACAATGCGATAAGATAAGATATTCTAATGAAGCTAAGCACATCGGCTGGATATTTTAGTCTTTGTTTCAGAAATAGTATTTTACTTTCCATCGAATAGTTCTTTTAACAGCCAGGGCTGGAAAGAATCATCCAATTTTTTGCAGAGAAAACAATTAAAAAATTACAAATTGTTCATACCAATCATGATCAGCTGTTTTCTTCAAAGCAACTTGAAACATTTAATGGAAAGCATATTTGATTATCAAGTTGGTATCAATTTTTTAAATTGTGAGTGTTTAGCAAAAAAGTGTGGGTGTATTAAAAATTGAAAGGCAAAAGTTGATCGTGTAGCCCACATGTAATTATTCCCCGGAAAGTGTAAAATATTAGCAACTGATTGGACGTTTTTACCTTTACTTTAGAACCACTCTTCAACCCTTTAAACTGCCCATTATTTTCTCAGTAAATTCGTATAGGTGTTACTTAAGCTGGGTCCACACGAATGTCGCAATGTTCCAGTATGCCATTAGTATAACCTTGTGACCTTTAACAGAGTTAAAGAAGATTGATTTTTTTTATAAAATATGTTCACCTTAAAAATCTCGCTGCCAGTAGGAAAATGGGTTAATTTACAGATCAAAGAGTCTAATTAAAAATAAATAAAATTCTTAATTGTACTCGAATGCGCCATCATTAAACATTGCAAAATTTCCCAACAGTACAGACTTTAGAAAAAAGACAAAATTATATTTTAAATAAAATTGTTCACTTAAGTAGTGATTTCACAGTAAATTACGACATCTAACCATAAAAGTTGGCTTATAAAAAAAAGCCATAAAAATAAAATTGATTAGCCGTTGTAAATTGAATTTTATTGTTTATGTTTCGCTAATTTAATATAAGAATAACGCGTCAGAAGTAATAGAAAACGGTATTTCATAAAATATTTAAATTTATTATAATATTTAGTTAAAAGAATCAAATAAAAAATAAATTTAAAAAAGATTTTTTTTATTATTTTAAGTGCATTTAATCATAAAAACAATATTTTCAAAATTACAGTATTTAAATCTTTAAATATTTTTTAATGGACTCTATTAAAAAAAAAAACTACAATTAACAAATAAGTTTAACCTATTGTTTAAACCAGTAACGCCATAAAAAAATTCGAAAAGCTGTCCCAGACCTGCTTTTATGTGTACCAATAATTTTAGAACCAATTCTCGAAACGAGTGTCTAAGTGACTATTGTTATTAAACTACAGATCAAATGGAAATCACTTGACACCTTTTTTTGCGGCTTATAAAATAGACGGTCATACATATATTTCAAGAAGCAGTTTATTTTGAATTCCATTTTTTTTCCATTGATTTTTCTAATAATTATGCTCTACAATAACCACCAGAATTTTTACTTTATTCTTATGTGACTTTTAAATACACAGTAAAGTCCTCGCTACCAATCGTTTACAAACTTCATTAGACACTTAATGTCTAAACCAGAGTGTTCCTTAAAATTTTCGAACAGCTTCCTCCATTCGCAGGAGAAGTGGAATATAGTTTTCTGCTAGCATTCTTACGTTTCATACTCAAGAAAGTTTGGGTTCTCACCATGTCGTATTTTGACCGGAGTGACTTGATGATTCTGTAGCTTGTCTGACCAACCACCTTCGCTCTGAATAGCTAAAATATACTATTAACTGTGGCATTTAAAATGTTACATCACAATTTTCAGCATTAAGACTTTTAAATAAAATAGGTAAGTGTAGCCACTGTCCTAAACATAATGACCTTTGAGGATAGCTACAGCAGAGGAGATGCCGAGCTGAGTCTGACAAAATGATGTAAGTAAAATCCTCCGCCAAAGCTTTGTTTGCGTCCAACCAATACTTCGGCCTAATGGACAACCTGACGGAAGTAAGAGTTACAAACTATTTTATGTGCGGATGGATGAACGGAAGGAGTATGGTGTCACAGTTGCCGGGGATGTCCCTCTGACAAGTAACTCAAATGAGGTGGACACAAATTTGCCGAAATAGTATCCGAAGGGTTAAAGGCTACAACCGAAAGGGAAATTGATCGCCGCCTTGCTATCAGAAATGATAAAAATGTCACTGGTAGGTGCCCCATTATTCCGGATCTACTTCGCAGCATAATAAATAGCCACTACTTAAGCCTGAAACACACAACAGTAGTCCGGGAGGCAGATAGAAATCCTAAGTCGGAGCTTCTCGGAAAAAATTTCACTGCCACCTTGTTCTCAAGTTTAGACCCATTCGTATAGACCTTCTCTTAACCACCGGAGATGATAGAGCCAGAAGCTCAGATATTCAGATCCAGAAGCTCAATCATCTCTACTAGGAATCACAATATGGAAACCTCTATACAGTTCAGATCCAGATTAAACATAGTTGATATCACCTAGTACCCGGGGTTCCTAAGATAAAACAGAGTATTGCCCCAAGAGGATAATATGCCAGCGATACAGTACGTTCAATTGCAGTACCACAAGTTTAGGCTGTTGTTGGTGAGTATCCCAGACGGAAGCCAGCCAAGCACTACAGAAAAGGGCATTGTATGTGTAGTACTTATGTAAATGACATGTCCGACATTGCAAACTCTATCAAGGGCGGCCAATCAAAAGACCACTCCATACAAAAGATTCGTTTCAATAACCGCTGAATATATCCAGTCAACAGCGCTAGGACTGAGACCCCATTTTGCACCCTCTGCAGCAGTAGGTGGCACAAGCCTAAGTAGCCTATAAAAAATGTTATTTATTACTAAGGTGGTTTTACAAAAATATATGCCAAAAAAAAAAAAAAATTAATAAATAAGTTGACTAACGCTTTAAGCGTCTTCTTTTGTCGTTAACTTTAAGCGTCATATCAGTTTGATATTACAGAACTCTTAGCTCAATTCCTAAAGTAAAACTCATTAAAATTTTGAAAATTCTAAGTTCTTGGAGAGATTGATCTTTAATCTCTTGCGTATTACTATAATACTGAGCACTGGCCATTGAGAAAACATAACAAGCATCTCGGAATAGCCAGCAACATTGCTGTTCCTAGGACAACAGTAAGCTATCTAAATGCCCGGCTCATAGCATACTAGGCGCTTCGAACTTGGTGGACCTCAGCAGTATAGCGGAATTGTTCCAAACAGGATTGTATAGTTCTTACATATCGCTAATTGGATATAGACGAGAGTGTTATCTCCCCTTTACATATTAATTAATGGATACTGCATTATGTCGTATATGACCAGATAAGCACTCCCGTGAATGAAAATTATATACTTCGTACATGTATACAAACGATCGAAAGCGAATAGATAATAACAAATAAACAACAACTTTATTCAGTTGTGTAAAAGATGTCTATAAAAGCAAACTTATGCGGCTCTGCGCAGTAAAATTGTTTTTTTGTTGTTGTTGCTTAACTTTTTAGTTGATTTACACTAAATGTAATGCTTCCTGACTTCACTTTGTCTGTAGACTGGCTGAAAATTGATACTATACGTTGCAAAGGCTTTCGCTTAGAAATAACCTCCAGTCTTAGATACTGTGAGGTTGGTGGTAATGAAACAACGGATGCATTGGCTAGAAAAGATTCCATGACACCCTATTATTACCCATCCACTTACTACCATTCTCAATTTAATTAAGAATTGGTAAATATCCAGATTATTGGAACACTGGAATGCAAAAAGGGGACCTTTCCACTCAAGCGCAGCTGGTAGTCCACAATTTTGACGTTGTTCTGAGTTTTTCAAGCATGGTGGGCAAAGCTTGTAACTTCTAACGGATTTTCTTAAAAGCCATTGTAAACTGAGATTGCAACTGAAAAGGATGGCAGTCAGATATGTGGAAGTTTGTAGACTGTGCTTACAGGCATCTAAGCCAGCGGAACACATATTGTATAGATCTTAAAAGATTTAGATGGAAATGTCTCAATGGGAGACATATCGACAGAGAGACCATCGACATGGAATAGGCACAATAAATCCCATTGGTCGCAATGTCCTGCAATAGTTTCTGGTCAGAATGATGATAATGATCTCAGTTCGTGATAGCTTGTATAGTAATTGTTTCTAAGAATAAATACATTTGTTAAAAAAAATATTAATTCAACAAAATGGCAAGCCATAGAGAATATAATAATAGTTCTCAATTTTTATAAAACAAAGGATGATCTTAAGACTGATTTAAAATAGATGTCAAAGATTTAATAGTATTAAAAATAAATTTAAAATAAACTCTTACCCTTAAGTTGTAAAGTGTCAAAATCAAATTGTCAAACAACATTGTTAAAACATAATTTATAATCCCCTGATTAAAGCCATTAACTCGTATATGTCATTGTAATTTTATGAATTTTTAATTTTTTTATTTTTGACAAAAAATTTAAATTGCTAATTTTAATAATATTATGAATCATTCATTTTTAGTAACTAATCTGTTTGCCCTTAAGGCCCACTGTACTGTTCGTGATTTAATCAATTATCAGTGATTGACAGCTTATTAATATTATTATTTTGCTCTTTTTTGTCTCTGTAAAACAAAAAAAATCGAATCACTATGAAAAAGAAAACCCTCAGAAATATAAATTATTAATATAAAAGACAAAAATATCGAAAAGAAATTCAAATATTATACAACAATAATGAAGAAAACTTATATACCTATATAACACAATACAAAGAAGACTCAAATATCTTAAAGTAGATATCGAAAAAAAAATTAAAACGACGTAAGTGATGACGCTATTGAAGAAGTAGAAGTAGAGAAGAAGTTTAGTGAATAAAAAAATATGAAAAAACTTGCACTATAATTCAACTGATTTATTGATTAACTAACAAATAAGGTGTGTAGAAGTCTGTATTTTTTATTTATTATTGATTTTAGATTTCTTTTTTTCTTTTTTTTTTGCTGGTATTTTAAGCTTTTGTTGCGATTCATATTTAAAAATACAATCAATGGTTTTGCTGTCATACTACTAAAATTACATTAAATTATGTTTCTTAATAAATCGAAATTTTTGCCCGTGTTAAATGTTTAACAAGGTTCTTAGTGCCGTTCATCTATTTGTATGATTTATTTTCAATATCACGGCAATGTTTTATTTATTATGCACTTACACTGGAGAACAGAATTTTCCGATTTCTAAATGACTTTCAGATTACATATAAGAAGTAACTCGAGTGCACTTAGGAAATTCGAACATACTTGTTCACGATGGAAGGATATAATATTGATTTATTTTAGCGCCGTTTGAATGTGACTTATGTCTCACCAATCTGTCGGCGCAACGCTAAGTGAAGTTGAAGTGAATAAAAATGCTAAAAAATGTTATGGAATTTATTCTATTGGTTTGGTTGGTTGGTTCGATCACCCTGTCAGTGCGGAATCACCCTGTTATTTGTGTGTTGCGCATTTAACAGTGTTACCATTTTAACTTTTTGGTATTAAGATCTTATAATTGAATTAACGGAGATGAATAGGAAGTTGTCATACATACAAGAGCATTTGAAATTAATGTTAATTTACTATAAAAGGCGGTGCATTGTGCTTGGTCAGTCAGTCGTAATTTAACAGTCAAAGAGTAAAGTCGTGCTAGGTTGTTAATAAAAGTGTTGGGTAAGCAAGTTAAATAAATTACTGTATAAAGCTAATTGTGAAATAAAAAGACTGTAAATATTTTAACGCAATTTAAAAGAACTCGAGCGTTTTAAAAAGGTTAAAACGAAACAAAAGCACATTTTTTCGCAATAATCGACTTTTCAAAATACATATCGTTTACTGTCAATTTACACAGTTAGCATCAGAAAAAAAAACAACTAAAGCTGAGCAACAGTTTTTGGACACATGTCTCTTCCGTTTCTTTTTAAGATATAAATTCGAATTCTATGTTCATCACCGCCTTCTTTTTCTTTCTTGCGGTGTTAGTATTTTAAGCATGCTTTCTCTTGTTAAGTATTTTATAAAGAGAAAAATTTATGTTACATTAGTAATATTTCTACGCAATTACTGAGCGCATACCCGTGGAAAATTGTAAAAAAAAAACATTGATCTACTATTTAAGTAGTGCCAGGCTACGCATTATATGGGTACCAGGTCACTGTGGAATAGTAGGTAATAAACGAGCAAATGAGTTCGTCATCAGAGGAAAAGATCTTATATAGACTAGACAAAACTGTTTAAAATAATAAGGGTGGAATTAAAATAATAGGCTAGGGAGGTTCATGTACATCTTTTGCAAACAAGAGTTGAGCAAAACCACTTAAATTAAAAAAGGTACATATTTTGACTGGATTCAGAGTACAACTATATAGAATAAGCTGCGTTGAATCTAATGAATGTAGGTTATGCGGGGAGGATATTAAGATTTTCGAACATTTTCTTTGTGCATGCCTTGCTTTTGCTGGAACTGAGACAGTGCACTGTGACCTGTTACCAGGCATAAACCATTCTAGTACCTAACATTGATTAAATAAAACTTTAGAACTCGTTGTAGAGATACCAGTTTTATTTTACGTTGAAAAGATGCAGTTGGTAGATTTTGGTGGTGGGCTTAATAACCAAGATATTATGGTTTAGGGCCAGTTTTCCGTTTTGGACTGCAAAGTACCAGATCAGAGATATATAGATCGTAGATAACTTTTTATAATTTTCTATTCTGCCTTAGAGGAACACCAATGTACCCAATCCATCCGTTCGGATTCACAATGATATTTGCCTGCTCAAGTACATCATCCATGCAGTTACCTCAATGTTCTCATGTCCATCAACCCAAATAATGGTAACCGTAGAATATCTGGCTATGTCATACAGATTCATGAACAATTCCCGACATGTTATGCACAATCTTTAGGGATCTTATGTAAATACGAAGATATTAAATATTCCATAATATCTCTAAACTTGAATAATTTGTAAAGAATTGTATAAAAATATGTTTGCATAAGAATATACACAGATTGCTAAAGTTTACTTAAGTAAAGAATGTACAATTTAAAAAGTCTGTTCTTCTACTTTCCATATTAAAATCGGTTAATATTTGGCTAAGTTATTAACTTAGGAGTGCTTGAAGGTACGAAAAACTAGTTTTGTATCCGTAACTCAAGATTTTAGAGGTATTACGTAAATATCAAAATAATATTCTTGTTGTACTCGATAGCGACTATCAGAATAATACTATCACTTCCCAAATATTTCTAAGCAGAATAAGAAGAGTCTTCAAATTTAATTCCTTTGTAAAGAACAATTCTTTTTGAGAGCCGAAATTTAAGAGAATTTAAAATACGACTCGTGAGAAGAATCAAAAACAAAAGAATTTAAAAATAAAATTCGGAACGCAAACCGAGTCGAAAATAATCAAAACGTCTTGAAAACAAGCAATTCTATTTAGTAAATGTTGTATATGTAATATAAAACATGCATGTGTTTGATACCTATTGGTCACAGCACACAAAACATACACACATACACACATACGAATGCATGGTATTACGCAGTTAATGTTTCACAAAAAACATGCTTTGAAATGAATTGCTCGTCTTTGATTCTTTTTTGCTCGCTTTTAATTCGTTCGCAGTATAAAATTCGTGCTCACGAGTTAAAAAACAACACTCATAAGCACAAATTTTAGAAATTTTAAACTTGTGCTCACGAGTCGAACAAAAAATTATTTGAGCAAGAAATATGATTCGTGCTCACGAATTAAAAAATAATACGAGTCATAAAACGAGCGCACCAAAGAAAATTCTATTCACGAGCCGAGTTTTTACTATGTTTCTTAATTTTTTCTTTCTGAGGTGTAAAAAAGAGTTCTTGTGCAAATTTTTTTAAATCATTTTTTTAGGATTTTGTAAAGCTTTAAATCGAGTTTTAAAAAAGTATAAATAAAAACGCATAAAATATCGTATTTTAAAAGCCTGAAACAAAGATTAAATTCTAGAGAATAAGGCTGTAAACTTTATTTTGATGTTCACAGTAAGTTTTTTAAGATTATGCACATTATAGGAAGAGCACAGTAAGCCAATTGTGGTTTCTGTGATAGTCTTCTTGGCTTAAGACAGCACAGCTAGTTCTTTACTCACCAAATGATATTTTTGGTGAAACACAACACATATCGAATCTTGTTTCGTGCGAAGTAGTAGAGAACAGAAATATATTATTAGCAATTTTCCTTAGATCGTGTATTAATCGCCTGGTCAAAGTTATAAAGGAAATATATTCGCCTTAGGCATCCCACGTCTAGACTTAATCCATTAGCTGGTGCAATCTTATAACTTAACAATTTTGGATTATTTTGTTAATATTCAGCTGGGTCGTACAAAATTGTACTTAGACTAGCCAAAAGCAATGTTTAATACTGTACACCATTTCTTTTATTATTATTTTTTATCAGATTACTTCTAGTCTTAATGCTTCTTAGTATATAAGGTCTTATCTGTAAAATGTTTAGCAATTTCACTTATTTTATCATCTTTGCCTAATTTCAGTGTGTATTCTAACACATTGCAAAATTTTACTCAACTTTGTTTTTTAGTGTAACTCTTTTTTATCAAATCACTTATTTAAACAGTGTTTCTATAAACTTTATAGATTTGTGTACATATTTACTTAAAATGCTGATTATATCTCCTTATACTCAGTTAAAACTCCACTTTATTAAAAAAAAAAAAAAAAACATAAGTAAACGAGATACAAATACAAAATGAATCTCGACAAAATGGCATAAATCATTTCTTTAAATATGATCTTATAATAGTTTATAACAGAAATATAATACAAAAAAAAAAAAAAAATACGATAAAAGTATCATGCAATTGATTCATTCATCTAAATCTCGATATTTTTTTATTTCATGTTCATTCAACTATTTTAAAAACGGTGGGATATTTTATTTTTATTGTTTTTATAACATGGGGTGTCACTTTGACTGCTAATTCTTTATTATTGTTGTACTTTTTAAAGTTCAATGATAACACAGTAGGTTTTTAATGATCAATGTTTATGTTGGTTTCACTTTTTTTTTGAACTCCCAGCCCTGTTTGCTAATGATGTTCTGAATTAAAACAAATTGCAATTTTAGGGTTAAAACGATTGCCATCATTAAATCATATCAAATGGATTGAAATCAAATAGAGGGTTTAGCCATTATTTTATTTTTGACTTTAAATTAACGGAACAAATTGTTTTAAATGGTTTTTGTAGGTGTGTCATGAAGTTCACAGGTTAAAATAAATTCTCAAGGTGTATTTTGTAGTTTAGTTTTTTTTGTTGTTGTTACTATTGCTATAGCTATTGTTTTTAACTATTATTTATTAATTTTTAATCATTTAACAGGGCCTTGCTAGACATAAGTTCTAATGATAACTGCAGTTTATAGATCACTTAAAGCATGTTGTTGCTTAAGAAAGAAATTTAAAAATAGACAATTTCAATAGAATTCAATGATTATTAACAATATTATTCCTTATAATTTACATTAAAATTGCAAAAATAAAATTTTAACACTTTTCTAGTAAAATAAAAAGTTGTTTAATTTGCTTTAAATTGTTAAAAAATATGAAAATTAACTTTAAAAAAATGAAAAATATCTATAAAATAGAAAGTATGTCCCCATAGGCAGGTCGTTGTTTAAAAGCTCTCCTAGAAAATTTTCAAATATTAGTCTATCAAATGGAAGTAAAGCAAGTCCTTAGAAAATGGATGCGGATAGCATTACTGCTATCATAATAGAATATTCTTCTTCTGATTTTTCAGGTTCATTATGATTTTTTAAATGTTTGAAAAATTTTATTGTGGCGATAAATGAAAGCCTGACATTTACTTTTTGAAAATTATTTAATGTAAAAGTTGCCCGAGCCTATGCCGTAGGTGGCCCATCCGTCAGGTTGAATTATGGTATAAATTTTCCACCATTTCAGCCGATATCACAGTAATGGTACAGTACACGAAAGACTTGGCACATCCGAAAAAAAATTGTTCAGTGGGTTCGAGCGCATGATCTTGGCGTCCAATGGACTGCTCCAAAACGTGAAATTAATTGCTCACCAAACTCGCGTCTTAATAGGTTCATGGTATCGCGTGCCATGTGTCTTTTTTAAACCATATGTCAACCAAGTCCAATTATTTCATTTGAATAAAAGAACCACTCTGTAATACACAATTTAACTTGAATATAGCCACGCTGGCATACTCCACGGTACCAAGGTACGAGTGAATACAAATGGCACTACACAAGATATACAACACATGTGAGTACCAAATTCTAAGGCATGTTATTTGTACATGACTTCCACCTTGGTTGAGTATCGAAGACTGTCTAAGCTCCTACCGATCTATGGGTCACAGCCTCCTGTTAAGAATATATCACCACACCGAGTATAAGCCACGGCCACCTCGTTACTCTTTGGTGTTCCTTATTTTTTAAAATGCGAAATTGCACTATAACTCCCCTCAGAAATGTTCTCTGTAGCCAAAAAATGCGTTATGGAAAATATTAAACAGCTTGCATCAGAGGAAGGCGTGTCGCATACGCCCATTATAGGGTGTGCCTTATATGTATGGGCCAATTTTTTTGTAAAGCTTGGGCCATAACTCCCTCCTAAAAATATTCTCTGTAGCAAAAAAATACATTGTGAAAAATTTTAGGCAGATTACATCGGGGGACCACAAGCTGTCAAAATATATTAAATTCATTGACATAAAATCAGACTTCGTAGCATAAATGCTATCACCAGTTTAAGTCTCAAATGACTCCGGACAGAAAATAAAACCAACAATACAACACAACGAACCAACGAACAATCACACAACCATACTAAACGACAAAAAGAACAACCTTGTGTTGATCATCGCATTGTAACGTTACGATTTCATCGTTCTTGTAGATGTACGGTAGATGTACAGACATGCATTAGCAGCTCTTTAACTGGCTCTAGCTACCCTTTACACCAAATTCGGAAATTCTGTTCGTTGACATAGATAGTTTTTCGATAGTGACATGGATCTTCATCCAACTTACCTAAGCCCCATTCATTAAAAAAACGACGTTATGGTATGTATTTTATATAGTTTCATACCAAGGTCCTTACGTGAGATCCTCCTCCTCGCATAACACAAACTTAATGGTTGGCAAACATAACTGGTCGATACATCAGCAATATTCTCTTCGGTACACACTTTTCGCCCACGGTCTGGTGGGTTAATGTCCAATAAAGTGAATCTGGTGTGTAATTTTATCACACTAGCTTCAAAATTCTGTTTACGAAACACATTTCTCACACGAATTTTGATATAAAAATGCAAGCGTTTTTGGCCTGTTAGTCTACTGAGCAGTTTCGACATTGTCACATGTCAAGAATATGTTTTTTTTTCACTATAACAATTTACGCCGACAAATGTACAACCAAAAAAAACACCCGTTATATACGGCGATAAGACTGAAATTTGGCGTCAATAAATAAAGATCAATTTACATAATTTGATTAGACTGAATACCGCGAATACTTCTTGCCTAACTCTCAATAACAACACCATAGAATGAATCATTCTGCTACCTAGGATGTACAGACACAAAAAAACAGCAACGCATTAACAAAGTCCGTTAGCACATGTACTCGTAGAGGGGAGGTGTGGATGTCTACTGACCTATATAGGCATAAGTGCACAACACGTGTGTTAAGTCCAAACTTTTAAATGGTTGCGAAACCTAGAGCCTATCTAAAAAACACAGATGTGGACTACAAATCTTTACTAATCGATGCCTAAGGTGTAAGACAATCCTTCTGACCAAACGCCAAGAACAATATCGTGCTGCTTCATACTAGAAAGCAACAACCAATCCAATACGCCATTCTGACAAAAAAAGTTCACATGGAGATAAGACAACACATATGAGAACGAATAATGAGATTGCAAACACGGCACTGCAGTACAAGGACCTCATGATCGGGATCATCCCAGAACTGCAACAATGTACGAACTGACTGTTGCAGAATTTTCAAGGAATGAGGCAATAAGAACAGTTTCCCTCAGGGTACGATGGAAGTCACTTATTGAAACAGTTTACTATCGAACTAAAGAATAGCGGAAGATCATCATCAATTTACAATCCTACTGGTCCTTATTTTTCGATAAGGGTAACTCGCCTTAAAAATGTATGTTAAAGTTTGAATATATGGTGTGAAAAATATTATCACAGACAGAAAAATGTTATTTTTATTAGTTTGTATACTTTTTTTAAATAAAGGGATCAACTTGTGAGGCAACCATAACTTTTTGCATAACGTTTTTAACACAAGACCACACATTTTAGCAGAGAGTTATGATCTCAAACTTAAAAAAAAATTCCATATAACTAAGGACCACCCTACTACACCTATGTGTTCTTTAAAATTATATTTTTTGCTAAAATTTAAACAAACCATTTAAACTGTTGACTATTTCACTTACAAGAACTGTCCTTTAAAAATAAAAATCAATCATTATGTCAAAAAATTCCCGACAATTATAAATATTTTTTTACTTAATTAATTTCAAATTAATAATCAACATTTGAAAGGTTCTTGTGGAGCCAGCACAGCAGTGCCAATGAGTTCAAATAGGTCTTTAAGTGATTGTCTGTAACTTCTTACTATTTTTTTAATTTTTTTTATGCTCCTATATGCCACAGTTTAAGAAGAAGAAAAGTAAAAAAAAAACATCACTACTTAGTCACCTACAATCTCTAAAAGTACGATGATTTACGAAAAGAAAAAAGTATTAGAATTCAATGATACGAGTATTTGACTTTTGTTTTTGTGGCAAATCCATACAATCGATATTTCAATCTCATCACTTGTGCACCAATTGTCCATCCATCAAAATGACATCGAGCCAATGAAACTGAAAGTGAATTGTGTGAATAAAAATTTGCAAAGTTGAAGAAAAATCAAAAAAAGAGGTGCTGCTACATAAAGCCATGATCAAGAAAAACTAAGCGATATCAATGATTTTTTTATATGTTTGTTCAGTTTTTTTTTTTTTTTTTTCAGTACCAATGATGGTTGGTTTCAATGCTTCATTGATTGCTTGGCTAGTTGGTTCAATGCTGCTGGCTCAGCACCTTTCAACATAACTTTACTTCAATATGTAGATTTGAGGGTATTTTTTTTTGGTTTTGTTGCTTTTTTTGTGGCACTAAACAAACGATCATCATCAATCTACATCTGATGTGTAAATGTAGAGTAAGTCAATCGTTTGTCTTACAGTATTTGTCGTTCTGTCTGTCTGTCTGTCTGTCTGTCTGTTAGACTGTTTATTTTAGTCTATGGCCGTTAAAATTGGTTTCAATAAATTATGAATAAAAAACTAAGAAAAAAATCTAATGATCTTGGTAAGTTGTCCGTCTATGGGTTATTTGGTCTGATCGTTGATTTTTTTCTTGGATGCTGTTGTTGATGTTGACGTTGATGTTGATGATGGCTATGAAGCACGATTTTATGATGATGACCTTGCAACGCTATTTTAACGTTTAACTTGGCAAAGAAATGCGTTGCAAATTAGATGATACGTTGGCTTTTTTATGGTGCCCAAACACACACAAAAAATAAAACCTCGATTTTAATTTTAAATTAAATCTTCTTTAATATTTCTTCTAAAAATTTATAATTAACAAAAAAATTAAAAATAATTACTACACATCTTTTATAAAAATTGTCATAAATAATAAGCCTATAAAAATTAATTATTTAAACGAAATAATAAAATTTAATTGCAACACATTTTCGTAGTATGAGCAATAAAATTTAATTTCGAAAAAAGAGCCAATTACTTCAAAAATAATTTAAATTTTTCATGAATTTTTCTAATCATAACAGTATTTGTCATAGACTACAGTGATGGATCAGCTCTTTCCTAAGATTCGCAACAGCCAAAAACTCCTCTTTATCTCCCTTGTGTCTAACAAATGATGACCATGTAACTAATGACAGGATTACATGGTTTCTAAACTTTTCTAATGCCTTTCGTACGGCATGTTTTGACATTAAATGGCATCACAATAGTTTGTCTTTTAAAAACTAAATTTTTTCTTTTTCTTTTTTTTTTGCTAACATTTTGCCACAGTAGCTTAGCACAATCCCACCATCTGTCAAAAATTATCTCTTAAATACTTTTCTTTATTTGTACTGTATTTTCCCTTTTTTAGCTAAAAAGACAAAACAAAAACTACATTTATTTCGATATTTTCCTATGTATTGAGTTTGTTTCTTTAGTGCATTTTGCATACAATTAAATTGAATTTGAAAATGACAGACAATTTATGAGAGGGCTTGTTTACAAAGACATGAATAGAATAGAAAAACGAAATACATTTTTTTCTTTTAAATTGTCTGATAACAAATTACATTTTAGTCTCATAGAAATTCCCATTTTGAAGTACCTAATGACCACAAAATGAAGAATTGCGAAAGAAAAACTGGAAGTTACATATAAAACGTGATACATAATCACTATTTAAATAGATTATTTACGCAATTAGGTAGCAGCAAACCACTTTAAAATGTTCACAAATGTACTAAATGTGTTGTTAATTCCCAGAGAAATGAAGAAAAAATAAACGAACAATAGTAACTCCTTTTGCTAAATACTTCTGAAAGTGTATAGAAAGAACACCCACAAACATTGGTTTTTTTTAATCATATGCACGCCAATGTTTTTCTTTTATGGTATATTTCAGATAACACATAAAACTAAAAATTATACGAAAGCTTTTTAAATAAAGTTGATCTTAAACAAAACTCTCTTATAAGCAGAGTAGGAAGAGTGCTCGAATTGATTTCGTTCGAAAGAACGATTCCTCTTGATAGCCGAATTTTAAGAGAAGTTAAATATGAATCGTGAGAAGAATCAAAAACAAAAGAATTTAAAAATAAAATTCGGAACGCAAACTAAGTCGAAAAGCATCAAAAGGAGTTGCAAAAGAGCAATTCTTTTTAAATAAATGTTGTTTGTGTAATAAAAAACATGCATGTGTGTAAAACTTATTGGTCTGTACACAAAATATACACACATATGAATGCATTGGTTTTACGCATTTAATCTTACACAAACAACATGTAATGTAATTATACATATACTGACCAATCTATGACAGTAATGAAAGATATAAGTGAAGACGTTCTTAGTCTTCCAGCCGAAACACTTTAAATAACCTTTGCTTAATTCATTAACTCAGTCCTAAGTAAAATTTGGCAAGGTGAGAATGGGAATAATCATTAAACTTCGGAGAAACGGTGACCTAAGCAATTGCAATAATTAGAAAGGGACAGCAACTATTCTACACAACACATAATACTACAATGTTTCGTGATGAACAAGTAGGTTTCACTCTTATCGAAATTGTATCGATTAGGCCAAAAGGTTCCGAATTATAATCGATCAGTCTATCGAATGCTGTGTCCTTCTCTATCTAGTGTTTATATACAGTAGTAGTCAAAACATTTGCAAGACTCGTCACTAGTGGTATCACTATATTGTCCAATTCGTATGTGCTCGTACAAAGTCAAGACGAATTTCTCTGTTCCTTTCGGATATAAGGGGGCTTTTTGCATCCTTTTAGCATCTGAGACCATATTTCATGGCTCTTCTATTAATGTTTGAAATACCAACATTATTGGGAGATTCAGTTTTTGCTTCTCTTGGTATTACCTTATGATATTTCACAAAAAAGTTTTTGATTTTTCTGTGTTCGTGTACTGTTGTTACACGAGGTCGTATTACCTCATACAAGTATGGATATAGCCGTTATCGACTTTTCGAATAATTGTTGATTTTGGAATAGAATACTTTAGTGACATATCTTTGTGTGAAACTCCGCTACGATAATCGTACTTAATTTTCATTTTTAATTCAGAATTGTATTTACTGCCGGCCATTTTTCCAAAAATTCAATGCACGAGTATCATTTTTAGCAAAAATGTTATTTCTTGAAAATCTGAATAACTAATGTGATATTTTTTAATAAATTACAAATAACGGACACTCGCATTATGAAAAAAAAATATAATTAATGTCATTCTAAAAGGTTTGTAAGTAAAAAAATTTCATACAGAGTAAAAGAGCTGGGAGTTGCAAATGTTTTGAACAACAATAGTTCGACTCTTTTACTCACAGATTACTATTTTGTTATTGTCTTTAATCAAAAGATGATTTCTTCCTGCTATTACAAAAAAGCAATCAACAAAGTTATTAAAATACCTAAAATCATTGATAAAAAACAAACCGGAAGGAATGTTTAATTGAAGAGCTAGAATACTGATTAAGTTGCAAATGTTTTGACCACCACTGTATGTCCAGAAAGCTTTTGACTTCATTAGACGCAGTTCAATAAAGGCGGCATTGAGATAGAAGGAAAGACGTGTCAAGTCCGTCATAATGGAATGAATAGCAGAACATAGGGCCGCCAGGTTTATTTGAGAATTAAATCTCCAAGCTTCCTATATTAACATACCAACTTGATCAAAAATTTCGCTGAATTTATTCAGAAAATTAAAAATAGAAGTTTATTCATTTAAATTTATATTGTCCCCTTTAAAGTAATCTGCATCGACTGCAACTGGCATATGTGTGTTGATCCAATCCTCGTAGCATTTTTTATATTCATTTTTCGGTATGTCCATCAGTGCTTCCTGCAATTTTTCCATTATATCCTCTCGCCTGCTGAAACGCATTCCCCGTAATGGTTTTTTAACTCGATTGAACAGAAAGAAGTCATAGGGAGCCAAATCAGGTGAATTTGGTGGCTGTTGGATGGTATTTGTTGCATTTTTCGTCAAAAAATTTCGAATAATGATGGCACTGTGCGACGGTGCGTTATCTTGGTGCAAAACCACGAGTTTTCTGCCCACAATTCTGGTTTCTTTCGTCGAATTGCTTCACGCAAACGTCTCATAACGCTCAAATAATACTTTTTGTTTACTGTCTAACCTTCTGGCAAAAATTCATGATGAACTACATCGTTGTAATCCATGAAAACCGTGAGCATTGCCTTCTTCATTCACTTGCCTGATGTCTGGATTGCGTGTCGTACACTTAAACGACAAGTCCTCCGCTATCTCTCTGATGGTTAATTTGCGGGTATTAACAAACATTTCTTTTGTTTTATCATTGTTTTCGCTGATTTTCGATGTTGATGGTCTGCCACTGGGTTCATCATCTTCGATTGACTCACGACCACTGTAGAACCGTTCGTGCCACTAGAAAACGACCGTTTTCTTTAGAGAATCGTTGCCAAAATACTTTTCCAACATTTCCAACTTTTGCGCACCATTAAATCCGTTTTTTACGCAAAATTTAATACAAGTTCGTTGTTGCAAATTTAAATTAATTTCTAAAATTGTAAAAGATCACCAACACACATAGAGATAGATGTACTCTTGGCTACGAAGCTTTTGCAAATGTGGTGCTAAGATTTAGTGGGAATACCAACAACAGATGTACCAACTACACAAAAAAAAACTCAAATCGGACCGCCATCGGGAACTTTTTGATCAAGGTGGTATACGTGGAAATTCCCGAATAATGCGAGCATTCGAGGAAATGATTTTGATGATGAATGCGCTACTAAAAGGTCACCTATGAGTGTGACTCTTGTACAGAAGAACATACATGTCCCTTTGGGGGCGTTATATAAATTGGGCGATGAATGGTGTAAAAGGCAGGACCAGGACTTTTCAGACTTTTGGGATGAAGTCGATTAGTCTTGAGGTGGGTATAATATATATATATATATATATATATATATATATATATATATATATATATATATATATATATATATTGGGCACATACATTAGACGTATGGGTTACTATGGGTTACGGAGCATATTGGTTACTCATGTTATGGCTACAGTAGTAGGTAACAGGCTAAGGAGGAATCGGTACAACACCTTCTTTTGGTCTGCCATGCTCTACGGGAGCTTAGCGTGTACGTCTGTCTCTTCCGTGGACTTTACTATATCAGGGATATATCACTGATGAATTTGGTAAATTTTGTCAAAGGTATCCAATGCAGGTATCATAGGACCGCGTGACGTGTATATACTGGCTTAAGGCAAGATTTGTTCAATCACTCTCATGTCTGACTTTGGGTCCTTGATAAGATTTCGGGTTTTTTTCTTAAGGGTATTACAATATCATTTTAAATTTGACCAAAGTGTTATTTTCACTACACCAGCAAAGATAGCACCAAGAATAGATAAAATACCAGCACTAGAAAATGCAAAAGGCGATTCGTGCAGTAGAAGCTTCAAAGGTATTAGTTAATATAATGTTGAACAACCTACACCTACAGAATAACGTGCAATAGCTTTTTTAGGTGAGAAGATAAAAGCAAAATTGAAAATGATTATTTCTTTTTAATTTAAAACAAGTTGTAAAATTTAAAAATGCAATAAAACACTTTCAAAATTCATTAAAATAAATAGATTTATTTTAAACAGTTACTCATTTTGGGAAAAAATGTTCAACATTGTAACGTTTCTTTATTTGTCGTTTTTTCTTCTTTTTCAAATCAAACCAAAACTTTACACAAGTAAAACAATTAAAACAAGTGTAATGAAATTACGATATTTTAACAAAAATCAAGAAAAAAAAGAGAAAAAATGAGCACTTGACATGGCAAGCAACTAAAATACACCCTGCAACTGCAATACCATCACATCACAAAGCATTAAATATTCTTAAACAGAAACGCTAGAAAAAAAACTAAAAACCAAGAAAAATAAATAATAATATTAAAAACTAAAACGAAAAACCTAAAAACAATTACAAAATTTACCATGAAATGAGATACAACAACAGCAATAATAATAACAGCAGCAACAACAATGGAAACACACCACAGACATTCCTCAATAAGATATAAAACTTTTGCCAAAAAATTGAAACCAAACGAAATAAAAACAACAACAACAGCAGCAACAAAAATTAATGCACGTTTTCACTTTCAATAATAAAGCGCGGGAAAAATTACTGGCAACAAAAAATTGGGGAGAAAAAAAACCGTTTTTTAATATTATGTTTACACACAACAAGCAACATGCAGCAAGCAACAAGATGTATGCTGTAAGCAGCAGCAACAACAACAACAATAAAAACTAATGATTATTACATGCAGATGATAATGATGACGATGACGATGACGATGACGATGACGATGAGCAAGCTTAATGCAACTTTAACAACAGCAACAACAGACTTTATTAAGTAAATTGTAAGAAAAATATACTTTTTTTTCTTAAGTATTTAGCACGAGAGTTCCCAACAGGTTGCATGCAGGGCAGCGCAACAACGACAATAAGAATTTCGACAATCGACCAAAAAGGCATATTATTAAACAACAATAGTATGGGTATTTATCTAACAACTGAAAATGTATTGATTTGAGCAAGCCCCGAAATAGCAAATAACAACAACAACAGCAACAACTTCTAGATACTTGTACCATCAAATATATAACAATTTTATTTTACATGCCATCATCTACACAAACAAAACAGCTCTTAAAGAACTTCCTCCTCTGAAGCTCTTTTTGTCCGTTTAAGTAAATGGGCTTGAATTAACCATTATAATCAACGACTTAAGCTAAAAATAAATTTTGCAAAAATGCCTTAAAAACTAAAAGAACAGAAACAAAAACAAAAACAAAAACAAAAACAAAAACAAGTCAAAATAAAAGCCTAACCCATATATTTGTCAGTAAAGCGTACAAAATTTGATTTACAAACTAATGGCACCAGAGATGAAAAAAAAATAAACGACAGCCACCAAACAAACTCTGCAAAAAAGGAACTCCGCAAAAAAAAAGAAGAAAACAAAGGTTCACATACAACATTAATGTTTTGAATAAACTAAAAAACTAGCAAGAAAAACAAATATGTGATTAAAAATAAAGAGGATCCAAAAGCTAAGTGTTATTTGAAGAAACCCAAAAATTTTGAATTTTTCTATTTACCTCTCTACACAACAGCTCGACCGTATACCTACTCCAAGTAAACAAAATTTTATAACTTTTAACAGATAATCCGCAAAGACACCAAAGATGAAATTCATTTTAAAAGTCATAGTAGTTTAAGATTTCAGGGCTTTTATGTAAACGCTCTTCGACTCCTAAGGGAGAGGTAAGAGTCTATCCAACAATGAAGTCTATAAGGTATACCAAACAGTTGAAATTTATGAAGCAAAATACTATCGGGTGGGACATCTATCGGCTTCAATTTGAACTAGCGGTTATTTCGAATCTTATGTCATTCTATTCAGTATATTATCTCCACTGAACGATATTAATCGATTTACGCTTGAGCAACGTTAGCATTTATTGGAAATTTATGTCCAAAACAAAGACAGTTTGTCGGAAATTGCACGAAAAGAAAGCAGAACAGTAAAGAGCCAAGAGTGCTCGGTATACGCATATTTAATGCTAAAATTCGTCAAACTAGTTTCATTGTTGATGAGCCAAGACGCAAGCGTGCTCATACAGTGCGTGCTCCCGAAAATATCGAAGCTTTGGCTGAGATCATCATTGACCATTACGGTCAATGGAGGTACCTATCGATGTGAACGATGTTTGGTTTCAACCGGATAGTGTAACTTGCCACACATCTCATGCCACAATCGATTTATTGCGTCAAACGTTTGATGGCCGTTTAATTAGCCGAAATGGTGATGTCACTTGGGCGCAAAGAAGTTGCGATTTGATACCGTTGGTCTATTTTCTGTGGAGCACCGTTAAAGACAAGAGTTATGCCGACAAAACAGAGGCCAGCATTCGTGATGCCATTGCCGAGATATGAACCCATAATCTCGAAAAAGTTATAGAAAATTGGTCAGATCTAATGGGGTACTGTAAGGCCTATATGAATGAAATAATATTTCGTTTCTAACCGGAATAATTGTACTTCAGAACAAAAAAATAAATTTTGCAAAATTTCAAACCGTTTTAGTTTTATTGCATTTTTAAATGTAAGCCTTAAAATAGCCCACCCTATATAATAAACTCTAGGTTATGTTAGGTTATGTGGATCGGTTGCGATTTACGAGTTCTCTCGGAGGCCCTATAGCTAATTGTACTACACTTTACATGACAGACCCATTTAAGAGGCTGAAAGGTCTGGTCTGGGAGGGTACCAAAAAAGATCCCCACCTAAAGAATCAATAATTTCAGTTTCTTTACGTAAGCCAACTCGGACGCTTGACGCAGTGAATTAACTTCGACAGTCACACATCCCTAAGACAGTTCAGATCATGGACATGCACCCAAATGCCTTAATCTAAACTCCCACAGGGCAAGACATTCACAGATAAAGTTTTGTACCGATTCTTCCTCCTCCTCATCCTCCTCATCCTCCTCATCCCATGCGCTTTGACATGAGGCCTATCATACAGTGCCTGATAATTGTGAACGAATAAAGACCGATCGAAGAGACTTAGAAATAGAAGGCATAGAAATAGAAGGCCAAAGCATTTTGAATATTCTACAAGTGGTATTAGTCCACGTGTTCCATCTTGCTCAGTACCCATTTGCTTATCACGATCGGCAGCGCACCCAGAGGTGCATGCACGTCTGCCTACACGAGAGAACCCCGAAGTAGCGCACTCATCAGCATCTTCATTCTCTCGGATGCCCGCATGACTCGGAATCCATGTCAGTTCCACATGATTCCGTTCTAGCCAGGCCAGTGAACGAAAACAGCTGAGGAGGCATTTCAATTTAATCACGCACAAGTTGAGAGGACTGATTGCGCCGAAACTGTCCTCTTGAGAACTCGGGTATACATATGTGTACCTTAAATTATATTTATTTATTACAAATAGTGAAAATATTTGAAAGCTGCTAGACTTGTATTTCGTGGTCTTAAAAGCCCTCGTAGTAATACAAAATGGTCAGTTACCTGTCGACCACAAAAACCATGTTAAAACGGGCAACTGGACAGAATGATCATGATGATAATCAGTAAAGTCGGAGACTTTTCAAAGTCAATATAAATTTCAAATTACACCTCTTCTATGATAACTTTATAAAAATATTACATTTACCATAAGCATTCGCATTCGTGTTCGTATTCGTATATTCATGTAATAGTCCCTCCTCCTGATGTCATCTAATTTAGTTCCACCATCTAGCCAATATGATGTTACCTTAGACATGAATTAAATCAATAATCGTTTGTAGTCATTGTACAACAACAACTACTATAATAATAGTAACAATAGTATCAACTTTAAAAACAACAACAACAAAAATAATAGATAGTAATGAAGTACACGAAAACATGGTTGGAAGTACATAGTACCCACATAACATCATGCATAAATTCCTCTTTTCCTTTTTCTTGTTTCATTGAAATGATTATACGAATAAACTCGTAATCTTATTCTGTTAAGTATCTTATTTATATCGTAAGTATTGTATCTATTAAATAACAACAATAGTAGGTACATCAACAACCACAACAACAGCAAAAATCAAACAAAATCACATAATTATTTGTAAAATCATATACACACAGAATTGCTGTTGCAGACTTATATTGTAAAATGCATCACAGCAGCCATAACATGAAAATTGTTTCCCTTTTTAATTTCAATCACTTTATTATCCTCGTTAAGCCACCGAATCAGTATGAACTTTATAATATGTGGGCTTATTTTTCTTTCTCTTTCAGATATTAAGTGTATTGATAATTTTGATAGGTTTTTGTGACGGCACAGAAGATAGGTAAGATTGAGCTAAATAGTGTGAGAAATATAGGAAATTAAGATTACGAAAATTGAAAACTAATAACGTACAATGTCTCATATACATACATGCAAAATTACTAAGAATTCTCAAATGGTACAAGGGAAACTTCTCTCAATCAATGAGCTGCACCCGATTTTATGTTTGAACTCACTGAAAAGGGCCTACAGTTAAACGTCAGCTCCGAATGACAGATGCATAAGTTAGAGAAGTTTTTCATAGCGTAAATACTCATAACCAGTCATTAGCAATGTAGGCAAGTATATAATATAATATTGCCCAGAATATATAACTCACTTGTTAAACCACTGGCTTGGATTGAATAACGTCACGCAAAAGCTCCAGATATTCATCAACAAGGGACGCTGAAACATATGCAGAATTTTCTGGTCTAAAGCTATAGGTTACACAGAACTGTAAAACAAAACTAATGAGGAATCTATACTGTAGCAAATACGGAAAAGATAATGGAGGTGAATTGCCGACAGTATCACTAAAATGTCACCCGAGTGACATCTTCACGGCTGAAGAAATCGTGGTTGGCGAAGAAAGAACAGGAGATGCACAATTATCCTGCAACTAAGGCAGAACAATCTAACATGGGAAGAAGCAAAAATAACAGCGGTAAGCCGTGTAAGATGAAGAAGCTTTGTGGAAGCCATATGCTTCCCAGAGAAGTAACGGAAAGAAATTAATAAAAATCGATCTTAATGTTTACAGATAGCAAGGCGTCATAATATCTCTTGAGAAGCGTACATAACCTATGGAAAATTGTTTCAGGAGCAAAAGTCTAGACATTCAACGGTTAACCTCAAGTAGGTACCTAGACAACTGGAAATCGAAGGCAATTGCATGGCGAATGATAATTTTTTAGATCATTTGGGACCGATTAGGATATCAGTATTTCTCGCGAAGAGATAGACAACTGATATCAGAGGAACTGTGGCATTACTCTGAAGTTCTCGAAGGAGTCTAAGTGCTTGGGCGTGATTTTAGACTCGAAGGCTTCGTGGAAAGGTAATGCTGAGAGCCAGATGAGAAAGGCGTTTTGCGCCTTCTAGAAACAAAAAAAGTGGAGTCTTTGGCCCCATATCTTATATTGTATATACACTGCGGTCATTAAATCAATCCTAACCTGCCTTGCACTCTTGATTTCTGCTCCTCGGGCCTGTCTGGAGACAGTGCTGAGTAAACCACCCCCTATCAAATGCGTCTCTACAAAGTCGGCACTTAGACTTAAGGAGTCGGGTAGATTGAGGCACATTTGCATTGGACACGATACCATCTACAGAAAGTGGACGGACTGACTTAAACGCGTCAGACAGATTGATACAGTTGCGGTCTATATCGATGGCTCGAAGACGGAAACGGGTACAGGGTCGGATTTCTACTCTGATGATCTGGGCCTCAGGGTCTCTCTCAGACTACCCGATGATAGCACTGTTTTTCAGGCGGAGGTCCACGCTACAGATAGGGCCGCTAGGCGTATCCGGGAACTAAATCCCAAGACCTCAAGACATATTAGGATCTATGTAGACAGTCTCGCCGCAATTAGTTCTCTCGACTCGTATGTGATTAAATCGAAATGTCGCTACATCTGCATTCGCTCATTGGCCCAGCTGATATCGTGTCGAACTGATATGGATTCCAAGTCATGCGGGCATTCGAGGGAACGAAATTGCTGATGAGTTCGCTACTAAAGGTTCCTCTCTGTCTATCGTACAGGGGGCGTACAATCCCCTCTATGTGCGTCGTCGTTTTGTTAGTTAGATAAACGGGCACTGAGCAATATGGACCAATACCACCACTTGTAAAGATCTAGAATGCTTTGGCCTTCTCTTTCTATGGAGAAAACTAGGTCTCTTCTTAGGCTTAGAAAGGGGTTAATCGGACATAATTATCGGGCATTGTATGATATGCCGCAAGTTGGAGCACCGTGATCATGACTACTGTAGGAGCTGTCGGGATGAGGAGCAAACTCTTCTTTGCGACTGTCCTGTTCTATGGGAGCTTAGACTAACGCACTTGAGTGCATGTCGCTTCCATGATCTGGACTGTCTGAGGGATGTGCCACTGTCGAAGTTGATTGACTTCGTCCAGGATACTGGTTGGCTCAAATGAGGAAATTGATATTTTTGGGATCCTTTCCGAGACTCTCCCAGGTCCGGCCTTTCGAACTCTTCGATGTGTCTATCCTTGTTGAGGGTATCACAACGGGCTATAAGGCCTCTAACTGAATTCACGATTCATATAACTTAAACTAACCTAACTGCGATGAAGAACCAATAAGCGAACAACCTGACTTAGGACTAGAAAAATTTGGTCGTAATAAATGGTCAATTAACGGGACGAACTTTGAAACTGCCCAGATAACATATAAGGAATCTTATAGGGGATATAACCATCCACTGGGCTCTTAATAGACATGCCCAGTGGCTGGAAATCTCACATAACGATTTCTGAAGAAGAGGAACAGGAATCTACCAAACGTTAGACGTTGTCCTTGCGGCGTTGACTACTTAAGGCTATCCTTGCTTGGCCAAAGCAGATTTTATGACATGAACATTCTTGCATCGAGTAATTTGGACAAAATACACCCCTTTGAAAAATCGACTCGATGGCTATCGAAATAACAAAAATTTAAAAACTTTGTTGGGTACATGGTAACACAACGGGACCTACTCTTTAGATCCAAGTCAGCTATATCGCGGACAGTTGCCAACCGAACCAAAATTAAACCTTTTTGCCATAAAAATTCGTTTCAAAAAAACTGTTCAGAAACTTGAGTGTCAGATAAATTATACGTAGAGATCATTTTTTGTTTTACAAATTTTGAGAAATTCAAAATAGTTTAGTCTTCCTAAAAAATTAAAATTAAAAAAAATCGAGCGCTTAGTGAATATCCTTAATATTTTCCTTAAGAATAAACTTTTGACTCAATTACTGAGATTTATTTACAAGTATATGCCATAGGTACACGATCACTACAAGACGCGGCCTGGCTCGTCTTCATAAAAGCCAAATGGCATAAGAAACTGATAAAATAAATGAGAGGGCACTTAAATATTGACTCAACTAATAATCATCTAACGCGTTAAACTAACTTGTAGTTGTAGTTGTTGTTATTGTTTTGGATTTCTAAAACAATTCCAGTTGATAATAATATTGCTGTTGCTGATGCTGTTGCTGCTGTACTTGTAAAGTGAGAAATACATTGATCATGCTTTACTTTGCCACTAACAGATAATATTTTGTTTCATGTTTTTACTGCTGTTATTGTAACCCAATGCATATAATCGTGGAGTTCACAGAACGCACCCATAAGGCAAACTTAAACATTTTTACCCTCTTCTTCATCATCATCAACAACATCATCGTCATTAAAAACGTTATTAGCCCAACTTTAGGTTTGGTTTTGGCTTGAATTTTTGTTTTTTCTTTGATTTTATATTTAAAGACAATATTTTGTGCCAATTTTTATATATTTTTTTTTTATTTTTAAATTTTTCATGGGATGACTGTCAATTTGAGTGTGTCTTTTTAAAGTGTCTGATCGAACTATTAACTCTCATTGTCTTTCGTTATAAAAATTTAATTTAATTTTTTTTTTTTATTCAGTTTTGCCTTCATCTTCATCAATTCTATTGTTGTTCGAAAATAACAGGCAATTTTTATTTCAAGAAAAAAAAATTTTTTTCAGATTTTGGGGTGTAAATTTGAAATTCTTTGACTACATCAGGCATGCATGTCAATTCAATATGAAATGTTGATAATTGTGGCACAACTACCAAAAAATAAAACTAAAAAAAAATTATATAGAATCTATTCATGTGACATTCGCTTTAACTATAGAGTGAATAACGCTAGTTATGATGATGATTAGAGGTGTTAGTAAAGCGTTCGATATTGCACAAATCGTTTGCAACACAAGGAAAAGGTGTGATTTAATTTGAATTAAAAATTACAAAAACGCTAACAATTTGCTCTTATTTTAATATTTCGTTTGAGTAGTAAGACTTAAAACAATAAAAAAAATAATAATTTGGGCCAAATGTTTTCTAAATACGGATTGAATTTTGTACTTGCCTAAGAAATTACCGTTTGGTGAAATATTAACAAATAATTACGAAATTCGATACAGGAAATTTTTCTCTTTTCTGTTCTCTGGGTACCAGAGGGTTTTAAACCCTGATTTTAACTGAATTGTTTGCTCCAATTACGTTAACTGTTAACAGTAGAGATCAAAATCAGTCATCTGACGAGGTTGTAGAAGCTCGTAATGAACAACTTTCTTCCAATCCTACCAGACACACAACATTATCATACTTGCGACGCTCCACCTTCCTTCGTCCATGACCTTCTTCGTACATAATTAATCTCCCGTAATTATGCGAACCTATTAAACAAGCTATAGTGTTTTCTGATGCAACTAATATTACCAGAGATGTTACATTTTAGAGGCATCTAAAGGCAGCAATTACTGCAGATCAAACAAATAAAGGTATTCGATCAAATGTAATTCCTGTAATAAAATTTACAGCTACTAAGATAGAGGAAATTCCAGCAAAACTTTAAAAATAAATTCTAAATCTACAGAAGTTCACAATATGAGATATTACACGATAGAGGTAGATAAACAATTCATTCTGTTCCTGTAGTGAGGTGTCATCTGTGCCTATGGGTAATGTAGATACTGAGGAATCAGATGTTCTTGATGTTCTTGACATGAGAATTCACTATGACGTTCGTTGGAACGAACACATAATTCGAGTGTAAAAGTGCTTAGTTTTTTTTAAGACGGTGCAAGAAATGCTTCAGTCCATCTGATCTCCTTAATATTTACATGACCTATATCCGACTCAAACTGAAATACAAATCTTATGCATGAGCCGGTGCTACAAAATCTATTTAGGAGAATTGTAAGACAAATATCTGGCAATGACTTTATCTAACAACGTTATTATGCGCTCAACCACTTTTTTGTTGGCATATAAGCCAAACTGTCAATGTATTGACAATGACAACGTGTGTTCACAATTATCACATTTCGACAAATTATTGTTAAGTAGCAGTCTGGCTATGATCTGACAATGCTTTCTCCGACAATGTTTAAAGACAAAAATTGTAAGTTCGCAGGATTGTAAGACATGTTGTGTTTTTCTGACAATATTGTTAGACACAGATTTTTTATCGTTGGAAATTTTATTTTGAAAAATTTCCTTCAATTTATATCTGTATATATAAATATATTTGGGTAAATTACCAAACCGATATAAAATTTTATTAAATCCAGAAAATACTTGTTTTTTATTTATTAATTTTAAAACCACTAAGATTATTATTTTTAATAATTTACTGCTTAAAAAGAGTATAAATTAAAATGTTGAATATTCCAGTAAAAAAAAACTTACCACATAAATAATTATTTTATTTTTTGACCACGAAAACCCTCACATTGTTTTTTTCTCATATTTCACCACTTTTTTATTCTACCATAGAAACGCCAAATAAACAAAACAATTGTAGGAAGAAGAAGATATCTATTGAAAACACAAATCGCGAGCACACGCGCCAAAAACAAAAAACACACATGCGTAACGGAAAGCAACAACAATGAATTTACGCAGCACAAATTAAAAAAGCTTTCTTTCTCAATTTAATACGCAGTTTCTTGTTTTTTTTAATTGATTTTCAGTTTTTTATTTAATAATTTAATTCTTTTAACAATCTGAATAAAGAATTTGTTTAATTATTGCAAATTTCAAATTAAATTTCATTTAATTTAGAACACAGTAAACACTTTTAATTTAACAAATTTTAGCATAAACTAGAGTAAGAATAGAAGTAAAAGAAGGAAGCAATGAAAAATCAATTTGCTGTACCATAGTTATCAGAGTTGCCGTTGTGTGCATGTGTAGCTTAATTTTTTGTTTCTATTTTAAATGTGGTTAAGAGTACCTTCGTTATAAAAAGAGAAATTATTGTTTTTTGAATAAAAAACGATTCCAAAATGCTTTAATCTTTAAAATTAGTTTGACTTTTAACTAGAAAAACACACTTATGTATGTATATTTTGAAAATTATTAAAAATTTATTAGTAAATGACAATAAACGCAAACTATTTAGGCTATTTGACAAATAAAGCCTCTTATATTGCAAAAAATAATTTGTAATGTCGTATTTTAAGATGCTGTTTTAAAATATTCCATTACATATATTTATGCTCCCGTAGTTCTGGAATAGTTGCTTGACATTTTAATAGTTTTTTTTGCATTTCACTTGCCTCTCAGTCTTATCTCCGCCATGTGTGCGCTGGTCTACCTTCCTATTTCACTTTGTTCTTCGAATCTCATATTCTAGTTCAGTAGATTTGATATTTATTTAGAACAAAGTATACATAGTAGATACCGATTTATGGAGAATTGTAGCATTCTTATATCATATATCATTTTGGTGGAGGTTTGCAGTATCGCAGGTATATAACAAAATATTCTTCACATTGTTATTATAAATTCGGTTTTGCCAGACATATGTATATGTTATACTGATTTTTACACGTTGCTAAGCATTCCGAAGTCCTGCTCTGCTTTTTATATAAGATTTCCTATATCTTTATAGCACTCGCCGTTCTTTGGATACTGCTTGACAAGTAATTAAACATCTTTAGAAATTATATTACTCAGTCCAAATGGTTTGGGATTTCTTGCATTGATTCGAAGAACTTTAGTTTTTCTATATTTGTTTTCAATCCAACTGCTCCTGCAGCATCCGTTAGAGCCCACAGACTTATTGTCACATAATTGTACGAATACACTAAAATAGAAACTATTGTCGGCCTCACTTTATGTTCAATTATATACAAATAAATATAACGCAATAGCCATAACCGTAAACACCTGTTCGAAATCAGCTTAATTGGCAACACTGTATATGATTAGTGTTGACGTAACATAACGTCATAGCCGTAACTGTAAATATCAATTTAATTTTAATTTTGTGCAATAACACTAAACAGGTGATTGCTAAATGTGTTGAATTTGATTTTTTTTAATTTTACAATAAAAAAACACTTCAACAAAAGCTGTTTCCAATAATTGCATCACTAATCAATGAAAATAAATGTGCTTATGTTTTGGCTACGGCGTTGTCTACAGTTTTCTTGCGTTAAAAGATAAAATATTGCCATATACAACCTATGGATAAATAAATTTATTTTTTAACGCAAAATTTTGGTCAAGCATGTTTGCCCTTCCAAAAGGCTTTTAATGCTTAATGTCAATGCCAATGTCTAATTTAACCTTGAGGTTTCTATTTAAGCTCTACGTTACTCCTATACTGCTTCAGTTTGCCCTATGCATTATAAAATATTATTGTATCTAAAATGTTGTTGAGTAGTAATGGAGACAGCACGCATCCCTGTCTTACTTTTCATTTTTTATGTAGAATCTGTCATGAAGCATCAGAGTACAAGCCTTGAATTAGACAAACTATGCTAACGCGTTCAACAGAAAATAGTGGTTTAAAGTGCCAAATGCTTTGGTAGAGTCTACGAGTATTAGATAAGGAGGTGATGGCCATTCTACCGATGGGTCTACAATAATCCTTAAGCTATTTATAATTTATCTACAAATGATCTATAAGGACGTAAACCTGCTCATTTCCTAAGTGTATATCTCTCCCCATCGCGTATGATAGCCATATCCAGCTATCACACTTACTTACATCGCCCTTCTTAAGAATCTTTACTACTACTTCGTTTTTTAAGACACTGTGCAAATTTACCGTATTTGAAAAATCGGTAGTTAAAGGATAAATCGGCCTTAAATAATTCAGGCGACATATTATCGATTCCAGCTGCCTTAGGTATTCAATAGCAGCTTCAATCCTTTCACATCGTATTACATCTAAATTTATCAAATGTTGCTACGGCATGTCGCAAAAACTGGTGCTTAGGAATAGAGTCCACTTGTTGTGAGTACTTAAATTCCAGACTATGTTATATAAGCGGTAACTAGGTTGCGGATGCATAGACTAGGAAAGGATCCGTGGCACTCTATATTAATTCGGAAACCTACTGTGCACTGTGTGTACCGCTTAGTACTATTCTTTATCTAATTAAGGATTGGAAAATTGTTTGTAATTGTAAATAAAAAGTGTTATAGGTATATTAAGACAAATTGTAAATAAAAGTGTTAGTTGGTATATTAAGACAAATTTTATAAAACTTAAAGTGAGACAATAAAAACTGTAAAACAACAACAAAGTGGTGTTTATTTATTTTATTTTAACTCAATTAAAAAGAACTCAAACATTTTAAAAACGTTAAAACGTAACAATATTATTTAATCAGCGCCACTATTTTTTCTTTTTATAAGTTAAGCAATTACTAAACTTCCCCTATATGTATAGAAGGATGCGCATAGAATTCTATAGAGAATATGAAATTCCTTTTTAATTTTTAATGGTTTTTTTTAATGATTAAATTCCTTTGTACTGTTACCATTCACTACTAGATTTTGTCAACATCATGGCATCGTGTCTTCTTTCAAATCGTTAATTTTCAATATCGTTTGCAAAGAATCAAATCTGTTGTGACTTTGGGAATACATTCTGTATGTGTAGTTGCAAGCATATGTGACACATACGATACAATGATTTTTATTTTATTTTTTTTTATTGTCATTGGGTATCTATCTTGCAGCAAAGTAAATATTTAAACCTGTGCAGCATTGCTATATTTGCTGCGTTATGTGTTCATTGGAGTCAGTGAGCATAAACCACGAGTTTGTAACCACTTTCAGTATGTGGAGGCATTCCTTCACTTCATTTAGCTTGTTATTGATTGGAAAATTGTTCAATACTATTGAACCAAAAGATGATGAGAATGCTGGGGAAGGGTAGATTGTTGGTAAAACGCAATTTTTGCGTTATTCATTTATTTTATTGCCAACACGCCGACGACGACGACAACAACGACACACAATTACTTTGTCTATTGAAGCCATGTTGCATGTATTATAAGGCAAATATGTATGAATTTTAAAAATTCATGAAAACATAGTTTGATGGCAGGCAGTATTCAACGTTTTCGTTTTGTTTTTCTGTTAAGTTTTCCTTAAAGGTGCAAGAAGACATACGAGCAAAAACGACATGTGGTACACATGTACCCCCATGTACTGTGATGTTGTACTTGTACATTATTTGAGTTCATGGTGTCTTGGTTTGTTTTGACTGTGTGTGTCTGAGTGTGTGTGTTAACAGTCAGCAATACCGAATGATTAACCATTAGTCGTAACTAATTTGTCGTTTTAGTATAATTTTTCTTTTTTTCATTTTTTTCTTATTCGATTATCGATTTTCATTTTTCCATAGATTTTATTGGCATTTGATCGTTGGAACCCCCGCATAAGAGCTTGTTTTGTGTGTGTGTAAGAGAGTTTCAGGAGGATTCTGCATTTTGTAACCAATTATGGTGTATTTTGTTTAAAATGTTGCCAATATTTGTTTTGTTTGTTTTTTCTGTTGTTGTTTTTTGTCTATATTATATTCGTATTTGTGCCATTATAATCGTGTAAATTTAATTAACCATTTTAGTTAGATTACTTTATAAGATTTTATTTAATTTAAATTGAATTTTTATGTACATTGGGGAATTTAGCATTTCATGCTTCTTTAGTTTCTGTTTCTGCTTCTTCTGATGACTTCTGAGAAGATGACACTTAACAGGGGAATACGGCGAAATGGTGACATGTTTGTTTAATGCTTTAGAGATTGTTCAATTAAAATTCTGAAAGGAATTTTTTTTTTTCAAGAAAATGTTATTGAGGGAAGATGAATATTGAATTTACGTTTAGCTGGCAGTTATGTTTAACCCAAAATTTGCTAAAAATAACGGCTTGCATATTTACTGCTTCTTGCCAACCTGCTGGCGCTTACATATGACTGTATCGAATGGTGGAGGACTTTGGAGAAAGCAAGTCTAAAAAGACTGCTGGGCAGGATGCATAAATGTACCCTTTTGGGTAAATCAGGTGACTTTTTCCTTTCCTTTCCACAAAGCATCCATTGCTTTGCTTCTGTTTTATTAATCAATTTGATCTTTCAAGCTAAGTAGATGATTTATCCAATGTAGCTTCTTTTATGTGATTTTGCGTAGTGGTGAGTATCCTTGCTAATTGATGGTGATCTTTACTTCCGCATTATAATTGCTGGATTGCTTGTGTTGTTATGCGTGCGCTCTATGCCCTACACCACGTTACCCCAAGGTGGTTGTAAAACAACAAAAATTTGTTGAGTATTTACGAGTAGGGCCTTGCCAACTCTTTTATTTATGTGGCACTACAACCGTTTGTCGGTTCTGTGCTAGCTGGTGACAGCTTTATATTACCAAGGTCGTCAGGTTTTGCAATACTTGGTCTCTCCAAAGGAGATGGGGTCGCCCTCTTCCCCGCTTTCTACTTTGTAGTACCGTTTCAAAGGTTGGCTTTAATGGAGTTTTTTCGTTCATACGAGATACGTGACCAAGCCAACTTTCTGATGAATGCAATATCTTCCAGGCTGAGGTTTATGCGGTTCATAGGACAACGGCGCTGATCCATCAGTATATTGCATCAGTATTTGACAATGACGCTCACGTCTCTTCTAAACGAATACAGTGTTAAGCTCAGTTATGTACCAGGATAGTGAGATATAGTGGAGAACGAAGCTGCTCATAAGCTGGCAAGAGAAGGTGCGACAGGTTTGTAAAATCCGCTAAGAGTTTTTTCACAGGTTTGATGTATACGATCATCAAAAAATGGATGGTTTGTGGGAAAGCGGAGATTCTAAAAGGCTTTCTAACTGAGCTCTGAGTTCTGAGAGCAAAAACCAGGTTATGGGACACTGGCACCCCTTATTTCTGCATAATGTGTGGCAATTGCGAAGATCTGTGACAGTAGAAAACATACTGTGCCTTTGAACTGCAGTCCAACGCTCAGTATCAGGTTGTTGGGTTTGTGTCGAGCATTGTATGACTGGTGAAGTGAATTCCGCTGCTAGAGAAGCTTGCTTTTGCTTTTATCTATTTCTTCTGTTTTCTTTTTGTTATTTCTCTCTACTACTTTGATTCTTTTTTCTTGTTTCCCATGTGCCCAATCTTCTTTCGTCTTCTTTTTCTTTTCCATTTCCGGAAAGTGTCCACAATTGGCCTCATTCTGGCCTCCAGGTAAGGTGTTTATGTACCGCCTGTCGCTACCCAACTACCTTCTTTGATCCAAAGAGCTGAGAAATAAATAACGAAATTTAACTTCTTCTGTATGAAAGGTAATCACTTTGGCATTATGAATGATTGAGTGCTTGACTTGTGAACGTGAATTTAGGACTGGACGTAAATAGCTAACGTGTGTTGAAAACTTAGCTAATCAAAACCGTCAATTAATACAAATTGCAGGTAAGAAGACTCAGAACAAATTTATGTTTTAGTTTCCTGGTTTTCATCCCTTAAATGGCTATGTTTTTGGAATTACAGTTATGGCATAAAAACCCACAGAAAGTCAATAAACAGTAATCTTTATTGAGAATTTTTGACCAAAACGGCAACCTTGGTGGATTCTTGATAAAACAATAACAGTTTTATTATTAATATAGCCCCTCAACCAAAAATAGGCCTTAAACGTGAAGATTTTTTGGCATTTTTTCAATTTTGTATTTGTACTGAGATAAAACACAGTATAAATACAGTATAAATCTAATTACAAACTATTTTTACAGCTTATTAGCGATGATATAAAACAAATGAAGAAAGAAATCATTGCTTTAAAGCTTGCAACTATTATAAGAAAAAATATTTTCATTGAACCGTTTTAAGAACACTTGTTTTTTTAGAGTTTGTGTCTTAAGTCTTTTGTTTATTATACAACTATTATGCTTTTACAATAGATTTGTTCAAACACGATTTTGTATTTCTTTGCAAAAAAGATAAATAAATATTTTTTTCATAAATTTTTAAAAATTCCTTTAAACCCTTTATTTCTGATTACAAAAGCTATCATTTAAGTTCCAAAGAAATAAATCAACTCATTCATCACTGGTTTTCAAAAAGGAAGTCAAATTGCTAAAGAAATAAGGAAATATGTTTCGATACTTAGAAAAAGAAAAAAATGCAAACAAACGAAATAAAAAATTACCCTTTTATTGAATAATTTGAATTTTGTTGTGAATTTCGTTAGAGATGGTCTGTCATGGCATATCCTGCAACAATGGCAACAAGCAAAGAAAACGAAAAAAAGCTAACGACAACGAAATGTACGATGGAATCGTGACTTAATGTATTTTAATCACAAATGCATCATCTCATATTAAAATACCACACTAATTGTTATAAAGTGAAAAAATCGACAACAACAACAAAAATAAGTAAAAAAAAAAATAAAATAGAAGACGTCCAAGTAGTTTCAAAAACAGTAGATGGGTTTCGTTTGCATGGACCAACAGAGGGGCCGGCTTAATCAATAATATAAAATCCAAGCAATTAAGTAATAGACATTAAAACTAATTTCCTTAGACTAAGAAAACATACAAATATTGTAGTTAAAACACCATCTCTACCTCATATACTTTGCCATTCATCCATTCCATTCATACATTCATTCATTTATACGTACATTCGTACATTTGTACATTCGCAAATAGCATTTGTTTAAAAAAAATTTTTTTTTTTTTTTGTAATAGAATTTATATTGAATGTTAAATGTTAAATTGATGCTGATAGTGTTAGAAATTGCGTGTTTAATGAAAATACTCGTACATACAACTAAATTAAAAACATTTATTTCTTCTTCTTCTTTTTTTAATAGAAAAAAAACTTAAATTAAAACTTCACGATTTTTGAGCAAGAGATGAAATATAAGAATTTTTTTGAAAGCAAAAAGGAATTTAATTTTTTGAATAGTTTCATACCGAGTATTTACAGATGATTTCGAAACTTGTATTCACTGTGTATTGAAGAAGCTCAGTATATTTAAAAAAAAATTCTTTGACAATAATTGATCGGCCAGATGTTAACATATGTTAACATATATATTGAAAAAAATATAAATAAAATTTGCATGAATTTTCTTTAATATGCTTACATATCCACCCCTTTATTGCTACCACTTTGAAAAAAAAAGTGAAATTGAATAACCCACTCAACCATTCCCTCTCGCTTTTTGGCTGAATAAATGATGAAGCTATTGCAGCGTTCAGCGGGTTTACAAAACGCAATTTGAACACAAACGTCGGTAGCATATCAAATATTAAACAAAGAGCTGCTCAAAAATGCAAAAAAATGTATAAGCATATCGAACAAGAGATAAGTAGGAGTAAAGTTCTCCATATTGATAAAATAAGCTACTCTAGCAAGGGTAAACTCGCTTGGTGTTGGATGTTTGCAACAGTGTTATGAAAAAAGGCGACCCTTACGTCCTACAGTACAACTAATATTAAGAGATTAAAATATCAAAGAACTTGATTGGTAATAGGCTATCAGAACAAAATTAATCAAAAATCTGTCTTCAGATAACCGAAAGTACATATTTACCATGAATGGGCGGTAACACGCCATCTTATCTCTCTAATCTCACTAATTGACCGACAAGTTTAGAAATTTCTACTATTACCCTAGTCAAGAAAGTCAAAAATAATTTCTACTACTGTGAGTATGCCATTTCGACTAAACCAATATCATCCACTTTTTAATTGATGATGTATATTGGCAATGAATTTGTTTGGACCAAATTTAGAAACTTTAACTATTACCGTTTTCAAGATACACGATAATCCATGTTAACTCCACGCCCACTTATCGAATTCCACCTATTTTTTCACTGATGATAAGTATTGAAAACGATGACTTTTAGACCAAATTCAGAAATTTGCATTTTTACCGTTCCTAAGATATGCCAAACTCATTGTGTACCCACATTTGTTCGTATGGGAGGTACCACACTCGCTTTTCAAATTTGGACTATTTTTTACCAATGATGTAGGTATACATATCGTATTGTTACGAAAATAAAAATGCCTAAAAAGAAAATTCACCACATTAGTGCCTTTGGGACTGTATTGTGGGATTTTTGTCTATTGGTTTGTGTCAAGGTTGATAATGTCTTACCCTGGTATTGCCGTACTGATTTGGGTACTTGACGGCATTGTCAATTCGAGCATATTTGGGTAACACAATCTTACATGCTTAAAATAAACGGATATAAAATATAGGATAGGAGAGCGTTTGGGACATTTCCGGAACTTTCCAAACTGTAGGCTATTAGGAATATAAGGAGGTTGCTTTGCCTACGTCGATATAGTTGTCATTTTGCAGTCATTAAGTAAAGTAGTGTTTAGGCGTAAATAAGTGTTGTATAAAGAAATATTAAGTGCAGGATAAATAAGTTGCTGTATTAAGATAAGCTGTATAATCATAAAGTGAGGAAATAAAAACTGTAAAACAACAACAACGTGGTATTTATTTTATTTTGATGTAATTAAAAAGAACTCAAACATTTTACTAATACTGCATTATTAGTCACTTAGACCAAATGCAGAATCATCAATTTTTACTATTCTTAGAAAAAAAAAATTAATATTTACTATGTATGAGAGATGCCACACCCAATTATTCCCGAAGTTATTTGGATCAAATTAAAAAACTCTTACTGATACTACAATACTTTAAAGTATGAGTATTTTATATGCTTAAGTTTTTTGACGCCCATGGCATGGCCTCGGCTTATTATGTCGGCATGTCAGTTAACTTTTGCCATGTAATTCTTTACTTTTATAATATGCTTTTTGATGAGAAATGAAATTCTTAGCTGTGTTTAAAGTTGTTAGTTATGCCATTATTATACTTATCAATTTCCCTTTCAACAGCTTTCTTTCCAAGTTTTCGGATATAATCAATTTTAGATTCCTTGTTTTAATCCGATGTTTCAAATTACAGAAGTATAGCTAATTTTAGTAATAATCATAAAAGTATGCAAATAGATACTAAATACATACTAACTTTATCAAAAAGTCTTTACTGTCTGACCTTCTGGCAAAAACTCATGATGCACTACACCGTGAGCATTGCCTTTGTTTTTGACTGAAAGTGTTCTCGGCTCATTTGGTGAACGCCATTCACTTGCCTGATGCTTGGATTGCGTGTCGTACTCATAAACCTACATCTCGTCTCCAGTATTGATCATTTCGATGAATGTGGGATCAGATTCAGCCTTGCACATCATTTCTTTTGGCACCTCAACACGGTCACAATTGCAAAAAATCGCCAACACATTTAGAGATAGATGTACGTGGCTTTGGCAAATGTTAAGCTCTGACGGTAAGATTTAGCGGGAATATCAACAACAGATGTACCAACTTAGCAAAAAAATACTCACATCGGAACGAATGGACCGCCACCTGGGGGTTATTCTGCAAAATTTTTGATCACGGTAGTATTATTGTAGCCTTTTGGTTCAATTGAATTTAAAAATTCAAGAGAACGACCTGATTTACGACACAAAAAAAAAATTTCTTCAAGACAACCCATCATCCCACAAGAGTGTCTTAACAATGGTTAATTAAATTCAATTGAATTTTTTGACCACCCAACTTGTACTTCTGATTTAGCTCCCTCAGACTTCTGCTTGTTACCGAATCTAAAAAAATTCTTTGCTGGCAAACGTTTTACCTCAAGTGAAAATTCATTGGCAGCTGTAAACGATTATTTGGAAAAGTTTCAGGAAATTTATTTTAATCAAACTATAGAACCGCTAGGAAAACGTGTGACTAAGTGTGTTGAGGTTTCAGGAGATTATATTGTTAGGCTAAGAAGTCTTTGGTTAGGAATCTGTACTTATCATAGACTGCTCACTGCCTTTTCTCATTTCATTTTTTTCCAGAGCCCGATTTTTCTAAGATATTTTTTTTAATTGTTGTTGTCTAAAGGGACTTGTTGGATGGATCATCGATTCTTCATTAATTTAAAACTCAAAACCAAATAAATTGTTCATGTCATCGTTGGTATTCGATATAATTCTCTATTTTGCAGTTGAATAATCCCTATATTTTTAAATAATTGTACACTTAAAGAAGCTCAGGAGAGTTCTAAAGTATGTTAATGTGATCTTGGATGCTCAAAATATAGTATGTTCACATAAGCCAAATTCTATCAGTTCCGTAACAGTCTCTCCTTCTTTTCAAAATCTTCAATGTTAACCAAATATGATTTTCCCACTATACGAGCAACGTCTTGCACTTATTAAGTTCTCTAGATAAATAATTTGGCATGTTTGTGTTTTCTTACGAAGATATGTCTACGAAGTTTATTGCCTAAGTCTATTAAAAGACTATTTTAATAAAAGTAAAATTTTACAGTTTTTTTTTTTTTTTTTTTTTTGTTTTGTTTATTTCCCATAAATTTATTTCATTTTACAGAAGTTTATCATCAAATGACTTAATGTCTATAGAATATGACACCATTAACCATTTTATTCGCATATGTTTCGCATAAGAAAAAATATTTCGGTAGACAACATGTTCATAGAAAAGGTTTTTTTTATAAATATTCATTAAAATAAATATTTAAATTAAAAATTATTTTATTACTAATGGCTTTACTACTTTGTAACTGTCAAATGTTTTTTTCTTGTATTATTTTTAATATTAAAAAGAAGTATATTCTTTATTTTAATTAAAAAGTTAACCATGTTTCTTTCAAATATGCAATATATGGGCATAATAAAATGTTAATGAAAAAATAAAAGATAAATAAATTTACAGTTAAAATGTATATTAAAAATTCATGCATAAATCAAAGAAGTCGTCTATTAAAAAGTAATAATCATTGTAATAATAATTGTTTGTAATTTTAAAACAAAAAAAAAAGACGTTAAAAGAGTGAATTCTTAAGTAACCAATAGAATTTAGAGAAAAAAATTAAGTTTTTTCTATTTCAAGAAACCATTCTTTTTCGATTTTACTGTTTATTTTCTTAATTGAGCTTAATACCATATTGAGACCGACATCTGACAGACAATAAAGTGTTTGTTATTAGCAAATAATTTTAATTCTAACAAAAAAAGAAAAAAAATTCTCACAAAATGTGTGTTCTCTTCTCTAAATCTAAAAAGTTGGTGTGACTAATCGTATTGAACGTCATACATGTCATATTCAAAATAACTGAATATTAAAAATAAATTAACGATATATATTAACAAATTCAAATTCAAGTTATAAAGAACACGTAAAAAAATGTAAAATAATAAAATCAAGTTTATTTCATATATAACAGAGACAGAGAAGGAGGAAGGTAAAGAGAATACATACAGAAAAATAACCGCTCATATGCAAAATGCAAAAAAGGTGTAAATATTTTGTAGCAATTCAACGTTATGACCAACCGCAATAGTTAAACCATTGTGAACCAATTTTAAGTTTGTTTGTTGAGTCTTTCGTTTATTTTATCAAAGTCCTGCCAGGTTTGTGTCTTATGTCCATTCCTTTCATAAAAGTAATGCAAATTGAATAGTAAATATAACAATACTACAAACATTAAAAAAGAGAGATTTCTTAAGTGAGATTTCTTAAGTCTTTTTCGATTCATTCCCTAATATGCCTCTGCATTAAAATAAGAAAATTTTAAAAATAATACAAATTAAATTTTGTGAACAACACAATATTTTAAAGCTAAAATTTTAAAATTTGAAAATATCTAAAATATATACTCGTACATATATAAGGAAATAAAAAATCAATGGAAGGACAAATCTAACTATTTAGCACCTTATTGAACAATCCCAGATCCGCATACTATAACTCAAACAGTCGCCGATAGGGTTGCCGACTCTATCGATTCCTTATAGCATCGTCGCAATGTGGCGTGTGTTTCTTATAAACGGCTAATATACGACTGCAATATTCACCGGTTTCAACCAGAGCTGAAGCAATGAAAGATTGCATTGATTACTCTATTTTTGAGGCAAAATTATTCTCTAACTACTGACTTTTATTAAATGGGCTCGGCAAAGTGCAATTTTTGCCAAAACGTTTCGTCGATCTAAGCATGAGCTACTTTAAACAAATTTGGTACAACATCCAAAGTGTAATTTTTAATAAATTTGATCAAAAGCATAAAAAATTGGGGCCAAATAAAAGTTATACTAAGCAAAATCGGTTTCTTAATCGATAAGGAACATATATTTTTTTAAGTTGCTCCTGTCGGAAGCATATGGCTTTTACAAAGTAATTTTGCCTCGTTTCAGTTACTTTGTAATTATAAGCAAGTAATGTATCTTCCTGCTAGGCTAGTCTACTGTAGATAATCTAGCATAATCAGGGTGCTGCCATCTGTCATTACCTAGAAACTACACTCTTTGAGTATTTGCTGTTGTGATGAGGAGTCTATTCTTGTCATAGAAACTTACCTTTTTCCTTATTTTTTTTTTTTTTTTTTGTTTCCCGATAAGTGTCGTCGTCCGACTTTCTTGCAAAGTTTTTTGTAGTTCATGTTATCCTTTTTTCCTTTACGGGGGTAGTGAGGGGTCTTTTAGGATAGATTATCTGCCAGGAATTAATGCTGCTTTAAATATGTAAAATTCGAAGCCATGATAAAAAAAAATTCCTTGTCATCACTTGAGCTACTGTGGGTTTTCTATACAAGCACTTTACCACTTCACCACGCCACCTCACAGACTTCTGCGTACCATATTGGTACGGCAATAAAAACTTTCCAAATACTTCTAATATTTTTTTGGCACTATTAGTATTAAAGCAGAATTAATTATATATTGTAAGAACAAGGCCCGAATATAGATCAGTAAGATAATCAGCAATTTTTTAGTGCATTGTATGAGGATTGAATTCAAATGTAAGCCAAACACTTAAAGCCTTTATATATTGGTTTTAGATCAATGTAAATATTTACTGATTTTAATTGATACATAAAAAAGGATCTTTCATTAGGCACTTCTATCTTTAAATTTAAATACTGTTACGTCTTAGCCTCTTCTCGAGTTCTTTTTAAATTGCGTTAAATAAAAAATAATGACACGAATGTATTGCTTTACTTTATACACTCCTTTATTTCCACACTTATACTGTGTTCAACTTATTAAATATCCGCTTAGTACCCCAATTTACTCAATTCTCAACTCCTAGTACGACTTTATTCTTTGACTGCTAAACTATAACTGACTCACTAAGCATAAAGCGTCGAAAATTAACATTAGTTTCGAATGTTCTAGTATAAACTATAACCTATTCAAATTTCCATTAAGAATTTGAATTAAATATCAATATACAGCACTGACAAGGTGATAGTGGCCATGAAACAAACCAATAGAATAATTTCCATAATAAAGTTTATGGCTCTAAATTCACAACTGTTAGTGTATATTTTTAGGCATTTTCAATTTCGTAACAATATAATGTAATATCTGTGTCAGATATCATCGAAATTTTTTATTCGTTTTAAAGGCCTATCGTTGTACCAGCCAAATATTCACGACGAAAAGGGACTTTTTCTGAATGCATTTTATGCTCTTCGATCTTATATGTATTGGTATCGTCCCAAATTGAAAACTTTTGATTGTTGACGTACACATTTCCTTAAAGAGACATATTGCTGAAGATCGTGATGCTACACGATGTGCAGACCCAAGTCACGACACGAAACTCGACAAATGACTGCGTTGGGGTCTATTGCACACTGCGAATAGCCCTCTCGATAGGACGATTATACTACCGCCAAATGGCCGAAGGCCTGAGCAAGACATTGATAAAGCAGCCTTATGATAAAGCAGCCTTATCATGGAGATTTGGCAAAATTAACTGACTAAATGATCGCCAATTCGTCAGATATAGCTTTTACAAAGTTCGGAAGTTCCTATTAGAAAGCTTTACAATAAATTGTTCCTACATACTACTTTGAACAAAAATTTCCGGAATAACCCCCATGTGGCGGTCTCATCATTCCGATTTATTTTTATTTTAAGTTAGTATATCTGTTGTTGATATTCCCGCTAAATCTTAGCGTCATAGCTTGACATTTTCATTTTTTATATTCTGTTTTCGGTATGCCCATCAGTGCCTTTCCTCTTGGCTGCTGAAACGCGTTCTCCGTAAAATTTTTTCACTCGATTGAACAGAAAGAAGTCACAGAGAGCCAAATATGGTGAATTCGGTGGCTGTTGGATGATTTTTGTTGCAAGTTTCGTAAAAAAAACTTCGAATAATGATGACACTGTTCAACGATGCGTTATCATGGTGCATATTCCACGAATTTTCTGCCCACAAATTTTTCATAACGCCCAAAAAATACTCTTTGTTTACAGTCTGGCCTTCTGGAAAAAATTCATAACTGAGTACATCTACTGAAAACGACGTGGATTTTGGTCTCTTGGAAACTTTTTGATCAAGGTAGTATGTTTTTTTTCTCCATCACTCCTCTAAGTAGATGATTAATCCACTGTAGCTCCCGTCCATATAATTGCGTATTAACATCGTAATATTTTCCTAGAAGGTGGCACTTTCAGCTGATTTTTCGTCTGATATTTTCCATCATTGACAGAACTAAGCTGGAGCGTCAGTGGGTTTCTCCTTTATTTTTTAGATGGAGTTGTGTGTGGCTTCTACCTCTTTATGAAATACTCGAAACCACAATTAAATTCGTTGCGTTATGTCCTCTGCTAAGGCATGAACAAGGGTCGCTTATGTAGTTATGCGTGCGGTTCGTACATATCGTTACGAAAATAAAAATACTTAAAAAGAAACTACAGCACATCAGGGACTGTATTGTGAGATTTTAGGTATAAACTTTATTGGTTTGTGTCAAGGCTCTTGTGTATCTGTCACTGCCATAATTGTCTGTACTATTAAGAGTACTACCACTTGCATACTTAACGGTGTTGCCAGTTCGATTTGTGTGTTCTAATTTTACATCTTTTGAATTTAACGTAGATAAATAGAGATTTGTAGTAACAACAGGAATATTCGAAATTGGTAATGAATTGCTATAAAAGGCGGCGCATTGCGCTTGGTGAGTTAGTTATCGTTTTGCAATCATAAAGTAAGGTCATTGTATAAACGAATGTTAAGTGCAAGATAAATAAGTTGCAGTATTAAGACAAACTGTATAAAGATAAAGTGAGGAAATAAAAACTATAAAACAACAACAACGTGGTGCTTATTTTATTTTGGCGCAATTAAAAAGAACTCAAACGTTTTAAAAAGGTTACAACGTAACAATATGTAAGTTTTCAAATATATGCCATGGATGGTTTTTTAACCCATTTGATTTCGAAAATTTAAAAAACTCAATTCTTATAAAAGTGCATAAAATATTTATTTAGGGCGAAAAATGTATACCTGCCAATTACTTCCTAAAAATTATTTCATATAAATGTTGCCTGGAGCTTCACTCTGTATTTCATCTATAGAAACTATAATGTTGTCTTTAACTACTCTAATTGTAGCTGGTTTGTCTTTGTACACGTGAAACGTCACGTAGCCATACCAAAAACTGTGTAGTGGGGTCAAACCCAAAACGTTAGATTAATTGCTGAAAAAACTCGGCTGTCATTAGGTTCATGCAATAGTGTGTCGTGTGGGGCGTAGCACAGTCTTGTGAAAGCCACATGACCAATCTTTTAATTTTGGTCACAAAAAAAAAGCAAATCGGAAATGATAACACGATACCTCGCCCCATTTACTGTAATGCTGCGATTTTCTTTGTTCTGTTTAAATTATAAACAGGTTTCAAAATTATTTTAAAATTGTTCAAAAAATCCTTTTAAATGTTTTTATTTAATTTCTTTATTTAAAAAAATCTTTGTCTCCAGTCTGGTTTCTTAAGTCTTTTGTTATTTTTTAATACTTCTCTTATTAAAAGTGCTTAAGGAATAGAAGTCTTAATACAATACGAACATCTTCTAATTTAAGCAATTTTAACAAATATATACTGTGGGAAAATTGTCCAAGACAGTTAGCAAACGTAAAACGTAAAATTCCTTTTAATTATAAAGATATGTTTGTATTTGACCAACAATTAAATCTATAATATAACGAGTGCAATATATTTCCCAGATAATTAAATCCGTAGAAAATATTTATTGAAAACAAAAATTTCAATTATGCCAGCTCATAATTGATTAAAAACTGCACATTATTTTAAGAAACAGGCACATATTTTGTATTTTGTACAGTATTTTGATGAAGGCCATCTTCAACATTTTAAGTGTACGCGTATGGTCAGTACAGGCTTTTAAATAAGAAATTGCAAAAAAAAAAACACATGAATAGAAATAAGTAGAAAACGCATATATTTTATGAATCTTTATGCGATTTTTTGAAAATACATAACTTTAACTTACTGTTATACGCTCCATGTAGCGCATCATCATGAGCAGCATCATTATTTATTTTATAAACGCAATTAAAATAATACGCCGGACAAAAGCAAAAACCGCACCTTTTCTGGTTGACAAATTTAGAAGAACCAGTTCAATAAGCAAAACCTAAATCTGACACCAAAAAATTAAAACGAATAAAAAAAAAATACAAATTAAGCAAAAACATGTCAAAACTTTAGTAAAAAAAACTTAATTTAAATAATATCTCAGCTTAATCAAAAAAAAAAAATCTTAAACAGCTTACAAAAACAGTGTTTATTTTTTTTATAAAAAATTTTTAGAATTAAATAAAAAAAAATTAATAAAATTTGTTAATTATTTTTTTCTAATGCTTACCAACCACCGTTATAATAAAGTATAAATGAAATAATAATAATTTTTAATTTTTATTTCATTTTAAGCACTTGTAACTGAATTTCAAAAAAATCTTTAAAAAAACAACATAAGTCTTAAACAACGTGGTTATCTTATTAAAAATCAATAAATATTTATTTAGAGACCTTTTTGTGTTTCTTAAATGAATGATTTGTTGGTTTAATTTTATAATATTAGTGTTCTTGCTGTTGTAGTTATTATTTAAAAACCATCATATAATTAAATTAAAATTTATTAGATTTCTGTTTAAGTAGCACATTAATATTTAATAGCCAAATTGTTAAAAATCATGATAATTTGTTTAATAGTTGTTATTGTTGTTATTCTATAAATTAAATAATAGCCAAAGAATTAAATATAAGTTTTAAAAAATCAGATAATAATAACAGTTTTTGAGGAGTTTACAATTAGTGCTAAAATTTATAAGTATTTACCCGTTTATAAAACTTAATTTCCTAAAGTAGACAAATTATTATAATTATTAATATGGGGTAAACTCGCATACAAATATATAGGGTCCGCCAAATAATTTTTTTTTTTTGTGAAAATGCTATAAAAAAAGAACTACTGAATATTTTCTCAAATTTCTTTTTTTATTTGAAAGTACAATCCTTCCGTTTAATAATGGAAAATAATTTCATTCAAATGGCTGCCTCGGCTGGCCATGCAGTAGCCCACACAATCGGCCCAATTTTTAAGCACATTATTGCCTCTGGCTTATTGACGTAACACTTATCTTTGACGGCACCCCACAAATAATAATCCAATGGTGTCAAATCGCAGCTCCGAGGTGGCCAAACGACATCAGCTCGGCGGCTGATAAAGCGATCTTCAAAAACAGGGTGCAAAACATCGAGTGTAGCTTCGGCTGCATAGCGCCGTCCTGTTGAAACCAAATGTTGCCAATATCCTCCTCTTCAATTTTTGTGAACAAAAATCGTTCAACATGGCCCAATAACGATCGCCATTGACTGTAATGGCCACTCCTTGCTCATTTTCGAAGAAAAGTGGCCCAATTATGCCTCTGAACCAAAATCCGCACCAAACAGTGACTCGTCTTGGATGTATCGGCTTTTCAATGTATACGCGCGGGTTTTCTGTGCCCCAAATGTGACATTTTGCTTGTTTACATACCCGCCAAGATCAAAATGAGCTTCATCTGAAAAGATGATTTTTTTGGTAAAATCGGCATCTTCTGTAAGTAGATCGTAGGCCCAAATTCCCAGCGTTGTTCAAGCGTATACACACCATATTCGTTCAGCGGAAGCATAAAACTAATTATGCGTCAAATCAGACATGAGCTAAGTTTTACCATTCATGAAATAAGCAATAGTTGAAAAAAAAAAAAACGTTAAATGGCGGACCCATAAATGCCTACTTTAAAATAAATACATATTTAAAAAATTCTAAATCATAAGCTATGGCCTTTGGATGTTCAAACAAAATTGGAAACACTTTCAGCGCACAGATCATTTCCAATATTGAAAGCTAGAAATATAATACCTGAATTTGGCTTTCTATATAAGCACGGGCCACCTAAGCATTGCTACAGAATAGCGAATGTTATTACTGAGGCCTTGCTTAGCATTTGGCATTTACAGAGTAAGGCGACCATATATTTTGTGTGTAATTATTTTTATTTCAAATTCGAAAATGTGTGATAATAATTAAAATCTCAAACTCCATTCACTTTAGCTGATGTGGACTTCTAACGGTTAAAAAATAAGCTACATGCTGCACGCTGAATATGTTCTTGTGGTATTTTGGCCCATTCCCGTACAATCCCAATTTCTTCAGCGTATCCATAATGGTATATTTGTAGTGCTTACTTTGCTCTCCAAAATGGCCCATCAGATTTGCATCTGGCGAATTCGAAAGCCAGTGTGAATATAAAATGAAGTGTGAAACATGGCTTTTTAAATCCGATGGACCATTCCTGTTGAAATTCATGTCAACCAAATCCGATATGGTATGCAGAGACGGGCACCCAAAACGGTCAGCTCTGATATCCAAAAGATTTGGACACTGACGTAAAAGATGCTACACCGTCTCCTCCTAATCGTCCTGACAACTTCTAGAACAGTCAATAAAAGGCAGACTGAGTTTTCTTACATGCTCACCAGCTACGCAGTGCTTAACAGCAGTAGCCATCAAAGTGTTGTCGTAGTCTATGACGCGCCATCCATAATCTCTTCGTCGTTTAGAAGAGAGCCACCACACAGTCGAGCCACAAAGTTTCCCTGGATGTGAGAGTGAAGCCTTAACCGGATAATCTCCTGCTCTGAATGTGTCGCAATCTTGTTAAGAGATGCCCGCCATATACCTACCCAAAAACGATATCGACTAAGCACCGTAGAATATTCTATTCTTCCGTACATATCAGATTTCCACCTTGAACAACTTGCAGTACATCAACCAGTCATTGTCCTCTTAATCGCGAGATTTCCACCTGCAGAACACTACAGTGATCCGGAAGTCTAAAGGAAATTCTCTTGCCACATGTATAAATAAAGATGCGGGCCTATTACATAGTTCTTTTGAGATACTAACTGAAAACCTTCCGTCCCCTGTCATCATTTTAGTTTTATTGCACTTGTAATAGCAATCTGCTTGTAAATTATTTTTAAAGAGGCCAGTTTTGCTATAAAAACAAGTCTTTCGAAGGGATGGTTTTAGCGGTGCTTCACCTCGCAAAAACCCTATGAAAGATTAAGCTATATGTGGAATATTGCTAAGACCTTCATCAGACAATTGCATCATAGCGGTCGAAGATCCACTTGTAATTCCTAGGATTTAGACACCAAGACTTACCAATGGCTCTACGACACATGTACAGCGCAACATTCGCTCTCGCCGCCCTAGCCCGGTTGTTCTAGAGCCATACAGTTTAGAGTCTAGAATAAAACCCAGATATTTCGCACTATCCGACAAATCCAGCTTCATCTCGTACAAGTACAGCAGGAAGAAAGACGGATTTTGCACCTCCCGGGTTCACTCTTAGGCTGCTGTCAGTGACTAAAGGGGCTAGAAATGCCTGAAGACGTTGCGATATTGAGTGATGATATTTGCTGCACACAGCTACAAGAATATCATCTGCATAAGTTATAGTCTTGGAACTCATCAGAATCAGGCTTCAAGATGCATAGTTTTTCATACTACATAATATCTTAACTGAATGTAATTGTTGGGACAAAAAAATTCTTGGTGAAAAACAATACATTTGTCAGATGAGAATTGTCTCTAGTCTTTAAATTAGATCATAAGCTAAAACTTAGTATTAAAATATGGATTTTCAGATCACTATACAGTGAACAAACAATTTTTGTAGATCAACTCTTATTAACATACCCGGTGGCGAACGTCGAAAATGGTAAATCATTGATGAGTGACAATAAATTTTCTTTGATGTCATACATGACTTTTTAAAAAAAATTCCAAATTTGCATATATATAACAGACGTTGATTTTGTCTTGCATGTCTCCGTTTATTAATTACACTTAACAGACAATATCATTGAGAATCATTAGAGTTTATATGTTAACGAGAAGGTGTAGCGAACAAAACCATGCATCGTTCAGCATGTAGTCAACTTATAACAGATAATGTCGCTAAATTTCTGCTATCTTTAGTATGGTAGCATTACAATGAAGTTGTCATACATAACTCCCTTTACTTGTATCATTATCAAGAGAATTCATTAATGATAAACGTCGTTTTCAGTCAGAAAAGAATGTAGTGCTCACGGTTTTCAAGGATTACTACGATTTGTTAGAAGGCCAGACAGTAAACAAAATATATTATTTGAGCGTTATGAGACGTTTGCAATAAAAACTCAAATCCGAACGATGGGACCGCCACCGTCAACCGCCATAACCTTTTCTGTTTGAAAAGGTTGTGTTCGAAGCTAAGTTGTAACTTCGATCAGGTTGAAAGATCTTTAAGTAGAAAGATCTGTCGAGTAATTGTTTTTGTTTACAAAGTTGTAAATTGTAAGTTGTATTGCTCGTAAAAAGGTTATGAGCAGTGGTACGCAGAGCTGCTTGATACTGATATTGTGACCACTATTTATCGATTAATATATCGTAGTGGCAATGTCGCCGAAATATAACACCGTGGCTGATAAAATATAGATTATTCGTTATTAATTTCGACAGTTTTTGTCAATTATACCTGTTAAACTCACTTCCATTTGCTAGGAAAGTAGCCAGATTTATTATATTATTTCTCATCAAAAGTAATAGGATTCATCTCGTAACCAGAGAATTAATTTCATATCTACGTTTTATCGAATTATTTTTGAATTTATGATCAAAATTTTAATGAAAAGTTTGTATAGCTTTACAGACCAATCGATTTTCAATCTTTTAGCCAAATCAGAGATCTAAGAAGAAAAATTCAATGGTATTTGTCAGCTGCTTGTATAATAGTTATTTAAAAAAATATGTTTTTTTTTTCTTAATTAAAGTTCCCTTCTTAAGTCTTTTGATTTTAGCAGCCATAACACGCTTTAAAAGTGTTAAAATTATTATTTTAAATTCTATTTTATAAAAGGTATTAAAAATTCTTCATTTCTATTTAATAGTAAAAGTCTTTGTATTTTGTCTGCGCTTTTAAGCCATTAACTACAAAAACAATTTGACCCACATTAAAACAATTGAAGGAAATACATCTTCTTCATTAACATGGTTTCAGTATATAAAAGAGAAGATGATACATCATTAAATGTAAGAAAACAAAGCTAAAATAACACTAAATAGGAAACAATTTTATTTATTTATGTATAGCGTATATACTGATACTATATAAATACATACATACATACTCAATTTAATACGATTACTTAAGCTTTAAATTAAACAAAACGACGAGCTAAACAATATTAAGGAGTAGGAAGTCTATTAACAACAGAATATAACAGTATCCCAATAATAAAAGGCAACACAACTATTGTCTGAATTCAAAGCAACAACAACAACTGCAAACAACAAATTCACAACATTCGTGGGCTTCATTTTAAAGATAATATCGTCGCAATGAAAATTAACTGAACCTGCAAACAAAAACAATTTTCATTTACAACAATATTGTAGCACTTTACTTTAATTTTTTGTGTTTGGTTTCTTCTAACAAAACTTTGCCTAATACAAGCCTTAAGAAAAGACCAGACAAAAAAAATCCGACAATTGTTGGTGGTTGTAACCATAACAGTCAGACATTTGTAAGATGTAACCAAGTTAATTGGAAATTCCCTTTATGCAGTCAATAAAATTCTCACCGAAAGCGAAGGTACCATAGTTTTTTTCTTTTTTTTTCTCTTCTGTCTTTCGTTTATAGGACGAACAAAAATAAAAGTAGACAAATAAAATTAAATAAAATAAAAAAACAATATGTACTTTGTAAAATTATAGAAAAAAAATAGTAAAATATGGACAAACATATATACTCACCTACAAATACATAACACGACTTGTACAAAATAGTTTTAAAATATTTTCTTAATAGACAGATAAATATTTTTATTTTTATTTATTTTTTTTTTTTTGTGCTAAAAATACATTTAAGTTGTTAGCCAGGAAGATTTAGAGACTTAAGGGATATTCATCAGAAAGTTTATAACATGTTTATGGTAATAAGATAAGTTGCGTTAAAATTGTAAGTGAACTCCGTGAATTATAGTCGCACTATGGTTAACTATTATAAAAAATTCACATAAATTTTAAACAACTGTTTTGTATTTAGCTCTACCCCCTTATTCATAAAAACATTTTCGATCCTTTTAAATCTTTTATAAATCGAATATAATTTCTATGAATAAAGGGTTAAATTGTATTCAAATTTTCAAAGAAATTGAAGTATAGCTTTGGTCAAAAATTAGACTACAGGTGTGCCTTGATAAATTCTGTAATACCAAGAATGGTTGTTCCAAAAAGACATTTCATTTTCAATAACCCGCTACTTTAACAGTTGTCATAAACTAACCTGTGACTATTTTGCAGATGAAAAGTAAAAACTACTTCATTAACAATAAACGCCTCAACAACGCATTAAAATTATAAAAATTCTTTACAAAAATGGAAAAATTCGCAAATCTAATCCTTTTTGGTTCATCGAAAAGCATTGTTATTGTGAAACTTGTAAGAAACTTTAAGCTGTTCGGACAAGTGAAGCGCAGAACTCGTGCATGTCGCTCAAGAAAAAGCTTAGTCTCTGTCTATTTTGTTTTTCTAGTAACAACCAACAACAAATGCTAAGAGCTGGAAGAAGTAAATGTTAACATTCGCATGACTAAATAGAAAATAAAAGAATGAAATGGAATCTAACTGAAATATCGAAAGGTTCGAGAGCTTTCGATGTCTTGTTCGCTCAGCCATATAAAAAGCACATCGATGCGAACAACAATCAGTTCATGTATAGTAAACTCAACGAGTGCGGTTTATGTAAACTCAGCGAACGTTTTATTGGTTTGAACTCAGTGTTAAGAGATTTTAGCGTAGTTAAACTCTGGTTGAAGAGGTTGTGATCGAACCTAAGTTATAACTACGATCGAGCTGGAAGATCTTTAAGTAGAAAGATCTGTCAAGTAATTGTTGTTGTTTACAAAGTTGTAAACAGAATGAGTAATTAAGAATAAAAATTGTTATTGCTGGTAAAGAGGTTACAAGCAGTGGTGCACAAAACAGTGTAAATAAAGGATTTTAATTAAAAATTAAACACAAGATATAATTTATTTTAACTACAATCTACGAACCCATAAATACACGTTTTTAAAAAGTTAAAAACGTAACAATATTGTAAGTTCTATATCTTAATCGCCCAGCGTTGCGTTTACGCAACATGATCTATCTCCGCCCCTTTCAATTTGATTTCTTTTAAAATGCATTTAACTCTGAATTCCTAAAAGTTTCATCATTCTAACTCAAAGAAATCATAGTCTAGACCTTAATGGTTTAATAGAAAGATATTTTTCTATTAAAATTTCAAAAATTTAAAAGTTCCCGGAATAACCCCCGTGTGGCGGACTCATCGTTCCGCCTTTAGTTTTTATTGCAAACGTCTCATAAGGCTCAAATAATACTTTTTGTTTACTGTCTGGCCTTCTAACAAATCGTAGTAATCCTTGAAAACCGTGTTTTTGTTAAGTTGGTACATCTGTTGTTGACATTTGCAAGAGCCTACTTAACCAAGAGCACATCTATATCTTCTATCGGTTTTTTACAATTTTAGAAACGGATTTAAATTTGCAACAACGAACTTGTGTCAAATTTTGCGTAAAAAACAGATTTAATTGTGCGCGAACGTTGAAAATATTGGAAAAGTGTTTCGGCAACGATTTTCCAAAGAAAACAGTTGTTTACCAGTGACACGAGCGGTTCAAAAGTTGTTGTGAGTCAATCGAAGACGATGAACGCAGTAGCAGACCATCGACATCGAAAACCGACGAAAACATTGATAAAGTAAAAGAAATATTGGTCAATAACCACAAATTAACCATCAAAGAGATAGCAGAGGACTTGAACATTGCCTATGAATCCGTCCAAGACAATTTTGGTTAATGATTTATGTTTCCGTCGTGTAGCAACAAAGTTGGTGCCAAACTACCTCAATTTGATGCAAAAAAGAGACTGTGTTGAGGTCGGAAAAAACATGATTTGTGAGGCTGAATCCGATCCCACATTGATCAAAAGGATCAGAGGAGACGAGAAGTGGGTTTATGAGTACGACACGCAATCCAGACACCAGGCAAGTGAATGGCGTTCACTAAATGAGCCGAGACCAAAAAACCACATCGTTTTCAGTCAAAAAATAAAGCAATGTTCACGATTTTCATGGATTACAATGGTGTAGAGCATCATGAATTTTTGCCAAAAGGCCAGACAGTAAACAAAGTATTTGGGCGTTATAAGACGTTTGAGTGAAGCAATTCGCCGAAAGAGATCAAAATTGTGGGGTGAAAACTCGTGGATTTTGCACCATGATAACTCATCATCTCATAGTGCCATCATTATTCGAAATTTTTTGACGATAAATGAAACAAATACCGGCCAACAGCCGTTGTTGCAGCTCCATGGTGTTGATGAAACCTAGGCTTGTCCGTTTCTCTTTAGGGTTCGCAAAACCCAAGAATTATTGTTGAGAAGTTTATCCACCCTCATAATGTGATTGTATGGAGCGATTTTAGGGCTGGCGGGATCATTAAACCTTACGTTTTCGTTATGAGACTGTGGAGCAATTGTTACGATGAATGGATTAAACTTCATTAGAAGCTCTTGATTCCGACTACCTTCGTTTTCAACAAAACATCACTTGTTCTTTTGCGCATAATTTTCCGAAGAGGCGATCACAATTAGTCACCTTGTGATCTTCTGATTTAACAGCTATAGGCTTTTTCTCTGGGGCTGCGTGAAAGATAAAGTTTGTGTCAATGGCGTACAATTAATTTAAGACCTCTAAGATCTAATTCGTAAAGTTATCGAGGACATACAATAATTGGGGTCATAAGATAGTCCCATTGTATTACCCAAAGATACAAATATCATTATAGTGAATCCACATGTCCGCACCGAACAAATCAAATGTATGTACATTGAGGTCATAAGATAGTCCCATTGTATTACCCAAAGATACAAATATCATTATAGTGAATCCACATGTCCGCACCGAACAAATCAAATGTATGTACAAAAGAATGTATGTACAAAAGAAGATATCTTGCAAATTCTGCATTGCTATAATATCCGAGCTCGATGTCTTAGGAGCTAGATTGGTCTCAAGGTAAAGCTCATTTTCCCACCGTTACTATGCCCTTCTTGAAAATAATCGCAAAATTAGTAATCTGTCTGAGGAAAGTGGCATCCAGAAGATGTTGCCAATCTTCTCATTACTTAGAAGGAAACAACTACATCAATTCTATTGTGTGACAGAGTGACACCCGCCCCTCTATATTTGAATGTTTTGCCATCTCATCAAAAGATGGCAGGTATTTAGGTACTAACATTGATGTTGAGTAGACACCAGAAACCGTTTTAATGGCAGTTGTGAATATTCACATTGAATATCCTAAAAAGCATCAACCAGCCTTTTAATCGCCTCTGTCTGGATAACACTACATTAGTTTGGAAGTCTAAAAGAATTTTTTTTCCTTTTTCGGAAATCATATCAATATCACTACAGATGTAGACCTAATGAATAAATCTGTGGAAATACACCCAGAGAATCCTCTATTTAGGAATAGCCTAGAAGAGCAATAATCTGTCATTTGAGAGATTATGTCCACATTGCTTTGGATGATTGCATGTCCATTATCATTGTCATTCCATAACCCTGTTAGTTTCAGCCCTATTAGAGATGTTAAAGCAAACTGCTTAGCCATCCACCGGAAGCCAGTTCAACAATACACACAAGGCTTTTGAAAGAGTAGTTCCAAACGCACCTGTGATTAGGAGTGTTTCACTACACAGAACCCTGTCAAATATTCCGCTCTTTGTGTAAATTTTATTTTTTTTAAATATACACCAAAATATCGCACCATACATAAGTATGAGCTTTATCACTATTTCGCACAACCACTTCATATTGTTAGGATTAACACACCAAGATTTACCAATGGTCCTAAGACACAATATTATTATAATTATATTATTAATCCTACACTATAATGGGAGCTTAAGACTACAACAAACAATTTCCAACCAGTTGTATTGTTTGCCATTTGTCTTGGCTCATGAAACGATATACCAGTTTCATTGACATGACATGTCTTAGTTTGTTAAGGCTCTTGACAGAAAATTTGAAAAATTAAAAAGAAAATTAAAAATTCTAAGCTTTGACCCATAGTGCAATTCCTTTAGCAAAATGACGAAATGGTCATATTCAATGAGTACAACTTTGTTTTATTTTTCTGTTATCACATAAAAAAAATAATAATATGTAAAGTTAAAAGGTATATGCTGAATGACATGATGTGAACTCTAATGCCAATATAATGTCTCAAATGGAGATGCACAAGCATTAAAACATTCAACAAATCAAAAAAAAAATTAAATAAATAAATAAAAATAAAAAACGTATTTAACATAGTCTCTGTTGTAATCCATAAAATACATTAAGTCAGTTAGTTTGTCTTTACAAAAAAAAAAAAAAAAAAAAAAAAACGATTTCAACCACATGTCCGTTTACACGAATGTCTGTCATCTGAGTCGAGTGAGGCTGTGTTAAAAAGTCATCATTTTATTTCTTTGGGTCACTAGTACACTATAAAACAAAATTTTAATGCTTATAAAAAAACATATTGTATATATAAAAAAGCAACAACAATTGGCGATTGCAGCATGTTATTGCTATGATGGAAGTTTTGCGCTATTACTGTTTTTTTTATTGTTGCATCTACTCTCACACTTTGCTTAAATCAGTCATTGTTTAAATCATCACAAACAATATTATGCAGTACCACTAATCTAACACAACAACATCGTCATCATTGTCATCATCATCATCACTTCTTAGTCCATGCATGAGTGCGAGAGTTACAGACCAAGTGACCAACCTATTATTGTGTTGATCGTGTCATGGACAGTGAATTTTGTGTATTATAGAAAACAAGAGAAGGTATGCGGCTAAATGGTCTAAAGGGAAAATTGTTGGTTCTAAGTCTTTCACAACTTGTATATTACTTAGAGTCTGCGTCTTAAGGCTTTCTTCATTACAAAATTTTTTGCTTTTTTTAAATTAATTTGTTAAGTTTGTTTGTTATAAAAATATCCCAGAGGAAACCATCTCCTTATATTTCTCATAATATTAATATATGCTAATGGAAAAACTGCTCATCCAAATTTAAAATTCATGTCGTTAAAGACTGATCAATTGAACGCAACACAAGTAACGAAAAAAAAATAAAATAACAAAAGAAAAAAATTATTCGCTTTATTCGCTACAATAGCATCATCGCCACCACCACTTCTCCTTGGCACAGGCAAGTTGTCAGCGTAAGTTTTTGTAAGAAAGAAGAGACAAGTTATTACCAGCTTATGCCCAAAACTTAAGACAAAAACGAACCTCAAAAAAAAAGAGCCAACTAAACTAAAATTCCCAAACATTGATTTGAGGCCAGGCAAGGCGACGTTATTTTTTGTTTGATGAAATTGCCAGAAACTCATGTACTTTGCAACGCTAGAAGAGAGAAAAAAAAATCGATTGCTATGGTAAAAAAAATATTTTGTGTGATTATATACCAAACCCAATGCTAATATGATGGAGATTTTTTTTTTTTTGTAAAAATATGTTTATATTTATGTATGTCTAGTGTTTTAACTCAAGCTTTAACTTTGGCCTAGTGAGGCTGAATGACTTGACTCTGGGCACATAGTACAAGTCAATGCAAGAGTTAGAAGAAAGAAAATCCAAAAGTACTCGTACAACTCTCCAGGCTATTAACAATGCATGTTGTAAGCTCTAAGGAAAATAATATGTATTAACAACAATATTATATAAAGAAGCAAACATAAAGCAACAAAATAACCAAATAAAATACAATAAAAAAATTTGCCAAAAAAAATTTAACAATCTTATGTAATCACCTTTAAGCAGAGGTTCACAAATTGTAAAGGGTTTGTTTAGCTTTAACAACAAACATTTGTTCTACAATAGCAACCGGGACTAACTATATTATTACGTACTCACTTTGTATCAAATTTTCATTTAATCATAACAAACATTAACCTAAGAATTTGTACGAATTATTTGTATACAAACTGGGTCTTATTGCTGACTGATTTTAATTACGTCAACTATAAGGGCAATAGACTTAATTATAAAAAAAATATAAATCCAAGCACTACAATACTACAATACACTACAATACCCAATTCACCATTGCATTTAAAGCAGATTTAGGCAAAGAGCAGCACTTCTCTTTTATTTTCATAAGTAGGTACTCACACGCAGAGGCAAAAACTAAGCAAAAAATAAATAAAAAGAAGTAAAGAGAGTGGAAAAATATATTGCAATGTGGCTAGAGTGAGATAGACTCAAATTACTACCACAACTGTAAAATGCATTAATATTAGTTTGCCTGACGCTGATTTAACAGCCAAACCTAAATTAGAGCGTTGAGCGTTGTGTCGTAAACAGTAATGTCAACTTGAATTTTCAACGAAACATAATTAAATTAAAATTTTAAAGTGAATCATCGCTAAATGTGATGTGAAAATAGTTAATTGGCATTACTTTAATATATAAACAATAACAATAAATTTTTTTTAAACACAACTCTGCCAGCTTTATGTATCTATAACAGCTTTCCGCAGCCAAATTCACACTCTAACGTAAACTTTCCAATTACAAAGCGTTGACGACGTGCTATTTGGGCTTGCTCCATACAATTTCTATGGAAATGAGAGTTTTTGACAGAAAAATAAAGCTCAACGCTCTAATATAAGTTTGATTGTAAAGCAAATTGCTTTACAATAAGTAATAAAAACGTTAAGTTCAAATGTACCTAACCTCCAATGTTAAAGTATGAAATTTAGGGTAGCCAACTCTATCGATTCATTGGAGCACCGTCGCAGTGTGGCGTGTGTTTCATTGTTCTATCGGTACTATAACGCAATGAGTTCTAACGAAATTAAGGAATTAATTCCTAAATATCATATATTTTTACGTAGTACTCGCATTTCTCGTAGAGCGCATCCCTTCGTAGTTGATTGCCCAGTAAATCGCACAACGCATTATAGGGAGAATTCGTTCTTTGGTCGCACTGTTCAGTTGTGGAATAATCTTCCAGCGAAAGTATTTCCTGCCACTTACGACATGAGTAAATTTAAATCTAACGTCCATAAACACTACTCCCTCTGTCCTCCTTCCAATACCCTATTTTCCTAGTACCAGCACAATGCACTGCATGAGTAGGGGCTGGTCTTATATAAAAAAAGTATAAAATGAAAGGAAGTCGGAAGTTATTTGCCGTTAAATTTTAAAAATGTAATTCAGCTCTTATTAGAAAAGTTCAATTATGAAAAACGTTGTCGTGTGAACATGGTATTATTTAACAAATTTTACTCGAACACATTAGCAGATGTATTGATGGTTGATCCACGGTGTAGAAAAAGGGAAACAATATAAAACATTATGCCTAGATTATGTATGGGTCTTATAATCAAGTTGAAGTTGTCAAATATAATAAATGAACTAAATCTTTGACAAATACTTGAATATGAGAGTGGTTCCAAAGTTAGCCAACCTTACAATAAAAACACAATACAAATTTGGGATAAATTTTCTTTATTTATCAACATAATCTCCTTTTAGCTCGACTTTATACACCTTTCGCAGCGATATTCAAAATTTCGATAACCTATTTATGGTAAAAACTGGCCCCACCTTAAACCGAAATAACTCACAGGTACCATATGTTAGCGCAAAATATTTCGGTTAATTTACAGTTTAAGCCCAAAACAATATAACAAAATTACAAAACATTTGTGGTTTGTCAAATATAGAAAACTTCTGCTATTCTGAGTTCAATTAATGAAGTTATAGCAGGTCAAATTGAGGTGACAAAAACAAAAAGTTAAAAATTTCAGTTTTTCGATAAACGAAGTCACTAAGTGCGAGCATTTAATAATACGTTTTAAATTAATTTTAATAATTAATACACGAATTGGTAGCTAATGAAATACATCTTTAAATCCTTATTTCTGTTAAAATAAATGTGTCAAATAATTTCACTTTCATGTACTCTATGGGAGTGCGAATTTTTCGCGTTCTTCGGAAAAGTGTAGAAGTAGTAAATGGGGGTAGTCAGCTATAACTCAAAAACAAAGGCTATTAGAGCAAAACTGCTGCCATATTTGAAAAACGCGCGTTAATTTGATACAGAAACAAACAAAAAATCCCAGACAACAAAGATTTTTTTAATTTTGTAGAGCAGTGTTATCAACTTTTTTCATATTTTAAAAGTTATAAAACAAATTTTACTCGCCAGTTTTTAATTTTCGAGAATTTGGTCTAAATTTTAATGTATATTCATTAAATCCAAATTGATAAAATAATTTGCATGCTTATTGCGAACAAATTTCTTTAGAGATCTATTTTTCAATTTAGAATCACTGACCTCACTGCAAATTGCTAATAAATGTCTCATCTGCTTTTTTATAAAATATCTCTGCATTTTTTATTTGATTATGAGTGTTTTTTCTTGGTGGCCAACAGAAACATATTACTTTCCAACTGTTTTTCAATCGTTTTTTGTTTTTCCTTTTTTTTTAATTTTCAAGATCTACATACTGTGTATCTTATATGCATGTATGTATATTCCACTGGGAATTTATTTATTTATGCTCAAGCGTCATTTTTAATATTTGAAATTTTTTTAGTTGAAAAGCATCTTAGCATTAATTTATAGATTTAAATAAAGTTTAATTTATTCAAAATATAAAATAAACTAAGAAAGTTATTAACGGTCAAGTCCGACATTATGATACCCTACACCACACTTATGATTTACTTTTGATTGTTTTGATGATATGAACTTAATTATTATTTTTTTTTTTTTTGCAATTGTAAGCTGCCCCTTAAGATTTCTTTTATTTTTTCAATTCCCTGATTTGTTCAAACCTAACATACATACATAAATAGAATGACGACGAGATCAAAAATTCAATCTTAAAATTGACTGCCTACCAAAATATGATCTAATTGGCATTTTCTTAATCAGGTTTGTGTTTCGAATCTTTTGATTTATATTTATATTATTTCAGTTACAGATAACATCTCCTTCAGTAGATACTTCCGTTCTCAGATAGATCGGTGAGTTCAGTTCATTTGACCAAATAACTATAACATGTGCAAATAATAAAATTTTTATCAAATTGAGTTTGGAAAACTAACTCTTGGCTGCCCCGACAGAGGAGGTAGTGGGTTCAGTTCCCACCAAAATAACCAGTCTATTACACTACACTTGTTTACTCCATTTGTAATAACACACTGCTACAAAATAACACTTTTTGTCAGAACTTAGAAATTGGTACCCACTAGGTAGGCCTAGGTGGAACAAAAAAAGCCGTTTTCCAAAAATTTTAAAGTTCGTAGTACTTTACTGCATCTAACCCACACATTTTAGATCGATTTTAAACTTTTATTTGAGGATACTTATATTAGCGGGCGTATACAAATCACACGGCGAGTCGCTTGAATATTTCGTTGAAACTATTTAAAAAGCTTCTTCGAGATATTAGATTTGATGATAAAACAAGTGCCATATATGGCACAAAACTATGGGTACTTAGCGATAGAATCACAAATGTCCAGTTTTTTCAAGCAAATTCTTTTTCAATAAGAAATTTCACTGGTGCAGTATGTTCCAAAAAATATAAAATTGACAACATCTTTAGCACTTTTCAACACAACAAATAAAAATGGATCCGCCATCTAACGTTTTTTTTCAACTAGTGCTTATTTCGTGAATGGTAACACTTAGCTCATGTCTGATTTGACAAATAATTAGTTTTATCCTTCCGCTGAACGAATACGCCCTGTTAAAAAAAAATATGGCGGAGCCTTTAGATACGAAATGGAAGAAATAAATTACCAGCAACAATTTCTTCTTATAATAAAGGGTTCGCCAAATAAATTTTTTTTGAAAATGCTTTAAAAAAACTGCTGAATATTTTCTCAAATTTCTTTTTTTATTTGAAAGTACAATCCTTCCGGTTAATAACGGAAAATCATTTCATTCAAATGGCTGCCTCGGCAGGCTATGCAGTAGCCTACACGATCGGTCAAATTTTTAAGCACATTATCGATTGTGTGCAGCTGTATTTCACCAATGGCTTCAAGAATATTGTCCTTTAAAGCGTCAATTGTCTCTGGCTTGTTGGCGTAACACTTATCTTTGACGGCACCCCACAAATAATAGTCCAACGGTGTCAAATCGCAGCTCCGAGGTGGCCAAACGACATCAGCTCTGCGGCTGATAATACGATCTTCAAAAACAGGGCGCAAAACATCGAGTGTAGCTTCGGCTGCATGGCAGGTAGCGCCGTCCTGTTGAAACCAAATGTTGCTAATATCCTCTTCTTCAATTTTTGTGAACAAAAATTCGTTCCACATGGCCCGATAATGATCGCCATTGACTGTAACGGCCACTCCTTGCTCATTTTCGAATTATGCCTCTGGACCAAAATCCGCACCAAACAGTGACTCGTCTTGAGTGTATTGGCTTTTCAATGTATGCGTGCGGGTTTTCTGTGCCCTAAATGCGACAATTTTACTTGCTCACATACCCGCCAAGATCAAAATGAGCTCCATCTGAAAAGATGATTTTTTTGGCAAAATCGGCATCTTTTGTAAGTCGATCGATCCAAATAATGTTGCAATATTTCCCAGCGTAGTTCAAGCGTATACACAACCATATTCGTTCAGCGGAAGGATAAAACTAATAATCTGTCAAATCAGACATGAGCTAAGTGTGTTATTTCACGAAATAAGCACTAGTTGAAAAAAACGTTAGATGGGGGACCCGATAAAACGAAATCAGGATGAGTTGATACCAACTTACCCAGTAAAATCGAAGACTAATCACTGGCCCCATGCATTGGCTTGCAATATGTCTCTCATATCATATATCAACTGTAAGTGCTGACGATTTATGGCAGGAAGTAACCAATGATTGCAATAAAGGAATGTTATATATATATATGTTATGTATAATTATTTAAGCCCAAATTCAGCGCCGGTCATGTTGATAAGATCGGATAAGGTAATTATATTATTGAAGGCCATACGTCAATCCGACAACGAATTTTATACGTCATCATGTGGATGAAAAATTTCTTCGAGATCTAGATATAAACTGCGTCTATATTTTGTATGCAAAAATTGTACTAAAAAATTAAGTCTTGACATTTTATCATATAAAGGCAAAATAAGTACTTATGTACATCAGATTCAAATAAATAACAGACAATTTTTTTTTAATTTGTTATTTTTTTATTTTTAAGTATTTTTTAAAACAAATTGAATTAAGAACCTTGAATTGAAGTAAAAAAATTAAAAAACAGTTAAACCTAATAATGGGCGATTTTTCCTCCGAAGGACTTTAGCGCTAAATTTTTTAAGAAACGTATAAGAGTTAATTGGTTTTGGAAAGGCAAAGAATTCATAAAACGTATGCATTATTTGTATATTCTAAGATATTAGCTAAGTTCTTATCAAAAATTTCTGATGTTTTTTATTTTTTCCCGTAATTTTCCAAATTCAAAAATAATTTATTTAATTTTGTTATGAAAAATGACTGCTACAGTGTCTTAATCACAATTTTATATAGACGAAAATAAGATTTTATTTGTTAAAATCGGTGTATGTTTGCAAAAGTTATTAAACTTTTTAGTAATGCAACTAATGAAAAAAACATACGAGTTTTACCAAATTGTAAACCGTTCTAAAAAAGTACTTGGGTTATTCACAAAGTGTACTATCGTGTCATATTGTCATAATGTTTTAAAATTTTCAAATGGTTTGAAAACACTGTTGTTATTTACAAACAAAAAATGTTTTAAAATAATAAAACTTTCTATGCTATGTTTTTTGTGCTGTCGTATTTTAAAAATATATAAAATAATTGCTTACAAATAGAAATATGTTTGCATCATGACTGGATAACGTATTCGCAGACTGCTTGTCTTACTTACATAAAAATTCAAAATAGCACCAGCATATTAAAAAGCGTTGTTCACAGAAGCCCTATTTTTCATGCTATTATTATAGGACATACGATTTTATGATACTTTGTGAATCCCCCAACTGTTTCAAGGTAGTAAAAAAAATACTAGTTCGCTAACAATTGAGTGATTTCTTTTAGAAGTTTCTCTATTAAAACGGTTAATATCTCTGTCAATTTTCAACCGTTTCCTAAAACGTAAGATTTATTTTATTCATAACTAAGCACAATTTCTAATCTTAACGTGAAAAATGGGGGTGAGTTGATGAAAACTGTGTGTGTTTTTTGTGAAATGTTCTTACTGAAATGATATACATATCATTTAAATGTCCTATTCCCAATCTTTTCAAACTTAAAATCGATTAACATTTAGCTAAGTTATAAGCTCGCTAGCGGCTATCAGAAAAATAGTATCACTTGCAGTACCGGGTATAGCGATGGGGCATGGCTATAAACGTAAGTTAAGAAAGAAGTTGTCGAAATTGGTACAATATAAATCCACATGATATCCAATAGCGCCAAATTCATTCCGAAAAAGTCAATGCTTAATGTATATTTTTGGCTGGCGGAGAGACATCAGTCCATATTTCTTTAAGAACTACGTTGGGCAGGTTATTACTATCAACAGCGAGTGCTATAGATCAATACTTATCAACTTCCTTAGGCCAGAGTTGGATGATATATTCACCAACAACATGTGGTTTCAACAGGGCGGTGCTACATGCCTCTCATGTATTGCTCATACCGCAATAGATTTAATTTGAGATTATGGTGGTCATATATAGAGGTGATATTAAAAGACCGCCGAGGCTGTCTGATTCGACCCCGCTTGACTTTTTCTTACGTTATAGGTTTTTGCAAATTAGCCACAAACCATAGCGGTCTTTAAAGCTAATGTAACTCATGCAATCGTTCAAGTTCAGTCTGATCCTAGCGCAAGATTTAGAAGAATTTTTTTATTCCATGTATAGTGGCATCAAGAGGTTTCGATGTTATCTCACACACATTTTGTTTTATTTTAATTTTAATGTAAAAAGCGCTTAACGAAGTACCCTTTAATTATTTTATAGTCTTCTTACAGTTTTTGGATACTTAAGAGAGAAATTTCAGGTTTTTTGCTTAAGTCTTTTACATTTTTAATTCCTTCGGCAGGCTCATAACTAAAGGTTTCTGTCTCCGTTTATTTAAGGTTTCTTATATTAATCCTACAAATTTCTCTGCCCTTTTTTAAGCAATATTTTGTGCAAAATACAAAATTGGTTGACCAAAAAATTTCTTTAATTAATTCTTTTTAATTTAATTCTATAACTTTTTTAGGGATTTTTTATCTTGCTTAACCAAAAAAGTGATTATATAAAAAATTGTTTTCTTATTATTGTTTATTATATCATAATACAACTTTTTCAAAGTTTTATTATTAAATCATTCTAAAATGTTATCTCCTCCACATTGCCCTATAAACTATAAAATAAAAAGAAAAACATCTCTGCCAAAAATTAAATAAATTTTTTCATAATCTTTAGTATATATTTTGGCAACAAGTTGCAGAAATCATCTTATATGGCCTCTGGTCTTTTAGAAAGGAATCACTCACTACTTTATATTTAAGCAAACATCTGAAAAATATTGTCTATTTCTTTTTTTCTTTTGTATAAAATATTACGAAAATAGACACACAAAAAATGTAATTCTTAATGCATTATTTTAGTTATGCTAATTAAATATTATTTTCCACAAATAAAAAAAAACCAAAGCAAACCAAAGTATTAAAGACAAAAACTAACAAATTGACTACTTCACTCCAATATGGTTAGAAGAAGAGTTACACAAAGAAACAAAAAACAAAATATAGTTTTTTTTAGTTTTTGTAATGCCTAACTCCCCTCTCTCCCTCCACCCCATGCAAACAGTAAACAAAAAAGGATTGGCAACGATGTTTATCAATTGGAGTGAATTGTTTACCAGGTTGTTTGCTTTCCAGCCATATATTCATCGTTTGCATTCGCTCATTGACTCAGTCTCATGCAGTCAGACAGAGAGCCAGGCATTGCAGGCAATTGGCCACTAGGCTTGTTTTAAAGGAATGGGAATGGTAGCTTTGGTCGGTCGACAAAACAAAAAAAAAGCAACAACAATGGAATGGAAACAAACGAACTTGTGTAATAATCAAAAACTTGTAGGTTCTTTCAAGCATTTCTAAAAATTTGTGTTGAATTTTGTATGAAAATATTATATATTTTTTATTGTTATTAATAATAGTTGTAGTTGTAGTTGTTGTTATTTTTTATTAATATTTCTTTATACAATTTTTTTATTGTTATTTTATTATTTGTGATTTGTTTGATGGCCGATAATCAAACGAAAAACAAAACAATTCACAAAATAAAGCAAATACAACAAAATTGGACAACAAACATCAGAGTAACATTAAATGGAATAGAAATACAAACAAAAACACTTCTTTCCTCAATTTTGTAAAGCAGATGTAGCCAATTGTAAGCACAGTGGTTTAAATAAAACTTTAAGCAGCAATGAATATCAGGGAAACATCAAATGAATCAATAATATCCGTATAAACAAACATTTCTTTTTTTATTGTGTAGACTAGATTGATAGAAGAAATTTTCTTCAAATTGTTCGTACATTAGTTCAAAAGAAAATATTATTTAAAATAACATTTAAGAATAATATACGTTTTCTAAATTACGGATTTGTAATTTATACTGCTTGTTCTATTAATAATTCTCCTTCTCCCTAATTCCAACAGTAGTCTTTGAAGTGGTCCAGTTACTATTGCCAGGATTTTCGTATATTACGGACCATAAGTTGCATAATTATAATGGGAGGTACATGTACCTCACCCAAGTTCGTAGCAGAAAACTTTAGATGAAAGGGCAATTTATTTCTGCATCATCTGCATATATGTATTGTTACGTTTTTACCTTTTTGAAATGGTTTATTTATGAGTTCGTAGATTGCAGTTAAAATAAAATAAATTTTGTGTTTGGTTGTTCACTAATAATTCTTTATTAACGCAGTTTTGTGTTTCACTGCTCGTTATCTATTAACATGCAATAACAACTTCTATTCTCAATTACTCTTAGGTTGGATTACAGCTTTAATTTTCTTCAACCAGAGTGTGGTTAAACTAAACTCTCTTTGCGATAACTCCAAATTAATAAGAAAATAAGTTAACTCAGTCGCTGAGTTAACTTCACTTAAGTATTTGTTGCACTAAGTTTACACCAATATATTCTCTTTTCGCTGAGTTTACAACATATAAACTGACTGATCGATGCTCTCGAACCTCTCTATATTTCTGAGAGATTCCCTTTCTTTCCTTTACTTTCTTTATAGTTCTTCTAAAGCGAAGCAAATGTAAACATCTACTTCTTTCAGTTCTTGTTGTTTGTTGTGGTTTGTTATTGTCGGTTACTTGTTTTCATTGCTACCTGTTTTTGTTGTTGCCGTTTATTTGTATTTACTACATTTCTGCTAATATTGTTGTTGTCGATTTGTTTATTTGTAAGCACGTATAGTTGTGTTTGCGGCTTTTGTTTATTCTTTTAGCAATATAATAAACCACAGGGGTGCCCAACCTTATTTTTGTGACAGTATATACTTGTGTCATATTTGTCTAATAAACTATCGATCTAATAGATCTTTTGTGTTCTAGTATTGACACTTTTGTCATGATCCATATGATCACATTCACACAATCATCAATGCGATGCCCGCTGAAGATACACAATTAATCACAATCGTCCAGTGTCACGATCCCACTCATATCCCTATTCAGACAGCCACTTTTCTGGTTTCCGAATGAATTCGATCAAATTACTGCTAGGAATAGATCTGATCTCCCGTGTAACCCCGGCTGAAAGCAAACTCGTCCTTGCCAGCTAAACACAGTTACACAAAATGTATTATGTGATTTCATCCTCCACCTGAAAGAGCCAGTATTTCGTTGTATCAAGGAAATGTAATTTTTTGGGATGATACCTCAGATAGTAGTGTCCTCATATGAAGCACACTATACTATAACTCTTTGCCTTTATAAAAAGTGTATGTACATAACTTATACAGTGTATATAGACTATACAGCCCTTTTCCATAGAAGAAAAACTCAACTAACCATTTGGCTCCCCTCCAATGTGCGACCCTGAGAGAGTGATGCCAATTGTTTTCTGCCCAGTAATTCAAACGTCTAAAGCCTCGGATTTTTCATGACACAATATTTCACTTTCAAAGCTAAAATTTATTTTCTACAAAGTTTCTTATGGTTACTGTTTTCAGGTTTCTTGCTTAAGTCTTTCAATTTTTCGCTCATAATTTTAATGACATTAAACATTTGTTTATGAATTAATCATGGTTTTATAGAGAAATTGTCAGGCCCACAATATTTTATTATAAAGCATTACCGTATTTAAAGTTTAATTTCAGCCCAACTATCAATACGATATTTACTCAAAGTACTTAAATAGTTATTTTATGCTGATATATTTATATCCACAATTCCAGTGTTTTCCGTACCTACTAAAAGAAACCTAAAAAACGTGGTAATATATACGCGAAGAATGCCTATAATTTCTAAGAATTTTTGTACTGGAGTGTTAAAGGTGTATATGTATTTCCTACTGGACAATATATTCCAAATGTTATATGTTAATTTAAAAATATACATATATACATATGTACAATATACATATGTGTCCGCCGGGAAGGTGTACTACTTTATTTGTTTATAATTTTTGATTATATGAAAGAGAACGGATCTTATATTGATAAATGTTTTATTTAATGTGGGCAATTATGTATGGAATACAATATCAGATAAATGCCCGCCTCTGTTAGCCTCACAAATGCGAGCCCTTTTGAGCACATTTGCCATTACATTCTCACACATTTCAAGCGGTATTTCATTACGAATATTTTGTTTGAGTTTCTCCAGCGTTTCTGGTTTGTTTGCATAAAACTTGCTTTTCAGATATCGCCACAAAATGAAGTCCGGAGCAGTCAAATCAGACGACCGTGGAGGCCAATGAACATTACCATTCCTTGCAGTAATTTGTTGTGGAAAGAAATCTCGCAGTAATTCCATTGTAATCCTGGCTGTATGCCATGTGGCACCGTCTTGTTGAAACCACATGTTAGTCAAACCCAAAGCATGCAATTGTGGCACTAAAAAATTTTCAATCATATCACAATATCGCTCCCCATTGACAGTTACCATTACGCCGTTCTCAGTTTCAAAGAAGTAAGATCCAATGATGCCTCCTGACCGAATTGCACACCAGACTGTCACTTTTAATGGATGTAAAGGTGACTAATGAATAATTTGATGGTTTTCCATTGCCCAAAACCGACTATTCTGTTTATTCACATAACCATTCAAATGAAAATGTGCCTCGTCACTCATTATGATTTTTTCATGAAAATAGGGGTTGTCATGGGCAAGCTGTTTTAACGATTAAAACACTTTGGTTTACTGAATACTTTTCCATAATAAATTTGCCACGTCTCTACTTCAGGACTGCCAAATATGAACTGTCAAGACTAATGTATATCAAAATGGTGGCAAAACAAAGTAGTATACCTTCCGGCGGACACCCTGTATATACATACATACATATGTATATACATACATATGTATATATATGTATATACATACATACATATGTATATATATATATATATATATATATATATATATATATATATATATATATATAAAATTATATAAATAGTGTAACCTTTGATTCCTTATGAAAAATATCATTTAAACTCCACACACATATCATATTAGGAAACTTTGTTTTTAAAAGATGCTTACATGTGGTATATCTTTAATATTAAAAAAATAATGTATTTGTTTTGCGTAGTAAATTATGTTGTCATTCTTTAAGTTTTCTTTTAAATCATTTTTGCGACTACTCTATGTAACAAAACATTACATTATAACATTAATAGGCAATTATACGCTTATTTAATAAGAAATTATGTGTTTAAATACAAAAAACTGTAAATCAAATACAATATTAAAAAAAATACGGGGAAATGTTCACTTTAAAAGTCACAAATCATTTTAAATGAAATTCCTTTCGAAAACATTGCTTAAACGTATGTATTTAAAAGAATTGAAAGGGTTACTTAAAAAATAATGTTTAAATATTCCATACTAGCTAAAACCCAGCGAGCTTCGCTGTCCCTTCTGTATTATTATATTTTTCCCCATTTTGACTCCTTCCCCTCAAAATCCAATCATTTGTTCCTTCCTTTTTACCTGTACACAGTCTTCAAACAACCACGTATTCATTTTTATATATTATATAGACAACTTTTATCCAGCGCGATATCTGTAATTTGCCGCAGAAGCTTTGATAGTTATCATTCGTCAACTAATCCAAATTTAGCATAAATGGAAGCTGCCAACCACACTTTTCCAATCTCGCCCAATTACTGAGTGATGATGTGTATAGTTCACAACGTTGTTTGAACATAATTTAGAAACTTCTACTATTGCCGTTCTCAAGATATATAATAATTATTATTTACTTGTCCTATTCCACTTGTCCAATTCCGCCCTCTTTTTATGATTTGTATTGACTACGAAGTCCTTTAGACCAAATTCAGAAACTTTTGCTTTAACCGTTCTCAAGATATACAAAATTCAATATTCAGATTGTATGAAAGGCACCAGGCCTACGTGTTTAATTCCGCCCACTTTTTGCTTTATGGTTTAATTTAAGTATGAAATCATTCAGACTAAATACTAAAATTTTAGCTTTTATCGTTCTCAAGCTATAACGGAATCAATATTTACTTTGTATTAGAAGTACCAAAGCCGCTTGTCTACTTCCGTCCACTTTTTGGCTGATGATTTACCTTGACTATGAATCTATTTGGTTCAAATTTGGAGAATATCTGTTACCATTTTGAAGAATTTTTCAAATTTATATAACCTATAGTTACTTCCAGACATACAGAGAGATACTGTAAAAACTTCAAGCAAATCGGCTCAGCGGTTTAGCTGTCTATAAGGTACAAAGAAACCAACAATCAAACTATTGTTACTAAAATAAAAATACCTAAATTTTGGTATATTTGGTAGTTATGTAAATGCCCTACTTAATTGCGTATTTGGCAGCACTGCAAAATCGGCCAACTTTACGTTACATTTGAATTAACGGATATAAAAAAAATACAAGATATGAGACATTTCCGGAACCTTCCAAACTGTAGGCAATTAAGTATATAAAGAGTCAGCTTTACCTACACGTCAGTTAGTTATCGTTTGGTTGTCAATAAATAAAGTTTTGTTAAAGCGGAAATAAAAGTGTTGTATAAACCAATATTAGGTGTAGTATTAAGTCAAAAAGTATAAAAGTTATAATGGAATAAATAAAATCTGTAAAACTCTTCGAAGTTTGTAGAGGTTAAATAAAAAAAAACACTTGACAAGTAAAACTTCATGCTTTTCTTCAATATTAATCTAAAAGTGTATTTAAGACTCTAATTTCTTCTATAAATGGAATTTCTAGCTGTGCAACACTACTTTTTGAAATACTCTTTTTTTGCTGAAATAAAAATTCACAAAAATCCCTATCAAATGTACATGTTTCTTTTTTTAACATTATGCAAGTATTTCTATAATTTTTATTTTTTGAATATGATTTTTCTTTTATTATTTTTTGGTAAAATGCATATAAAAATGATAAAGTACCATATGTTGTTACTGATGTTGCTATTGCTGTTTTTTTTTTTTATTATTATTATTATTATTTTGAAGTTGTTGTCTTCCCTCAACTTTGAACTCTGAATCACAGCATGGGAATTGGATCTAACATGCATATTAACTCATGCAAAAAGTCATAAACATATGTATATCTGTATACAATAATAGAAAAGCAACAACAACAATAAATGCAACATTTTATAACACTGGGAAAAAAATTAAAATTTAACAAAAAATGGAAAAACATCATTTTAATTTTGATTTATTTTCTTAAACTTCACAACTATTACACCGAAAAAAAATTTTATTCAAAATAAAATCAAGTCTTAATAAAACGCCCACTCTGGACCATTAGATGTAATAGTTGTCACTTAGTATATGTACGTATGGATGATCATCAATACTCATATGTCACATATGCATGCACAAATACTGTGCTGCATGATGAAGATTTATAGACCAAAACAAAAACAACAAATGAAATAAATGCAACACCAGCAGTTTATTGCTGATTATTGCTGCAGTTGCGGCACTGTTGTTTTCCAAAAAACTACGTTTCGTATTGTAGTAAAATGAATTGAATTCGCGTTTAACACGCAAACCTAAGTAGATTCCATAGCCAAAGCTCTATGAAGTCTTTTGTGGACTCTATATGCACATGTATGATCATCCTCACTTCATGGTTTAAATCATCAATAGCTGTAGACTTTATTAACGCCAACTATTCAACCATGTACCACATATAGTGGAATGATTATAATGAAGGTATCAAATTGCAATACCTGCATCGTTTGCGATTTTAAGCATTTTAATCAAAAAGTAATTTTTTAATTTATTTTTTATTCATGCAATTTATTGGTCTTTGTTTGGTTTTTTTCATATTAAAAAAAAAAAAAATTAACACATCCAGTTAATAAAACTTAAAAGCCTTTAATTGCATTTTAAATGAATTCTAATAAAAGAAGTACGAAACCTTTTGTTTGGTTAAAAGTTCAGAAAATATTTCTTAAAGGCCTATTAACTAAATAAAAGCCGCTTTGTAAAATAACGAAAAACAATTGAATTTTGGAATATTCATCTAAGGAAAATATCATTAACTTAACCAAGAGAAAAATACGTTATTTATTTGCCTGAAAGCCTTCTTCATATTATTATTTCGAGTATCTTATATATGGCGTTAAGCAGAGTGGTTTCTCTCCAGTTGTTGCACTGTTTCACACTTCCACTTTTTGTTAACTTTATTAAGCATTAATTGTTTTCATTAGTGATTTATGTCAGCTTTGTTACGTTTCTTCTATATCAGCCATTAGGTGGCTCAATTGATTGGTTGTCAAAATGTTACAAACATTGGTAAAAACGAATTGGAGAGGTTTGACCTACTCAGGCTAAACAGGGTTGAATTAACACTTTCTGATGGCGCCAAATATTTAGAACTTTTCTTGGATAGGAAACTGGAGAAAAAACGCCCTTTAAAGGATGAGCAAAGGTTTCAATGCCTCCTTTGCGGTAAAAAGTGCTATTAGTAAAAGATGGGGTCTTCGCCCAAGGGTGGTGAAGTGAATCTATGACTCTGTAGCAGTGTTGGCAAAAACCCGGGTCTTAAAAAAAGAACGCAACCTATCGGGTTTTATTGGGTTTTTAAGGGGTTTTTTGGCGTTTTATAATTACTTCCTATTTTCGTTCAATTAGACGATATTTTCTATTTATTAGTAAAAGAAACGTTTTTTTTAGTATTTATAAAGCAATTTTTCATTTTTGGTAGGATCAAAGCTGCGTTGTGTACTATGGTTTGCTAAAGCAGATTGCAGTTATTCCGTTTGAACCGTGTATTTTAAGAAAAACGGCCGGAATACAAAGACAGACATGATTAAGTTATTGTTTTGCATGACAACGCTCAACCTCACGTCGCAAAAGTTGCTACACGATTGCCAGAAACGATCAAATGCCTCTCTCGCTTCAATAAAAAACCCACCCTGGTTTTTTAAATATAATACCCATTAAAACCCGACTGGGTTTTGTTGGGCTACCCAGTGGTTTACCAACCCTGCTCTGTAGTTATACCTGTCAGCTTAAAGCTAGTTTCACTGTGCAGACGAACTCTCACGTCACTCCTGGACATACTGGCGTGCAGAGGAACGAGTCTGCCGATGAGCTGGTTGGAGCACGGCTAAGTGTATTGAACTGGCGGATGCGTGATCACCGCTTGGGTTCTTTGTGAGCTCAATAGATAGCTGCACGTCGTAGAATGAAAGAGTTGTGGGAGGCAGAAGAGGCAATAGGGTCTCCAGGCTGCTTTGATCTAAACTCGACCGCACTAGGACGGTATCGGTTCTTAATCTGAGAAAGGAATCCCTTTGGACTCAAATAGGTTTTCTGACTGGGCATTGCGCTCTAAGGGCAAGGACTGAGCTATGAGAAGTAAACACTCCTAATTTCTGCCGAGTTTGCGGCGATGTGTGGGGGCCAGAGGCTGTGGAATATATTTTATGTTATTGTCCGTCTCGGCCAAGGCTTTTTCAATCATCTAGGTGAGGTTGCATCAGTCAGGGTCTGTTACCTATTTTTCGTTCTTTCCTTTCTTTTTATTTCTTACAAACATACGAGTATCTATCCTTTTTATTTGCACTTTCTCCGTTTTTGTTTTTCTCTATTTTAATTGTTATAATTTTTTTAAGATCTTCACACTGGACCTCTATGGATTCTGGGTGAGGTGCTTCTGCACCACCTTTTTCAACCTAACATACAATAGTAAAAACGAAACATATTTTTACAACACACTTATAGTGATGCAAGATAGATAAAGTCTACGTACTGAGTTATAGATATCAGGAGTTTTTTTGAAGTTCATAACTTTAAGTTGGCAACACTTTATTGGACAACCGATTTAACAGCTAATAGTTGCTTTTTGTTAGTTATTGATAGACTTACACTAAAGCAATGCTTGCAAATTTTTGAAATTTGTTATCAATTTAATGATTCTGTTAGTCAAACTTCAAAATTCAAAATTTTGGTCTCCAATGAAGCATATTTTTAGTCGAATGGGTGCATAAATAAACTGAATTGTCGTATTCGGAATGAAGATAACACTGAGCGACAAAAAATTAACGAAATTAAATACCTGGGAAATGATACTACTTTTCAAATGGGCGCTGTCGAGTAAAACAAGGATCTGTTTTTGGAATTTTCAAACCACCCCCAAAATCTCGAGTTACGGGTAAAAAAACGGTGTTTCGGACCTTCATGCACTTATAAGCTAGTACCTTAGCTGAATATTATCCGATTTTAAGTTTTCTCGCATTTTGATTTTTTTTCCGCCAATTTTCAACGGATTTCTAAACCGTAAGTATCATTTTATTCATAACTTAATATAATTCCTTAATTAATTCATAAATAGTATGGTTCCCATATAAAATAGTGCGCAAAAACGCATGTTCAGCTAAGTTATTAGCTTATAAGTGCATAAAGGTTCGAAAAACCGGTTTTTTACCCGTAACTCGAGATTTTGAAGGCGTTTCGAAAACTTCAAAAACAAATCCTTATTCTTCTCAGCAGCGCCTATCAGAAAAATAGTATCGCTTTCCAGGTATTTTTTTTTTTTTTTGTCGCACCGTGTAATCCATAGTCTTTTGTCGAAACTCAATTACATCTACAGAAAATTACTGTTTGATGCAATTTATGGTTCATATGTCTTCAGAAACGATGATGGTCAGAATGTTACTATCAATGGTGTACGATATAGAGTCATGATTAGAAATTTTTTAATACCTTAATTAGCTGACGTTGACAACTGATTTACTCAAAGAAACTTTTGATGAGAAAATAAGTTCCCTTAATGGTCCAATTAATTGACCACCATATCATGTGATTTAAGGCCATTTGATTATTTTCTTTGTGGTTATGTAGCCACTTGTCTACGTCGATGAACCAGAGACAATTGAACACCTGTAAATCAAATTTTGTAGAATTATTGGCGATATACGACCGCATATAGTGCGAAAAGTTTGTGTAAATAGGTATTCCAGCCAGCCGTGGCGGCCACATGGTCCAAATCATATTTAAACATCAATGTTATAAAATTTTCTATCTACAAAGCCCGTTGCATTGATATTAAAAAAAATATTTCCTTTTTATTATGATTTCAACTATAAAACACCCGATGTTAAAAACAAATTATCAGAGTTGATTATCCGAAAAACGAGTATCTATTGAAGTAAACTTTTTTTATAAATAATCATTTAAAGTAATAAAAATGCACTAATCTTTTTCTGATTAGGTGAATCTATTAAGTGTAAAATCATTATAAGCTCATAATATTGGCAATTGGATAAATAATAATATAAATCTACCATTAATGAATGCTCATCAATTAAAATTAAATTTGCTATTTTGTATTTAATGGCCTATTTGCTAATGTACAAAATTACCAAAAATTAACTATTTAGCACTGATCTATTGAGTTTCTATCTATGAAAATTGCATTTTATTTCTTATAATCTTTCAAGGCAGTAAACATTATGTTTCTTAAATTCTTGCCATAAGAAAGCCTGCGTAACGAGTTATCAATGCTAAAAAAAAAAACTATTGATCATTGAGAATATGTAAAACTTATAAAAGAAAATTCATTTTTCATTCCAAATTTACTTTCTTGAATTTTAAATAGGACCAAAAGTGTATTAAAATTAAGAGAAAACAATTAAGAATTCCAAATAAAACACCAGAAATATATAGATATTAATTTATGTTTCTTAAGGTAAATAGCCCATAAATACGATTTTGTAAAAAAAAAAATTCAATTAAAATAATTTTATCCTATAGTACTAAAACACGTTGGAAACATTTTCACATAAAGAATTTCCTACTTTATTTTATTGGTTTTTACACACAGTTTTAATCATAAATTTTTTCTAGCATATAAACAAACATTTTTTAATATTTTTATATCTGATTTTTGTTTTTTATTTATTTTTTTTATTACAACTTTAAAATGATTGATTTTAATCCTATAATTAACAGATTGCAAAATTTTCTTACACACTGGCCAAACACTCAGAAATAAAATGATTAATTTAATATTTTTTCAGATTTTAAATTCTTCTTAAAAAAAATTAAAGAAAAAAAGATTTAAGACAAAAATCTTTGGAAATATGAAAATAGTTTTAGAAATCCATTCATATGAGCGAACAGGAAAGTGTTGCCAATTGGCTACATGAGTTAAAGCAGAAGGTACTTATGGTTGAATGAAAATGATTGCTGCTAAATGTGTAGAACTCTTATAAACTAAAAATTCAATTTAGCAATTAAGTGTCAATCCTATAATGAAAAGACAAAGTGCAGCGTTTCCTTTAACTAATAGTTAGCAAAACTTTAAAAGTTTTATACTTTGTGTCCGTCACTCCTTTTGGGAACATATAGATTTCCACAAAGGATCCAATGCCTTCCTTTTCAAACTAAGTAGATGATTAGTTTACTCCCGCTTGACCTGTGATTCACAATAAGCGATTATTAGCTATTAATGAAGAATTTTCGAAACAAAAATATTTGTTTTTGCCGAAAAAATTGCTTAAAAAAGCATAGAACATTGCTATTCATTTCATGAGACTTTTGTTCCTTCTCAATTTACGTATATTCTTATGCTTTTGCTTTTAGTCGTCACTGAAACAGCAACGAATCGGGTATATGCTGATATTTTTCTATTTTTGTTTTTGTTGTCTTATTTCTTTTAAGAAACAAGTAAATAAGCTGCTCTCGTTTTTAGCGTTGAGTGGCAAAAAAATTCAAAAACAAAAGTAACGGCAAAAACAGAAGAGAGCAAAAGCAAAAACAAAGGAGAGTAAAGCAAAGTAATTCGCTTTAGATAAAGGTTCGCTTAAGGTTTGCTGTTGACATTACAGGCAAGCTTTCGAGATCGAAAGTTTTACTGCCACAAGCTGAGCGACGGGTAAACTCAATGAGTTCTTTTTCGTTTCGCTTCCAATAATCGTTTTGGAATGTTTTATCAGATAAATGTTTGCCAAACTTTCGAAGGCGATGTTATTATCAAATGTCGTGGTCAAGCGGGCTGTTCTCGCCTCCATGTGGTTGTATAATGATGAATATCCTTACTAATTGTTGGTGGTGATCTTTACTTTTCATTGCCATTTTTCCCAGTAGGTCACGTTTTCTCGTGACGTTTGTCATCATCGCCAGAGGAAGGCTGTATTGTCAGGGTTGTTTCGTTGTATTACATATAAATTCCTCTTGTTCCTTGATTATATCACATTGACAGTTAAATTACATTTTTGCTTACCCGCTGCCATAATCTTCATCTCGTTCCACGTACTTTTAACCCTAGCTGATTCAGTATCTAGTTGTCGAAGCCATGTGTGACTTCATCGGCATTTCCTGTCATTGCCTTGGGGTTTCAATCTATTACATGCTCGATTTATCGCAATTTGCGCATTCTAATCGCAGACTATACTAGTGAGATGATGTTTGGACAGAAAATTTTTAGAATGCGACGTAGACACCTGTTGATAAATATCTAAAGAGCATTTACGTCGAGTTCCACGATTCTTAAGCATATAGTGCAATAGATTTAACGCAGATTTTGAAGATGTTCACCTTGATGCGTTTAAAATGTGGCGAGAATTTTGGACATGGCCGAATGCAGGTTAATTTTTTTTTCCTCCGTCACTCCTCTAGGGAGCATAGTGGCTTTCAACAAAGCATCAATTGCTTTGTTTCAGTTTCATTAATCAATTTAAACTTTCAAGCTAAGCAGATATAATCTTGAGTAGTGGTGAAGATCCTTGCCAATTGGTGATGATATTTACTTTAGCATTGTAGTTTATTAAACATTCGAAACCACAATTAAATTTTTCTTCGTCATGTCCTCTGCTAGGGCTCGTACCTGGATCGTTTGTGTTTTTAAGCGTGGGCTCTAATCACTACACCACGCCACCCCAGTTGCAGCTTATACAGTTTGCAATGTCTTTTCTCGACCCTCAGCTTGTTTTTAATATACTGCCTAGATTAAAAGAAGACTGCACTTCTGCTATTTGTTGTTCATGTGGAAGGAACTGTAGCGAATTTTTCAGTCTGATTGATTTAATCTTTGGAAAATTTATTCTCAGACACTTTCGAGTCGTCATACCTATGTGCCAGCAAGCTCAATCGGCCATCTAAGCACCAGGCAATATCCCTAGTTGTTAAGGCTACCTTAGTCATAATGCTGTCGATGACTACGTTGAATAGCAACAGAGTTAATGGGCATTCCTAGCGTACTCCTACGTACATATTTATTGAACGACTACTTAGAGTACGATATCTAATATTATCATTCAATGGCTAAGAAACGTTATGCTCCTCAAGTTTCTATCTCCCCTCTTAGAAATTTTTTATTATCACACCCTTTTTTTGGTCATTACTTAGCTTCCCATAGTTTAAGTCTCACATAGCCGTTCTATGAAGAGGCATATATTCTATTGAAGGTTCGTAGCCAAATCTGTGATGGAAAAAAGTACCTTAGCAGTAAAAACCCGCTTTTTCGTACATTTATGCATTTGTAAGCTAAAAACTTAGTTCAAAATTAATTCATTTTATGTTATAATTTTTCATCAAAAATATACTTTTTAAATAAAATCATTAACAGTGTGGTTTCTTCAAAAAAAACACAGAAAAACTTAAACAAAAATTTGTTTGCGGGTGAAATACATACACATTTCTCAACTTTTCTTAAGTAACATACAACTTCCGAGCTTTATATTTTCTTTTTTTAATTCTCATTTTCTTATTTTCATAATGAACGCTTAGCATTTTCTCTTTTGGTGAATAAAAAATTTTACTTCAATGGCAACACTTTCATGTGAGCGAGTGTGCATTGTTGCTCAATTGTAATGTTTGCGAATCGGTAGACAACGTTAAACATTTCCGTTGGGCGTTTCAACAACAACATTCAATATCAAACACCAATACAATTACAATTTTCCGATTAAACATACGCATACGAACACTTAAACAAATATTAAATCATACATATAAAACGATTAATAAAGAAACAAGAAAAAGAAGAAAAAAAGTTAATCGTATATAATACGAATATATTCGTTGATACGAGGAGATTACATGCATACATACATGTACACTTACATACGAGTACGATTAATAAACAAGTTGTTCACCTACATTTTGCGCAAAAAACGACGAAATACAAACAAGCAAAAAATAACCGTTAAACCAAACAACAACAAAAACAATAATAAAAATTAAATATTTAATTTTGTCCAGCAAACAGCTACAACAACAGCAATGGAACCAATTGAAGCTTATATTTGTTGGTCAAATCGTAATCATTTGTTGGTGTTGGTGTTGCTGTTGTTTCTTATTAATTTGATTGCAACAAACGTATGGCACACAAAGAAATCTAAGCTCTTGGCAAACATTTAACCAACTAATGAATGGGTCATAATAATTGAAAATGACGATGCCGATGACGATGACTGTGATGATGATGATGATCATGAGAGATATTAAAGATGAAGATGAAAACAAAGATGAACATGATAATGATGTTGAGGTTGCATCAAAAAGCACATACTCACACAGAGAGAAGAAAATTTAAAGAAGAAACAACAACAAAGAGCCCAAAACAGGCAATCCAAAAAAAATCCCCTGTTATATACAATACAAGTCAGTGTTAAATGTTTGTAATTTGCAAGTAATATTTTTGGTGGTTGGGAAAAATAGAAAAACATTGCACCCTACTTTAGGTACAGAGGTGTGAAAGGGGTTATTGAATTTTAAATACATACATCCCTTTTAAGTCATCTTGGAGTATTGATTGCATTAAAAATTCTATTAAAAAATCATTCAAAGCCTTTTTTAATTATGTAGTCGTTATATCAAATTGACTTTTAATGCGCCGGACATTTATATAAAACAATTTTAAAATTGGTAAGATTGTAAAAAAAAATTATGAAACGAAAACTATAGAATAATGGAATATAAAAAATATATTCTCTACATTTGGCATTATGATAAAAAACTAATTGCTAAATTTGATCTTCATCTGACAAAACACAGGAGACTAATTAATTAATTCTTCAAATAGGTGCCCTGGTAAGATCATTGGTTCGATTCTCTTACCTTAAACCATATACATAAAGGGTGGGCACTCTTTTCACAAAATTTTGAACCACATTTTTCAACAATATAATCTTTAGTGATGAGGTCAAAAAAAATTGTCGCATATGGGACTCACAAAATCCAAAATCCAAATTCCAAAATCACATTGTTTTCGTTCAGTTTTTCAAGCAGCCAATTCAAAAATGTTGCGCAAAGCTCCTCAGGTGATGCCTAATTGTTACGAACGTCGACGAGTTGATGTTCCAGGCTCATTCTCAACACTTTGCTGTACAGCGGTTATGTTGCATCACTACGACCACTACGAGCGTATTGTTTTAAACTATTGTCAGCAACAGTACCGTGAGCCTCGAATTTAGCGATTAAATTACGCACAGCGGTCTCATAAGGAGCCTGGTTACAAGGAAAGCTGTTCGAATTTTACGAAGTGATACAGTAAAATTTTCACCATTTTGATAGTAATACTGCAATGGGCCAATGATGCCTACGCTTCACAAGCCGCACCAAACGGTCATCATAATATGTGCATTGGCTTCTGTAAGACCATGTTTGGGTTTTCTTTTCACAATTAAAATTCTTTGTTCAAAAGTGTTGCGTTCCATAGTTAAAACTTTCTAATTTTTTACTAAATAAATGTCAAAGGTTGACAGCTTCCTTACCTCAAATTTGCCACCCTGTACAAATTTTCATGAGACAGGATTGTATCCCTTTCCTTCCTGCTGTTTAATATTATATTGGTTGTAGCTATTAAAACTGCACTGAAAAATGCAAGCACAATACATTGGGGTCTACAGGGTAACTAATTGATCTCAATTATGTAGATGGCATCTGCCTACTCAACTGCAGCAAGCAATTCACACGAACTTAAAAACATAATGCCATTATTCAGTATGTGTGCCGCTGTGGTATGGCAGGGAATACACCCGCCCACCAACTAATAAGTCCTCGATTCAATACCAGACCAGACCATCAGATAATTTTCAACAGCGGTATCATTATGTATATTAACACCACTCCTTTTCAGTATCCGTTAATGAGCGAGCTATACAGTCTATGAACTCATTCAAGTACATACCTGAGCGGCATTATTAGAGACAAGAATGGATCCGGGAAGGATATTTTGCAACGCATTTGGAGGGGACTGGCTGCCTTTGGTGCTCAGCATCATGTGAGAAAATCTGGCTCTATATCTGAGCAAACGAAACTAATTATTTTCAACTCCAGCCTTTCTTCGTTAGGGCTTTAGGGCTCGCCAAGTCTTTATAAACAAACAACTATAACTATTTAACATAAAATATTAAGTGACTTGGTAATCCAAGAGTAAAAAATTTTTATTTTTTGCCACGCCTTGCAAACTAAATTTAATTGGATTTTTTATTATTATACTACCCCCAAGGTCCTAATTAACCACGTCTTTGATTTTAATATATTTTTTATCGTTTTGCTAAAAATAATTACACACGCATACATTCACACGTACATATTTAAGTATTTCTTATATGAATTCATTATAAAATCTCAACCAGCATATAAGTATGAAAATTAACTTCCACTATCTAACGTCCATTTATGTGCGCACGTCTATCGTATAACTAACTAACTGACTGGAAAACAAAATAAAAAATATATGTTTGATTTGTAATTCTTTTTTTTTAATTTTTAATTTTTTTCCTATTAATTCTACATCATTGTCAGTTTAGTATTGCCACAAAAATCTGTTGATTACAACTTTTTTTTTATAGGAATATTTCTTATTTCTTTGAAAAGTTTTAAATTTAAATTCGTTTTTTGATTTTAGAGGAGTTACAAGTTTAAATGTACACACACGTTAAAATTATTTATGAGGACCATCATAAATTTATCAAACAACAAGTTTATATTGATTAGAAAAATATGTTTCTTACAAAGCAAAAATAAAAAAATACAAATCTAAACATTGATAAATCGATGGTGGATATATGAAATATAATTAAAACTTATGTTGGACTTAAGACTACTTATGAATATTACGTATGGGAGGGTATTGAACATATAATTTTTGCAAAGCCATAGTTTTATTTGCATCTTGTAAAACATTTTTTAAGCAGATGACGTTCGTAAAAAAATATTCAATACTTTTAGATTTATTTTAGAAGATCTATAAAATATTTTTATGTACATGTCTCTTTTCTATAATTAAAATTTGTGAAATGAATATGTTTCTACATGCCACATCTGCAGTATTTTCTAAATGTCATTTTATTCATTCTAAAAACACTTTCCAATTGAATTATTTTTCTATTTTTTTCTCAGCAATAACGCGTACTTCCTATTAACATTTATATTTTCACGCTTAATACTCGTACATTCAATTAAATTTCCTTTCGATGAATACATATAAATGGATTCCAACATTATGTTTGAATTTTAATTGAGAGTCTTCTTAGCGGTGTAACAAAGAAAAAAGCATACAGAAAATTACTTCATTTAAAATACTTACGTAGGAAAATATGAATCTGATAGGACATTCTAAATTTTTTTTAATTTAGCCCCCGTTTGGTGATTTACTTAAGTCGTGTCATAAATTCATGCTCTGTAGTTTTGTGCGCACCTTCTCCAATGTCTTACAATGAACGTCGAGAGATTCTAGGTAATAGAAATAGAAGTACTCACAATTTGAATGATTCTCTCTTAAAATTTTTTATGGAAATTGACGTTCATAATCGAGGATTGTATTATAAATGAGAGCGCGAATTACGAAAAAAATTAATACGTTTACTATAAATATATGTTTAATACGTTTTACTATATCGATGTCGGCTGCCGTAGATTGGTTAGCTTTAGGGTTGGGAAACAACCAACCCCCCGGGATTTTTGATGGGTTTTGTTGGGTGATATAAGTGCTTCCCAATTTCGTTCAAGTCGACAATATTTTTTGTTTTTACGTTCATTTAGTATTTATAATGCAATTTTGCACTCTTGTTGGGATCAAGGCGGCATGGTGCACTATGAGCTACTAAAACCCAGTGATCAAAGCAAACTCGAAATAAGTTGCTGGTCTCACGTCTCAAAAGGTTCCAAACCCGTCGCATTCTCCGAATATTGCTTTTTCTGACTATTAGCTGTTTCGACGGATATACCATAATATCGTTTTTTATGTTACGTCTTTTGAAGAAATATAAAATTGGCTTCAAAGTTGGAGTGCCACAAAAAGCTCAAGGATGTGGGAAAGATGTAAGCAATAATTTGATAAATTTGTTAATTCATTATCTTTTTTGAGCTATAAAAACGGGCCGCATTAATCTGTACTCCCTATACATGAATTATACTTATTTTTGTTATAAATAAACTACGAAAATATTGTAGTTAAAACAGTCACTCGGGTTTTTTTTAGTTTTCTAGTTAGCATCCATGTTTCAGCGCCATATAATAGCACAAGCAATATCAACTCAGTTAGTCGTAAAATGGCCTGGTTTCTCAACTGAGTGCTTAAACCAAGATAGCACCTATTTGAAAAAATCATTCTTTGTTTTATCCCATAATCGATGTCATTAGTTTTGGTGCAACACATACGTAGAAACCTGCAGTGGAATATATCCACAAAATTCCCAACACTCTTTGAGATGAATAGCGCAGTTATCAACCTGAAGAATAACAAAGTTGCTGGCCACGGTAATCTTGAAGCTAAGCTATCGAAATATGCTCTCGCACTTAGCTCCTTCACATCATACAGAATGCATAGAGATCGTCCAATATTTTACCGAGTGGAAAGCAGGTATCATCATCACAATACGAAAAAAAAACAACCTCGAAGAAAGTCAAATCATAAGGGATATAACTCTTCTGAATACCACCAAAAAAATCATGGTCTTTATTCCCATAGTTAAAACATATCTCCATAGAGAACAAGCGGGGTTCAGGGCAAAGCTTTAGTGTGTTGATCACATAAGCATTAGCTTATTTGACTTACTATCCATGTGTAATACAGAGCAAATCTACAAGAAGGTGCGACGCAGAAAATAGAAGTGGATTAGCAACACAAGACAATAAGGTTGTTGCTAAAACCTGCCTTCAGAAGAACTCCCATGGCAAAAGATATAGGGGACGCGCAAATCAACCAAAGTAAAAAACCAACGTGAAAGGTATAAGCCGCAAGTTAAGACACGTGGCGCAAGACCGGTTTCTGTAAATTATAGTCGTTATCAACTTATCTTCTAACATATCGTTTAATTCTCATAGATCCTTTGTTCGTAGTATTGTTTTGGATTCACTGGCATACGCCATCAAAACAATCATGATCTTTATTCCCAAAGTTAAAACATATCTCCATAGAGAACAAGCGGGGTTCAGGGCAAAGCTTTAGTGTGTTATATATATATATATAACATATATATAGTGAGCGTCATCGTGCGCAGCCTTACCAATTTCACAGCAAAACCAAACTCAGACATGACCTGGGCTGTAAAAAGCATAAAATCTAGTGACAAAAAACTGAGGATACTTTTTTATAAAACCCAATATTGAGTGGGAATATTGATAAAATTTGAATAATGTATGTTGATTAAAGTGTTACTCAGAATAAAGATTTTAATAAAATGCCCTCGAATAAAAATAAATCAATTTAATCAAAATTTGATAATTATTTTGCAACTCTGAGTTAATACAAGAATGCTTATGTTTCATTCAAATTGCATAATGACGATGTTCGTTGTTTGAATTACTTACACAAATCACCCTCGTTTACACGGCATGTTTTTAGTCATTTACCCGTGATTGACACGTAACCAAGCTGAATAGGCAAAATTTTTTCTCAGTTTCATTTGCTTTCTTTACGGCGGGCAATTTAATAAATTTTCAATGTTAAATCTATAACGAAAGCATTTTATTTAAGAACTAAAAGGTATGCTAAACTCATCTGAGTTACTTTTGATAGCTGGCGAAAAAATCGATATAAATTAGAGATTACACTGATTTTTTAGTAATTAACAGGTTGATTTGTTCTAAAATTTTGTACTGGGAATTATGTAAATTGGCTTATAATTCGGAGTTAAATTATAATAAGAGATCGCATTACAAAAAAAAAAAAAATTTTCGTGTGGACATGCTATAAGATAACTTAAGCCTTTTTTTTTGAATAATTTTTATCTATTATAGAAAATAAGACAAAGATAAATCAAAGCAATTGAGAAATATTAAAATTATTTGCTTCAAGTGTAATTTACTCAAAGTAAGTCTATCGTGTATAAGATTCAATAGTTTACCGAAATGCTTAAAATTTGGCTAAAAATTTGTATACTAAATTATTTGTTATATTGTTTTATTATAATATGATACTAAATTCCTGCTTGTTTTAAACAAATTTAAATTTAAATGTCATTATTAGTCTCAAAGGTATTGTTCACATTAAACGCTTAAGAATACAATATCGAAAAATTTCATTTATATTTCCATTTATTTCCATTTATTTCCATTTATTTCTTTCTTTATTTTTTAAATGTTTCATCGTTTTCTGGCTGGGTGTACTAAACCATAACTAAACTCATATAAATTAATAAATACTTTGGTGTCTTTTTCTGCAAATGCCAACTAAATTGTTGTGGTGGCTTCGTTTCATTTAATTCTAATACTCTAGACAACCATCATAAATTCCTTAAAATGAAGCACTTGTTATATCATGATCTCTCTGTCTGTATATGGTTGTTGTTTCTATATTTTTTGTTTATTCGTTTCTGATTTGTTGTTTTATTTTTGTGGTTTCTTTTGTTTGATTACAGGTGCAGCATTTAACACTAACGCTAATTTACAAGAAGAACGTGCAACAGCAACGTTACCTACACCCACAACAGCATCATCATCATCAACGTCGGCTGTAACAGCAGCAGTAACGCAAGCGGTAAAGCCACAATCAACTCTTCAAAAATCTCAAACAATAACAGAAACAACAACTATAGCAAATAATACAACACCACCGAAGATCTCAACAATAATAGCAACTAAGCCGACAACAACAATAACAATAACAACAAATGCAATAACAGCAACAACAACAACATCTAAACAACAATCACTAAATAATAAAAGTTGTAGCAACAACAATAGCAATAATAACACTGCTGACAATAGCACCGTCAATAAAATTGTTAAAATAAAAACTGAAACTGAATCTGCATCTGCTTCAACAACAACAACATCTATAGAACAAGAACAAAATTCAATTGCCACCACAAGAACGACAAAAACAAAAATAACAACTACAACATCTTCATCATCATCAACAGCGCCAGCATTAGCCATAGCATCATCGACAACATTAAATAGCAGCGCAACACACCACCGTGCAACATCAAGCCAACAACAGAATTCACATCACAAGACGATCACTCGGCAAACGACAACAACAAACGCTACAACAAGCATGTTACTATTGCAACCAAATGTAAGTTTATTGTAATCAAAAATGTTTTCATTTTCTTTTCAAACCAATAGATCGTTCATGTAAAAGAACACATTCCTAGCTACTAGACCCACCCCTTTAAATAATTTTGTTAAAATTGATAAGAACCCAATTATTGGAAAATTATTGGTTTCATACAAGCGTACATATGGAATAGCATTTCGAACATTACACTCCTACGAAAATGCGTCTATTTGTAAGGGTCTATTTGTCTGGGACCAAATGAGTTTTCTTAAGTGATACTTAAAACACGACAAATATTTGTTATGTCTTGTCTAGGCAGCCGGATTAATTCCAACTCAAATTTAGCAGCCAATAACATTTTTACACCCTATTATATAGCACTGTGCTAATTTTGATAAATGTTGGTCTATTATTGACCCTAGTCAACATACAATTTTTTAATGATAAATCATTAAGTCAGTAAAAACAAAAACTGCAAAGGCAACTGGGAGAAGTTCAATAAGAATACAATTAAATTTAGAAAAATATCGATTTATAACTAACCCTAGTTGCTATGTGAATATCGACTATTTACTTCAATTGTGTCGTAGCATGAAAATCAAGATTTTGAGGAGTAATCTTCCCAAATTTGAATTGCTCTTTATTAATATTTGTTTACATTGAAGTAAGCACTTTGATCGCAAGAAGTGTGACCATATTAGCTTTTTTGAAGCTAAATTTAGCTTTATGGTGCTGTGTTTATATCTGAAAATGTTGCCTTTCAAAAATCATTAATTCTTAGTTTTTACCGACGTGTAATGCAAAAGAACAGAAACTTAATTTGAATATGGGATTGTTCTTTTAATCTTTCAAATAGTTAGTTATGAAATTTACTTTCTTTCTGGTTATTTTATGTTTATTATTCATATACATTTTTTCCGTAAATCGGAAAAATATAAGTCGATTGTGCAAATGGAGCACTTGTTTAAAAGATGATATTTCGACTTACATCTTTAGTTAATAGAGTTTTTCAATTCGTCGCTCATGTAAAACTTATATTGATTTGAAAATTTGTAAAATCTCTGAAGAAATGCGCCATATAATACTTTTTTGATTAAAAAAATGACAAGGAGCTTGAAAAACATGCTGATAAATTTAATAAAATGCTGTGAGAGGACGCCGAGCACAGAAGTCAAAAATTCTCAAGATTGTTTCGATATTAAAAAGGCACCTCGCTACTGCTGGAGTAAGTAAGAGTAAGAATATTAAACAGAAAAACCTTAATTAAGGTTTGACTATTACAAGGCCAAGAGCATCTTTAATCCGCCGAAAATTGTGTATATTTGACTGGGAAGTTTCCATTTATGCGCCGGACCATACCTTTTTTCAGTTTTTTAGCCTAATAGGCTAATGCTAAAATTGGCCACTAAGCTTAAAATTTTTAAAAAATGTTTTCTACAACTTTATTTATGACTATCTTCACTCATTCGGTGTTGTGTGGGAATACATACATATACTACAAGTGAGATTAACATTCCCCTTTGTCCCGATCCTATCAGTTTTCGTGTCACCTATTTGTCTTTATAAGGAAAATGCAAAGTGGATGATGACTGTTAGCAATTAAAAAATTAAAAATTAAAGAAAAAATAAGTATCATTTCAGACTAATAACCCTATTTTGCTCGTTTTTGCTCGAAAAAATTATTTATTTATTTTATACGCACACTTTTAGCTTAGACAATTAAATAAATTTGCAATATTAGGCGACTACTCATGTGACTAATTTAGCCCATTTTCCCACATATACTACTTTGAAAAACAACACAGCCTATATCGTTAGCCGTATCTTCTACTGTCTTGCAAATTTCAACGAAATCGGTTCAGTCATTTAGAATTGGTTACCAAATAAATAAGCCAATTTAGAATATGTGTACATATCGCACACTAAATCATGAAAAGTCACAACTCAAAATTTAGCAAAATCGCATTTTTTCATAAATCAATTCACAGACAACTAAAAAATTTCGTTTGCGTATCTATATTCTTTAACTAGTAAAATACTGTTATATTACTTGTGTCGCTTGAACATAATCAACTAAAAGTTCAGTTAAACGTGACTTATTGTAGCACCATAGTTGCAACGTAACAAGCCAACCTTGTGGACAAAGCTGTGATCGATTAGTGGTGGGATAACATAACTTTATAACCGATCAATTTAATTTTACAACAATGTTTGAAAAACCGTTTTTTGCCTCTGCTGTTCATGATGTAGTGTGCGAAATGTACGTATTTATGTATATGAATGTGGATTTGAAAAATGTATAAAATTATGTACATTTATGTATTACATTTCAATTCTTATTTCAATTTCCAATTCATAATTATTCAATTCAAAATTATATTTAGCTTATTACCTAACCAATTTTTTTGCTTTATATTTGAAGAACAGAATTTATATAGTACTATATTAACCATGTGTAATGTCCAGTATTCAAAATATATCATATGTAACAATTAAAAAATTTAGCTTTTTTTTTGATGAAACCATTTTTTTATGTCATTTTAAAATCTAGTCACACGGATACTACGAATCAGAAAGTATTTTTTAAGCAATATCGATCATGATATTGCATTTTTGCACACTTAAGACCGTGTGAGATCTTAAATCAAGTTTATTTTCTAAACAAACCTACATAAATTGTTTACAGTAAATACTCATACATAAGTTCTTTAGATTTTCATTTAACTTAGTACAACATAAAATAAAAAATTTTATTTTTATTGATTGTCTGTAAATAAAATCATTTACATACACTACTCCTCACTTGAATAGCATATCCTCTGTAGTTTAAAAAAATCGTCTTATATCTCTAAAATTATAACGGCAGTAAAGCTATTTTCAAATATGGTCTTTCATGCTTTATCTATCTCTTCTTTGGAGGAAAATCCCGGGTGTGCTATTCAAGTGGCGAGTAGTGTACTTAGTCGGCTATAGTTTTTCTTAATTAACCCTTTTAATTAGTATTGTGCTGTTGTAGTTTAATGTTTTGCATAAAAACCAATACAATTTTTTTCTAATCTCTACAAAGCTAACAAATGATTTATGCTGATTTAAAGACTCTTAAATTCCCTCCTCAAATTTGCACAACAATGTTTAACTAATTATGTTCGCGATGACAGATAAAAGTTACTGCCAAATACTTTACAGTATTTATTTACACATTATGCGAAGTACAATAAATGAGCATATAAAACTGAAAATGAGAAAAATAAAACTTTAAAAATTAAAGCCAACCGCAACCAATCAAGAAAACATAAACATCAACACCTTTTTTAGTTCCCCGTTTTAAGTGCTCCTCAGTACGTGGAAAAAATTAAAATTATTTAAGGGGTTGGAAAACATCAGAGAATATTACCTGGTAGTAACCCTATAAAAAATTCATTATTTCTAACTTAAATTTAACAATCCAAGAAAGACAACCAACAATAACTGCCAATCACAGACAATTTTTGTTTTTAATATTTTGTCGCTGTTGTTATTGTTGTTATTGTTGTTGAAAAGCGCATGTCTAACATTGCAACAACAGAGTAGCAATAAGCACCTTAATGACAACATAAGTAATTTCTTAGCATGTTATGACTAAATGTTTAAATTCCATGAAATAGCAACTGATACTAATTTTCAGTCTTTTCACAACTGTCTCCCGTTACAGAACACTTTCGGTACTCTTTCTCCGTTTGATAATTTTTCAACACAATCTACTAACCAACAATCCTCCTCAGCTCAAGCGTCTCATCAACACCATAGCCAGCATAATAATAATCATCATCACCAACACCACCACCACCATCACCACAATTCTTTACAATCCCAGAGTGGTGTCCATCTTCAGCATCATCACCTGAGCTCGAACAGTGGCAATCATCATAGTATATTATCGGTGGCTTCGGAGGATCATTTGATTGGTAACCTTACGGATACTACCACATCGGAGCATTCAGAATTAATCGATCATACATTTAATCAGTTATCGGATTTATTTTTTCCTACCGACTCCAATCAGTCTCTGTTATCACCGACTATTGATCAGAGTTCTGTAAGAGAAACTGAAACTGCGGTACATCATCACCATCACCATAGCCAGTTGCAAGATTTGCATTCATCTTGTGAAACATTGGTGGGCTCCAGTGAGGATATTACCAGTTCCCTAGAAAATTTAACCAAATTAACCTGCCTACGTGAAAAGAGACTTTCTTCGATACCCGAACAACATACAGCTACTACACCCAACTCTGAACAAGATCACTCGTCTTTGTGCTTTGATCGTTCCACGCCACAAGAAATAGGTCTACTCAGTTTGAGATCAAGCAGTGATCCAGCCATAGCTTTGCATACCCTGCAAGAAAGACAAGTATTACAACAACAACAACAACAGCAACAATCTTCTTCTCATCATATATCTCACAGTCGCACGGGTGGCGATCCTTTGATATCTCCCTTGGGCGGACCACTTTCTTTACCCAGCTTCCAAGAGACTTATTCTCTTAAGTACGGTACAACTACACCAACTGCTGATTCTTTAACCACAGAGTTGCATATTAAAATGGATGAAGATTGTTTTCCTTTAACCCCATCAACGGAGGCCATTGGTGGCCCAGCATTGAACCAACATGCGACAACACCTACACCCCTTAGTAGCCATCAAAGCGTGACCCATCAACATCATCAGCACACGCATATTCATACGCAATTGCAGAATCAACACAACCTGGCAGGCAGTCATCAGCAGCATCTTCATCATCACCATCATCAACAGCAACAGCAACAGCCGCAGCAGCAACAACAACAATCATCCAGTAATTTTAGTTATCATGGACATTTCAATGCGACAACGACACCAGCCTCATCAAATTCTTCTGCCTCCTCGTATGAGTTTAATACTGGTTCAAGTTCCGGCAATGAAGCAGCACAAAATTTCAATGCCTCCTCGTCAGCGGACAATTTCTATCAGCAATACCAGCAATTATCGCAACCGAATGTAAGTTTTTTTCGTTCAAACAATTCAGTTCTATTTTCTATTCGTTTGGACTTATGTTACTTTTGATTTTATTTCCAGAATTATCAAACATCGACTGTGGAACGTTATAGCCTACCAACATTTCCCACCATGTCCGAATTGGAAGCAGCTACAGCTGCTGCCTCATCTGTGGCATTGGCTCCAATGCGTAGAGCTTCGTTACCCGTAAATCGTTCCGAATCTCCGATCAGCCATAGTCCGAAACTTCCTAAGTTAGTCATTAATACCGGCAGTAATTCTTCGCTACATCTTAAGCATCACACACATTCACAACAGCTCTCCAGTGCACCCAGTTCGGCTTCAAACTCTCCCAGTGTACGACAACAAACATCGACGCCTGTCCTACATCATATTTCTCAAACTACAGATTTGCTCAATGGTCGTGTTATACCCACGCCACCCTCGCAACTGTGTGCGGTTTGCGGCGATACAGCTGCATGCCAACACTATGGCGTTAGAACATGTGAAGGCTGTAAGGGTTTCTTTAAACGCACCGTCCAAAAAGGTTCCAAATACGTATGCTTAGCCGATAAAAATTGTCCGGTGGACAAGAGACGCCGTAATCGCTGTCAATTTTGTCGTTTTCAAAAATGCTTAGCCGTAGGCATGGTTAAGGAAGTGGTACGTACGGATTCACTTAAAGGTCGTCGAGGTCGTCTGCCCTCAAAACCGAAATCACCCCAAGAATCACCACCATCACCACCTGTTTCCTTAATCACCGCCTTAGTACGTTCGCATGTTGACACTACACCCGATCCTTCGTGTCTCGACTATTCACAATATCGCGATCCCACCCAGGATACTTCACCCGTTGTAATGAGTGAAGCTGAGAAAGTACAACAGTTCTATAATCTTCTCACCACTTCCGTTGATGTTATCAAACAGTTTGCCGAGAAAATACCCGGTTATTGTGATTTGACGCCCGAAGATCAAGAATTACTGTTACAATCCGCTTCATTGGAATTATTCGTTTTAAGATTATCCTACAGGGCCCGCGTTGATGATACAAAAATGACTTTCTGCAATGGCATCGTATTGCATCGCAGTCAATGTCAACGTTCTTTCGGAGACTGGTTAAATGGTATTTTGGAATTTAGCAAGAGTTTACATAATTTGGAAATTGATATCTCAGCGTTTGCGTGCCTGTGTGCATTGACGCTGGTTACAGGTAAGTGGGAAATTTTGGAAAAAGAAAGAGTTCTTAGAAAGCTAAAATTTTTTAAGGATCCCATTCCATTTAACTGAACTTGTAAATATTTTATTTTAAATTTTATCTAGGAGTTTACAAGCTTTAAAATTTCTAAAAATCGAGGTTAAACAGAATTCTGTTTCAGTTTGAATTCAGTTTGCTTAAAATCAGCACATTTTTAGTAACGGCCGTTGACATCCGCAAAAGCAAATTGACTAGATCTGACTTTTCAAGACTGAAGAAATCCGAAAAGGTTTAATCAAACGATCTGGCAGGTCTATAAATTGACAGTGGCGTGAATGTTTCTGATGATGACAATATGTGTCAATTAATTCCACTTTAAGGGAATAAGAGGTACCCCATATACACATATCTTAATACTCGATAGTGCATAAGGAAGATTTGCACATAATTTTCAACACATTTTTGATCTACGAGGCACTCTAAACAGTTACTTTTAAGCAGGAATTTCTTCTTGATTAGTTCGCTAAGAGCATCGATTTTATACACTGAATTTAAATTTTAACTTGATCAAGTAGTTCAAAGAGCCAATCGGATAATGTTTTAAGCTTGAACCGTCAAGAAAAGATGTTGCTACTGTACTTAGTGAAGGAGTGAAAACATCATTTGCCTCCGTGAATTACGCGCTATAGTTCTTGACAGAGTGATTGTTCTTTGTATTTCAGACCTGCCAAATTTTTTTGTGGTTCAGGGTATCAAAGGCTTTCTCGATCAGATCAGATTTCAAGTGGTTTTAAGCAAATTATAAGCAAAAAACACATTTTGTTTTTTGTTTTCTGCATTTACTTTGAATCTTATGAAAAGTCTATTTGAAATGATTATAAAGTGTTTCTTATACTCAATTTACGTTTAAAACTTTTTTAATTTTTTTCCAGAACGCCATGGCCTACGTGAACCAAAAAAAGTCGAACAGCTACAAATGAAAATCATTGGCAGCCTACGAGATCATGTTACCTATAATGCTGAAGCACAAAAGAAGCCACATTATTTTAGTCGACTTTTAGGAAAATTACCAGAACTAAGATCACTTAGTGTACAAGGCTTACAGAGAATATTTTATTTAAAATTAGAAGATTTAGTACCAGCGCCCGCCTTAATTGAAAATATGTTTGTGGCCAGTTTGCCATTTTAAGAAAATGAAAAAAAAACTAAAAACAAAAAACAAAAAAAAAAACTTCCCTTAACAAATAAAAAAAGGAAAAATTAAAAAAAAATAATTTTAAAAATAGAAATTAATTTTAAATGTATATAAGATAATTTAAATTAAGTACATAATTATTTATATTTTGTTTTCTATAATAGTAAGTCTAGGTTTTAATTAAAAAATTAATATTTTTTTTTTAAAGGCATTTCATATTTTCCATTTTTTATACATTTTTAAACCTTAAATTTGTACTTTGAATTCTTTTCCGTGACTTGTATTGTTTTTAATATAATTTTGATTTAATATGTGTGTAGTGAACCCATAGACACAAACTATAATTGTAAAATTAGCGGTAGTTTAAGTTGTCAAAATCAATTTTCAATTGATTTAAAACGAAAAAAAAAATCCAACCAACCCCCTTTTAAAACTGCTGTCAATACTTCAACCACAAATAAATCAACACAATCAACAAACAACAGCTAAACTAGAAAAAAAGGCATATTAAAGACAATAAACACCATAAGGCAGAGAGGGCCATGCTTGACAGAAAAAAACATTTTTCTTCCTTATGATGTTTTTTAAGTTTTTTTTTTATATTCCCTCTTTTTTTTACAAAAGCTCAAATATTTGTATTTAAATTTAATTTCGGAGAATAATATAGTTTTTAATTGATTTCTAGTCATTTTGTTTTTGTTACAATTACCTTTTTTCGTATTTGGTACCTGTAAACCAATAGTTAAAAAAAAATTAGTTCTTAAGTCTTTTAGTTGATAAGAGGATATACAAACGTTTACATAAATATTTGATAATAATTTAAAATTATTTATCGCCTCTATTGAAAAAAAAAATCAGAATAAAATCTCATTTTAAAAACAGTTAAACTGTTATTGATTTCAAAAGATTCTCATTAGAATTATCCAACCAATTACATTAAATTAATTCATAATTCGCACAAATTATTTATAAAACAATTAGGATTCTTTGTAATTTACGTAATAAGGAAATAAAGGCAGAGAGAGGTCTAATATGCAATTTGAGCAAAGAAATTGAAAAAAAATCAATATTTAAAAGTAAGAATAACGAGACCAAGGTCTAGTTCTGTTTGTTCTTTTACCTCCATATTCATAAATATATTTCGATTAATAGAAGGCTTATAAAACATAATTTATATAAAAATTTGTTTTATTAAACCCTTTATAAATCGAAAATAATTTTTATGAACTTGGGTGTTGGTGTATATACTCAATTTTAAAAGGCGCTTCAAAAAATCAAAGACGTTTTCAAAAAGGTTATTTCCCTTCTAACAATTTACCCCATATTCATAAAAACCATTTTTATTTTTAAAATATTTATTAAACAAACTTTCATAAAAATTATGTTTTAAAAAAATTTAATAAACAAATTTTCATAAAAGTTATGTTTTAAAAATCTTTTGAAAATCCTAAATATTTTTATGGATATGGGGGTTAGGGTTGAAAAGATAGAACAAGTTCTCAATCTAAACAAACCAATTAAATTTTAAAGTAAAGATTAAGAAGCAAAATACAAATTTTGAAAGAATTGAACTCAATTGAATTCCATAATTCAATATACTCCACTGAACTGAACTACATACGAGGGCGGATTGACATTGAAGCTACCTAGCGCTAGATGGCAGCACAAACACAAAAACCTCTTCTTTCTTAGAAATTACGATCTGTCAAACGTCAACTGTTAAGATTTTAATCAAATTCATCGATTAGTTTATTTGTTGTAGACGTTTGAAGTAAGCAACTTTTATGTTTCTTGGAAAATGGAAAAAAGTGAATTTCGTGTAGTGATTAAACACTATTATTTGAAAGGCAAAACGGCGAAAGAGACAAAAAAAAGCTTGATAAACATTACGGCGAATCTGCTCCGTCCACCATCAACAGGAAGGCCAAAAGAGGTGGTTACTGAAGAAAATATCAAGAAAATCCTCGATATCGTTATGAATGATCGCCGGGTCCAAATACGTGAGATTGCTGAAATGATAAACATATCATATGAACCTGTGTTCAACATTTTGCATGAACATTTGCATATGAAAATGCTATCGACAAGATGGGTGCCGCGTTTGCTCAGTGTTGAACAAAAACGAGTTCGACAGATCACTTCACAGCGGTGTTTGGACATGATAAAGCATAATCCTGCTGAATTTTGGCGTAGATTATTAACTGTTGATGAAACGTGGGTCCACCACTACGAGTACACACCTGAAACCAAAAATCAATCGAAGCAATGGGTGGAAGCGACCACATTTGAACAAGATAAAAGTGCTCTTTCTTCAAGACAACGCACCGGTTTACACAGCATTAGATACGATGCTAAAACTACGAGAAACCCACTTCGAATTGGTTGATCATCCACCTTATAGTTCAGATTTAGCCCCTAGTGACTTTTTCCTGTTTCCAAACTTGAAAAAATGGCTCGCAGGAAAAAGATTAATCTCAAACGAAGAAGTGATTACCGAAACTAATGCGTATTTTGAGGAGTTCCCAAAATCGTATTATTCAGACGGTATAAAAAAGTCGGAAAATCGTCTTTCTAAGTGTATTGAGCTAAAAGGAGACTATGTTGAGAAATGAATGGTTTTTGAAAACAAAAATGTTTTTTTCCTACTTAGGTAGCTTCAATATCAATCCGCCCTCGTACATATATAGAGTTAACTGTACTATTAAGATCTATTCTAAGTTTTCAAAAGTAAATAAAATATGAAATAAGAAACAATAACGAAGTATGTACATACACATATGTTTGTATGTATACATACCTATATTGCCCCCTGTAATTCTATGAGGAATACACAGGCACAACAAAGGTGTTTAATTTGTCTTAAACTCTATTTCAGTCCAACTATGTCCTAAAGTCCTTATTTCAAATTCATATGCCCTCTCTATGTACATATAGGAAGGTCTGCCAACTCGTCTGTGTACTTAATGGTTTCAGTCGATTGGCATTATGGTAATGTCGTCCGGCGGGTTACATTTACGCTTATGTATTTCTATCACAATTGCAGCTAACGCTCAAAGCCTTCTATTCTTTCGGGTCAAAATATAAAAAGGAAGCTGTTTACAAAATCTAGAATGCTGCTGGTGTCTCTAGATGCAACTTGCTGGATTCGCTACCATAAAATATTACAGTCTTCACACCAGAGTTGAAGATTCTACAAAGTAAGTTACACCTTTTATCGTACACACAGCAATGATGCGCATTATTTTGGTTTTACCTGCGTCGATCCTCAATCTCACTCTTGGGGACATTTTTTAACCATTCTTATCTTGTCCTGCATATAAGAATATTTATATCCGAGTAGACAGATATCTCCGGCTTATTTTAAGACTTCCAACCGCCTTTGCAGTCTCCTGCTAATGGTTCTGTTGACGAGTGTGACATTTAACATAATAGTGTCAATGGCAATATTAATTCCATGACTTCATATTAATCCCATGACTCCCATGACTGCACCAAATTAGTAAATTTTTAATTTTAAGATATGAATACAAATTGTTAGCTTACGTCACAGTAAGGATCCAATTTAAAAAAGCAACATTAATTAAAGACGTCTAATACGCAGCACTGTTTATTATATTTCCATGTATCATCCGACAACAGGCATTAGTGTAAAAACACGCAATAAGCGATATTATTTTCTAGAGAATACGGCTGTAGTATAGTGTAACGAACTCTACATCGTTTAATGTAAAAGGGTGTTAAAAGCCTTTCTTAAGTTAACGAACTTAAGATAGATACAAAAGCTTCATTCCACGTATTGTTCGACAATTATACTTAGGCTCTCTTAACTCTTTTTTATATACGTTTATAAAATCATATTGTATTCTGTGAGTTTTTCATTAAAATACAAGAGTATGAAACACAATATTTCTGCAGGAAGAGGAAAACGAGATAGCAGACATACTGCTTCATGATGCCTTCAATATTCATAGGTACTTACTCCAATGCGAGAGATTAGGCGATATTTATGGCTGTAGTTCTGAGAAAGGCAGAATGTCTACATGCACCATTTCGAGGAAAACATTGTCATCCTACTTTCTGTTGGGACTTTCAAGCAGAACCATTTTACGGGTGTTTCAGTCAGCAATGTGCCCCGACCATAGGAAAAAAACCACATATCTCGAAATAAACAACACATTGTATCTAGAGGCTATTGAGGACAACAGTGATGAATTATTGGCTCATCTGCTACGAACATAATGAGCGCTCCAAACTATGCGGACATTTGCAGCAAGGCAAACATACTCCCAACTAGGGCGGTGCTGTTTCTAAATATTGTTGACTGGATATAGGCGAATGCGTTATCCCTCCTTTTCTCTTCTTCAGCTGATACTAGCTCCACGCTTAAAGCGACATTTTCTAATCTCAGTGTTCTTCATATTTGTGGATGCGAATTAAATCACGCAATGTTGCTAATTGACCCTCTGATTACGTCATATGTAATAACCAATATTATGCCATATAGTTAGACATAAACTAACTCTCCCCTTTGTTAGCGCATAAAGCCTCACAAAACTCCTGCAATTCTACAAATCACAATATTCAGTTAACTATGTAACAATTCACCATGATTACGTTCATTTCGTATTTTGAGTGTAAACCAGTGACAGGCAAACTTATACCACTGAATTTTATAATTATGTGAATAATTTTAGAGTCTGACATTCAGACCACGCTGTAAGACAACATTACATTTTTACATAAATGGTTATATACATTGGAAACATGCTTTCATATCTTAAGTTTGAATATTTTAAAAGAAAAAAATTACAAAAGCATTAACAAAAAATATAAAAAAACGACAACAGCCAAATAATGAAGAAAAATATAACAAAAACATTTTGGACAACAACAAAAAACAGTTAGAAATAACACCGAATTAAGAAAAAAAAATAAATAAATCAAAAATGTTAAAAATCAATAAAACATTTTTTCTTCTACAGTATCTTTCCACTTAATTTCTCTTCGTTTCTCACTGTTTGTTTTCTTTGCATATGAGCGAGAGTACGTACGTTGAAAACAAAAGAGAAATTTTGCTCGGAACACTATTTTGCCTGTTGCTGGCTTAAACCCACAGCCATTACAATTTACAGAACAAATGTTTATATTATTCCTTTAGCTCATATACTCAAACGTTTACTTTAAGTACTTCAACATGGTTATATATTAGTTAAGTCGCTTGCTTAAAACATTCCCCCACTATTTAGTACCCTTTTCAAATACAGTCGGCTACAATCGACTGATTCCTTTAACAAAAATTTTAAAGATGTCATTGGTACTTTCTCATGATGATTCCCCTAGATCTTTTTCGGTTTATCTACTCTCTAAGAATAAGTAGCTCAAATATAAATTATATTGGACCTCTCTTATTTACCCAAATACTGTAGATTATGTTTAAATAAATCTTAACTTAGAATGCATAATTGTTAAACTGTTATGAGTTTTCTTAAATGATTTTATTTTCTTTGTTCATTTTGTTAAAACAATTTTAGTAAAATAATAAAACTTAGATGATAAAATATTTAAAATTTAAATAAATTTTTGCGAGAGTTAATGTACCTTGAAAAACATAGAACATAATAATTGTCTGTAAATTATATAAAAATATTTACAGACATTTATATTTATATAAATAATGATTATTAAATAATAATAATAAATTACGTACTTTATTATTGTTTTTAGTTATCAGCGTTATATATTACATAATAAAGAAGAAGGAAAAATTGTTAACTTTAAGTCATGCATACATATGTAAATATAATACTTTCAGTGTGTTAATAAATGTGTCCTTATTGTTATTTTAATCCCTATTTTTATACCCTAATATAACATATATAGTATATAAGTATAATACGAAATGTTGTTAAAAAAGTTAATTTTTTTCAATGCTCTCTCTCTCTCTTAAAAAGAGCTAAATAGGCACCCCTCCTATTATATTTGTATGTGACCTATAATAATTCGTTAAACGATCTTTATTATATGGCGGTACTACTACTGTACTACTCTACGTATGTATGTATATGTTTAACTCCATTGTGATAGTTATGTTTTTTTTTTATTTCTTTTATACAAGATATCAGTGTAGTTAGTTCCATATTATGATGCATGTACGTACCTTTATTTTATTTTATATCATTAGCTTTAAATAACTCTTCTTAATTGAGAAAATAAAATGTATTTTGTATATTTCAAAAATATAGGTATACCAGCCTATTATACATAATATAGTGTAGTCTTGTAAGTACTTACTAATTACATATATTTATAAGTTATTTAATGTATTTAAATGTTTTATTGCCTACATACCTACAGTTAGTTATAAAATTATACATACTTATTAAGTAAAACTCTATATATAGATATACATATATATATATATATATATGTATATATACATATATATATATATATATATATATATATATATATATATATAAATATATAAACTATACATTTTATATTCCTTTTGAAATATATTTCACTTAATCCCTATATTTTTTTAAGCATCTAGTTAGGTTATTTAAAAATAATAAAAAAATATATGAAAATCTTTTGTTAAATAAATAGGCCATTTAAAATATATACATATATATATATATATATATATATATATATATATATATATATATATATATATATATATATATATATATAAATATATATTTAAATATTATAATTAAACATAAACGATCTTTGAATTGGCTTTAATAAATTTAAAAAATAAAATATTTTTTATTATTTAATTCGAAAGAAATAAACATATCATACATGATCTTTGTTATAATTATAATGTTTCCTAATTTTTATTAAATACCAAAAAATTTAACCTTAATATGTAAGCCGTCGTCGACAAGCTCGTAAATTTCATGACGCCGTCACTTAGAGACGACGCTGTTGTCACCTCAACGTCGAAATGTTATTATGTAAAACTTGTGTGACGACGTCGAGATGTTATCGATTTTTTAAAGGAAAAAAGTATCATCACTAATTATTTTCTCAGTTGTGCAAAATTTAATATAAAATTTTTTTAAAAAACTATGTATTTTTGTGAGATTTCAGTGAAAGTATACTAAATTTTGATTACTTGGAAAAATATTTGTGAATTTTGCCAATGTTTTAGAAATTTCTTTTTGCATGGCATCGCTTTTTTCCACTAATTTTTTCCTTTCATCATTATAGAGATTTTCTATGCTTCTATTTGAAGTGACTTCTGCTAGAAATTGAGTCACACTTACTTCAGTTTCTAAAATTGTCCGGTAAATGTTGTAATCATCCTTTATAAAACCGTCTGCAGGAGATTGAATTCTTGTAGCTACACCAGCCGGATTTATTTGTTTTCCAAGCTTTAATTGCATTAATTTCGGCAAAACCTAACAATAAATGTTTAAATTTAAAAATGTCTACCCTAATATTTTTAAAACTTACTTATTGCCAACCGTCAGCATCACACTTAGTGATTACTCCATTAAATTTAATTTCATATTAATATTTATCCAGTCTTTTTTGAAATTATTCACATTTGAAGCTCTTTGAAATTCTACTTGCTAAACTTGCTTCTTTTCAAGTACCTTAATTAATTTTTCAAATTGTTTAGAATTAGTTTTAACTTTATTTCCAATCTAACGCTTCACTTTATCACTTAACAAATATGCAAAAAATTAACTTTGCTTCCATTACTTGCTAAAAAGTGTGTCAAAATTCAATGTCACTATTGATAACTTTTCGACTCTCATGCGACTTATATAATACCAAATATTCGGCAAGAGTAAACGATAAATGTCAACGTTAACTTTCATAATACCGATTTCACGCCGTCGACAACCATTTGTGTCGACAACGACTTACATAATAGGGCTGATTATTGGACATATGCATGAACTCCCATCATAAGTACAAGTGTTGAAAGTTCCAAATAAAACATTCAAAATTGAGCCATACGTACTATTTTTGTGAAACAAAGGGCATATAAGTACTGCGAACGCTTGATCTAGGGCTTTTGCTGCAATATTTCACCAACTCATCGCCCCGATTAACTTCAGGATATTGGTCGGTTTCTTAAAAGATAACTCCCTACCTAACACTTTATAAGCACTCAGATGCCACTTCTTAAAAAGCGACAGTGCCGCACATATATCAAGTTTCTGTTGTCAGGTTTGTTTGAAACTCTTACTATTTTATTCAAAGGCCTCTTGAATCTGTAATGTGAAGTTAAAAGTCTGATTATCAACTTCAGTTTTTTGATAGATAATCCTATACAAGACTCAAATCTCCTCCTGTTATAGTTGCCTAGCAAAAGTTTAAACTGTTTGTCTTCAGAAGAACATCCGCCTCTCCTTTCGCTAAGTGTACCCTTTTCAACTGTCTTTGGTGACTGGTATGCCTGCCACGTCACTTAATGCTTTTGTATTACGGCTTAGGGGTATTTGTTAAAAAAAGCATCACTTAGTAAAAATCAATTGTAATAATGCAGCTAATAAGTAAGAAATCTGCTGAAAAAATTATATTTGGATCAATTTCTTCCAACAGAACAACGATCCTGAATGCACATTACGCACTGTAACGCCATTATTTAAAAGAATAAAAAACAATTATACGCATGTATAAAATATCACAAGTGCTGGTCATTTAAATCTCTTTGAATAGTAGAACTAACATCATAAGATTCCAGGCAAGGATACAAGTTAAATGAGCAAAGATTCACTGAGAAACCTTAAGCAAGTTGGTCAAAAGTATACCGAAACGACTTCGAGCTGTCATTGAAAATAAAAAGTAACACGAATCAAGTAATAAGTATTAATAATTCTATGTAATAATAAATTGCATTTAATATACAGTTTGTCAAGAAAATGTTTTTACACAGTCAAAAAAAGTTGTGTTTGAGATTTTTTTAATGTTTTTATTAATGCAAAAAAACAATAAATTTAAATTCAAAAATAGGGTTAAAAAAACAATACAAACTCTACAATTTTTTCGTCAAGAAAGTGGTTTCACATTCTAGTATAATATTAAAACCTATGATAGATGCGCAACATGCTTGACCGACATTGTGTTTGGGTGCGTTAAAAGATAAAAAATTGTCGCACACCATTACAGCTTGAGACACCTTTTGATGGAAGTAATAAATTTTTGCATTATTCAGTTGGAATTCTATCCCATTCTTCCAAAATTATAGTCTTATAGCCCCTAATTCCCCTTAGTTTTTGGGACGCCTCTTGGCAGCACTTTTTCTAAGATAAGTTTACAAATTTTTAATTGCAATGACTCTAAGCATAAGTATCCAGTACTTTGCCACAGTTATAAAGATGTCATGTTCTTACCAAAAAGACTTGTGTTTTGGGTCATTATGCTGATAGAAACCTTATTTCTTTAGCGCTGTTAATTAGATGCCACTTTAATATATTTAGGCATTGATTCGCTTCAATGATGTTCTCAATAGAAAGAAATTGTTCTACTCCCTTAATATATATACACCCTTAAACCATTACAGAGCTTTTCAAATTTTACAGTTTAAATTGTGCTACGATTTTAAAATGCATTTAAGGGCTTCCTCCATTCTCCATTTGAGGCTATTATTATAAAAAAACATCTTTATGGTCTCTTCACAAAATATAGCTTGATCATACTAGTCGACAGGTTTGGAAATAAGCTATACAGCAAAAGACACTCGCCTTTCTTTGTGTGGAATTGTAAGCAGAGGTTTTTTAGCACTACTCTTTTTAAATAGTCGTTTTTTTCAAGACCTGCCTAACTGTTTCATGGAAAACTGTCACGCTACATTTAAATTTTAACATAGTTAAGCTTCTTATTGAAAACATTTCAGATAATGCTTGAACTGTTTTTTCAATCGGTTAATTATAGCAAACCAACTGAATCACATGCAACGATGTTCATTTATCAGGCATTTTTAAGCCTCGCCTAATTAGCATTTATTGGGCTATCAAGACAAAAACATTTCAATAGTTACTTGACTATTGAAAAAAAATGTTTGGGCAGTAAAATCATCCAAACATTTTCTTGACAACAATATTTTGGACTCCTTTATTTTTTAACTTATTCCTTAATCGCAATTTTTAATTTTCTTATATTCTCTTTCTGTTATTTGTTAGCTAATAATCAGATCATGTTGAATTTATAAAAAAAAAAATCAAAAAATAATCAGAAAATCCTTTTTTATTGATAAAAATTTAAGAGAAATCTTTTTTCACTATGTAAAAACATTTTCTTGACAAACTGTATAGGATTTGTGTGTATACTTTCAATTGTTGCGTATAAAATATAATTTAAATCTAAATTATTTTTTATTTTTCAGATACGTTACTATTTTATATTTTAATATGAATTTAAAAAATATCTCAAATGCGCTTTTGTTCTCAGCAACATAATTCTATTAGTTACGAATTTATACTTTCAATTGTCGTCTAGTACTTGCATACAGAAAATATGTTCCAATGAAATAAAAGAACAGAATGAATTAATTCTTTAGCCATACAGTATTTCAAGTGTATAAGATTTTCTTCTCGCAATATAAAAAATTCAAACCTAATTTCCTAACACCAGCCGAATCTACTGAGTGATTAGGTATCATTATACCCTGAGTGCTCGGGATGAGTTTGCCTTTATGCAAATTTTTTAAAAATCTCTTTAAATAGTATGTAATTGTTTTTGTTGGCCTTTTTTCACTTCCTAATTATTATATTTTTTACGACAAAATTTCCATATTGTTCCTTTTTCACCAATTTCTAAAATATTTAAAAAATAAAAAGCTAAAAATTATGAAAATAAATCTACAAATGTACCTTAAAAACAGTAAAACTGAGATGTAACATTGGGAACCTGAATTTTTGAAAAGGAATATGAATTTAAATGAAATACAACAAATATAATAAAAAAGAGACAAAAGCTGTAAGAATAACTATAATTAAGTAGAAAAAGAAAAACTAAATTAAGGTAAATGAGAGAAATAAAAAAAAATAACAAAAATATTTTTTACATGTATTTTCATACTTCACAATATTTAATTTTTTTACTTATTATTTGTACTAAAATATTAAACTTTAGATAGAAATTATTTAATTAAATGACAAATTAAAACTATTGAAAAATATTTAAAAAATATATATATTTTGTTACCTAAAAACTATTTCTTAATAAATTATTAAATATTTAAATATTATATTTATAAGAGAAAAACTGTAATCATTAAGTTCAATTTAAACATAAAAAAACAAAAAAATTACAAAAAAAAACAAAAAAAAATTACTCAACAATAAGACGTTCTGTTTCTAAACTGCGCACCTAATTTATGTATTTAAAATAACGACCTACAAATATATGTACATTAAATTGAGAAAATCCTTAAACATCTAAAAAGATATAAGAAATTTAACGAAATATCCTTTTTTATATTTATAGTTCTTTGTTTATTAAGCTTCTCATTTCAAAAGTTTAGCCATTAATTGCAATAAAAACTAGATTTTGTATTTAAAAATTGCTTTTAATTTAATCGTACTTATTAATTTTTAACATTAAATTTAAAAAACAAAAACTAAAAAGCTTAACTAAAGAAAAAAATCTCAACAAACACAGAAATCAGCAATAATGCTCCTGTTATACGTACTACAAACGATAATATGTATGTAACCTACTATTAAATCATAGATGATAATTTCAAAATACAATTGTTTTGCTCAGTTCGAATTTGTTATTCGAAAAATTGTTTAAATATTTTATTTTATAATAATTCGTTATGTTTTTAAACTAAAATTAGTTTTTATTATTTGTTACTATTATTGCATTATATTTTTGTATGGATACAATATAATAATTATAAAACAAAACAACAACAATAAAAAATGTACTTTTTTCCTCGATGTAAAATTAAAAAAAATATCTGTTTTATTTGGAACGGCAGAGACTAAGTAATTTGATAAGACTTTTCCCTACACCAACACAATGCGCGTTGGGGCAGCCAGAACAATGTTTTGAAAAATGAGACAATTTTGAAAAATGGGAATTAAGGGAAAATTTGGCGGGAGTTTATTAGCTTACATTTTTCTTAGTTGTTCAAAGTACAAACTTCAAATAAAAAAAATATTTCTAAAATTAAGTCTTATTCCACCAACTTTGAACGGCTATAAAATATAAATACCATCAACGTTAATATTAAAAAAAATTTGATATCAAGTTAAAGTAGATAAAATTCTACATCACCAGGCATAAAAATATTTTTGGTATTATTTTCTGTTGTGCTGCTACGTTCTTCAAAAGTGAGAGTTTTTTGTTTTTGTTTTTTTCTTTCTTTAAAATAAAAGTAAAAACACAGATTTTTTACTCTTCTTAGTGAAATTTCTATAGTTTTTTTAAGGATAATGTAAAAATTAGTAATGGAATCATTGACTTCAGGCTAGAAAGATTACTTTTGCGTTTTTTGTTTTTATGTTTAGTCAATGTACGCGTTTCTTATGTTCGCTTGAAATAGATGCTAAAAATCAACCATTTTTGGGAAATATGTGGACTTAAAGCAAAGTTAAGCGAAGTTTTTTATTTTTCCTACAAATACAAACATTCATTCCATCAACTAATGGTGAAAAATAATACTGCTCATATTTGCTCCCTCTAAAACAAATTGATTTATGTTCATAGATACATGAAATACATATGTATTAAAACTACTTGTTGTTTGGGCCTTTTCTAAATAACTATAACATTATTTTAAGTCAATAAAAACCCAGCCTTTCAATTCTTCATGGATGGAATCGATTTTTCGAATGGCTTCCTCATTTATCGTATGAACTTCCAATAATGAAGTGGCACTGAAGATCAAAAATGAATTTAGGTGTCAAATGGGTTTTGTTATTGATCAGCCAAAGCCTGTATTTGAAAATTCCAATGACAGCAACACTGCAAGGCGTTTCTTCCAAAAAGCAGACATTTCGGCACAAATAACAAACCTTGACGTCAATTTAATAAAGCGAATGCGCGTAATAATGGTAACAGTTTCAAGTGGTTTTCAAATAAATATTGACATGTTTCGAGAGTTTGCACTTGATACCGCTAAATATTTGGTGGAAATGCACCCTTGGTATAATATGTCTCCAAATGATCAAAAATATTTATTTCATGGATCAGAAATAACAAATCATGCCTTAGTACCGATTGGGCAGTTGTCAGAAGAGTTCTAAGAAGGTCGAAATAAAGATTTAAAAAATTTGAGAGAGAGAATATTTCGCGAAAATGTTCAAGAGAAAAATCTAGTGAGAATAAGACTTCTAGTGATTTCCGATCCTATTAAGTTAAAGTTAAAAGAAAAAAAGGTAATAATTTTCCACTAGAAGCTCTGAGCTTATTAATATTCGAACAAAATCCAGAAAATGTTCAATATAGTGATGATGATGATGACGACGATAATGATGAACATCACGATAATGATGTTAATGGCAATGATAGCCATAAGTCCGATAATACTAAATAAAGTCTTTTTCATATATTATGATTATTTTTATTATGAGAAAATATATATAAAAAAGAGAAGAAAACTGAAAATTTCCACCAAAGTATGCATAAAAACTATTTATTTATACATTTCTAACCAAAATAGATCAAAATCAATTGAATTTAATTCTCGAGAAAGGCTCACTCTTTTATATCCCCACTGTGAGACGGCTGTAGAAACAATTTAAAAAATCGAATTTTTTCTTATCAAAAAAATCAAACTTTAATTTTTCAAGACTTGGATCTTTTTCCGGCAATGGTTATTTAGTCCAAAATGTCTAGTTTCGAGCTATAGTAATTTCGTTCTGCCCAAAGTTACCACCAGAACACTTTTTTTTAAATTTCAAACCTACTTTATTAGAATTTTTGTTTTGTTTTATTTTGTTTTGTTAGGTTTTGCTTGTTAGGTGTTTTTCTGATAGGCGCTATCGAGTACAACAAAAGAATCTGTGTTCGAAATTTTTAAAACATCTCCGAATTCATGAGATACGGATAAAAAATGGTTTTTGGTAAATTTACTTTATAAGCATATAGCTTATTCGAATATTATCCAATTTAATTTAATTGATATATATTTCGCTTCAGTAATCTTGAGGAATATCTGTGTATTTCTCAAGCTATTGGTAGAAGATTATTAAAAAAGAGTAAAAAAATAGACTACATATACATAGATCGGCCAAAAAACATATATATGAATATATATGTACATATTTATCGGGTGGGCCATCTCTCGGCTTAAATTAGAACCAGCGGTTATTTTGAATCTGACAATACTTATAACATTCTATTCTGTCACAAAATGCAGTATATTATCTCCACTGAACGAAATGAATCGATTTGCGCTCGAGCAACATTGGAATTTATTGGAAATTTATTTCCAAAACAAAGACAATTGGTCGGAAATTGCAAAAAAATCAAAACAATAATCTTTTCGGATGAAGCTCATTTTGATCTTGCTGGGTACGTTAATAACCAAATTTGCCATATTTCATATTTCGCAACCATTACGGGGTTGGCGTGGTGTCATGGTTATAGCACACACATTACAACACAAACGAGCCACGTTAAAGCCCCAGCAGAAGACATGACGAAGAAAAATTTAATTATGTTTTCGAATATTTAATAAAGACGCTTCAACTTCCCTCCAGGCATTTCCATCTAAAAAATAAAGAAAAAGCTCGCCTGACCTTCCCGCATACCTCTGGCGATGATGACAAACATCAAGCGAATGTTCAGGAAAACACGTCACCTACTGGAAAGAAATTACAATGCTAAAGTAAAGATCACCACCAATTAACAAGGATCTTCACCACTACGCAAAATCATATGGAGGAAGCTACAGTGGATTAATCATCTACTTAGTTTGAAAGTTCAAATTGATTAATGAAACTGAAACAGAGCAATGGATGCCTTGTGGAAAGCCAATATGCTCCCTAGAGAAGTGACGGAAAAGAAAAAAATATCAATGAAGACACCTATCGCACCATGATAACCGATTTTTTGTTCCCGTTCTTCATGGTATTGATGTGTACGAGTATTGGTCTCAACAGGATGGTGCAACATGCTACACATCTAATACCACAATCGATTTATTGCGTCAAACGTTTGATGGCCGTTTAATTAGCCGAAATAGTGATGTCAGTTGGGCGCCAAGAAGCTGTGATTTGACACCGTTGGACTATTTTCTGTAGGGCGCCGTTAAAGACAAGTTTTATGCCGACAAACCAGAGACAATTGAGCACTTGAAGGCCAACATTCGTGATGCCATTGCCGAGATACGACTCCATATACTCGAAAAAGTTATCGAAAATTGGTACTGGAGGCCAATGAATGAAATAATCTTTAATTTCTAACCGGAACAATTGTCCTTCACAACAAGAAAATAAATTTGTCAAAATTTCAAACCGTTTTTAATTTATTGCATTTTTTAATTTAAGATTTTGAATGGCCCACCCTATATATGCAGAAATGTTCGTAAAAATTGTCAGTCGTTTCTAGTATGCCAAAGCTACACAAATTGTTGATTCACAGTTAAGAAATAGTTCAAAATTCAAATTTACTTGTTGACTTTTTATCTGAAGAAGCGCAAGAATCTATTAATAAAATATTAAAAAAATAGAAACTATGAATAAAATATCTGACGACATCTTGTACGCTAAAAAATTTAGTAGTGCAAAACTCAACGTTCCGACATTCCACTTAACTATTTTAGTCGGCGACAAGTTGATTGGTTCATCTTTCTTTCGGAGAAACAAGCAGACCATCTTAAGTTTCTTCACTTGAACAATTACTAATATGGGATACTGGATACTCTTCTGAACAGAACATATTCATAACAGAATGTAATTTTCTAAAAATTTCTGTCGCAGAATGTCTGAAGGTTCATAGAGTCGACTAATATATTTAGGAGAAGCATATAATGTAAAGTCACTTACTGCCTCTGCTACTATCATCTTTCTATAATAATTAGGAAATATCATATTTGACAACCCTCTTGTTTGATTCAATTCTCGAGTATTCAATACTCGAGAAACCCTCCCCGCATTGCTGGGAATCTTTGTGTTGTATGTATACCTTTATAATGTATTTTTCATAAGAAAAATGTAAAGGCATGCACACATTTTGTAGGAAAAAACACACTATCACAAAAGGATAATTTATTTTTATATATGTACTAGCTAAAACCCGACGTGGTTCGCGACCCCCATCTTAATTACTAAATTACCCTCTTCTCCATTTTGTCCCCTTCCGGTCAAAATCCAATCATTTCTTCCTTCCAGAAAGACACTGTTGTCTCTGCATTTTAGCTGTATGCAATCTTTAAACAACCATTTTTATATAGTATACATATATAGAATTATCCAGTGCGCTTTCTACAATTCCGCTTTTTGGCTGATTTGGATATATTACGAAGCTTTAATACTTATCGTTATCCACATATACAAAATTCTATATTTAGTACAAATGGAAGGTACCACGCCTAGTTATCCAATCATGCCCAGTTACTGACTGATAATGTGTATTGTTCACAATGTTGTTGAACCTATTTTAGAAACTTCTACTATTATGCCTGATGATTTGTAGTGACTACGAAGTAATATGGACAAAATTCAGAAGCTTTTGCTTTAACAGTTTTCAAGACATTCTAAAATAAAAATATACTTAATATGGTAGGTACCACGCTCGCTTATTCAACTCCGTCCAATCTGACTAATGATTTGCATTGACTGTGAACCAAACTTAGAGAATCTTGCTAATACCATCATGAATATATAGATATACACTTTGTATGAGCGTGGCATTACCAAGTTCTAATTTTTGAAATTTATATAATCACTGACAGAAAGATTCTGTAAAAACAAACAAACAAACACACATTCATTTTTATACATAAGAAGATATAGAATACATATATAAACAGCTTTTACCCTGTACTTTGTCGATTACCCGCTTATCCAATCACTCTCGTTTTTGTCTAACGTGGATAGATAATGAAGCTTTAAATTTTACCTTTCTCTATGCATGCAAAATTTCATATTTGGTATGAATGGGAGCTGCCACGCCTACTTAGCCAATCGCGCCCAGTTATTCACTGATGATGTAAAGTTACTTAAACCAAATCTAGAAACTTTTACTATTACCATTCTCAAGATATTCAAAAATTAATAGTTGCTATGTATGAGAGATGTCATGCCCACTAATCCGATTCCTCCCACTTATTGATCACCACGAGCCTATATAAACCAAATTTAGGCTCTCTTACTGTTACCGTTTGGAAGCTATAGACAAATAAATATTTTTATGGGCGTGGCACCGCCTGTTTAAAAAAAACGTAAATTTATGTTAGTGCAAAATCAACGAACTTTGTGTACGAAGGTGGGTCAATAAGTTCGTGAAATATTGAATTTCCCGACTTTTTAACTGAAAGGACAAAATTTCTGCTTTCAACAGGCATTTGCCAGCTGACTACTGTCAAAATTTTTCTTTGACAACCGTTGATAGCAGAGTACCGCGTGATTTGAGAAAACAAGGGGAAAATAGTGAGTTTCGTGTGCTAATTACGCATTAATTTTTTGCGAAAAAAATCACTCAAGCCTAAGCTAAGCTCCATAAATGCTAAAAATGATCTGCACCATCAATTCCAATTATAAAAAAATAGTTTTCTAAATTTCGTGGCCGTACAGGCACGGTAGATGCAGAACCTTCTGGACAACCAGTTAAGGTTTTTACACCCTCAACAATTGCAAAAATTCTGCCGCATAGATGCAGCATTTACTTACATTCGACCACAGACGCAATCGTGTGACAACTTCTCTAGTGTTTGGCATTATTCTACCAGAATTTGGACGACTTTTTGCGCTATTTCGTAACCATGTATAAACAACAACACACTGCACAAAGCAGTAGTCAAAACAATGGATTTCTCGGGATGAATCGGTAAATACAAGTATGCACACATGTGCAGTTTTCATGGTAGAAATCTATGAATTAGGCTGCTTATCTACCCTATTCTCCAAATTTAACACCGAGTAACTATTTTTTGTTTCTAAACAAGGAGAGATTTTATTCTATTTTGATAATCTCTACAAATCTTATTTTTTAAAGGATAAAAAATTAGGGAAACGTTGAACAAGGTGTATAAATTTCAAGAGACTGTGATGGAAAATAAAATAAAAAATAATTCCAGTTTTGCATTTAGAGAAAATTAATCAATCCTAGGCAACGATGAATTATATCTTTAAACAGTCTTCCTCTTCTATGGTAGCCCTGTAGATTCAATTTGATAGCATTTCTGGTGATGTCGTTTGGTGGTCCAGCTTTACTTTCATCTCTTTACGTCAATTTCAAGTGGCATTTGTTTTGTTTCGATTTCTGAACTACTACTACTATGAATTACTCTTCGCAGGCTCTGGTTAGCGAACACCTGTAATTTATGTATAGCTCTGAGTTCAGCGTTATATGTTTCGCAGCCGATTCACTCGACGAGAAATGGCCAACCATAGGTTTTTCTTGCTTTGATAACATCTTTAAAACCATCTGGCAGAAGGAATTGTGGTTGTTGATAAAGAGTTTGTCTTGTCCTACCTTGCCTTATTAATATGCAATGTTTTGCTCTCGTCAATGTTTATTTTCAATCCAGCCTTTTCTGTTACAAATGGTGGTCCAACAATATTGCACGATGTTAATTGTGAGTCACGCCTTAACGCCAAATTTTTTGCCCAACTTAATTTGACATTTCTTTGTTTCAGTGTTTGACATATTCAACTATGGAGAGGTACACATTCGAGCAGCGCGTTAAGATTGTTGAAGCCTTTTACGAAAATGGGCGTTCAAATCAAAATGCATTTTGTGCACTTCGTGATTTTTTTGGTCAGCATAATCAACCAAATGTGTCTACAATCGAGAGAATTGCGTGCAAATTTCAGCAAACCGGGTATGTAGGAAATGTGGAAACACTCGTTCATGCTCGCATTATTTGAATTTTTATACAGAACGGAAAAGATAAAGAAAATGTTTCATTTATTTATGAAAGTGGCTAAAGGTGTATCAAAATTAAGTGAAAAGTAATGTGAAAAGTAATGTGTTCGTTCTGCGTAAAACATTGCTATTGTTCGCGATAGTATGGCAGAAGAGCCGTCAATCTTGAATCGTCGTCGTACCCAACAATTTAACATCTGTTGCGAATTTTTAATAAAGATTTGAATTTATACGTTTACAAGGTTCAATTGTCTCAAGAGCTGAAGCCTACTGACCATTCCAAGCGTTGTCAATACACCGAATGGTTAGTTGAACAGACAGAAGTGAATGGCGACTTTGCAAAGAAAATCATCTTCAGCGACGAGGCATACTTTCACCTCAGTGGATTCGTTAACAAACAGAATTGCAACATTTGGGCAAATGAGAGTCCACAAGTGATTGTTGAAAGGCCGATGCATCCACACAGAGTTACCATTTGGTGCGGTTTATGGGCTGGCGGCGTCATCGGACCGACCATGTGATTTGACACCGTTTGACTTCTTTTTTTGGGGATATTAAAAGAAGTTTACGTCAATAAGCCAAGAACAATTTAAGAGCTAAAGGATGAGATTATTCGGCACATTAACGACGTTAAACCTCAATTATGCCTCAAGTCATTGAAAATATGAACCGACGGATAGAGGTGTCCACCAAAGCTGGGGCGAGCATTCAGGCGATATCATAATAAAAAATTTCAAGATAATCTCTAAAAACTTTTTGTTTTATTTACAATTAACATCGTGCGTTTTGGTTGGACCACCATATATTTGAGAATTGATGTAGTTTGGCTACTTTATCCTCAAAGTGTGGGTCATTGTACAGATATATCGGCATAGTCAAGGTCGCTTAGACTTTTATGCAGACCACACCTTATACCATTCTGCATTGCTTTATCAATATTGGTGTCGAGTAATGTGTTTAATTTACTCCCATGAAGTTTTCGGCAGGTTGCCTGATTGTAAAGGGTGTTTTTTTATGAGGTATAGATCTTTAAGTTGCAATAAAACAACGATGGATTTCTGGCATATGATCGTCACGGCTGGCGCGGATGTAGTCCAATCTGGACGTCCAATTTTCGATGACTTTTTCCAACATTTGTGGCCGTATATCGGCAATAACACAGCGAATGTTGTCTTCCAAATGGTCAAGCGTTTTTGGCTTTACCGCATAGACCAATGACTTTACATAGCCCCACAGAAAGTAGTCTAGTGGTGTTAAATCACAAGATCTTGGAAGCCGATTCACAGGTCCAAAACGTGAAATTAGGCGGTCACCAAACGTGTCTCTCAATAAATCTATTGTGGCACGAGCTGTGTGACATGTTGCGCCGTCTTGTTGAAACTACATCATGGTTATTCAATTCAGGAATGAAAAAGTTAGTAATCATGGCTCTATACCGATCACCATTGACTGTAACGTTCTGGCCACCATCGTTTTTGAAAAAGCACGGACCAATGATTCACCAGCCCATAAAGCGCACCAAACAGTCAGATTTTCTGGATGTAACGGTGTTTCCACACACACTTGAGGATTACCTTCACTCCAAATGCGGCAATTTTGTTTGTTGACGTAGACGTTCAACCAGAGTGCGCTTCATCGCTAAACAAAATTCGCTTATGAAAATAAAAAAAATAAAAAAAATTCACTTATGAAAAATGAAAATTGCACTATTTGCAAGCGTTGTTCAGGCGTGAGTCTATTCACGATGAATTGCCAAACCAAACTGAGAATAAATCACTTGACAGCTGTTAAATCGATTGCCATCTTAAGGTTCTATACCTCTATAAAAAACACGCTATATAAGCTTTGAATCAGACGGATTAATTTCGGCGGGATACCTTTGCATATCAGAGCACTACATATGACGTTGTGGTGCAATGTGTCAAATGCTTTTTTAATATCAACAAAGCAAACTGGCTGTTTAGTAATGACCTTTAAAATATTGACGCGGTCAATGCCCGCCTTTTCAAATTTTAGTTCTTATTACAACTTTTGTTCTTAAGCTGGGATCACATGATTATCGTAAAGCGCCAATTATTGTTTCGGCATTAATGTGAAGGCTCGATCGGTAATCATGGACCAATATTCATTGCGTTATCGAAATGGACAATACACGTATTGACAATTGAATTTTTTAATTTATTTTTTACAAAAAAAATGATACAATGTTAATATTTTGCTACAATAATGGGGAATGCAAATTTAAATGCATTTGCGACAATCGTATGACCCCAGCTTTAGGTGCCAACAAAGAAAAAACCCAACACACATCAGTTTATTGTTTTAAAATTTTATTGATTTCTATTACGTTTATAAGTATGTATGTTTATTGCGACTTTTTTTATAATTCGAAGTGTATTTTCAACGAACGAGTCGATTTCTTTTATAATAATTAGTATAATTACTTTTAAAATTACATTTAAGAAATCTATGAATTTTTATACAGAACGGAAAAGATAAAGAAAATGTTTCATTTATTTATGAAAGTGGCTAAAGGTGTATCAAAATTAAGTGAAAAGTAATGTGGTTATAACACCAATAACCGCCACTTTGAATAAATTAATAGTTTAACAAAAGAAAATAAATAAATTATAATTTGTTGGTTGTTTTCAAATTGTTTTTAATATAAATATAAGAGTTATTTAAGAATGTTATAATTACGTTATAATATTTTCAAGAAAATTTAAATTATTTATAAAGAAAAGTAACTTTTAACAAAACGCTTAAGAGAATTAAACAAACAAAACAGACAATGTGTTGTGTATGGCCTGAGGAAAATGAAATCAAAATTAATCAAATAAAAATTATAAAAAAATGAAATAAATAGAAAAATAAACAAAAAATGAGAAATAATACCAGAAAAATATTCAAAAAATGAAAACGTTTTGCTAAAATAGTACTTTTCCACACAACAAAAAATCTCTTACAATATTCTTGATTTCTTTTCTTTTCATTTACATTATGAAACATTTTAAATGTTAATCTCATAAAACATATTCGTATTATATTGTTTTCATTAAAAAAAAGGAAGCATTTTACAATTGCTAACAAAACAGAAAAAAATATTAAAGAAAAAATTTTATGTTTAAAAAAAAAAAAATTAAAATAAATCTGAAGAGATTAAATTAACTAAAGAAAAATATTCAGATGAAAATAAATATTAACAATTTAGCTAAACGAGTTTAAGTATCTCATAAAAAAAACAATTACTTTTTATTTAAAGTTGTTGTTTAAGGTTGCAAATTGTCTTTCAACTGAAACGATAGAAAAATACAAAAATTATTAAAAAAATTTATAATGCTTACCTCGTCATTTATTTTGTTCATATTTATATTTATTTTCGAATACTCATCCAATTGAGTGTTTTTTACAACGAGTAGATGTTTTAAAACCTCTTCTCTCAAAAATGTTGTAAAAGGTAGGTAGAAATTTAAGGCGGTAGGTAGAGAAGTAGAAAGTAAAACTTTTAACTTTAATATACAATGGATATACTATGCATGTAATTTGAATTCGCCGACTAGTTAGTGTTGAGAAAGTTGAAAGTTGTATATGATATCCTCCATTCATCCATTAGCTTAAATATCATATTAATGTTGTTAAAATTTTACGAATATATAAATAAAGTTGTTGATTTTAATATTTTTTAAAATTGCGACGATTTCTAAAACCACCGCCACCAGAATTACGAGAACTGCGTTGGCGATTACTTTGATTATTGCCATAGTTTTGTACTTTGGCTGAATATTTGCCGGAAGGCGGTGAATAAATTTTTTGATCTGTAGCATTTTTTGATTTCTTTTCCTCGTCTTTGCCATTTTCAGCCTTACCATCGAATGTTATGGGTGCATGACGTTTGGAGCCAAGTTTACTCTAGAAAATACAAAAGAAACATTGTAATTAACATATTTATTATAATACAAGCTTATATCTTTACATTGCAAACTTACATGCTTACGTTTAACCCAGGATAATAGTATATCGTGCTTGAAACTTGGTGGCGAATGGAATAGATCCCTTATTAGAGTACTAATGTTTGATGTGGTCTTTAAAGCGGTTAATTTAAGTTGATTTTCTTCTGATTTCAATTCTTCAGCAGTTTTTCCTTTAACAGCTTCATCTAATTTCTTGATATATCTGGAAAAAATTTATACAAATTAGTGTTGAATATTTTTCGTTATTATTTTAACTTACCCTTGAGTACCACGAGCTAAATATTGTAATCTTGAGCGAAAATCCTTTAATTTATCGGCATCATTAACAAATGACAAACTCTCCGGATGTTTTTTACCCAAAGTATGTACAGCATACAATAAACATTCAGCATGGGAAAATTGAAAAGATGGTGGTGGACTACTAATGTCTTCGTCATCCTTTAGTTGAGGCAAAGGCATATATTCCTATTTAAAAATATAGTTTTATTTAGTATTTGAATTAAAGGTAAAAAATACAAAAAGAACATTACCCTCAATACTTGATAAATATTATCAATACGTTGTGTGGCATTTTCTAAAACATCACAATATGCACACATCTCAGCAAATACTTTCAATAGACGCAATTGTACTTGATCTTGTCCAGCTGTTGTGGCAATCATATTCCAAGTACTTAATGGTAATAATTTATCACATACATAAACTACAAATTCTGTAGATTTAATGGTATTCTATGTAAAAGAAACAGTTGAAAAATATATAGGTTTCAAATTTTAGATTAACTGTAAACTTACCGAGAAATATGGCATAGCATGTGTAGCACATTGTATGAAACGTTCAACTATTTCATCTTCAATTGTTATAGCATCAATATCAGCATTAAGTTCTGCTTGTTCTTTAGCTAAGTTTACTAATTCAGCATGTCCTGTTATGGTTGTACCAAGTTTAGTGCTGCCCAATATATTCATACATAAATGAAATTCATCAGCAGTAACGTCCTAAAATAAACAATGTTTATCTATAATTACCTATAATGAAAAACTAACGGCCTTATTTATAATAAAAACCTAGCAAGTGTCTAAAATAAGTATGTCTGCTACGTTCAGATCTGTTTTATTCTTGAAAGCCATTCTGGGAGTCAGTTAAAAAATACGCGTTGGCGTATGGTTGACTTTTTTGGTTGGTGGTTAAACATAAGTTTTTGTTTTAAAGGTGTATTTTAAAGTTCTTAAGCTAAGTATTCAAATATTTGGTAAGTACTAAATAAGCGAAAAATACTATCTTGATCCAAAAGTTTTCGGAATAACCCCCTGTGGCAGTCCCATCGTTACGATTTGAGTTTTTTTTTTTAAGTTGGTACGTGTGTTGTGGATAATCCCGCTTAGCGTCATAGGTTGACATTTTCAAAAACTACGTAGCCACGAGACATGGGTTTATGAGTACGCCACACGAACCAGACATCAGGCAAATGAATGGCATTCAAAAATGAGCCACGACCAAAAAAAAACAATTTGTAAAATTTTTTATAGAAATCTGACTAATTTACCTTTAAATTGCTTTTGGTTTTAGCCTAATATCTTTAACGGTTACAGAGATATCTGAATTTGAAAACCGGAACACTTACTGCACATTTTTTTTTTTTTTTTTTTTTTTGTTCACTGCATGTGCATATGTAGAAATTTTTTACATATATAAATATCTATATTATACACAAGTACAGCTATTGTGGTATAGTTTGCGTCTATATAGTGTACCACATCAACTTCAAAAAAAAAAAAAAAAAAAAAAAACGGAATGCCGAAAAAAGGTTAAATAAAGAAATAGGAAGCAGAGGATTTGAGATGATCTATACAGGCTGATCGAGATAATGAATTGGGTATTATTTTGGTGTATCGCGCACAATTTTACAAAGAAATGCAAGAAGCGATAAAACCATTGAAACATTTTTGGCAAGTTTGTGGTCAACCACCAACATTAAGTTCGAATATGGATAATGAATTGATCAGACATATATACACAATATTGGGGACTAGCGTGACAAGATGTATGTCCTTTACGTTTTCACATTGCTACAATAAATAAAATTCACTTCAAGTTTTCTATAATGAAAGAATGCGCTGAAAGGTATTGTTTAACATTTTATTAACTGTCGTCGAAACGGTTTAGGCTTTAGAGCGTCAATTAGAGCCAGAGCGACCCGTGTTCGTGGTTTCTCTAGAGTTTTCTATAATGAAAGAATGCGCTGAAAGGTATTGTTTAACATTTTATTAACTGTCGTCGAAACGGTTTAGGCTTTAGAGCGTCAATTAGAGCCAGAGCGACCCGTGTTCGTGGTTTCTCTAAAGAAAATATCGATCTTTTTTAATTTACTTTAAGATGAGTATACTCAGCACAATTTTCTACTTGCACATATTTGCAACGTGATAACGTCATAGCAAGTTCAAATTTTATTAGAAAAAGGAAAAGCAAATTGATACGATGACAACAGGCATGCGAGAGTCGTTGTTTAAGTCGTCAGTTAAAAAAAAAAAAATTGTCTCCAGCCTAACAAGTTTTGCTCATTCCAGATAAACATGTGGGTGACGTGGTGTAGCGGTTAGAGCTCACGCATAAAAACATAAGTGGCCCAAGTCCGAGCCGCAGCAGAGGTCATGTCGAAAAGATTTAATTGTGGTTTTGAGTGTGTTTAATAGACTTCCATGACAAACATCAGACGAATGATCAGGAGAAAACGCCACCTACTGGAAGGAAAAATTACAATGTTAAGTAAAGATCAACACCACCACTTAGCAAGGATCTTCACCACTACACAATCATATAGAGGGGAGCTATAGTGAAAACCGAAACAAAGCGATAGATGCTTTGTGGAAAGCCAATATGCTCCCTAGAGGAGTGACGAAAAAAAAAAGATTAACACTACAGCCATACGCTCAACGTAGAATACAATGTTGCCACAATGCAACATGCAACGCATAAACTTCAACAGTTTGATAACACATTTATTAGCCAAAAATAAAGAAAAACTATTTTTCTGAGATATTTGAGATAATATTGAAAATTTCATTACACGAAAAATTTTAATGATTCCAGCCGTGAGGTGGTAATGTGGCACATTATACCACATTTCCATAATATGGTACACCATATTACCAGCTCACAGCTGCAAATTTTTAAAAATGTCGCGTATAATGGAATTTTCAATATTTTCTCAAATATCTCTGAAAATATAAATGTAATATTCTTTGCAAATGGCTTCGTGGAAGCTTAACACATGTAGCATGTAGATATTTAAATCTTATTTTAATCGGGCAAAAGCTAAAAATGTGAGAATCTAAAAACAAATACTAGGTATACCACATTACCCGCACTAACTCTACTATACTATACTGTAGTACAGAATACAGCTTAAAAGTTTTGATCTTGATGCTGATTCCCTTGTGTATTGTCGTATTTCCATCACTGTACCTTCTCGTCTTTGAAACATTTTCCGTCTATATTTCGATTTACTACTACAAAGCACATACATAATTTTAAAAAATAGGCTTCTTCCAAACACTCACGAACAAACAAAATTTAAGACATCATTTCTTTATTAAATGTGAGGATATTTATAAGCAACTGCCAAATTTTTTTGAAACGACTCTTTACTTTCGTATGTCCCAGTGTAACTATTTAAATATGATAATGTTTTTTAATCTATTTCCTGCATCAATTTGAAATAGAGTCGATTTCCCAAAAGAAATCTTCACAATCTTTTTTCCGCACATAATTTTTTTTAAGAATTAAACCCAAAAATGACAGCATAAATTTATCAAAGTGTGCTGATTCAGTGTTTAATTTAGATTACTTAGTATGTACTTTGCAATTAATTGCACAAACACAGAAACACAACAACAACAAAACAACGCCTATAATTTAATTAATTATGTCATCTATTATCTTAATAATGCCACGAAGAATAGTAATTAAATATTTATAAAGTAGAATACTTTTATATATTGTTTTTCTTCTTACTGATAGTGAATTTCACATAAAAAGATTTGGTTTATTACGCTGTACAAACAAACTGTATCGTTTGGTTTTGTTAGTGCAATAATATCCCATAGTATTGATATGGAATTAATGGTTACGTGGTCCAATTTTCGTGAAATGGACTACTTACAAATATGGTCCAATGTAATGTAGGCATGGATCATGTTATTGACAAACAACAGTTTATTGGTTAAGACAAGTGTTCGTGTTTAATATTCGCATTCATTGTTGCCAGCAGTCGTAGTATGTCTTCAATGAAATATTACACAATCGCAACTCTGTTATCCATATGTTTATTTTATTAGGGAATTATGTGCACACACCTAAAATAAAATAATTTTTTTTAAACTACTCCTCTAGTGTGCTCCATGAAGTAGTTATTGGAGTAGTTTTTAAACTACCTCTGTGCTCCATGGGGTAGTTAATGGGGTAGTTTTTAATCTACTCCTCTGGTGTGCTCTAAGATATAGTTTTTGGGTTAGTCCGATGTGTTACATAGTCCAGTCCTATGACATCACAATGTTAAATGCACCATGTTTTTTCATACATTTTGGTTACTTTTGGACTGGTCCTACTCCCCTATGGAGTACTCTTTACATGCATGCATGTAGTACTCGCATCATCTGCATTTTAGGGATCAAATATTTTCCTTTAAAAATCTTCGAAAATGTTTTATTTTTGATAAAAGCTTTACCAAATGTACCGAATTCATGTAATATATACACTACACTCTTTGGCAATTATTTGCATATATAGAATTCTAATTATGTATACAACTTTTAAAAATATATAAGAATGTGTTTACCTGTAATATTTTCTTGATTTCATCGATAACATATTCTTCAATTTCCTTGGTAACAATTGTTGGTCCCATGGAAAATAACTTCGAGGCTATGAATTTAAAACAACGTTCACGTGTTGGTTCATCACCATTCGAGATTTGTGTAAAGATGCCAGTTAAAGAACCTTTACAGTCCATCTGTAATAAAACAAATTCCCTAAATTATAACAAAAAAAAAATTCTTAAATAAAAAAAGCAAATTTACCTTAATAATAGTTTGTAAAGAATTGTTTACTTGTTGCAATTCCAAGGGATCATCTAACACCAACAATTGTGCTAAAGTATCTCCAACCTTAGGTGTAATGCCTACGGTATCTTGACATAACTTTGGTAAGTCTTTAATAGCTTGGCGGCGAATCTAAAGTAGGAAATATAAAAAATATTTATAATACATATTAAAAAGGCAAAATACTTTTAGAATTATTAAGCTTTTCAAATAATTATGATTTTTTTGTCTATATTCTGGACCTATAAAAGGATTTCTTAAATTCAGTAGAATATTAAATTAATAATATTTAATGAATATTTGTACGGTGGTGGCTATAAGGAATGACCCAAAACTGCAATAAAATTATTAAAGTAAAAATGACATTTATAAAACTGGTCTGTTATATATTAAAATTAAAATTTTTAGCCCACTTGTTTACAATTTCGGCCGAAATTGATTCGCATTTAGGCAACTAATGGTTGGCAGAAGAAATTCGATGCTACAAACCCAGCTTGTGAAATCACATCACCTATGAACTTAATTATAAATTGTTTAAACAAGCCTAGTACTAGAGCCAAGTGCTAGAATCGAATTCTTCACTTGAGTAGACTTGTGTTTTGGAATTCATTAGCTTTCATGTTTGACTTCTTATATTAACTTAATTTTTTCTTCTATTTGATAGGTATATTAGGCTTTAAAAACCTTTTAAATCCCAAAGGAAGCTTGACTAGAATACATCACCTATAATAGGGATCTTACATTCACCCCTGACATATCAATCTCATTTAAATATTCGGATATGTACAAGGTCATTATACTATTTACCGTGAACCAATCACTCGGAGACCTTTTGGTCCATTGTGATCATTCTATAGAAAAAAATTGATAGAAGATAAGTGGAATATGAAGGCAGAACTAGAAAAAGGAATTAAATACAGCTCAGCAAGGAAAAAAGATCCAAAAGCACCCCAGGTACGATTTCCAAGCTTTTTACGGCCCTTAAATTAGAGAAAAGTGGCATGCAAGTATTTGAAACGTATATTTGAATAAAAATCTGTGTTCTGCCTAGAGCAATTACATGTTGTTCGACCGTCTCCAATCCCTTTCCATCCTAACACAGCCTACAAAACTGATAGCCGCTATTCTCATATTTTCAAAGCATTATTCATATTCCAGAGTGGCCTGTAGTCTGCCTCAGTTCCGAATTACTTATGAACCATGTGACGTATATTTTATTAGCCGTTTCAATTTTCTTCACCGGTGCTGCCTGACTTTTCTTTGATAAATGAAATAAAATTATCTCTCAGAACTTCACTTTATGCCAGCGTATTTAAGAATTTCTCATCAATCTGATACCTAACGGTGTCTTTTTACAAATAAGCAATGACATCCTATATTGTATTTAACAGCAAACAATGGTGTCCAATACACAAACTCTCAATATTAGATAAACAACAAATATTCCGGACCTGCTTAGACGTCAATTTGTATACTAAACGGTAATCACTTTTGTGGTGTTGCCTAGAATAATTTAGGTGTTGGAATTTTAAGCGGTTTCAAAGTATTCACCTGCATATCATCATCTTCGCATAAATCCAATTGAGCATCAATAGCGGTATCGGCCAAATCTGGAAAATATTTAAAAAATTTACCAATAAATTGTGAGGCTAAACGTTTCTCTTTGGATGATCCTTTAACAGCTTTTAAAATATCTTTATACTCTGAGACATGCTGGAACGAGATGGAAAAATATTTAATTAAAAATTACATTTTCAAAAACATCATAATAAATAAATTTATTTACCTCCGATATTTTATCACCAGCTTCTGATAAAATTTCATAACATTTATACAAGTGTTCTATGTTATCCATGATCTTTACGTTTTCCCTTACTTCTTCTATGATCGGTACAAATAGAAATGATAAGAACAACTACTACTATGGAGCGTCTTTTAGTTTCCCTCGCAGACAAGTTTTTTTACACAACCTTTTGCTATTCTCTTTTGTTTGGCTATTCGTTAGGAAACAACTTCTGTAATCAGCGTTGTTAAATTTTTATATATTTTTCCACGTCTTAATAATTAGCTTATATTTATTTTCTTTCATTAATCACTCAATTCATAATAATACATTGCTTTTTTAATACTTTAAAAAATATTTAGTTTTCTTCCACATGAAAAATCGCGTGTATTCCGTTATTAGACAACTAATAGCAGCAAAAACATACGAGAAAGGAAAATAAAAAAGAAATGAGAAGAAAAAAAGAAAATGATGCCGATATTAACTAGTTGCCAACTCGTAAGTTGTCGTATGCTGCCACTGTGCTAAAAAAATAAAAACGCAGAAATACAATTTGTGTGCAAAGAAGTGCAGATAAAACCGTCGCTTGTCGTATTAACTTTATTCCTCCGCTGTTCGATAACGCTGCCAACTCATAATTATTTAGCCTAAATGCAACGCTGGGGCTTCAATTTCAAAATATTTGCATCCGATAATCAAAATGTAAACAAACCGAGTTGCGTTTTGCTTCTATTTAAATATAATTTTAAACTTTTAATAATTTTTTGAATATTTGTTTTTATCTTTTATTAATGTTTAATTATTTAATAAGATGCTAACAGTACTAGTACAGCCAATTTTAAAAATTATGCATTTTTTGCATACAACTGTTGTGTTCATACTGACCACCAGTTATCATATTGGACGAGTCATTTTTCTGTTCCTAATACAAGTCTGTCATACAGTACGGGAGATATTCACTGTCTTAGCAATTCTTGGTGAAGAACTTTATCATTTTATTTGTGAACTAAATATGAGCATAAATGATGTATCCAACTATGTACGTACATCGGCAAATGGTGGCATTAATTGTGTAATGGAGGCTGGGGGTTTATTTCTGCTTCATATTGCAAAATTCCTCAGTAATACACGTTTACACTCTAAACTACTGGCCACCCAATTGGGTTGCTTCGTATGTGATTTTCTCGAATTAATTAAAAGTGCTATATTGCTAATAGCCGACTGTGCCTGGTGGTTAATAAGTCTTTTGCCCAGATGGCTGTTTTATGCCATAATCGCTGTGGGTGATGTTGTAATTGAAACTATAACCACTGTGCGCCAAGCTTTAGTTTATACAGTACAAGTTATAATAGAGGATATATTTCGCTTGACTATTGGTGTTGTATTGCTCTTGCTATTGTGGCATAATCGTAGACGACTCTGTTTAGCTGCAATAAGATGGTGCCTTAGAGTAAAAAGAGTAAGTTTAAAAGGCTTTAATTTAAAAAAATTTAATAATTTTACTTTCGTTTAGTTGGTAAAATTAGCTTTCATACGCCTCATTGCTTTGGGAAGACGTTTATTTAGACGAAGACAACCTAATGCAATTGTTACCACTCCAACACGTGTCTTAAAACGTTCATCTTTGCCTCAGCCTAGTACGTTAATTGGTTTTCGTGAGAAAAGGCCATTAGATGCCGCCCAACGCTGTGTCATTTGTCAAGATCTTCAAAAATGCGTGTTGCTATTACCCTGTAAGCATTTGTGTCTCTGCGAAGACTGTGCTGACTATTTATTTTGTTCTATACAAAGTCAATCTTGTCCCTTATGTCGTACAAATATTGAAAATTCAATGTCCGTGTACGTTTGACGCCAAATATTAAATGAATTTAATGTTAAAACAAAATCTAGTTTAGTCTGGAGATAATTTTAGCTACATATTTAAGCATATTATAAGCATTTATACGTAACTACTTAATTTGTCGAATAAAATTTTATAATGAAATAAGAACAGCAGAGATTTTCAACGTTTGCTCATGGTATTTTATTTAATAGCATATTATTGGAGATTATAGGAAAAAGAGTGTATTTATATGACCTACATATGACCCTCTTCGGTTTGGTCTAGCTGGAACTAAAAATAGCGATAAAAAACTGATGCCTCATTCTTAAACATTAAAAAGTTTAAAGGCCCCCCAACTTGTAGCATCCTATATATTACAGTATCATGTGGGTATAAATCGTGCCAAATTATGACCGACAGATGATTGGGGTCTCAATGATAGTACAGTCATTCAAAAACATCTTAATCTGATACCGGTTGGATAAATATAAATTTTAATAAATATTTCAAAGAAGTGGTCGCAAGAAGAAAATCATAAATCAAATAAGAAATTCTCCAATAGCCTCATATCGCTTCTATTTTGGTTTCCTTTTTTAGTTTTATTCTTATCCCGAATTTCTCAACAGAAATGAATACTGGCTTAATATTTGATAACAAATTGAACTCATATATTTGAGCTAAATTCTGCAAATTGTTTAAAGTAATAAAGTCGGTTATCACATACGTCTGTAATCTTTTTTTGTTTGGACGTAACGGTAACTTGTCCGATTCACATTAAGCAATATAGAAATCACATTAAATATTTTCAAACAAAAATGTTAAATATATTGTATGTATATATGATACATAATAAGCAGTTATTTATTTATTTTGCTTGTTATGTATTAAATAAATTTTATGTGTGTTTTTATTTCTAAGTAGTGTGAAAACAGTATATGTATTAGATTAAAATATTGTAATTACCAAAGCACACTATACAAGTTATTTTTATGTTGTAAATTCAATATATATATGTTGTAAATTCAATATATATATATATATATATTTATGTATATATATATATATATATATATATATATATATACATATATATATATATATATATATATACATATATATATATATATATATATATATACATAAATATATATATATATATATATATATATATATATATATATATATATATATATATATATATATATATATACATTATATATATACATAAATAGGGAAGAATATAGAAAAAGAAATTTTAAATATTAATGAAAATTAATACACGAGAAATTCAACATTGCTTTTAACTTTTTTAAGAATAATCCGTTAAAGTAAAAAAAGAAAACAGAACAAAAATACTAAAGACTTCTGCACTTAATTGGAAGGTGGTTGCTCTTGATCTGGATTCGATGGTGGATTTCCAGGGTTCTGAGAACGGTCAATGGGGTTGTTCGAGCCAGCAGCATTCGATAGTTGTTGGGCAAAACCCTGAAACAGCTGCAACATATCATTTGGCATAGCTAATAGCTCTGGTTGTTCACCGGGCATACCAGCGCCAGCACCGCCTTGCATGCCAGACAACAGCTGGCCGATGGCATTCATTACCGCTGGATTTTGCGACATCGATTGCAAGGTGTCCAAATCGAGATCAGCATTACTGAATATATTACGAATGGCAGGATTTGAAAGCATTGCATTAAGACCCGCAGTTAATTGTGGTATCATACCGCTTTGAGAACGATTGGGTGCATTGCGAGCCACCTCCAAATTATTACGATAATCTTGATTATCCGGTTCAAGTTCAATTGCTTTGTCATAAGCCCGTAGAGCTTCTTCATACTTGCCCAAATTGGAATAGGCAATACCTAAACGTCCATAGGCTTTACCATAATTTGGATTATAAACTAAAGCAGACTTACAATCGATAATGGCTCGTTCATTATCACCCAGCCGTATATGGGCGGCGGCACGATTACAGTAGAATATAGGATTTTTAGGATCATACGTTATAGCACGATTGTACTGCAATAGAGCTTCATTGTATTTACCATCTTTCATCAGGCGATTGCCTTCATTCTTGATAGTTTCGGCCATTTTTAAGGTTTCTGGATTCTTTTCCACAAAATGCATTTCGTAAAGATCAAATAGTGACACTTGATTTGCCTTGCCTTCTGTAGGTACTGCTGCAGCTCCACCGCCGGCGGCCGCTGAAGTTTGCGATTGTTCTACGGCTTCTTCTTCGCCAAGATCAAAGGCTGCTTGTAGACATTGTATGGCCACTTCACAACTTTCTTGTGCATCCGGTGTGAAGGCCTGCGAATCAATTTGTTTCTTCAAATAATCAATGAAGCTGCGTACAAATGTTTGTTGAACTTCGTCTGGCATGTTGTTTCTCGTTTAATTTTGTATAAAATTATTTATAAATAATTTTTAAATTTTTATAGAGACACGTAAAATACTCGTTTTTCCTTTTTTTCTACTTTTAACACTTTCTGCAAAATGTGCCCCTTTTGCCTGATTTGCGGTTTAGTCAGGAAGATGCAAATGTCAAATCATTTAGTACGAAATTTATTTTCCATGTAATATGGTTGTATCTTTTCGTATTATAAGTAGTTAATGTAACAGTGTTGGGTAAAAGTGTCTTCAGACAGTCGCTCTTAATTTTTTCTACATGAGATTTCAATGCTTTCAACGCTTTTTGCGTAACAAGATTTTCCCTGACAATTTTCACGAACAGCAGACCATTAATATGAAATGTTTTTAAAGGAAGTCTCGGATCATTTGAAGGATAGAGGTATCTTCTTTACATTGCTAATAAACTGGCCAGAGTGGGTTCCGAAACCCCCAATTTTCGAACGAGAACTAAATATCGGTGTTCCGTTAGGCTGGATATTCTGCCTTCGGTGTATGAGGAGACTCAAATTCGTTGCCAGCGTAAGAGCACGTAATACCGCACGTGGCTCTACTGGACCGACCTGAATAAGAAGAGGACTAATTGGAATCATGGGCCACTGCCTCTTTGGAATGCATGTCGACAGACTTTGCAACCTCTTAGATGATTTTGCAGGAGCTGTGGTACTGAGGAGAACGAGACTGTCTTTCAGCTTGTGTGTCACCGGTCAGCTCTTGCCATTTCTTGCAGTGGAAATAACTCTCCAGAATTTATTTTGGAGTTAAGATAATTTTATTATGGAGAGATTTTGATCTTTGGATTAGCTTTTATGCTTGTGGTATCACAATGGATCCAACCTCCGGCCTAAGTGGGACCCTTTAACAGGGTCCTCCAGCAAACATAACTTAAACTAAGGGGTGTTTTTTATATAGGTATAGAACTTTATGTTGCAATAAAACAACGATGGATTATTCGATTGACATGAATTTTATTTATCCGAAAGATAATCTTGTGGCATTACATTTAAATATGACTTCTGGCATATGACCGCCACGGCTGGCGCGGATGTAGTCCAATCTGGACGTCCAATTTTCGATGACTTTTTCCAACATTTGTGGCCGTATATCGGCAATAACACGGCGAATGTTGTCTTCCAAATGGTCAAGCGTTTGTGGCTTTACCACATAGACACACAGAAAGTAGTCTAGCGGTGTTAAATCACAAGATCTTGGAGGCCAATTCACAGGTCCAAACCGTGAAATTAGGCGGTCACCAAACGTGTCTTTCAATAAATCTAATGTGGCACGAGCTGTGTAACATGTTGCGCCGTCTTGTTGAATCCTTTCGCAAAATCTTCCATAAAGTGGATGGACACGGATCCAATTCCTGTGCTCGATGGCGGATGGACTCATTCGGGTCTTGCTCAATGCAGTAGCTTCTTCTTCTACAGCAGCAATAGCTTCTTCTGTACGCACCGTACAGCGTCTCTGGGGATGCGAGTTATCAATAAGAGTAAACGTGGTGCGAAAACGTTCCATGGTTAATCGAATTAACTGCTCTGATGGACAATTTTGTCGACGATAAAATGGACGTAGTGCGCGATACGTTTTCCACACAGAACCATTATTTTCGAAATAAAATTGCACTATTTGCAAGCGTTGTTCAGGCGTGAGTCTATTCATGATGAATTGCCAAACCAAACTGAGAATAAATCACTTGACAGCTGTTAAGTCGGTCGCCATCTTGAAAAGTAATACCAACTTAAAGTTCTATACCTCTATAAAAACACGCTATACATAACTAACAAAAACAGGTACAACTTAGAACCTCAAAACTATACAGTTGACCCAAAAACCAACTGTTTAATTTACTTTTCTTTAAATTTTTTTTTTTTTGTTTATAGAGAAAATGTAGTCGATAAGAAGTTTTTGCGGTCATTAAAGATTTATTCCATAAGATTATTTATGAAAAAGGTCGTAGGAAGTTTTTTCACATAGACGCTACCATGTTCCGGTTCAGCGTACATTGCGGTTTCCGGTTCTTGTACTTGCAATCAACTTTGCAGAAATTAAATGAAAAGCTTTGTTTTTGTTTTGTCTCTCTCTCTGTCTCTGCTGGTTTTTTAATTTCTCTTATACTTTCTCTCTCGTTTTTGTTGCTGCATTAACTTGTATTTGCTGTTATTGTTTTGTTTGTTTCATTCTTGTTAGTAGTGCGTCTGCAAGCAAAGCTAAAGCTAATTTAGTTGGCCGTTGTTGTTCTTTGGTTTATATCGTGTTGGCCACTGTAAGAAAACTAAAAGAAAAACATTTTCGCACAAGTTTTCTGGGTGAACGGACGGTGTCGTTTAGAAAAAAACATTTGTTTTGTGTATACAAAACAACAACAACAATAGTGTGTAAGAAGAAAATATTTGAATAATCGTGAAGAAATAAAAAAATTCTTGTGTGAAAGAAGAAAAATAAGTTCATCAAAAGGCAACAGATTGTTGCGTAAAGCATTGAAGAACACAATAACAACAATAAAATAAATAAATAAATAAACAGAACAAGATTACAATTCAAAAAGAATAACAAAAAAATCAAAAGAAAGAAGAAGAAATTTTATAATGAAATTACCAGCGTTTAATATTCATAGCCAGTGAAGCTTAACTAAAAGTGCCTGTGGAATAAAAAAACAAAATCCAAATTGCATGAGTGAATATTTTAAAAACAAAAATAAAAATTTTAAACAAAACAATTAAAATAAATTGCAATGTTTTTTTTTTAAATTAAACTCTAGTGGTGCGTCATCAGAGTAGTTGTGTTTTTTTTGTCGGTCGTCATCTTCTAAGACTTCCTTTCTCTCGTTCTTATTTAAACTCCCATCCTGCTGTTAAGCTAATTCAGTGTGTGTGTGTGTTTGTACATTCTCTTGGCCTGGTAACCTATACTTATTACTCTCGTACTTTATGAAATTACAATCAACTTTCTGCTATTGAGTTTATTGCCCCTGCTGCTTCCTTTTACTACTAACAGCCTTAAAAATAAGGCATTCTCTCTCTCTCTCTCTATTTATATTCGTTTATCCTGTGGCAGCAAAAACACATATTATTATAAAAAAGGAAATTGTGTTGCAATAACGGTTTTCAAAAGAAATACATTCGATTGTTGGTCATGGTGCGCTTAACACGTAAAGAACGTCAGGATAAAGTAAATCTATTGGCAAGCATCAATAAAGTCAATATTGGTGATGAGGTGGAAGCAACCGATAATGGTAAGTAAAGCAAAAACAATAAAAAAATTCGAGTACATATATAGGGTGACCAGATGAAAGATAGCAAATATATATATAGTAATAGTTCAGAATTAAATTGGAACCTATATTCATACACCATTAAGAGAAAGCATCGACTTTACTGACACTACTTGAAACAGTTGGTTCAATTCTTGACGATTGGGTGCACTATATGCAGAATTTGTTTGAGAATAGGATCTCGTGTGTGTCCTTGAACTCGTCTCAAATGTTCAGCTTGTTAGCTTAAATATATGTGTATTATCCTTTATTTTCAAAAATTTTATGTTAAAAAAATGAATTGAATAACATAATCATTGAAAAAGTTTCATAAGAATATAAGGTGTCAATAAAGTCTCTTCATCTATGCCAAAAGCCGAAATTTTTAGCCTCCATTTTTAGATATATTCTGCTACCTAAGTATCAGAAAAGAGCAACATAAGTTTGATCATTTTTATGTTAATCCGCAGACCATCCTTTTGGACATTTGCTGTCAGGCAAATGAGTTCCTTGTCTTCGAGTAGGTGTGAAGATAGATGTCATTCAACCGCTAACCGACAATCAACCGAATACCATTTGGTGCGTTAATGTTTGTTCGTTTCATTACGGCATCCAAATTAATAAGGAAAAGTGTAGTTGATAGCAAGCATCTTCAAACTCCCGGAAACCTCTTCTCAAAATAAATTCGTTAGACATGAAAACAAACCAAGCAGTCGCTAACAATTTTAAGAGGTGAAACACTTGAAAGTTGTCAGATGGTTTGGCCTGGGATTGAACCGAGAACCTTTTAAAAGAGCACGAATTAGAACCACGATTTTATCCGGTTTTATTCTCAAAATAAATTCGTTAGACATGAAAACAAACCAAGCAGTCGCTAACAATTTTAAGAGGTGAAACACTTGAAATTTGTCAGATGGTTTGGCCTGGGATTGAACCAAGAACCTTTTAAAAGAGCACGAATTAGAACCACGATTTTATCCGGGATATCTTTGCTTTTAAGTACTGGACAAATTGCTTTCCTGAACTGTATCGAAAGTTCTTTAAAGTATACGAAGAGGAGGAGTTAAACTCTTACGATTGCTCAATAATAATACGTAAATAGTTTATATGTCAGCGCATACACAGTTCGGTCCAAAATCGGCCTGTTCCTTTGGTTAAATGATTTGATAAGATGTGCAATTTTTTGTAGAATTATTGAAGCAACGATTTCGTTTTGCATATTGTTAGATCTCCGTCGTGTAACCGCATAATTCGCGTCCAGCGAAGTAGTTCTGTAGATATACAGTTGCTTGGCAGTCGCGTACAATCCGCGGTTCAGGAGAAGAGAGACTCAGCATGCTAATCTACTAAATATTGTGCGCCAATGATCAACATGGTGAATTCCAAAGAAAACCTTCGAGACGTTTAAAGTGGTATGACTCTTGAGATGATTTTTTCGCTATGCAAACGTTGCATCACTTGTATGGATTTTCTCCATTTTTGATAAGTAGCTTTTGTCATAAATCTTAGGACTGATATTACAGGTTAATCGTTTCACTTCTTCCTCATCCCTTACAACCTTTTATTGGTCTTGGCCTGCCTAAAAACAATCTTAAAATACTACGTTTCCAAGCGTGTTTGTAATGTCAAGAATTTTTGTATCTTCTTTTATTTTGTCCTTTCATCAGAGTAACGGGCTTCGCTGTCACAGTGTTCCATGGTATTTATTATCGAACATATTTCTCGATGGTGTTTTCGTTATACTGCATCTATAGCAGGATACAGTTTACGATCAGTTTGTAGTCTTTCGTATCAACATTGCTTTATATTCTAGTACGTTGTGTGACGTTATTTTCGTTTTACGAATAAGGTCTCTGTTGCTAAGCTGTTTACCAGTCCATCAAAGTAGCATATTTTTGATAGCAATATACTTCTTTTTATATTTAGGTGAGTTTGAAGTAAAGAACTTCATTTACCTTTTCGATTTTGCAATTATCGAGCAACACTGTCTCGCCTTTTTTCTCGGAAACGTCTTTCTAGCAGTTTTCAGCATGATCTGCATCTTATCTTCATTTACCTCTACTTCCGGCTACTTCTCTTTCTTTCCATGCTATGTTGTATATGCCATTCGCATTCTTAAAGAGGATGTGGACTAAAAAAGTATATATCTTTAACTAAGTCAGATAATTGCAATAAGTACTATATCTAGGGGTAATTCCGATTGGGAAAATGTTCAATGTTACCAATATGAAAATTTTGGCATATTGTGCTTGAGGTCTAAGTCCAGAACGATCTACTAGTTTTTAATACCAATAATAAGACTGATCTATGCTGTTATAACTTGGTGGATAAAAACAGAGCAGAACAGTGCTCTAGTTTAACTGGGCAAGTCTATGGCCTGACTAATGCTACAATTGCGGTCGCAATGAAGAATATTATTGAATATTTCTCCATTGTACATTTCAGTGATGGACGAGGTCTGCAATATTGCTTTTAGAATATTAGATTTCTCCAGCTTGATATAGGCTTACCGCTATTATTGGCCCGTTATCACTTGATCTGCGGGTGTTTATTTGAAAGGCAGCAGATCTGCTGAACAAACTATAGTCCGGAAGGAGCACAATAGATTCCATGGGTAGCAATAATAATAATAATACTAGGATCAGCACCTAAGTTGGCAGCGAATTTACTCAGCAATTGGAGAATACCTTTGGATTGAGACAAACGAACTATTTATCGTTTATTGTGATGTTAGAGACCATCAACATATCTGAGGCGATGTTAAAACTAGTCAGTGTGGATTTAGTATAGTGTGTGCTGAAATATCTGAACACATGCTATTTGAGTGGTCTGCTATTTCAGCTCACTGGATAAAGGTCCTAATAGAAATTGTAGTAGCTCCAAAAGAGACATTTAGTTGTTCTCACAATAGAATAGTGTCGGATGTAAATTAGTTGGTTTGCTATAGTCACCCGGTCGGGAAAACGGTCAAACATTATCTGAAATGTTCTCAAGAAGACAAATTATGTCAAAAGTTTAAAACGCGCTAAAAACGAAAATAGGCCAACATTAATACATACACCAAGGTCCCACGTAAAAATTAGAAGAAAACAGAAAGCGTGTTACGAAGAAAAGTGGACAAAAATTCATTGGTATCCACAAGAACACTTTCTGGTGAGTTCAGAGAAGAATGTTGCGTGACGGTTTCCCACGAAACAGAATGGCAAGTCTTGAAAAAGAACTACTGTTTTATATAGGGTAGCACTAAAAAACCACTGTTTACAATTCAACACAAACAAAGGCGAGTGTCTTTTGCTCTATCGCTTATTTCCAAACTTGAAGACTACTGAGATAAAATTATATTTTGTGACGAGACCATAAAAGTGTATTTTTATAATGACGGCCGTAATGAAGTGTGGAAGAAACCCTTAAAAATGTTGGAAAGTCGAAACACAAATCAAACTGTAAGCTAATGGTTTGGGGGTGCATATCTACTAAGGAAGTAAGATAAATTTGTTTCATTGAGAACAATATTGATGCGAATTAATACCTGGACATAATAAAGTGGCATTTAACTAACAGTGCTAAAAACTTAGACTTAATACTAATAGAAAACCGAAATTCAAATTTTATCAGGATAATAACCCAAAGCAATATGGTGTTTTCTTAAGATCTTGGCAAAAACCCGGGTTTAAAAAAAAACGATGGGTTTTATTGGGTTTTTTGGTGGGTTTTTTTGGGCTTTGAAAATGCTTCCAAATTTCGTTCTATTCGACAATATTTTTTGTTTGTTTATACAATCACGTTGTTTTAGTATTTATAATGCAATTTTGCACTCTTGGTGGGATCAAGGCGTCATTGTGTACTATGAGCTGCTAAAACTAAGTGATCGAATCGGACTGCAATTACTTCGTTTGGATCGTGCGTTATGAGAAAAACGGCTGGAATATAAAGACAGACATGAACAAATATTTCTTTTGCATGATAACACCCGACCTCATGTCGCAAATGTTTCAAAACAGTTATTAGAAATGATCAAACGATCAAATGCCGCATCCGCTGTGTTCTCTGAACATTGCTCCGTCGCCTGTTGCGATGGATACAATATACTCAGATCTCTTTATATAGATTTTCTTGTTTGTACAACACATTCGCTTTAAGCACTATTTACCCCGTTCTACGGTTAAAAAACGTGGATTCTTGGTTTTTTAAAAAAAGTGTAAGGGAAGCAAACGCAACACATATTCATCTTTTTTAAAGGCATTTGGATTTCGGGCCTACATTATCAGAAACTATCTAGAGCGTATAAGGAGATATGAATTTATCTTTTAACATGTCACCGAATCATTTCCTTTGAATAAATACAAAATCGGCTTCAAAGTTGGAGCGCCTTAAAAGACGATAAGTTTTTCTGAGATGGGATTTGGAAATTGACTCAAACGTGGAGAAAAGATGTGAGCAGTGGTTTGATAAATTTGTTGTTTCATTATCTGTTTGAGGTTAAAAACGGAACAAATAAATTTGTAGTCCCAATATGTAAATTACACTTTTTTTGTTATAAATAAAAAAATTTGGGTGGGTTTAATTGGGTTACCCAGTGAGCTGACAACCCTGGCTAAGGTGTATTTGCGGAAGATGGGAAAAAATTCTAACTGAATGTATGCAAACATTTATTTCTTTCCTAAAAAGGCGTCTGTCTCTAAGCTATAATTGATGCCAATGTTGGCCATACAAAATATATATTTCCTTGCGCCTGAATACTTATATCCCATTAGTATGTAAAAATATTTTCTCAACAACAAAATTATTGAGTTTTTGTTTTTTATCTTATTTTTAAATAAAAATTTATTGTTTTTTCATTTTTGCTATTAATTGTTAGCTAATATTTAGATGAAATTGAATTAACAAAAATATTGTAAACAATTAAACAAAAATCCTTTTCCTTTTAAAGATAAAAGTCAAACCCAATTCTTTTTTCACTATGTAAAAAGCTATTCTTGACAAACTGTATATTTTTGTTTAAAATTTTCGAAATTTTACTTCCTTAACACATTGACGGCCACCATATAAAAATGAAAACAAATAAAAATCAATGTAAAAATTCGATTTGTTCGAACAAAGTTAAAAAATGTATTGAGTAAACAGAATATATCTTTCCAAAGGCGCCACCGCAGAAAGATGTTATCTATCATCAGCAAACCGAAAAATATATGATCAACAAACCAAATAACTTAAAAAAAATGTGACTCGTCGGTGGTACACATGGCAGTGAACGTGTTAAATCTTGAAACCATATGTATTTCATTATCTCTTTGTAAGATTTTCTATATACATATATGTGTATACATACATATGCATACTCGTACATACAAATTTTCATGTATAGGTCATTGTCTTATTTTTAGTAAAATTTAAAGAAAAAAGTATATTTGCATTTTTCCATTTGTACTCATAGAATTTTCATTTTATTTATTTTTTTCTTTTTCACTTAAAAAAATGAAAATCAATTTCACATCTCTTGGATAAACATTAAGTTTTCTCCTTTGTTCTTTTTCTCCCTCTCGTTTTTTCTCTTTACCCATTTAGATGGTTATAAACACGCAGTGGATAATAAACATTTCTCGGATCATTCCAGTACTGATGAAATATTTTTGAAAGGTCTCCTGCTAAGTAATCCATCAACGCCCAACAAAGAATTGTTGGTAAGTAAAGTTCCATAACTGGACTGTTGGTCTATCAGAACAATAAACACCTTTTTATGGTTATTACAGTCATACATACATACTTTTACTATTTTTTTTAAGTAAATTTGTATAAACATGCATATGTAGTTGTTATTGTTCTACTCATACTCTTACCATGTCAATTGACCCATATTTAGATTTTATGCCTATATTTTTGGTATCAGACATTATAACTGAAAGTGCGTGCTGACTTGACTGGTAGTCTGTAAATTACTTTTGTGTTTTATATTTTTTCCTTCTTTATATGTATTTTATGTTTGTTTATACATATTTTTTTAAATTTTAGTTTTGGTTTGTTTTTATCGCTACATTTACGGTGCTTACGAAAGTTTTTTTTTGTTAAAAGAATAAACGAAATTGTGGCAGAGATTTAAGTGCTTGAGTGCGTTTATGTGTTTATTTGGTTTTCGGACAACTATTACTTGAATCTGTCTGAACAGAATTGTATACAAAAAGGGAAGTAAGTTGTTATATAGGTTTCTATGTACATACATATACAAGGTAAAGACTTATGAGGTGTTATTTAGGTAGAACCAAACATCATAATATGACACCTGAAAGGTCTATTTTGAAAAATGTCTTCCCATACAACAGTTTAAGTAATATATCCTGAAATCTAAGAAATAAGTTCAGTTTAATTGTAAGTAAAGCGTGATACTTTTGTTTAGATATCATTTGATCCAAAATATACATACTTATCTTCAAATATATATATATATATATATGTATATACAGTGGTGGACATTCGGTTAGCACATTTCATGTGCGTGAAGTTATTCATCAAATAAGCTCTAAAGGAATCATCGTTTTTGATATTTCTTGCTTATTAAACTGCTACAAAAAGATAGCGTACAACGCTTTAGTTCATTTCAAGTCCATGTGACATACAAAACTATTAGACAGTGGACTTGGCCTAGAAAATAACTTATAAAGAGGACTCCTGTTTTTAAAGAGCCTCAGTTACAGATCCATTTAAGTCCTCAAATGAAATTCAATAGAAGTTTTCTTTTGGTATTGACATCTCCTTGCGGACAATTAGAAGAAGGAAAATGAAAAAAAATGCTTGGATGCATTGTACAACGTAAGGTACACATATTTTGCTGTAAGTATTCAAAAAAGCCACTGCTCTTTTGGAAGAATATCCTCTGCAGTGACAAATCTAAATTTTCTCGATTTGGATGTGAAGGGAAATTTTATGTATGGCGTTCTGCAAACGTGCAACACAACCCCAGATACATATCAATGACGGTAAAGCATGGTGCCGGAAATGTGATGGTTTGTGTCTCATTATCTGGACACGGTGTTGGTTCTATGGTCAAAATAGATACGCAAGCGGATCAGTACGCTTATAAGGAAAGACGTTTGGAAACAATGATTTAAATGGCCACTTCGATGACATTTTGTGCATGATTATTATCCAAAACATATTTCACGTATCGTGAAGTGTGCTCAGAGAAAAATAGAATCGACATTTTTAATTGTCTAGCTCAACCACTAGATCACAATCCTGTAGTGAACATATGGAATAATATAGAGCACCACATTACTGTTGTGTTACCATTATTCGTGCAATGTACTGGTAATTTTCAAAAAGTAGAAAACTAGTACAATGGCAATTTACCTCAATATTTTTAAAAATATAATGAAAACATGACAATTATTTTGTAACATACTAGCTTCAGCCAGTCCGTCTACTTTTGAACTGATATTTTGTATTGAGCACGAAGTTATTTGGACCATATTAATATGTCTGCTAGTACTCCACAACAGCGCTAATTCGCCGCCAGTATGCAATGATTTCTTGGTGAATAAAACGTGGTCCCTTATATTACGCCGCCAAGAATGGTCCAACATAAATTAATTTCAAATATCGTGTGTTTTTTAAAAGCTTTCGAATTTATTAAAAAAATTACATAGAATTTAAAGAAATGTATGAAATCTTTATTTGAGTCGATAGAACGACCTAATAATTCAAAGCTTAAAGATAATTTCATATAAATGTTGACCGCTGCTACGCCTCAAATGGTTCATACGCTGGGTCCAATTTTGACATACTCTTTCCGACATTTCCGATATATAAATTCTTAAATAATGGCTTCCAGTACGTCAACCTTTGCGGGCTTGTCCCTATAGACATGAGCCTTAACATAGGCCCATCAAAATAGTCTAAAGGCGTAACTCGTACGATCTAGGCAGCCAATTGACCGGCTCTAAGCGTGAAATTAACTGTTCACCGCACTCACCTCTGAATTGAACCATTGTATCGCATGCTGTGTGGCATGTGACACCGTCTTGTTTAAACCACATATCAGTCAAGTCCAGCTCTTTCATTTTGGGCTAAAAAAAAATTTGTAATTATCACACGGTAGCGCTCGCCATTCATAGTAACGTTCTTGCCTTCGTCGTTTTTGAAAAAGTACGGTCCAATGATGCCACTGGCTCATAATCCACAACAAGCAGTGCATTTTTCGAGATGCATTGGCAGTTCTTGCAATGCTTTTGGCTGCTCTTCACACCAAATACGGCAATTTTGTTTGTTCACGTTTCTATTCAACTAGAAATGGGATTCGTCGGTGAACACAATTTTTCGATAAAAAAGTGCATCTTCATCCAACTTTTCCAGCGCCAATTCACTAAAATTTAGCCATTGTGGTGTGGCTTCAATTCTTTCACCAGCTGTATTTTAAAAAGTGTTACACCTAAATCCTTTCGCAAAATTGTCCACGAAGTGTAGTTACAGAGGCCCAATTGCTGCGAACGGCGCCGAATCACTAATTCACGGTCATCAACAACACTGGCGGATATTTGTGCGATATTTTTCTCTGTCCGCACTCTATAGATATGCATATGAGTATACGTATATGTATACGTATACGTATACGTATATACGTGTTGGTGGTGAGAAATTTAGTTACAAGGTTAAAATTTCCGCCTCAGAAGATCGCCAAACTGATCATAAAACGGCAGAAGTGTACGATGCACTTTCTTAACAGAGTAAGAATTTTCATAATAAAATTTAATAATCTGCAAGCGTCGTTGGTTTATTAGTCGATTCATAGTTAAATTATAGACCAAACTAAACGTGGTTGACAGTAACATGTTACACGAAAGCAATCTAAGAGAACTTTTAAAGGTTTTCTCCATCACCGAGATATGCAGTGAAAACAAATAATTATACTTTTTTCTATAATATTTTATAGAAAAAACCTAAATTTATACTTCTTAGTAAAAGATTTTGGCATTTTCTTTATTATAATTTTAAATTATTATTACTTTGATAATGAACCACAACTACTAATAAATTTTTTCATTCTATATCGGTTTATATTTTAAACACCCCACTTAATATCTACAATATTGTTTTCTGGCACACAGACGTGGTGGTGTGGTGTCGTCTGTAACTATGGGTAATGTAAATATTGAGGAGTCAGATGCTCTTGATGTTCTGGGCATGAAGATTCACTGTGATGTACGTTGGAACGATCACATTTTCAATGTGTCGAAAGAAACATTCAAGTGCCTCGGCTTTTAAAGACGGTGCAAGAAATATATCACTCCATCTGACCTTCTCAATATTTACAAGACCTATATTCGACCCAAAATGGAATACAACTCTCATGTATGGGCCGGTGCTTCAAAGTCTATTTTGTGGCTTCACGACCGCGTACAGGAGAGGGAGAAGATGCTTATTAATGACGGTAGTGTAGCCAACTCTATCTATGTGTTTCATTGTTCTATTGGTACTATAACGGAATGTGTTCTAACGAAATAAAGGATTTGATTCCGCATATATGTATTTTCACGCCGTACTCGTTTTTCCCTTTGTAGTTGATTGCCAGATGAATCGCACAACGCATTATAGAGAGAATTCGTTTTTTAGCCGCACCGTTCTTTTGTGGAACGATCTTCCTGAGAAAGTTTTTCCTGTCAAACGCCCATAAACAGTACTCCCTCTGTCCTCCTTCCCACAACCTATTTTCCTATTACCAGGAGTGTTGGCCTTAAGTAAAAAAAAATAAAATAAAATAAAAATTCATTTATTATCCTTAAACATTATGACTTTTTATCTAATTATAGCTGTTTTTCTCAACAAATTTTATTTCAAATTAATGATTGCGTTCATTTTGCCTATTTGCGGGTTGGAAAACAATATATTAAAAGTGTAATAATTTAGCCACACATGTCAACTTTCGTTATTTTATGAATATTTCAAAATAGCCGATAAAAATATTTTTATACAGTGGAGAGCAAAAATGAGCATGTGTTTGTACTAAGTGTACTTGCTATTGTATGCGAATAGAAATAATAAAACAAATTAAAAAAAAATTAAAAACAATTCCAAAAAAAAAACAACGAAAATGAAAATGGCTGTCATGGTTGTTAGATATGTTTTCAACGAAAGTATTACAATTTTCAATTCAATTCAATTCAAATAAATAATTCTAATAATTTGGAGGACAGTATTGTAGTTAGACAAGCAACAGTTTTAAATAAGTTTATCAGTGGTATAAGGATCCAAAAAAGGCTTCAAGGGCCAAAAACAAATTTTAACGCATGTGGACTCACGTTTTCTAATAATATAGATGTAATGAAATATGTGTTTAACACGCAATAATTCTTCTTAGTAACAAATGAGCCTGTTAGCCGATGCACTGCAGGAAGTTTTCTCGGCAGTAAAGTAAAAAAGTAAATAGCGTATGTATCATATTTCAACACAATTGAAAGCCAAAGTACACGTCCATCGGAAACGAATGTTATGCCAATCAAAATTTTAAATTGATGCAGATGCCAACACGAAGTCTTGTTTATAATCCGATGGACAATTTTTAGTCAATCGTGGAAGCACGCTTAAGATAATACCAAACAGTACCGCTAAAACTAAACGAACTTTGGTAGCGTGCACAACAGAAATGGCGGAGTAAACCAAATGAAGTTATACAGAAATTGGTGGAAAGTAAACCAAAACATATAGAAAGGGCTATGGCATAGATACTAAATGGCTTGTTTTTAAAATTTGTTGTTTCTCGTTTTGTGTTTTTAGTCATTTTGATTGGAGAGCAAACAATTTTTTTGATTTGCATCACTATTTCTAATAGTACGCAATAATAACTACGCAAAATACGAACACGTACTCGTTTATGCTCCCCACTGTATGTATATGCAAACACAAACATACATATTTGCATGAAAATACAATTTTATAAAAATATTTGTATAAGGGGCGACTGTATGATGTCCTTCGAAATAGAAAACTACAAAAATTGCTATTTGCCCTCTCCACACTACAAGGATGCATAGATATTGTAGTAGGCGAAATTCGACTATACATAATACACTATTTATGTACTCGTAATAAGTACAATATTAGGAACTTTTTCTTATTTTTTTTTATTACTATATGTACATATACATTATATGTACATATACATTATATGTATATATACATTCAAATGCAAAATCTAAACGGGCTACCCGAAATTATGACTCAATCTTAACCACAACCGTCTTTTAGCTGATTTTTTAAACATTAGAGTAACATAGCTCTACCACTTTGGTGTTACAAAAATAGTTTACTGAGTGCTGTTGTTGACGGATTTCTGTACGAACTTACTTTCACCGGCGACCAGTCCGGGGCCGTTATGGGACCGAAAGTAGAGGTAGTATTTATGCTACTGAGCCTGACCAGAGGCTGCTTCTGGTGCCACGGGCGCTTGGAGCTTCAGTGATTTCGGTCACTGCCTGACTTTTGGGTAGGTCACCTTGTGGAGCTTCGTGGTAGCTGTGTGAGATCGGTGTGATGTTGCATTTCATCAATCGGGTGCCTGAAATCTTAAACGTATTAGTTAATTTTCGCAATTTTAATTTTATGTGAAAATCTTAGTTTGCTTTACTCTAGAAGAAGAACTTAACCCAGATTGCGCAAGGCCGAAATACAGGGTGGTTTCCATTTCTAGAGTAATAGCAAGTCCGCGTGGGTGAATTCATTACATGACGTGACCCTTATCACTACAGGAGTTTAGATGGTCTCCATCACCAAAGTGTGAAGGTTAGTGTCCTAATAACGCGCTTTTGAATTTGGTACTCACTTGTTGGTGGACGTAATTAATATTCACCCGTGCCTCGGGCACCGTGGGGTATGCTAGCGCAGCGAATACTGACGTAAACCACTAACTTGGGCAATAAAAAGCTGCCGATACATTTGCCGATACTACTTTATTATCGATCCCACTGAGAAGATTGCTGAGTGTCTTTCAGGCTGAGATTATGGTCATTGCTATACATGCGGAGATCAACCTGGATAGTGAGCTCAAGAGTAAGACCATTAATATATTCTCTGACAGCCAAGGGCACTTAGCTCAAATTGTATGACATCTAGACTGGTCAAATATTGCTACGATACGTTGCATACGCTTTCGCTTGGAAATAGGGTCCAGTTGTTTTGGGTACCTGGACACTGTGGAATAGATGGTAATGAAATAGCGGAACCTTGCTGTGCAGCACCACTCGCTACCATCCCCTATCTAATTAAGGATTGGGAAATTGCCAGATGCTTGGAACACTGGAATACTCAAACTGGGACTTCGCCACTATAGGGCGGCGGTCATTCCACAATATTGTCGTCGTTCTGAGGCTCTTAAGTATAGCAAGCTGCATTTAAAACTTCTTACGGAGTTTCTTACAGGTCACTGTGTTCTACAAGCGCTTCTGGAGGATGCCGGTCACAGATGTGGATGTTTGTAGATTGTGCCCACAGGCATCAGAGACTGCGGAACACATATTATTTCAGATCCGCCGGAGTTCACTAGGAAGGCAGCAGATCTGCTGTACAAACTATAGACCGGAAGGGACACAGTAGATCCCATGGGTTGCAGTGTCCTGCAATAGTGCCAGTTCGGTATGATAATAATAATAATAATTAAAGTTAACTTACAATATGTTTAATAATTCATAAATCTAAGTTAACAAACATTAATTAATAAGTCCCGCCATCACAGGACAATATTTCAGGGGTAGATTATTTTTAATTTAACATTATACGTGCTCGTCTTCGTATTAGGCCCGCATTATTTCTTCCTCGAAACCAGATATGGTCGGTGTCATTTAAGATTGCATGGGTTCTAATGTCTACAACTTATTTTCAACATACTTAGCGAATTCTTTCTAATCATGGGCATTATGGATGTTCGAATTTTCTATGTACAAGTTCCCCTTGGTAATTAGTCTCAAATTAGTCTTTGACGCCACATAACTGTACTATATAGCAACAGATTAGTTTCAAAATCGTGTTATAAAGTACGAGTTTGTACCTTAAGCTGAGGACCGAGTTTCTTTTGACAAAATGTATACTTGTTAATAATAACATTCTAAGAATTTCAGTTTTTTTTTAAGTATAAGTTTTAAAGAGATTCCAACTCTAATGATTGTAGGGACTTAATAATTACTTCAATCATGCAGCCCTGTATGTTTGTTCATATCAAATTACTAGAAAATTGTGCCATCGTATTATACATCATATTAAATTAAATTAAATTGTAATATATACTTGTACCAAACTCTATTAAGTCAAATTTTCCTTTGGCATGGTTTCTACAGGGGTCATAGAAAAACAATCTAATCACGCATATGATGAAAATATAGCGTGACCTTTCAAATAATAAAACAAAAATTAAAAACATTCTAGTGAAAGTACACAAAAAATTATATGTATTGAAGAACACTTTTAAGCAAGTTTAAGCATTAATTAACACAAATAGATTTTTTAGATGAGATTAGAATGAAATTCTGTATAGAGAATTGTGTCATTACTGGACTACACTACATACACACGTACTTGCATACAATAATAGATTATAGATTATGCATGTAAAGAAAAGCTTTAAATTGCTTTTGTATGATGACGTAGCATGTGTTACATCTTCATCGCATGCATATACATATCTGGGAGTAAAGGTGGTAAATGAAAAGCTTCAAAATTATAGATTTTACAATATAAAAGCTTTATTAGTACAAAACAATTAAGACCATGCATTCATTATACGATTTTGTATATCTAAAATGTTATAAAAGAAGTGCTATTTAGTAAAAACCGGTTTTTTCTTTTTTTTGGAAATATTAATAACCAAAACAAACATTCGCTTAAAAAAAAAGAAAAATAACTTTAAAGTCTTCCATGCAATACTTGCATGCTTTTCAGCATTATACACAGTATCTGTTGTTTAAGCATAAGTTTCATTCAGTTTTATACCTGTTTTACGGGTTATTTTATAAAAATGTTTTAAAAAACAAATTTTATTGCTTAGTAGATAAAACCCGGCGTGCTTCGCTACCCCCATCTAAATTATTATCTTAAAGGTTATCTGAGTTAAATTTTTAGCCTTTTTCGACATTTTGTTTCTTTCCGGTCGAAATCCAAAAGTTTAAGGTGCTCTATAGTTCCTTCTAGAAAGACACTGTAGAATCTGTTGTTTAGCTGTATATAGTCTTCAAATAAATACACATTATTTTCCATCTAATCTTATCCCGCTCAGACTTTTTTGTTGGTTTTTTTAGGGATAAAATTTTATCGCAATCAGAGCAATAGTATTCGAAAATTAATATTTGCTTTATATAGGGGGTACCTTACGCCCGACTTATTCCTGCCCTAAATTTATTCCAATAAATTTGCTTCATAAAAAAGTGATAGGACAAAAATTTGAAGGCTGTCGCTATAATATTTTTTTAGATATACGATAATTAAAATTTTCTTTGATAATATCTGCCTTAAATTTTGTTCAATAAATCAGTTTTATATGAAAGTAATTGGGGCAAAGTTTTATGACTTTGGCTGATATAGTTCTTTCAATATGCGATTATTAATATTTGGTTTATATGGGGGTACATCTCCACCTGACCCTATCGAAAAAAATTTGGTAATGCTCTCTCCAGGCATGCAGGATGATATAGTGAAAATTTCAGGAAATCGGTGCAGCCTCTTAGCCGTCTATAGACTTCGATCACACATATATACATACAACATACAAACAAACACACATTGATTTTTATGTATAAAGATGGGAAGTGTTTGAATGCTTTATGTTATTTGCTTCTATATATGTAAAGGGTGGTCCAACTAAAACGCATGACGTTAATTGTAAATAAAACAAAAAAATTTTCAGAGAATTATCTTAATATTTTTATTATGATAAAAGGATCTATGATAATCATATGTGAAACAAAATATCGGCCAAATGATCGGCTCTATCCGTCGATCCATATTTTCAATGATTCTGAGAAATAACTGAAGTTCAATGTCGTTAATGTGCCGAATTATCTCATCTTTAAGCTCTTGGCTTTTTGACGTACACTTTTTCTTTTAAATATACCCAAAGAAAGAAGTCCAACGGTGTCTAATCACATGATAGTGGCTGCCAATTAACATCACCACGACATGAGATAACACGCCCATTAAATTTTTCGGCTAAAATAGCCATTGTTTTGTTGTCTGAGTTGCAAGTGGTACCATCTAGGTCTGTGTCCACAAGAAGTCTGTTATCATCTCGCGATATCGAAAATCATTCACTATTCGAGGTTGACAGCTCTTCTGCCACAATATTCACGTTTCCTACAGATCCGGTTTGCTGAAATTTGAGCACAATTCTACCGATTATGCTGACCAAAAACATCACGAAGTGCACGAAATGCATTTTGATTTGAACGCCCAATTGTGCCGCTCAATTGTGTTGAATTTCTCAAAAACTGAAACAAAGAAACATTAAATAAAGATGGACAAAAAACTTGACGTCGTGTATTATGGTTGGACCAACCTTTATATATGTACATACATATATAGTTATTGTCAAAATAATAGCACCACTTTCATCCTTCAATTTTGTTGCAGTACATGTATATTTTTCTCTATAATCTTACAGACCTGTTATTAGAAGTATGTATGCTCAAGTCGACTTAAGCTACTCTTCCATATCGACACAGGTATATACATCAAAAGCGATCTTATCATTTGGCAGCAATTATATGACTTTGCATCACTAGAATATCTTTTTATGTTTACGTCAAGCCGTTTGAATGTTATGCTATAATAAAATCAAAAAATGTAGTGCCGATTCCATATCTCACACTTTTTACTTATTTTTTCTAAATTTATTTTTCTATTATTCTAATATGTTCACCCTTTAGTACTGATGTAACAAAACAATGAAAACTTTTATTGCGACATAAAGTTCTTTGTCAAAAGAAGTTAATAAATCTAGAACTTAAATATTTCATTGAGGTCAGTGTAATATTTTTTTTAATTATACGCACCCATCATGTTAAATTTAATGCTTTAAAGCGGCACAATGTAGTTAAAAAAATGAAATTATCATAGAAACCTGTTATATAGACTAAAGAGAAATGGTACTATAAATGATTTTGATTTTATAAATATTTGTAGACTTTTGCTGTATAAAATCTTCTTAGTTTATAAAAAAATGATGACGTAAAGTTTTTATTTTTGTATTTATTTTTAAAATTAAAAATGGAATATTTTTTAATATGATTAACAGGTTTACAAAAACGAAAATCTAGATTGAAGGTATGTAGTTTGAGTAAATACATATTTACTTGCCTTAAGATAGCTTCGCATTAAAAGTCTTCAAGTCGATTATATTTAGTACTTTTTGGTGACATATCTGACGTAGCACATGTTTGAACTTAGATTATAGCTCTTTCCAATAAGATCTTCCTAACAATACACAGTGTGGGAATCTAGTAAAAGATTTCAAAAATGAAAAGTTACCGTGTACTATTATCTCGATATGGTCTCATAGGAACTACAAAATCTTTTGTTGCAATTCAATTTCGCAAAAAAGAGCAAGTTTGGATGTTATAGAATGGATGGATTTCTGTGTGATATCTGGTCGAAAAACAGTCAATTTATCGCCTGATAATCGCATCAGTCTGTAATCCTTAGTCTCTACAATGTCGGCAATTATGGATGGAATACAATATCAGATAAATGCTCTGTAAGCCTAACAAATGCGAGCCCTTTTGAGCACATTTTTCATTGCATTCTCACACATTTCATGCGGTATTTAATTAATTTCATCACGAATATTTTATTTGAGTTGCTCCAGTGTTTCTGGATTGTTTGCATGAACCTTGCTTTTCAGATATCCCCACAAAAAGAAGTCCAGAGCAGTCAAATCAGGCGACCATGGAGGCCAATTACATCACCGTTCCTTGAAATAATTTGTTGTGGAAAAAGGCCTCGCAGTAATTCCATTGTAATCCTGGCTATATGCGAAGTGGCACAGTCTTGTTGAAACCACATGTCATTCAAGACCAAAGCATGCAGTAGTGGCGTTAAAAAGTTTTCACTCATATCACGATATCGCTCCCCATTGACAATTACCGTTGCGCCGTTTTTAGTTTCAAAAAAGTAAGGTCCAATCATGGAAAATACTTGTAAGAGCATGATGCTAATAGCGGAAGAACAATTGGGACCAAAGCAGAAGTCCAACAGAAAACCATAGATCACAGTCAGAATTTGGAACCCGATCGCACAACTCAACCATTTTAATGTTCAACGATCTACAAATTGGGCAATTATACGCATATGTGGTAAGAAGGGTATAGATAGCGGCTAGAAGTGACAAGCATTTATATATAGAATTTTTAGCAGATGATGCCAAAAGAGCAGCAGACTTAAACAATACCAGAGAGCTATATCAAATAATCAATCGGCTCAGAAACAGAAAACTAAAGATAAACCAACCAGTCCGTGATCGTAACGGATGGCTACTAACATCTACAAAAAAACAAACAAAAGTGTAAGCAGTATTTTGGAGATTTGGCAAAAACAGTGGTACTGAACTTGAACCATCACGTAGAGCACAACAACAAAATAGACCTGTCAACTGTTACAGAGATAGCAAGTGCAAAATAACTCCAGAATTACAGTATTAGCCACGAATATGCTATTTATAATTATCATTATCATTATCATTATCATTATCATTATCATTATCATTATCATTATCATTATCATTATCATTATCATTATCATTATCATTATCATTATCATTATCATTATCATTATCATTATCATTATCATTATCATTATCATTATCATTATCATTATCATTATCATTATCATTATCATTATCATTATCATTATCATTATCATTATCATTATCATTATCATTATCATTATCATTATCATTATCATTATCATTATCATTATCATTATCATTATCATTATCATTATCATTATCATTATCATTATCATTATCATTATCATTATCATTATCATTATCATTATCATTATCATTATCATTATCATTATCATTATCATTATCATTATCATTATCATTATCATTATCATTATCATTATCATTATCATTATCATTATCATTATCATTATCATTATCATTATCATTATCATTATCATTATCATTATCATTATCATTATCATTATCATTATCATTATCATTATCATTATCATTATCATTATCATTATCATTATCATTATCATTATCATTATCATTATCATTATCATTATCATTATCATTATCATTATCATTATCATTATCATTATCATTATCATTATCATTATCATTATCATTATCATTATCATTATCATTATCATTATCATTATCATTATCATTATCATTATCATTATCATTATCATTATCATTATCATTATCATTATCATTATCATTATCATTATCATTATCATTATCATTATCATTATCATTATCATTATCATTATCATTATCATTATCATTATCATTATCATTATCATTATCATTATCATTATCATTATCATTATCATTATCATTATCATTATCATTATCATTATCATTATCATTATCATTATCATTATCATTATCATTATCATTATCATTATCATTATCATTATCATTATCATTATCATTATCATTATCATTATCATTATCATTATCATTATCATTATCATTATCATTATCATTATCATTATCATTATCATTATCATTATCATTATCATTATCATTATCATTATCATTATCATTATCATTATCATTATCATTATCATTATCATTATCATTATCATTATCATTATCATTATCATTATCATTATCATTATCATTATCATTATCATTATCATTATCATTATCATTATCATTATCATTATCATTATCATTATCATTATCATTATCATTATCATTATCATTATCATTATCATTATCATTATCATTATCATTATCATTATCATTATCATTATCATTATCATTATCATTATCATTATCATTATCATTATCATTATCATTATCATTATCATTATCATTATCATTATCATTATCATTATCATTATCATTATCATTATCATTATCATTATCATTATCATTATCATTATCATTATCATTATCATTATCATTATCATTATCATTATCATTATCATTATCATTATCATTATCATTATCATTATCATTATCATTATCATTATCATTATCATTATCATTATCATTATCATTATCATTATCATTATCATTATCATTATCATTATCATTATCATTATCATTATCATTATCATTATCATTATCATTATCATTATCATTATCATTATCATTATCATTATCATTATCATTATCATTATCATTATCATTATCATTATCATTATCATTATCATTATCATTATCATTATCATTATCATTATCATTATCATTATCATTATCATTATCATTATCATTATCATTATCATTATCATTATCATTATCATTATCATTATCATTATCATTATCATTATCATTATCATTATCATTATCATTATCATTATCATTATCATTATCATTATCATTATCATTATCATTATCATTATCATTATCATTATCATTATCATTATCATTATCATTATCATTATCATTATCATTATCATTATCATTATCATTATCATTATCATTATCATTATCATTATCATTATCATTATCATTATCATTATCATTATCATTATCATTATCATTATCATTATCATTATCATTATCATTATCATTATCATTATCATTATCATTATCATTATCATTATCATTATCATTATCATTATCATTATCATTATCATTATCATTATCATTATCATTATCATTATCATTATCATTATCATTATCATTATCATTATCATTATCATTATCATTATCATTATCATTATCATTATCATTATCATTATCATTATCATTATCATTATCATTATCATTATCATTATCATTATCATTATCATTATCATTATCATTATCATTATCATTATCATTATCATTATCATTATCATTATCATTATCATTATCATTATCATTATCATTATCATTATCATTATCATTATCATTCATTATCATTATCATTATCATTATCATTATCATTATCATTATCATTATCATTATCATTATCATTATCATTATCATTATCATTATCATTATCATTATCATTATCATTATCATTATCATTATCATTATCATTATCATTATCATTATCATTATCATTATCATTATCATTATCATTATCATTATCATTATCATTATCATTATCATTATCATTATCATTATCATTATCATTATCATTATCTAATGATAATGATCGACCAGGCACTATTGCAGAACACTGCGACCCATGAGATCTACATGGGCAGCAGATCTGAAACCATAATGGTGGACTGATCGCCACCGAAGAGTGGCGATATCCCCTTTGAGCATTTCAGTGTTCCAAGTATATGCCAATTTCCTAATCCTTGATTAAATTGAGGATTGTAGTAAGTGGTGCTGCACTGCAAGGTTTCGGGCCGATATAGGAAGGAATATACTTATATATTTGAAAGGCTAGAAACTGTAGAGGAAGAGCTGTGTGGATCAGGCTTATACACTCTGTATAATTATTGAGCAGTACATAATTATCTCTTTATAATTATTTTTGCAGTGGTAATGGACAGCTTTATTGAGGAACTGAATGGAAGAGGAAAGAAAGTATTTCGTTAAATTTCGTTAAAGACATTTGGAACATTTCAAATGTATTTATGATACCCGACTCCTATCACGTAAACTGTCAGACATACAAGACAAAATAAACGATCTTCTGAAGCCGACCAAAAGTGTTGGCTTAAAGATACAGCAGTAACGACTGTATCACGACAGATAACCACCGAATAGATTATGTTGAGTCATTTTGATTCCTAGGAAGTATAATATCGACCAGCGGTGTGATTTATGTGGATGTTACGAATAGGATTAATGAAGTATGAAGTCTATTTGGTAGACTCAAAGATATTGGGCTCAAACAGCAAGCCACTATAGCAACAAAAATCCATATTTTAAACTGAAGTGAAACATGGTTTTACAACCGGACACCATAACTAACCTATGGAGCTTGTTGAATGAAAAACCAATACAAATAAAACGCAAATAATGGAAATTCTTGAGACATATCTTATGAAAGCTAGTAGAAAGTATAAGCAGGATGGCCCTAGAATGAAACTCGTAAGCGAGAAGACAAAGAGGAGCACCAAAAATACAAAGCGCAGTACTGTAATAGAAAAATTAATATTAATAAATAAATGGTGGGGGCTGGAGTTTAGACAAATGTAAATATTAGGTTAAGTTAGAAATATCTTGTTGATGTTCTCTTGAGGAATAAAGGGGGATAAAATAAGGACTCATCTTACTAGCGGATTCATTTTTTATAATTTTTTGATATAAGGCTGTTTTTATCAGTACATGTACTGATTTTTGTCGATTGTACTGATGTATGCATAACATGTAAATCAGTACGCAAATGTACTAATTTTTCATATTTGTACTGTTTTTGTAATGATTTTTTTAAACAATTTTTCAGCGCATAAAATTGTATTGTGTTTTTGCTTAATCTTTATTAAAGGCCCAGTGAAGTTTCTGTGGAGCTATAAAAAACAGTCAAGATTCAATACGTATTGGTTTTTTGTGTCAAGTTCTTCACAACGGCCCTTATCGAGTTAATCATTCTATTAGTTTTCGTCTCATACTCTCTTTTACTTTGCTGAAACAGCAAGAGTCTAATTTAATCCAGAACTACGTCATGAGGGTTTTGCTAGCCAATATCACTATGAACTTATCTATAAAAGTTAAGTTCAATTGAAATTTCTTTACAAGTTAAAATTTTGACATTGGCCACAGATGTAATGCTGAATAAGAAATTAGAAAAGTATACTAATACTTGTTAATTTTTTCTGTATAACCAAGTGACTTCAGGACAAATAACTGCAGCAAAACAATTAAAACCTTTATAGATGTATAAATATAACCATCTGTAGCAACTGTAATAACTTGAATAAAATTGAGAAGAACTGATACAATTTTGACTTTGATAGAGACTGAAACCGAAGTCTAACTCGAACGGGTTCAGGGTACAATCTTCACACAATATGAAGTAATTTTCTGTTCAAAAATTTACAAGTGGAAAAGGAAGAGAGTTTTATAAGAGAATCAATACCTTGGTCTTCAACAGGCAATGAAGAATTGCTCGAACAAATTCTAAAAAAGAAGGAAAGATTTTAGAAATTAATAGGTCGATTATGGAAGGTAACCGTCCTTCAGTTGCGTTGCCAAATGGCAACTAGAAATTTATATTTGCCTATATGTTAATTGAAGCTAATACATTTTTAGATGCTAGTTTCCATACGTAACACAATTTTTGGCAACTGACAACACATCTTAAATTCGGCTACCATCCATAATCGACCGTTAAATTCTTCGAATGTAAATGTCACTGGTTGGTGATGGATAGCTTATTCAAAAATTAAATTGCAATGTATGAAAAATATTCGAGACTGGGGAAAACGAAAAAACATTTTATTATTTTGGGAGCAACATTATACTTGCAATACCTTCTACCCAAGTAAGCTTCGGGAGGGCCTCTTCAGCCTTTAAATTTATTTTGTTAACATAAAAACAAATTTTGAAGAAGGTAAGTTAAAAACTATATTAATTATAAAATTAAACGAAAATTTCTGCGAAAAAATAAATAAATTTCGTACTCATAAAACATTGGTATTTTTTTAAATAAACCCAGGCAGGATTTCAGGCCATGGTATAAATATAGCGTGTTTTTTATATAGGTATAGAGCTTTAAGTTGGCATTACTTTTCAAGATGGCGACCGATTTAACAACTGTCAAGTGATTTATTCTCAGTTTGGTTTGGCAATTCATCATGAATAGACTCGCGACTGAACAACGCTAGCAAATAGTGCAATTTTCATTTTTCATAAGTGATTTTTTTTTCAATTTTCAATTTTCATAAGCGAATTTTGTTTAGCGATGAAGCGCACTTCTGGTTGAATGGCTACGTCAACAAACAAAACTGCCGCATTTGGAGTGAAGGTAATCCTCAAGTGTATGTGGAAACACCGTTACATCCAGAAAAACTGACAGTTTGGTTTTATGGGTTGGTGGAATCACTGGTCCGTACTTTTTCAAAAACGATGGTGGCCAGAACGTTACAGTCAATGGTGATCGGTATAGAGCCATAATTACAAACTTTTTCATTCCTGAATTGAATAACCATGATGTCCAGGAGATGTGGTTTCAACAAGACGGCGCAACATGTCACACAGCTCGTGCCACAATAGATTTATTGAAAGACACGTTTGGTGACCGCCTAATTTCACGTTTTGGATCTGTGAATTGGCCTCCAAGATCTTGTGATTTAACACCGCTAGACTACTTTCTGTGGGGTTATGTAAAGTCATTGGTCTATGCGGTAAGGCCACAAACGCTTGACCATTTGGAAGACAACATTCGCCGTGTTATTGCCGATATACGGCCACAAATGTTGAAAAAAGTCATCGAAAATTGGATGTCTAGATTGGACTACATCCGCGCCAGCCGTGGCGGTCATATGCCAGAAATCATATTTAAAATGTAACGCCTCAAGATTGTCTTCCGGATAAATAAAATTCATGTCAATCGAATAATCCATCGTTGTTTTATTGCAACTTAAAGTTCTATACCTCTATAAAAACACCCTATACATATACTGTTCATAAAAATATACATACATATACAAGATCACCTTAAAAATACGGTTTTTGTTTTTAATGACATGTGTACTGATTTTTGATTGAATATACTGGCTTTTTTTCTTTTACGGACTGATTTCTTAGATTATTTGGCAACAAAGAAGGCAAGACCTGCCTTCCCTTTTGCTCAAATCTACACTTTGCCTAACCTGACCTGCATTGACAACGAATTACTTTTCTACCTATAATTACAACATATTTTCCAAAATATGTCACATTTTTTTTAAAATACAATAGCGTGTTGCAAGCAATTAATACCCCAAACACTTGGGGAATTTGTACAGTGTAGAAAGAGTTATTCCCCTTTTTTAGTTTCTATGTTTTTTTTTTTTCTTAATGAATTCGCTTCCATTTCAATGTTCGAAACATAGAAACATCGAAAACTTAATACAAATAGTTTCGAAAACTTTAGCCTGTACACACACAGTCATTTTGTACACGATGATGGCTAAACTGACAAGTTAGTCTCCACTGGCTGTATGATTTGCTTGTTTTGTTTGGGGTTTGGTCGTTACCATACCAAAGACTATAAGTTAGTAACGTTTGGACTGTGTTTAGGTAAAGTACGATATATTGAAAGCGTAAAAAGTAACTGCAAAAAACAAAACGAAACGGTATCTTCTAAATGTGAATGGCTTTTAAACTAAAACGCGTTCATAAGAGAGACTTGACTTCTGTTCTCTTTAATGTTGTTGATTGTTTATAAGTTGGGGAGAAGAGGGATATAGTACGGCTTAAAGTTGACTTTGTGAGAATGTGTGTGTGTGCGAGTGAATGACTGTATTTTTCTAAAGAGAGCTTCATTAAAATGCAACGTTTTAAACGAAAACTCCCGCTTTTTATGACTAAAATTCGCTCGTGTATGAGAAATATTCAACAATTGTTTGTTTTTTTATTGTCTGCTGCTCGTAGTGTATCTCTTAACTCTTTCAAGTCATGATTCTTAATTAGTGAGTGCTGTAGATTTTTTTCTTGATTGCTATTGTCGTAATTTAAAATTCGAGGTGTATCGCGTATCCAATATGTAGAAAAATTCAGTACAAGTTTTTCCATAGAAGTGAATGCAATCGAAAGTTTACAATCGATATTAAAATAAAATTGAAATTTTTTGCCTTAAAAAATAATAAAAAAAATACTTGAATAAAAAAACTAAAAAGAAAGAAGAAAAAAAATCAATATTTAAAAGAATTGCTTAACTTGTGTTTACCCAAAATCGAGTGCTCATATTACCTTGGTGATTAGAACTTTTTCAAACACTAATGTATTATTACAAACAAAAACAACGATATTTATAATCAAAAACTTAAATATTCAATTGAAAAATTGAGAAAAAAACAACAATTTCAGGCTTAAAGACGATGACGTATCCATATAAAATGTTAGCTGAGTACGATTTTTTTTTAACCATTTTGTTAAGACCGTATTTTTTTCCATTCTTTCTTTTAATTGTTTTTGTTTTTTCATCGTGTGCTTGTTTGTTGTATACGCTTGTATTGTTGGTAGCTAAAGAATAACAGCAGCAGCAACAACAACAACCACAACAATAACAATAATAACGTTAATACCAACAACCACTGTTTTGTGTATTGAAAAAAAGTCTGTTTTGAAAACAAAAAATCCAATACATTTTGAATAAGTGGAGAATTTCTGTTGTTGTTTTCGATATGTATTGCTGTTGTTGTAGTAGTAGTATTAGTATTTGACATTGTTATTATAATTGTGTAATATTTTTATTATTTTGCTGTTGTGTTTTGGTTGCCTCTTTTTTTGCCTCTCTGGCTTAAAGTTTTCTCTCATACTCTCTGTGTTTTTGCTAAATGCTCCCGCATAAAACATGGTCAAGTCAAGCTGTATTATAACTTTTTTGGGAGTGGTCCCAAAAAAAAAAATTATTTTTCTCAATATTTATTTAACTTTTTTTTAAATTATAATTTTCTTTGTAAAAAGTTTTTAATTGTTAAAATAAATTTTAAAAGAATATGCTAAAACACCTGCATTAATACAAAAATATTTTTCAATTGTTTAATTATATAATTATTAATTCAACAAGAACCTTCTTTCTCTATGGCTAATTATTTGCTAAAATCGTGTTTATTTTACTAATAAGGGAGTGAATTCATTTTAAATAAAATGGTTTTATTTTTAAGAAATAACTATAGAAACCTTCACAGAAACCTCACTTTAATAGGTGAAAATTTAAAATGCTAAACCTCAAAAATCATGTGAAAACTATGAACAGCTAAACAAATTATAAAATTTTAAAAATAAATAAAATAAAAAATTTTAATATATAAATATTATATTTTTGTAAAAGATTTTTTTTATTACGGTTGAACACGGTTATATGTCAGCTTTGTTGAGGTCGATAGAAGGATCCAAATGCCCTTTCATAAGTCAAGATGACTTGTATCTAAGTCACAATAGGCATGTTGTGTGCTCTCAAAAAAATCATTGTTCATCATTAATGTAATCAGTCTCTACAACTTAGTTTCTTTGGGTTTTTAATGAAAGGTATTGAGAAAGTTAATGTTCATTACCCTGCGCTGACCTAATTCCGGCAAAAGCAGGGCATACACAAAGAAAATGTTCGAAATTCTGAATTTCCGCATGCCCTACATTCATTAGACCTAACACATCGTATTCTATATATATAAGTTGATTTTCAAGCTAACTAGATGATTAATCTGATGTTTTTCATCATCGCCAGAGGTATGCTGGAAGGCCAGGGGTTTCTATATATGGATTTGTCTGGTGGGATATTGAAATCTCTTTATTAAACACTCAAACTGCCACCCTCTCAGCCAACGCTCATTCAACACCCTTTTGTAGATTTTCTTAAGTGTTTCTGGTGTGGACAACTAAATTAGTCTACCACCACGGTGTTTGTCAAGGCAGCCAGTAAAACTTTTGTTAAACTCTGCTAACTAATATTTTATAGTTTTAGACCAAAGAGCAGACTTTACCAGAGTAGAATCTAGCTCGTCTTTAGTATTGCTTGGATTAAAACACTTCAAATGAAATTATTAAATTACATAACTATGACCATTTTTTCCATGTTTACAAATTCATTGAGATCGTTCATTTTTGATTGTTTTAAAAAACATTCTAAACACCGTTGCGCCTTGAACAGGTTGTCACTTTTTACGAAAGTAATTTTGTTCAAAATACTGCTACCGTCTATCTATATAAAATAAGTTGTTCTATGTTCGTAATTTAACTTAATAACCACTTTATACGTCCTATACAAAGTAAAGGTTAGCATTGAAGTTTCTGAATTTGTTCAAAATGACTTAGTAGTCAATAAAAATCCTCAGTCAAAAAGTGGGCGGATTCGGAAAAGTAGGCGTGGTATCTCCCATAAAAAGTATATTGAGAACAGTAATAGTAGAAGTTTCTAAGTTTGGTTAAAACAAAGTTGTGGATATATTATTACTCAATAACTGGGCGAGATTGGATAATTGGGCGTGGCACTTCCCATTAATACTAAATGTAGAATTTTGTATATTTGAAGAACGGTAACAGTATAAGTTTTGTTATCTCTCCACATCAGCCAAAAAGTGGTAGAGATTGGATAAATAGTTATTGCAATTTTTACTTTTATAGAAAGGGGGTCAAAGATATCTATGTATATGTATAAAAATAAATGTTTGCTTGTATGTAGATATATATGCATGTTTTTAAGGTCTATAGACAGCTAAAAATTCAACGAATTATCTTGAAATTTTTCAGTGTCTTTCTCGAATGAACGTTAGACTATCTCAAATGTTTTGACTAGGGCAGAAAAAATGGGCAAAAAGGGTAAAAATGATAACTAAGATAACACAATAGTTAAGATAGAGGTAGTGGAGATGTTGCATATGTATACCGAATGTGTAATTAAAAATATAATTTAAAATTGATTTGAATAAATTAAGCGCATTCACTGCACTTAAACATGCTAAAATACTATTAAATTAAATAACTTTTTTTGAAATACAATCAAGGCTACTGCATGTGGCCTAAATTTTTTAATTAGCTTCTAAAAGTGTTTCAAAATTTAAATATGTATAAAAGACTGTTGGTCAACAATATGATCAAGACCTAACAAAATTAGATGTAATAATACAATATATTTTTTTAAAGGTTCATAACTTTGAGTTGGAAACACTTCTTTATTTGACAAGCGATTTAACAGCTGATAGTTGTTTATTGCTTAGTTTGGTTTGACAATTCATTATGGGTAGACTTACACCGCCGCCAATTCCGCGAATTGTCAAAAAGCACAAATTGATGTTGATATTGAATTTCCATTCAAAATTTTATTCTCCGATGAAACTCATTTCTGGTTGAATGGGTACGTAAATAAGCAGAATTGTTGCATTTGGAGTAAGGATAAGTACAAGCTTTTGTCGAAACACCATTAAATCTATAGAAATGACTGTCTGATGCGCTTTATAGGCTGGGGGAGTCATTGGTTATTGTCTTCAAAAACGATAATTTCCAAAATGCTACTGTCAATGGTGAACGATATAGGGACATAATTAGACATTTTCCGTACCTCAATTAGCTGGCATTGTGTTCCACAAAACACGCGCTACAATTCATTTACTCAAATGAAAGAATAATTTCACGCAATGGTCAAATTAATTGACCACCAAAATTGTGTAACTTAACCCCATTGGATTCTTTTCTTTGGGGATATTTAAAGACACTTGTACACAGAGAGAAATATCACATTTTAAGATCGAAGTGGTTCGTTGTTGAAACTAAAATTTTACAACTTGAATTTTTTAACGTTAGTTTAACTTTGAAAGTATGTAAAACAACTTTAAATTAACGTATTCATCTTTAAAACAAAAATGTCTTTGTTAATTTGAAAATATTCAACATTGATTTAAATATAGAAATGTGGATTTCTGAATTATTTTAATATCAAAGACAACAACCTCAAGTTGAACAATAAATCAATGTCGATTTTAAAATGCTAAAACATTAATTTAAGAGCGTACGTTTTTAAATTAAAGAAGTACATTTTCGATTCAATCTAAAAACACTTTTGATATTATTATATACGTTGTTAAAAAAGTTATCTATTTTGAAATTATGTACAACATGTTTAGTTTAAAAATGCACAACTTTTGATTTGAGTTTGGCCAATGTTAAAACAATTGAAACAATTTTAGATTAAAGTTTCTTCCACATTGAATTTGGACTTAAGTTGTTTCTTCAAATACATTGTTCAATTTACAATTTCCCATTTTGGTTTGACGTTGTTTTAGTTGGATTTCTGTTGTTTTTTCTTTGGATGTATACGCCCATATATCATAGACAATGGAACATCGGAAAATCAACCTTCGAAGAGTTATTGTCTAAGTACGGCTGCATACGAGGCAAAATGTTTGTGAGAATTGTTGTAACATATTACGCCTTGTACGTGCCAGCCGTGGCGTCCACATTAATGTCATAAAATTCTCTATCCAACAAAGACCGTTTTTTGATATTAAATATATATTTCCTTGTGTTGTTATGATTTAAATTTATGTAACTGTAAGAGAAACACCCAATATATACAGCCGAAAAGTGAGCTAATTCTCATATATCTATGTTGTAGCGCACATAAAATTCGTATCTGCCTGACCATCATCTTAATTAAATTTTAATTATCATATTAATTTACTTTACAATTTGTCAGACATTTGTTAGTCTCCCTAAATAAATGGTTTTAAATACTCATATGCCATGATCATAAACAGTTGGTATTAAATCATTTTCTTTTTTCATATTTTATTATAACACTTAACCGTATTCGTTACATTAACGATAACAAAGAGCAATAAATATGTTTTTTTTTAATATTTCTTTATACGTTCATATAAATATATGGTAAATGACCACTGCGAGCGAGTATAATATTAGAGGTTAAAGCTCTTTTCAGTTTTTTTTATTATTTTTTTTTATATTTTTATATTTTTTGTAATGTACGAGTGTAGTGTGTAAAATATTTTTGCAAAAAAATAAAAATTTTTATATATGCAGTAAAAAAACTAAATTAGTTTGGTGGGGCTTCTTCGAAAAAGATTTTGTCTGCAATTTACGTTTATATTTTACTTTGTTTATTTTGCAGATTGTATTTCCCAAGCAATATACGATATTACTTATACCTACTCCTCTCTATACATATATTGTAATAGAAATCATGTACTACATACAAGTGTAATTTATATGGGAAAACTGTAAAAGAAAATTTAACACAATGACGACGGCTTTCTTTTTTTTCTTTAGGGAAAATATTCAGTGTGCGACTGCATTTATTTTTGATTTTGCAATTTGGTGTCATCTATTATACTATTGTGTGAATATAATTATGTATGTACATATGCTACAAATATTTTTACTACACTCAGCGTACACTTAAGTACATAAGTATTTGTACACCACAATAGTATTCGTATATTTAAAATTTTTAATCGTATCTATATATAGGAAAAAAGAAAAGTCGAAAAATTTTTAACAGGCGGTCTTTCCTTTATCTCTGCTTCTGTTAAAGGCATTTAAATAAGACTTGGCAAGTCGATTCAGTACATATATTTTAAGTTATGCAGCAAATATAAACGGTATTGGACAGGTAGGCATGGTACCTCCAATACAAAGTAAATATTGATATTTGTATATCTTGAGAACGATTAAAGTGAAAGTTTCTGAATTTGGTTTAAATGACTTCATAGTTAATACATTAAAAGTGGGCAATATCATATAAGTGGGCATGATAACTCCCATACAAAAAAATTTTGTTTTTTATATCTCGAGAGTAAGTTTCAGAATTTGATCTAAATGACTTCGCAGTCAATACAAATCATCAGTTTAAAAGTGAGCGAAATAGGATAGCAGGGCGTGGCATCCCTCATACATAATAAGAAGTCGTTGTTTTTATTGAGACTTCAAATCAATAAATAATCACTCTGAGACAGTATACAAACATCTTTTGTCCCTATATAGCTGGCCACAACTGTACATATGTATATAGGATTTCCGGGCAAAGCTATATACAATATATATATTGGGTATACAAGTTAATAATGTCGATTTGGACAATATATGACATAACTATCACATATATTTGTGTCAATAATAACAACTATGGTATTTTGGAGGCTAAACGTCTGTCATTATAATTCAGCATTCGATAGACGCCAAAGTGTAAACACACATTTTTTTCAATGTCTATAATAATGTCGAATTTTGTGCCCAAAAAAGATGTTTTGCGGGGAAGTCTAATAACCTGCTTTTATTTGAAGAAAACGGCTGCTGAAACTTATCGATTGTTGGTAGAAGCTTACGTACCAACTCAAAAAACTTGTGATCGACGGTGTGCGGAAAGGCCTAATTAGCCGAAAAAGTTTGAAAATGAGGAATTGTAAGCATTACTCCGCGAAGATTGTTGTCAAACGAAAGAAGAACTTGCATTATCATTGGGAGTACCACAGCAAGCCATTTCCCTACGATTAAAAGCATTGGGATGCATTCAAAAGCAAGGAAATTGAAGCCGAGACACATTAAAAGGCGATTTTGCATGTCGGAAATGATGCTTGACCGCTACAAAAAGAAGTAGTTTTTGCATCGTATTGTTACTGGTGATGAAAGATGGATGCATTACGATAATGCGAAGCGCAAAAAGTCATATGTAAAGCCCGGCCAACCAGCCAAATCAACGTCGAAGCCGAAAATCCATAACGCTCTGTATTTGGTGGAATCAGAAGGGTGTTTTGTATTATGAGCTGTTGAAATCTGGTCAGACGATCACATGGGACGTTTACCGAACACATACACGATTCGTTTGAAGAGAGCCATCAACGAAAAACGAGCTAAATATTCAGCCAAATATGAGCCCATAATTTTCTATCATGATAACGCTCGGCCACATGTTGCAAGACCGGTCAAAAACTATTTGGAAAGCAGTGGATGTGAAGTTTTGGCTCACCAGCCTTATAGCCCAGACCTTGCCCCTTCTGACTACCATTTGTTTCGATCGATGCAGCACGCCCTTACTGGAATACTCTTCACTTCAGAACAGAATATCAGAAATTGGCTTGATTCATTATTAACCTCAAAACCGGAGCAGTTCTTTTGGCAAGGAATCCATATACTACCAGAAATATGGGAAAATGTAGTGGCTAACGATGGACAATACTTTGAATAATGTATCAATTCATTTTATTATAATAAATACATTTTTCAAGCAAAATAATCGACATTATTAACTTGTATACCCAATATGTATATTATTTTATCTGATTTATGTAACAATTTATTAATTTATCGAACACTGTTAAGATCTTTTGAAACGCAAAATGGGTACAAAAAACTCTCGGATCAAGAATGATCTTTAGTCGCCTTTGGAGAAAGCCTAGATTTGAATACTTCTAAAAAGGCTGTAGTCCACAATGGAAACGATATGTAACCGACGAAGTAATGATTTTATAATAAAAAATGAAAAGGAATAAAGTAAACGAATACTTTGTCCCTCTGAGTTTTGCTTGTGTTTTTCATGTTTGAAGTTTTTCTAATATAAAGAGCGTAGAAATACTTTTTTGTAACTGGTACAATTGGTACTCTTAAATTCTGTTCGGACGATTGTCAGATCTAACAATATTATCAGGCCTGGCAATTTGCTGACAACGACCAAACAATGGAAAATTGCCACCTTGATTAAAACGTTTCCAGAATAACGCCAGTGTGGCGGCCGCATCGTTTCGATTTTTTTTTTGTTAATCTGTTTAATGTTTCCGGAATAACCGCCGTGTGGCGATCTCATCGTTTCGATTTGAGTTTTTTTTTTTTTTGTGAAGTTGGTACATCTGTTGTTGATATTTCCGCTAAGTCTTAGCGGAATATCAATAACAGATTAACAAAAAAAAAAAAAAAAAAAATCGAAACGATGAGATCGCCACACGGCGGTTATTCCGGAAACATTTTGATCAAGGTGGTATTTTAACTTCGCACGGTTGTAAGACATTTGACAACAAATCTGGCTTGAATGTGATTGTTAGATGTTCAAAATTTGGTCGCCTGACAATTATCTGACAATGTTTAAAATCAAAAATTAAATAAGCTTACACCGTTGTAAAACATTTTCTGTAAATTTTTCTGACAATATTATTAGATCTGACAATCGTCTATACAGAGCTTAATAGCTACTTTCAGTATATTGATGCAATTTGTTACAATTTTGCCGCCTGAGTCGAGAGCTATTCATATGTTGTAATCGAGGCATAATTTTAGGTACTTCATGAACAAATAACTCATAAAATATGGCTTTAAACTTTAAAGCAAATAAATCATCAGCGCATAGAGGTTCAAGCAATAAATTTGGTCGACAAACTCTTATAATTTGAATTAATTAACTTGTAAATCAAAAATTATGATTGGTTTACACCTAAACTTAGCTCTTATATAGCCATTTTATAAAAATTTTACTTTAAAGCGACTAGAGTGTGCAGGTTTACTGCGATTGACGCATATGTCTCGCTTTATATTGTACTGGATTTGGTTAAGATCAGTCCATATTTAAAACCATTTAACTATACATATACATATGTACTTTAAGATATATTTATAAAACTCCTCAGTACCTTTTCTTGGGTTCTGGGTGGAGTGCCCGGGAATCGTCTCCTCTACCTACCTAGCAACACTTATTAAAAATTGTTAGGTAATGCTAACAATAAAGATCAAATTTGGCATGCAAAAATTTGGAACTCAAAGATTCCGCAGTTCCACAAAAAATCCACTTCCCGTGTAATGAATTGATAATACACAAACAGAATGCTCAATGATAATACGTAGAGCCAAGCATTTTATCTACTCACGAAAACTTTTATTGAAGAGGAAAAATGGTTGTAACTTACCAATTGCTGTATTATCATTTTTCGGCCACTTAACTGTAATACATTGCAGCAATAATTCGTGAAGATTTTCAGGTTCCATATTTCCACAAATAGGGAATGTATAATTTTTGCGAATAGTCCTGCAATCTCATACACATAGATGTGGGTATCATTATCATTATCTTCCTGATCAGTCACGTTTTCAGGACACTGCGATCCTATTGTGCCCCTTATGCTCTATAGTTTGTTCAATAGATCTACTGTCTTCCTAATGAACACCAATTGCTCTGAAACCATAACGAAGGATATGTCACCCAATGAGACCCTATGTTTCCCTAAATATTTCTATATAAACCTATCAAGAATCTCATACTCACACAATATGTGTTTCACTGTCTCTGAAGCCTGTGGGAGTACAGTCTTCAAACATCTACCTACATCCGTGACCGCCATACTCTTCAGATGTGCTCTCAGTCTGCAATGGCGCTCTAGCCTGCCATACTTGAGAACCTCTGAATGATGCCCAAACTGAGGACTGATTGCCGCCCTGGAGTGCCGAAGTCCTCTTTGAGCATTCTAGTGTTCCAAGTATCTGGCAAATTTCCCAATCCTTGATTATATTGAGGATGGTAGTAAGTAGTGCTGCACTATAAGGTTCCGAACTGAAATAGAGTGTCATGGAACCTTTTCTAACGAATGCATCCGCTGTTTCATTACCATCTACACTACAGTGGCCAGATATCAAAGGCTACAAGTCCTTATTTCTAAGCGAAAGCCTATCGTAGCAATATCTATCTATCTTATCGTAGCATTATTTTACCATTCTAGATTTCATGTCCTTAAGACAGCTTGGCTGTCAGAGAATATATTAATGTCTGGGTTAATCTCCGAACATATAGCAATGGTCATGATCTTAGCCTTGAAGATACTCGGCGTTCTCCCCAGTGAGATATCACATATATGTAGCTTATTAGTAAAATTTGAGAAATAGATTATCAAAATACAAAATCAATTTGATAGGTTAGGTTACCGAGTCTACTCGGATGGACTATGGTCAAATTTTATCTCTTAAAACCAGGGCTGGCAACCCACTTGGTTACCCAATTAAACCCACCCAGGTTTTATTGCGTTTTATATAAGAAAACGGAGGTGGGTTTTTATTTAAAGGTTTTTGTTATTTATTTACAAAAAAAAAAAAAAATTATGTATAGGGAGTACGAATTAATTCAGTTCCTTTTTTAAGCTCAAAAACGATAATGAGTTAACAATTTTATCAATATTTATAAAATTTTATTAAATCACTGGCTTACATCTTTCCCTCAGCTCTGAGCTAATGTCCGAATCCGTCTTAGAAAAACTTCTCGTTTTTTGAGGCGATCCACTTGGAAGCCGATTTTATATTTCTTTAAAAGAAGTGATTCAGTGACATACTATTGTAATAGATATTGCATCCATTGAAAGACAATAGTCAGAAGGAGCTATGTTAGGAGAATTTGGACGTTTCTAAAAATTGTTTGGCTATTTTCCATGGGAGTCTGAGCGTTGTGATGCAAAAGAAAAACTTTATATATCTGTCTGTTTGTTTGTCTTTATATTCTGACCCTTTTTCTCATAATACACGGTTCAACCTAAGTAACTGCTATCTGCTCCGAATACCGGGTTTTAGCAGCCTTTATCCCACTAAGAATGCAACATTGCACTATAAATACAAAAGCAACGTGATTGTATAAATAAACAAAAAATATTGTCGAATTATATAAAATTTAGAAGCAGTTATAAAACCCATCAAACAACTCAATAATACCCGGTGGGCTGTGTTAAAAAAACGCGTTTTTGCCAACCCCGCTTAAAACACTTTCATGTAAACTTTGAAAAAGACTAATTCATGTGTTATCCCAGTGAGAACCGATCGTGTTTCTGATAAATTTTATTAGATTTGTCAATAAAACATCCTTGTGACAGAGAAGATCATGAAGAAGACCGGTACCAAGATGATTTCTGTGGCTTGGTGCTAAAAGGGCAAATGTTTTAGGTTCCTTATCTTACCTTTTTATTTTGTTAAAACAGCCAATGTGTAATTTATCCAAAACACCTTTACAAGGGTTTTGCTAGCCAATGTTACTTCATATACAGTTGCTCACATTGAAAGTCGGGCAACTCATTACTCATTACAAACGTTAAAGGAACAAAAGTAAACTTTTTCAAAATTTGTTTCATTACATTTAATAAAGCACTAATTAGGCAATAAAAACAAACATAAAATACATTTCTACCTGTAACATAAAATTTTAGAAAACAAACCAAAGTGAGATACTTTAAATTTTGAGCTCAAACTGAAAGTCGGGCAAACTTTTATATCTAATTTTAAAGTGAAAATTATTATTTTCTTGCATATACTTTTTGATTTTCCACAGCCAACAGTCTCCTTGAAAGGATTCAACTAACTTTTTTCACACATGAAGACTTATTTGACTGCATTCTTCCTGAAATGCGACTTTTAGTTGTTCCTTGTTGGTACACGATCGATTTTGCATTCTACTTCCAAGCTCATCACTCAAATACTCAATAATATATACATCGATGCTTCGGGGAGGCGTTTTCAAGACCTATCTGTGATGAATTCTTTGGTCCATTGGCCTAATTAAATTTAAAATTATCAACAATACGCAATATGCTTGCTCCTTCCTTTACATTATTATTCAAAATCTGGAGATAAATAGCTTTATAAATTTTGCTTTCCATAAAATGAAGGTTTCCAACTCCGACACTGGCCATATAAATCAATTTTATCACTGGGTAAGCCTCCATGATTAACCGTTTGTTTAGTGTCTTTAGGAAAAAATTGTCCATTACGGTTACGCCAAACAAATGGAACTTAAAATAAAAACTTTAAATTACAAAAGTAAATATTTTGTCATTGCTCTTGCAGAATGGGTAGTCATATAGAAATTACTTTACCATTTATAAATCCACCCCTTTTAAACGACTTTTACAATAAACTCAATGTAGGTATGCCATATATTCCGACATACTTTAAATCATACAGTACCCAGTAATTATAGCCGTAAGAATTCTAATCAAATCAGTGTTGGTCTTTACTTATTTTTATGTCAAGTCACGCCAATTAAGACGGTTAAATCGATTGTTTTTTATAAGCACATGTAATCACAATAATCAATCACTAGCTTTCCAAATTATTTAACAAACTTTTATTTTCGGGTTATTTTTCAAAAAAAAAAAAATTGTTTTATCTAATTATACCACTACTACTAGTACTTTTAATTCTTTTTTATTGTTTTTAAAAAAGAAAATGCAAAAAATGTTAATTTAATTGAATATAAACTTCTCTCAAGCATGATGAGTCTCCCTCCGCTTGATGGCATTGGAGAGCGAGTAATTTCTATAAATGCACATCACATATATACGTACATATATAGAAATAAAAAAAGATAAAAGAAAACTAAAACTAACCCGGTATAAACTTGAATTTTCCAAATCTCGTACATGCTGTGCTGATGGTACCGATGATGAACATACGAGGAGATCGCACCACAAATCGTCTAAATGAATGAATGAATCATAGAAAGTAATTGTATGGCATTCCATACGCCGTCGCTAAACAACAATTATTGCGAGTACATTACGTGATGATCATAATGATCATTTAATAACAATAATGATAATAAAATCTAGAAAATTAAAAAAATAAAAGAAAAGAAATAAGCAATTGTCGATATATGTTTCGCCATAAAATGAAAGTCTAAAGGAAAGTGAATTTGTATGAATAAGTTAAAAGAAAATTGTTTATGTCTTTTTAAGGCGTTATTTATTGATATTTTTTGCCTTTAAGGAAATGAATTTTGTTTGTCAAATTAAAATTACAACGATAACAAATCATTAATTAATTAATTGTTTCAGGCTGTAAATGTAGTTCAAGTTTAATTAAGTGAAAAACGTGGGAAGAGAGAAAGAAAAATTGTAAAAATAAATTCAGGGAAAAACTATTGTTCTCCGAACATCAATCAAATCTTGACCTGACCTTCATTTATCACATCATCCAGCCGATAATTAAGTTACTAAACGTTTCACAGCAGTATTACGAAAGATGAGAAAAGAAAAAATAACAAAAGTTTTTGGGAAAATTAAAATATTTTTTGAGAATAAACGAAACATGATGATGTGAAAGATCATTTTTTTGGGGTTAAATAGCACACTCGTACCATATTATTAATTAAATTCCTATAAAAAATTAGAGTATAGAGTATGTATTTACATATGTATGTATATAAACGGTGTCCAAAATTGAGGTATCATTTTAATTTTATTAAAAAAAACTTTTTCATTATTAAATTAAATTAAAAATATTATTTTATTTCAGTTTATTACAAATAGGTTCCGTTTAAAATCGAAAAACTATGTCTTTCAAGTGACCCCTTGTACTTTTACCAAAATTATCAATCACGTTTTTCAAAAAACTGTTGTCAATAGTTGATATCTGCTCGATAATGTTGTCCATTATGGACATTGGGATTATTTCTGCACATCTGGGATTATTGCTGTACACTTTCGATTTCAAAAAACCCCGCAAAAAAAATTTAAAGGTGTTAAATCGCACTATCTTGGTGTTCAATTTTCTTCTCCTCTACGATAAATAGTGCGATTTTCGAACTTTCCTAATTACATCTTGAAAACTTTTGCCATTAAAAAAAAAAAATTTAATAATAATAACATTTTGTTCCTTCGTGTAACGTTCCATATTAACTAACCAGAATGTATTTGGATTCTGAAAATAAAAATTTGGAATAAAAACTAGAATTAGAAAAAAATTGCGGCAAAATAAAAATGATACCTCAAATTTAGACACCCTATAAATGTATGTATATGTTAAGGCATATTTTTTAACTATTGTCTGTAGTTTTCTCAAGTTTGTCATCATTTTGTTCATAATTCAATTGCTAGTAATATTATTATTGTTGTCGTTTTTTTTTTTTGTATCTTGACCTACGCAATGCCAATTAAATTATACTTAATTAAATTATTTCATTAGTAGACTTGTCGTTTTTCTTAATTTATATTGTGTATTTTTCTATCTTCTCTTATTTTCAGTTAAATTCAAAAGAACCCCAGCCTGTTCCAGCATTTTTGCCAGCACATTTGAATAATAAACCAATTTGTGACGACATTATACGAAAGTTTTCACCCTCAAGACGTTTAGAATCGCGAGAATTAGCTAAACTTTTAGCACAACCACATTTTAGGGTAAGTGATATTTTATATATAAAAATGAATGAGTATTTGCAAGTATGTATGCTATTGCCAGCTAAACAGCTGAACCGATTTTCTTGAAATTTTTACAGTATATAGGTTTCAATAATTACTACTGAGTGGTCTCACTCCCATACATTTATTATATATTAAAAAAATTGTAACAGTACGAGTCTTAAAATTTGGCCCAAATATCATTTTTTTCCGTTACTCCTCTTGGGAGCATAGGGCTTCCACAAAGCATTTCCATCTTACACGATTTTCTGCTGTTGTCTTTGCCTCTTCCCATGTAAGATTGTTTTGTCTTAGTTCTTGTGCGTAGTCAGGTGTTTCTTGGTCGACTGCGGTTCCTTGATCCTTGAGAATTCCACTCAAATGCCACCCTTGTAATAGTACTGTAATTTTTCCTATCTTGCATATGATTCTAAGGCAGTTGTTAGTGAATACCTGTAGCTTTTGAGTGATGGTGTTAGACACAAGGCAGGTTTCACTGCCGTACAACAGAATTGTTTTTACACATGCGTTGAATATTCTGGGCTTGGTTTGCCTGGATATGTATGAACTTCTTTATACGGACTGTAATCGTCCGAATGCCGACCTTGCTTGGTTAAGCCTGTCGTTAACGTCTATTTCTGCGCCGCCGTTTATTGCCATTGTACTTCCAAGATAGCAAAAGCTATCTACATAATCTATTGGTTGTCCTTGTAGTATGATGTTTTCTGTGATATTGTTGTTAATTCTGAAGTCTAACATTGCGAGCCAGTTTTTCCAGGTCATTTAATTTTGACTGCACGTTGGAGATCTTGTGTGAGAGTAGACAAACATCGTCCGCATAATTCAAGTCCCGAGTTGTCGTGAGAGATTCTGTGTTATACCTCTCCTTTGTGAACAAGACTTCGCTCATGATATGATCGAGTACGATGGTGAATAGTAGAGGTAAGAGTGCACATTCAATCTTTACTCCAGCGTTAGTATGAAATGGTGGGCTGATGCTCCAATTGTGAAGAACCGAGAGTTCTGCATTCTCGTCCAAACAGCATAGTACGTAAAACTCAGCTCGTGAGCATAATTTTCTTTGGTTTGGTCGTTTTATGACTCGTTCCCGTGAGTTTATTTTGTAATTCGTGAGCACTCTGTGGTACAAATTTAAATTTTTAAAATTTGCTTTTACAAGCAATTCATTTCAAAGTATGTTGTTTGTGTAAGATTAAATACGTAATACCATGCATCCGTATGTGTATACCATATGTTTTGTGTGTGGCGACCAATAAGTATAACACACATGCATGTTTTATATTGCATAAACAACATTCACTAAAAAGAATTGCTAGTTTTCAACTCGTTTTAATGCTTTTCGACTCGGTTTGCGTTCCGAATTTTATTTTTAAATTATTTTGTTTTTGATTCTTCCCAAGAGTAATATTTTAAATTTTTTTAAAATTCGGCTCTCAAAAAGAATCGTTATTTACGAACGAATTCAATTCGAGCACTCTTCCTACTCTGGAGGAATCGAACAAGTGGGCATAGTAAATCCCATGCATATTAAATATTGATTTTTGTATATCATGAGAGCGGTTAAAAGTATAACTTTCTAAATTGGTCTTAATAATTTCATAGTCAATACGAAGCATTAGTGAAAAAGTGAGCGGAAATGGACAAGTTGGCGTGGTACCTCCCATACAAACTAAATATTAATTTTTGTATATCTTGAGAACAGTTAAAGTGTAAGCTTCTGAATTTGGTTTAAATGTTTTTGTGGTAAACACAAATCAACACAAATCAGTCAAAGAAATTGGCGTAATTGAATAACTGGGGTGGCATAACCCATACACAGCAAAAATAATTTGTGTACGTCTCGAGAACTATAATAGTAGACGTTTCTAAAGTTAGTTTAAACAGCGTCGTGGACAATATTATTAACAACAACTGGGTATGGCAACTTTCATCCATACTGAATGTGGAATTTTTTTATATATGTGGAGAACAACAATTAAAGTTCGTTATCTATTCACTTTAACTAAAAAGCGGGTACTGTCCGAAGCACACCGGGTAAAAGTTATCTATTTTCATATGTATGTATACTATATAAAAATGAATGTATGTTTGTCCTATGTACAATGTGATTCTGGAAGGAACTATAGGCTATCCTAAATATTTGGATTTGACCCGGATTGTGAAAATGGCAAAAGGGTAAAATGATAACTTATATAATAATTAAGATAATAATTAAGATAGGGTAGCGAAACACGCCGGGTTTAACTAGTATTTATATAAATAAAAATAAATGGTAAAATTTCCTGCTAAGCGTCAAATTCGAAAACGGCTCGTCCAATTCGGCTACTTTTCTTTATATTTTCGTGAAGGCATAATAAAGGTTCGGCTTGGAAACAGCGCAAACACAGCCTCATGGATAAAGCAGTCGTCATAACAATCCGACTTAAGAAAATGCAACATCTGAAGAGGTATTACCTTGATCAATTCTATTGCGCAACTTATGGCCACCTTACTGCTTCACAGAATACGTCCGTCCAGCCGTGGAAACTGGCTTTCGCCCTGAAAAATCGTTTGCTGATCAACTAAATACATTGCGCATCATAACGAAGGAACATAACGCACTCCTCTACTTACTGTTTGTCGATTTCGAAAGAGCCTTTGACACCGTACACGTGATGCATTGTGAGATATCCTTTCACGCAATGGTTTTCCCGATTAGATTATAGTTCTTATCTGTGAACTCTGCAGGAATTCGACATGTACGTGTACGTCTTAATGGAATGGAAAGTTAACCCTTCTGGACTACATACGGGATAAAACAACCTTTTTTACAGCTGATGCTGGACTTTGTAATAAAGGAAACGAACAGGGAAGATTCATACTGTATACAGTGGAACTTCAATAGCCGCCGAAACGATATTGATGAAGCAGACGTTATACATCTTATGTCTCACGATATCGAAGTGTATCGAAAACGTCCAAGCTATTCTGAACAGATTAACAGAAAACACAGCAATCATAGGCCATCAACATGGAAAATGATGAATCTTTCTGCTATCTGGGAAGTTTAATATCAGCACGCGGTGGATCTGATGATGATATGCTGGCGTGCACAAACAAAGCAAGAGCAGCTTTTCAGTTATTGAACAAAATGTGGCAATCAAACAACAGTAAGAAACAGTAAACTCAGTTGTTCTGAAGGGATGTGAATCATGGATTGTAGCTCATTGTAAACACAGAGCAATTTAGGTCTTCATTATCCGATGACTTCTGGCCAAAATCACAATTCCAATATACCCAGGAACGTCATTGTATGGAATCCTCAATGCAATCGCTGAAAATAATGTCTAAATCACACCTGGAGACGGTAATGAGGTATAGAAATAGAGAAAATAAATAGTTCATGAAGCGAAACCTTGGGCTAAGAAAATTACATTCCGAATTTAGTATACTCACTACCACCACCTATCAAATAAACTCCAATTGCTGTCCAGAGCCAAAAATGTGTGATATTCCTCTATTGTTAAGAGGAGCCACCACGTGTGCTAAAAGAATACACCCATTTACAAAGCACGAATAAAATTCCTACCATTTACGGGACGCGTGTTATATCAATTAAATTTTTGATCAGCATTTAAAATCCGTTTCCTTTATCGTTTAAGGATTAATTTTAAAAAGTTCTCAGATTCATCGATATTGATCTCAGTAAATAATTCGCTGCTGTGTATGAGCCAAATATTTTTTTTTAAAGTTTTTTAACCGTTTTGGCAGAGAATCCTAATCAGGATGAAAAATACTATTCCATAAACGGATGAACTTCTTTCTACTACAATTCTCTGGCTAAATCGGCTATAAATCGGCATTGATGAGGAATCATGTTTATAAAGTTATGACTTTAAAACCAAAGTCTGCAAAATATAATATTAAATCAGCATGCCAAGTTCAATAAAAGCTTAAGATTTTTACACTGTTATCAGAAACAACAGTGGTGTAGTGAAATATGAGTTCTTATCACAAGACCCTACGGTCAATAAGAGCCATCTCAATACAAAGCACCAATTGCGAAAATTAATATAAAACGTCTTGAATATTGATTTTTATGGTTTTTCATCACTATAATCGCATGCATACTGAAAGTAGCTTGTGCACGATTTTTCGGTCATATTTACCGGGTTTTCCTTGTTTTCAATCCATTATTTTGTTTAAATATCGAATTTTATTTAATTTAGATTTTATTAAAAGAAAGACTATTCTTTATATACTTTTATTAATTAACATTTTTCCTTTATCCCTCATTTTATAGGCCCTTATACGAGCTCATGATGAAATAGGTTATATGTACGAAGCCCGTTTAAAAGCTGCTGGTGGTTCTCTCACAAAACTCGAAACAATATCTCAACGTAAATCAGGTGGTTATCTGTTTCCTCCCGAAGTTATAAATACAACGATGCCTGTTGAAACCATTAAAATGGTTGGACTGCGTCGCATTCCCAATCAGCCACTAGGCTTGACCGTCGAAGTTGATGAACACAAACAATTGGTAGTAGCACGTGTACTGGCAGGTGGTGTTATAGATAAGCAAGGCCTACTACATCCCGGCGATGTAATATTGGAAGTAAATGGCACTCCCGTACGCAGTCCAGAAGAATTACAAATTGAAGTGTCTAGGGCTAAAGAAAATTTAACATTAAAAATTGGTCCCAATGTGGAAGAGGAAATACGTTCGTCACGTTTGACTAGTGGCCAGGTAAAACAAAATGGTGTTGCTAGAATAGAGCCAGGCAAGAAATTAACGGTAAGTGGTGTGCTTAGTTCTTTGTTAAATGGTTTGCTTTTCTATTTGATTTATTTTTTTTGTATAGAAATGTTATGTTAAATTCTTAATGCTTTAAAGGTCTTAAAAACATTTTGAAATACGTCTTGATCTTGATATATTATTTTGCTTAATATTTTTGAAATTCTTTTGTATGACATGAGTTAAAAAAAGTTAATTGAATTTTGAAATATCTCAATACATACTTTGAGGTATTAAGTTTGAATGTATAACAGATTTATATTTTTTTCATATAGAAATTATTTTTGCTCAATATTTTTCTAACTCGAATAGTTGAATTTTGTTTTTGTTAAATTTAATTATTAATTTTTAACATCTTTCTGTTTCTCAAATAATAATAAAAAAACTTTTCGTTAAAATCCTATTAAAGGGACAAGAAGGATGCATTTGCTCATTGTATGAATGCCATATGGCTAATGCTACTAAACAGTATGGCACTTTTATTTATAAGCCGTTTTCCATAAATATTATTCACCGGGATCTCTGCTGGCTGCCCGGCCATGTAAGAATTCGTGGGAATGAACAGGCAGATGAATGGGCAGAACATTTCTACGAAGTGGGGGCTTATAATGGCCTCCTAAGTGAAAGGGGGATAGCACGAGCCGTATACTCTCAAGCCGAGTCGATTTGAGACAGTCTAAGCTTTTGAAGGCAACTATAATACGGAAATATTTAAGTCTTTCTGAGAATTAAAGCCAGCCTTTTGATCGGATATTGCAGACTCAATTACTATTTGAATAGAATGGGAGTTATTTCAGATCCAATGTGCATATACAGAGAAGAAAGAAATGAATCACCAGATGTTTGTGCCGCATTGATCCATTTTAGAAAGAGGTCACCACACCAATGCTTAGTAAAACAAGTATGTTCATAATTATTTTAGCTATTCACCATCGTGCTGAATGACACAGTGAGCGAAGCCTGTTCAAAGCGAAGAGAAATAACATGCAATCTCTCACACCAACTCGAAGAATTGGACTAAGCGGATGACATTTGCCTAATCTCGCATAATGCCTCCAATATGCAGTCAAAACTGGAGGACTTGGGCCGCAATGCTGGATTGAAATAAATATCATGAAAAACAAGGCAATGAGAATCAACAATACTGGCATGAAAAACATTATACCACCAGTCGAGTGTATGTATATATGTATAGCATTTCGAAGTCCAAAGACTATAAATAGGAGCGCAGTAACAGACGTAGACAAGAGACTCAATAAAGCGCCAGTCAGTATGAAGAAGCTCATATATATCCAGACGAACTAAACTCAGAATACTCAAACCATGTGTTAAAACATTTCTGCTGTACGGTAGTGAAACCTGGCTTGTATCGAACAACATTACGTAAAAACGTCAGGTATTCATCAAGTACCTTAGTATTAAATGAGAAACATTCTAACCGAAAACCATAAGTAACACGGAGTTGTGAAATATGACCAATAAGAAACCCGTACTGAGACAAATAGAAGAACAGGAACTGGAAGTGGTTCGGTTAGACCATCCGAAGGAATCCCGACAATATCACCAAGATGACGCTCAAGGCTCAAGATATCGTGGTCGACCAAGACGCTATAGACGCTCAATTATTCAGGACAAAAAACGAACAAAGGGGGTGGCGTGGTGTAGTAGTTAGAGCGCAAGCATAACAACACAAATGAACCGGGTTCTCGAATCCCAGCAGAGGACATGACGAAGAAAAATTTAATTGCGGTTTCGAATGTTTAATAGAGAAGCTTTAATTTCCCTCTAGACAACTTCATCTAAAAAATATAAATAAAGGAGAAGCCCCATGACCTTCCCGCTTACCTCTGGCGACGATGACAAACATCAGACGAATGATCAGGAAAACACACCACCTATTGGGAAAAAGTGACAATGCTAAAGCAAAGATCACCACCAATTAGCAAGGATCTTCACCACTACGCAAAATCATATAGAGGAAGCTAGAGTGGATTAATCATCTACTTAGCTTAAAAGATTAAATTGATTAAAGAAACTGAAACAAAGTAATGGATGCTTTGTGGTAAGCCAATATGCCCCCTAGAGGAGTGACGAAGAAAAATAAAAGACCGAAAAATCTAATATAGGATGAAACAACACAAGAGCATTGAGCGTTGTACGATGGAGGTGCTATGCGAAAACCATAGGCTCCCAAGAAGAGTAACGAAAAAAAATTAAGAGGGACCTAGGTGCCTATCAAGTTTACTAGGGTGACGAAGTTGCTGAGATATTATATGGAAACCATATACTAGTCGAACTCCGTATAATAGATCAAAAGGACGCTTTATTTCAATACCTTTCTGCAATAATATTCCTAATGATAACAGAAAAATATAGTCCTACAGTTGACAGAAACCAATTTGTGGATTTTCATATCCGCTAAAATGTTTTTAAAATGTCAAATTACCCCCATATTCATCAAAAATAATATGTATTTGATTGTTGGGGTTAAGTTTTATAATTGCCAAAAATAAGCAAACTGTTATGTAGTATACCTTTCATTTTAATTTTTTAATTTCATTTAATTATCCTTAAATTTATGGCATTCATATAATTATTTAAGGCATGCGAAATACTTGATGCATCCTTAATTAAAAAGACATTTTTATTTATTTCTTTAATTGATTTAATATAATCAAATTGTATTTACTATTTCCTAAAATCAGTAATTGACGATCAATTAGGTGTAATCAAAATTAAATAAGTAAGTAAAAAAAATTGAATCCCTAAAAATGAGTACAAATTTTCTAAATACAAGTAAATATATTATAGGATATAAAATTGTTTACAAACCATTTTTAAATTTAATTATTTTAAAATTCTTAAAATAATTTATTTTGTATTTTGTTTCCATGCAGTGTTACATGCGTGCCTTATTTACATACAATCCTTCGGAGGATTCACTAATACCCTGCAAGGATATTGGTTTGGCATTTAAATCCGGCGATATTTTACAGGTATTTCTATTAATAAATTTTAAAAGAATTTGATTTTCCTCTTTACATACTTTTTAAATATTTTTTAGATTATTAACGTTAAAGATCCAAATTGGTGGCAAGCCAAAAATATAACTGCTCAAAGTGATCAAATCGGTTTAATACCATCACAAGAATTAGAAGAGAGACGCAAGGCTTTTGTAGCACCAGAAGCTGATTATGTACACAAAATTGGCATTTGTGGTACAAGGGTGAGTTTGGCATTTATTTTAGCGTTAAACACTTATAAATTTCTGAGAGAACTAAAGCTAACAAAAACACCATGAGTATGTAATCAAAAAGGTCGCCAAATGCTTAAAGAATAATAATGAGTATTCATGGGTATTTATCTCCATAAATGGCAAAAAAAAAACAATTCAATCAAAAGCTTTTTTACAACTACTTATAGCATGAAATTAGCGAATCTACTGTTTATTGGAACGGTAATCTACTTTAAAGATATAGTTAAGGTAGTGTTAAATAGCCGAAAAAAGAAAAGAAAAAGCCTCTATGCTTCATCCCAACGTAATCGTTGCTTCGTTTTGTTTCCTAAAAACGAAAGAGAGGGATACCTTCAGACAGATCTACCTCCAAGTGAAGTAAGAGCTAAAATCATGTGATGATGTCAGAGTCAGGAATAAATAAAAGCTTTAATTTTTATACGAAAGATGTTCTTCAGTTTCTATGGCTCCCTACAACTTCTTTCATAGTTTTCTAAAGCCACGTACCCACACAAATTTTGTATCACAGTTTGCTCTTCTTTCACATCCTGGTAACGCTATCTAATGCCACTTCAAAAAAGATATAAGGTCTCTTTGAAAAATATTCACAAATTTAGAAGTATGAATATACAAGATTTCACAGCTGTTACTCTGACTTTTATCTCTTTTTAAACTTTCCCTTCACTAGCTCGCTGATCTCTAGAAGCAAAATAGCCTTTTCCGCTAAGAAAATTGCACTGTGTACCTCAATCGAAAGAGCTATGACAAAACAGGGGATTGAGCTATGTACTATCTCCAGGGTTCGAGACATGTTAATTGAAAAAAAGATCACCTCCACTCTGGCTGCTGAGTAGATCTCGGCAATGTCGAGTAGGCCCGACAGGGGATGTTTTCTCTCTCCGTTACATTGGTCCCTAGTCGTAGACGATCTTCTAGTCAGACTACACGAGTATGGTTATGATGCTATAGGATGCGCAGATTACTTATTTGTCATCTTTGATTGCAATCATGATGCTGTGTTGTGGGATATCTTGCAGCATTCCTTTAATCTTGTAACTGCGTAGTGTATTGCAGAACGCAGATTAATCATCAACAATTGTTTTGTTCACTAGTAGTAGTTTCATTGGCAGAACCTTAAGTCTTAACTTTAGGATCATTTAATGAATGTATACGATTTTTATTGCTCCCATCGTTTCTCATGCATCATTTGTATCTAGATGCATGAACAGAAGGAACTTATCCTAGTGCGGCCATGGAAGCTTTTCTTGGATTTACTCCACTGCATATCACTATTAAATATGTAGCTTTAGGGACTCTTAGGCTGCTAACGCGTGGAGGGGGTACAACTCAGTAGACTACAGGGCTCATATGAGTGTCCTGAAAATAAATTATCACTGAGAGTTTAAACTTCGATATCAAATTCAACGTTCATTTACATGATCATGGGAAGTAGGATCTTTGGGTCCCCAGCGTCAACCCTAACTGTTTACTGTGAGTCCATTGCCAAGTTTTGAAAACCCATTCGTATGTGACACAGCGGTATCTAGGCGTAGATCTAGACAATTTCCATCTGCACGCGTGAAATCAGTGGAGCTTCGATAAATATGTATTCTCAGAGTATATAGACTCGAAATTAGTACACGAATATTCTAACCATATTTAGACCCTGACACTCTATTGGATCATTGGATACGCCGGTGTTATAAGAAATAAGATCGAACGAATTGGCTAGGAGTCGGTCGGCAAATAAACCTGTAGCTGTGTGATATAAGCAGTATAAATATTATTGAGTTCACTACTATCTGAAGTATCACCTCTTCAACCTAAATATGGTACCTGACTCGTACTGCCGTGCATGGAGGAGGAGAATACAACATAGCATATTCTGTGTGAATGTGTTGCTTTGGCAAACTTTCGTAGGCGAACTTTTATGGAGACATTTTTTAGCTGAAGAGGTTCATCGGCTACTCCTTAAGGATATTGTGGCCTTCATACGGAATGTTAAGGGTATTCTCTTGGAGACTGTTCCGGGTGCTGTTTCCAGACGGAGCGGACTGTCATTTGGATATTGACTCGATAAAGGATTAAATGGGCTTTCTTCTGAGTGATTACGATTCATTGCAGCTTGTGCATTAGCGGGCCTTATCCCGGAGTGGCACAACAGTATTCCCAGTGGTTTTGCTAGTTGAACCTATCCATTCCTGAAAATAATAATAATACTAATTTATATCTTAGACATATCGATATTAAGCAAGCGAATGCATAACGTTTTCTTTTTAATATTACTCTTTCAGATCTCAAAACGTAAACGGAAGACCATGTATCGTTCAGTAGCTAATTGTGAATTCGATAAGGCTGAATTAATGCTTTATGAAGAAGTAACTCGTATGCCACCATTCCGTAGAAAAACTTTAGTACTAATTGGTGTGTCTGGTGTGGGTAGGCGTACATTAAAGAATCGTTTAGTGAACAGTGATCCGGATCGTTTTGGTTATGTTTTACCTCGTAAGTTGAAAATTCTAAAAAGATAAAAGTTTTCTATTAAGATTTTTTCCTCATCATTCTTTTTTAGATACAACACGCCCTAAAAGAGCCTTAGAAGAGAATGGTGTCAGTTATTGGTTTGTTGAACGTGAATGGATGGAACAGGAAATAAAAGAGAATAAATTTTTAGAATATGGTGAACATAATGGCAATTTGTATGGCACCCACATACAATCGATTAAAGATGTTATCAATAGTGGTAAGTGGTGTTATTGTAAATTAAAAAAAAATGTTTTATACATATATTTTTTTTCATTAAAAGGCAAAATGTGTGTTTTGGATTGCGCACCAAATGTTTTGAAAATTGTACATAATAGTCAAGAATTGATGCCATTTGTTATATTTATTGGTGCTCCTGGTATGGAGCAATTAAAATTAATTTATAATGAACGTCGTGCAACGGGTTCTAATAAAAATTTAACGGTGAGTTGTAAGCAATTATAACAGATTTTAAGTAGTTTTTTACAAAGCCTGTAAATAAAAATCCCTCTTTTTTGGTATTTTTAGTTTGATCGTCAAAGTTCTATACGTTTTAGTTCTAGACGTGCACGTACATTGGAATCCTTAGCATCCTTATATGAGGTAGTACCCTTAAACCAAAATATTTTAGTTTTAAGGAATTTTTTTTTTTATGAATGCTATTTAAATTCAACTTTATTAGGATGACGATTTAATAGCAACGGTCGAGGAAAGTGCATTTGTACAACGAAAATACGAGAAATATTTCGATATGGTCATTATCAACGAAGACTTTGATGATACGTTCCGCCAAGTATTGGAAACTTTAGATGAAATGAGCCATCAGGAACAATGGGTGCCAGTTAATTGGATCTACTAGAAGAAGGAAAGCATACAATAAAATGCTTAATTACCACCTATTAACCATAAAATTATAAAAAAAAATATTTAAGAAAACAATTTCAAAACGAATTAAAATGACAGCTGCTTCCTTTACAGAATGCTCTCTAAAACAATGACTAATATGACTAAATATTAATAATAAAGGCTACACGATAAAAATATTAAAACTAAAGTTTACTACTTATAAACAAAGTGTTCTTAATTGTTAACCTGCATAAAATATATTTTAGCTTTTAATGTTTTACCATTTACCATACAACCCATAAAACCTTTTTTTTGTATTTGTTTTATGTAAAAAGATGAGTTTTATGCATATGTGAGCTACGAGGAATGTATTAACAAATCAATGCATTAGTAAATAATTTAGGTATACAAGAATAAGAGTGCAGTTGTTAAATTATTTGTTATATTTATTTAACGTAAAATGAAACCATCATTAGACATACATACATATATGTCTTATGAATATGTTCAAAACACCATACTTAGCTTTAGTTTTTTATATTTGTTTTATACATATATACATAAATAATATTTGAAAATATACATTTTAATTATATGAAAATTATAAATAATTTCTTTAAACTATCCGTAACGAATTCGTCCATTTTACAATAAAATTGTTGCAATTTTATTTATAGTTATTTTTTAGTATTTTAATTTTTTTTTTTTTTTAATATTAACTGATTTATGTACAATTGTATTGTTTTTTTTTAAGAAAAATATAATTTTAATATTATTATACTTTATATTTAGTTTTCGTTTTTTTTTTTACAATTTAATTGAAATTTATTTTTTTTTTTTTCATATATACTATATTTACTGTTATAGCAACAAAATACAATTAAAGTATCCTTTTATTTCAATATTGCATTTAATTTTTGTTGTATGCTTTTTATTCAAAATACATACATTTTTAATATACATACATACATATGTCTACAAAGCATGTTTAATATTTATAATAAGAATGACTATTATTTATACAATATGTATTCAATTTCAACTTTAAATATTTCAATATAAAAATAAATCTTTAAATGTTTTTGCTTATTGATTAATAAAAATCCGTTTTAAATTAAAAAAATTAGATAAAATATTTGGCTCAAAAAAATACATATGTGTACTATATATAACTGGATTTATTTATACTAGATTACTCAGCTGTCGGCACAATCAACCACATTCTAGAAATATAGAAATCTTAATTACTTATTTATTTTTAATGGGTATATCATTGGAGAAAAGTTAATTCACATACATATTTAAAAAAAAAGTACAAAAAAATTAACTATTAACCTCAGATTGCTTGATCTGAGACTTACAATAATTTCGAAACAAAAATATATGCTAAACAGTCGTAAATTAAAAAAGCGAATGTTTGCAAGAATGAACTCTTAGCGAAGAAGTCTCAAAACTATATTTTTTTTATTATAGTATAATATCTTTATGAAAGTCTTTTCATTAAATGACAGAATCAATTCTCTTGCGAATGATTCAAGCATTAGGTGACTAAAGTTACTGTGCAGCAAATCAGTAAAATATTTGGGGCTTAGACCATGTATTATCTTAACATTTTTATTCTATATTATTTGCAGTTTCTTTCTATATTTTCTAGTACCTTTAAAGAACTATACTTGGCAAGCATACGTATGTCATAATCGGACGAATACACATTTAGTACAAAACGATCTTATTCTTGCAATTAAGTTTAGGTCTTTTACTGAGTAAAGGAAAAGTGGCACGATTGCGCTTTACTGCCTTCTCACAAATATATTCCACGTGCTGTTTAAATGATTTCTTATCTAAAATTTTTATTTATTTTTTTATTTCATTTTTTTATTTTTTTTATTTTTTCGGTTACAAAACAATTCATTGTAACATCTTAAAGGTATCTCTGCGCCTGATAAACATTATTGAGGTGAGTTAGCAATAACATTCTAACAATAGTTTAAAAGATATAAGCAAATAATAGAAATAACTCAAATAATTAATTTAAAAGATTATAATTACATACATTTGGATATAATATTAAAAATAAGAATAAATAAGTTTATCGAAACTAAAAAATTTTCAAGGCAGTAAATCTTCCAAGTTATCTAGCAAAAATTTCTTTAAGTTTGTCTTAAATAATGAAATGTTATTAATTGATTTTACGGACTCTGGCAAGTTGTTAAATTCCCGACCACCAATATACTCAATTCGTTGCTTAGTCATCTCAAGCCTACAGCGAGTTAATACTAAATTCGTACTATTCCTCGTAAATATCGTATGTTGGTTACGCGCAAATTCTATGATATGATGACCAATATTGTTCAAGGACTTAAACACAAAAATTGAAAGTTGATACTTGTATATTCCACATATTGGCAAAATCGTTTTGGAAACATTTCTGTATAGTGATATAGTTGAGTACCTTAGAGGAAGGTTGTACACTGACTTTAAAGCTTTGTTTTGTATACGTTGTAGAGATTTTAGTTGATTTGTATTTTTACAGCCATACAAGTTAGTTAAATAACCAAATTGGCTTTGTATCAATGCATTGTAAATCGAAAGTTTTGTATTTTCATCAAATTTATGTTTGGACATGTAGAGTATTCCAATCGCCGAACTTATTTTGGACCTAAGATATTGTATATGTATGTTCCAGGAAAGATTACTTTGCAAATGTATTCCTAGATAATTTATTGACGAGACTTCCTTAATTTCGGTACCATCTACCTTTACACTGAAATCATCAATTGGGCAATTTGTTGGCCTAAATTTAACCAATTTTGTTTTATTAGCATTCAAAATGAGTTTATTTATTTTAACATATTCAACGATTAACGCTGCATCGCTTTCAATGTAGGCTTTAGCCACTGTGTCATATTTTTACGGGTAAAATATGCAAATGTCATCAGCAAACTCCTAGATATTTAACATTATTTCTTATTAGGATCAGAACCCCCCAAGAATAAGCATGTCTGGTAAGAATACATTTTAGCGAATTATTATATAGAAATAATAATCTAATAATCTGGATCGCCCAACAAAAAATACTCTTTGCTATCTTCTCGCCAAAAATTTATCAATTTTTTTTTACAAAAAACGTACGAGTAATTGTCCATTAATATTTTTTTTTTTAAATTTTTGTTGGGTTGTTTTTTCAAATTCAAAATTTTTGTTTTTTTTTTCTAATTAAATTATATGGCATGTTCGCCTATCGGACAGTATCCGACTTGTACAGCGCCAGTCTGGATATGTCCCTCCTACTATGGCCTATAAACGATTTAGTGCGCCTGATACGATTGCGTTGAGTTTTTACAGGAATCAAATCCTATCCACCTGAAACATGTTCTTCCAAGGTAGTGGTCAAGGTTGCCTCTTCTAAAAGTCCTCATCGGTATCATCACTTAAAGAAGATAAAGTCCACACGACGCAGACTCTTCATGAGCCTGGATTGTCCACCCGTTCATTTTCACCGAATTTTCGATGCATCGAAAGAAGATAATAGTAAGTTTTTGAAAAAGAGAGCTGGTTTTAGTCGTGACTTACCCCGTCACCGTCCACCATACCAACGTGTCGAAAGTGAGCAAAGGTCTTATTATAGACGTGTTTATCCCGAGTACGATTCCTGGTTTGAGACCCCAACGTCTACCAAACAATCAGCGGCATGTGTGGTAAGCCATCGCGTCTTGCCTAACTTGATGTGTAATGTCCAGCTTCCATGCTAATTTCGAGTTTAATATCATACCAAGATACTTTGGGTGGTCCACATATTCTGTAGTATGAATTCGGGCCTTGGCCATTCTAGTGAACAAAGTCAGTTGGGTCTTACCTGGATTAATACTTAGACATTGACCCAAGTCAAGAAGTTAAGATGTCTCTCAACTTTGATGGAAACATACTCAACATAGGCGTATGCTACCGCCTCAAACCATTATCGTCGAGTAGTTAAAAAAGTTTATTTTTGTCTAGGTATACAGATTAGGTTTGTTTGCAATTGACAGCGGCAAAATTATATTGTGTCTAATGAGTAGGTTCCGTGGTGTTTCCATATCTGCACTATGGTCACATCTTTAGACCACTTTTTATCGGTCAACCTTTCTATTTTAAATGCGTTTACGCCTTGTCTATTTTGCATATCGAAGGCAGTCAGCTCGACTTAAAATTCTCAAACGATTGGAGATTACAAAAAAAGATGTCAACTCCTCCTATATGAGATCTTTAGTCTTTGGTCACATTTACAAAGAGTCCAATGGCAAAAAGTAGTCCCTAAGCATATAATGTTTAAACATCTTTATTGCCCCCCTTCGATCTCCCAAAATTTGGCAAAATATTTCTGAGATCTGTAGTGTGTTCTTTTTAAAAGAGGCTCTAATAAAGTCTTTATTGACGCATAAAACCCCAAGGATTTAGTCGTTTGAGTTGCTTAATGTGCTATCAGTTACCTTCTACAAATTTGTCCATGCCTAGGATCTTACTAAAGGGTAATCGTCGATTGTTTCGCTATCTCCTCCAGAGGCAACTGGCATTCAAGAACAATTTTTAACGGGTTGTGTAGATTCTTAAGTCTACCCAACAAAGATCTGTGTAATATTTCATGACTGAATTAAATTAGATGATTATTATTGAAAAATTGAACAAATTCATAGATTTTTTAAGTAGTTACTTTAGTTTATTCGCAAACGAATGAAGATAAAGTTAGAATAGCTTACATATACATTTTTATTTACAATCGAAAAGAAAAATAAATAAATAAATAGAATCTTTATTGCGTTGTGCGGACAACTAAATAGAATTCTACCCTAAATTGGACAAAACAGCTGATATTTTACTTTACTAGCCGTATAAATTTTATTACATTGCCAAGTTCAGTGAAATATCTGGGCTTTATTAACCCTGTCAACAATATATCCCCTTATTGTCGTTTTCAGCTTAACTCAAAACTTAAAATTTTTTGGTCATCATATTTTGTTCAAACCAAATGGGTGAATGGGTTTCAGACTACTAAACTGAATTAAGTTTAGAACAATATGGGCAACAATTTTTTATTAATGAATGCGAGTCTAAAATTTGTCATTTTAATTAAAAAAAGAGGTCATTGAGAGATCACTTTCTTGTTGCTTTCCCATTGCATACTAATTGATGTAGGAGCTATAGTGGCACATTTTAAACGATATACAATTAAATTTTTTCTTCACATTTTTTTATTACAAAACCATTGCTTTGAAGTTTATTTTTCACAGCATGTTAAATGTTTGTTTCTCCACTGTATAATCCATTCAATTTTAATAAATACCTAAAGATTTTTCAACAACAACATGAGGCTGTCTTAAAAATTCATAATTTTCTGGAACACCTAAGAAGTCTTGGAAACCAATCAGCTCATCACGACCCAATAGAACATCTTCCATCATGTGGCTAAAAAGTAAACAACAAATCGTAATAAATATTTGTCAATCCATCTAAAATGCAAAATCATTCACCTCGACTGTAGGAAAGGCAAGCGGCCAACTTGACGGGCTGCAAACAATTCCATGCCCATTTTGATGGGCATATTTAAACCTTCACGATTTCTCATTACTTGCATATTCAGATCATACTGATGTTGATCATAATTGGCTTCCGAATCGCGTAAACGATGAATGTGGGCCACTTGCATGAGACAATTTGATTTGCCGGGAGCAGCAGCTGTAGGAGCTGCATCTAAGGTGGTGGTAACGGTAGGTTGAACTTTAATTGAAGGTTCCTTGAATAGAATTTCCTTTTAAGTATTACTTTAAATAAATATTTGTAATAATTACCATAATTTATTAATTTATTTTTGTGAAAACAAAATTTTTGTTACTTTTTTAAGAAATGCTTCTTCTTTTCTTGCAATAGCAATGACAAACAAATTGTATTGATGTGAAGTTGGCTACAGTTTTTTGTACTTGTCATTTTGTGAATAACAAACTGACAGAGTGCTTGAAATAATAATTAAATGACACATGGTTTATGCCTTGGCTTAGTCAATTCAATGAAATTGGGACAAAAATGACTGTCTAACGGTAAAAGTTAAAGGAAATCAGATGATCAACCAAAAAAATTGTGTTTTTGTGTGCAAAAGTGAAAATTAGAAGAAAATAAATGAAAAAATTTAGTTTTGAAACAAAACTCTTATTGTGATGTAAATTTGTTGAATTATTAGTGTTGTGAGTGTTAAATTGTTGCTGAAAATTATTTCCTGATAGAAAAATAAAGTAAGTACAGCTAAAATTATAGTTAAGTTTATATGTACATATGTATGTCAAGAGGTTGATACAGAGCTCCAGCTCTAACAACCGGTTGGAAATGAAAAATAATTTAAGAAATACACTGTTATTTATTTATTTTTGGACAGATCGAAGTAAGAAACTCTTACTTCCATAAAACTTGCTTTTATTTATTCAAAATCACAGCTAGAGTCATGCCTGTGGCTGTCTGTGCTTATTGCACCTGTTGCTTTTATTAAAAGTTGTTAACCAGAGTGGCCGGGATCTTTTCTTTTGCGTATTTCGCGCTAATTGTGTTTTAAAAATGCTTTCTTTAGAAGTGTAGTTTACCACCAGCTTGCAAATCCATATATGGGCTGTTTATCAATGCAATATTGAGAAGGTTAAGCACTGTATACGTGTAAATCATTTGTCGTAGAGTATGACTTGGACTTTTAGCCTGTTCAGCTTTTGTGATCATGTTGTGTATTTGAATTGGTTAGAAGCAAAGGCATTTATATACCGTTTCTCTGCGCTAGGACAAAAAAGGTAGAAGAAATGTGAAAACTGTCTAAAAATACATACTAATTATTATCGTTTAATTGTTTAGTCGAATAGCGCATGTCTAATAAAACAATTTTCTTTGATTTCTTTTAGTTTAAGTAACAATCCTATTGGTATTGGCTTACTTTGGTTACCCCCATATAAACACATCCAGAAAAATTACAGTTTGAAAGTCACATTCTCAGACATAAGAAGACAGTTTTTAATTCGTCGCTCATGTTAAAGGATAATTTGATTTCAAAAGTAGGGAAATATATAAACAAAGTACGCTATGTGGTGCTGTATTTACTATAAAAAAGGAAATACGCCACAAAAAAAAAATAATATGTACCTCAGTGAGAATACTGTGAGTGAATGCCTGACCTAGAAGTGATTTGCGCAATGGAGTACAAATTTGACGACTTGTGCAACCTGGTGTCTGTCGTTGTCGTGAAGGCGTAAGGTTTAGCCATGTCGATGAGGCCTTTTCAGTCGAATAGTCTCTTTTACATGGTATAGCTAGCTTATGTAGAGCTTCTTGTAGACCGTGGCATTCCTTTTCAGTACCTCCCAGTGCACCTTGCCCTTCCAATTTTATCAAACGTAGGTCATGGTCTTTTTTGAATACAGGCCAGGCTTGAGTATCGGCTTTGGTGTATTATCTGAAGTCACCTACTCATTTTTTTCCTTCATATTTATGTATAGGCACCATTTCTCATTTCCTATAACAATTTTGTACGTAAAGTGCTGTTTAGGCCGTTTTTAATATTTTCTTTAAGCACCTGAACAACCAAGCTATAAACTTTCGTCAAATCCCATTGAATGAAATTTATTGAGAATCACTATAAAGTGATTCTCCAATTATGTTTGCAACTATTTTTAATTAATATTTTTTATGCTTAGTAGTGAATAAAAAAAAATGTAATCAATTAAAACTAATTAAAAAAACGTGTGTCTTTTCTAAAGCAATCATGGAGTGTTCTTAGAAGAAGTTGAAATAAAAATAATAATAGAAATTTCGTCCAGTGTATTTCAAGAGTTTTAAAAGAAGTTATCAAAAATTTGAATATGACAAAATCTTTTTTATAAGGCCAGCACAAAGGGCATGACCAAAACGTTTTTAGAATACTTTCTTTTTGCGAAAATTTTTTCAAAATCGATACATAATCGACCGAGAATCATAAAAACTTACTATTTAGTATATAAAAAATCGAGCTGAGTACCAACTTTGTCAAAAATTGTTCTACTTTTACCTAAAAGCTAAACAGAAGTCAATAATTAACACGAGGGCATCTAAAAAATCCATAACTTTACGGCTTCTAATGCTAGATACACACCTTGGAACATGTTTACGCAACACGTTTATCATTCATGTTGCATTCAATGTGTATCCGAATAGAATGCAACCAGTAAATATGAAATTAGCATTGTTTTGTAAAAATAAAACACAAGTTTTTAATGGGAAAGTAAACAACATTTTATACAAAGTATTGGCCATTCTCAAGTGATGACCACGGTACATTTTGTGACGAAGTTACAACTTTTTTGGCTACCGACTGTCCTTCAAAAAAAAAAAAAAAAAATGTCTTAAAGGAAACATTTATTCCATATCCCAGTAGAGGTTAGGAGGTTAGGTTACCTAAAATAACCATCCCAGTAGAATATTAAATAAAAAACTCTCATCAAAAGTCGGTAACCGACCTCAACATGTGATTTAAAAGCTTCGATTGACGGCAAACAATATTATGCTGACTGTTTGTTTAGAGTTAAAAGTAACCTGGCGAAATGATCAATTCTGTTTTCTACTGCTGAGCGAAGAAAAAGCGACCGAAATTGACAAACTAAAAAGGTCTTATTTTTTAATGATTTGCCACAAACTGGTTGTAACTGACTGGGAAGTTTTGATACCTCCACTATATAATGCGGACTGTCTTATCATTTCTTTTGGCGTCTGCAAATTTCTACTGAAGGTAAAAAATGGGCAATTGAAAAATCACCGAAACTCACTTTGTCAAGTTTTCGCTGATAAATCACAGAAGTGTTTTAGCTATGGTATAATGAAGCTTACCAGAAAAATGACAAAAGATTATAGGAGATTTATGACAAATACTATGTATGTACTTGATAAAATTGATTTGCATTAAAAAATTTTTAGTTGAAAAATTAAATAAAAAAATATTGAATAATTTTTTGAATTTATAGGTGACGAGTGATTTTTTAACTGTTTTGGTTTTGAAAATTAAAAAAAAAAACAGAAAATTTGAAAAGGTAAATGAAATATTTTACTTATTAAAATAATAATTCATATAAATGCTGCCCGTGGCTCCGCCGTAGGTTCGACCTGCATCTTACCAATAGCAGCTGTAATGTTGTCTTCCAGGGCTGGAATTGTGGCTGGAGTGCACATTCACGTATCACCACAAAAAATAGTCGTCTAATGTGGTCAAATTGCATAATCTTGACGACCAATTGAGTGCTCTAAAACGTGAGATTAATTGCTCACCAAACTCACTTCTCAATACGTTCACGGTATCACGAGCCGTGTGGTATGTGACAGTGTCTTGTAAACGAAGTCAAATTCTACCATTTTGGGCAAAAAAAAGTCGGTGATCCTTGAACGGTACGTTGCTCTATATTAACGTTGATATATTCATAGTTCTTTAAGAAGTACGATCATTTATGATGCCGCTGGACAACAAACCGCACTAAAAAGTGCATCTTTCAGAGTGTATTGGCAACTCTTAAACTGCCTCTGACTGGTGTTCACACCGAGTAAATCGATGCTGATTGTTGACGTACCCACTGAGCCAAAAGTGAGCCTTGTCGATGAACATAGAAACCAACAAACGACGTTGTGGCACATCACCTCGTTTCAGTTTTTCAACAGCTGTATTTTGTGTGTTTTCGTACTAAATTCCTTACGAAAAATATTTCAGTTGGTCGTATAATACAAGCCCAGTTGTTGACAGCGGCGACGAATTGACATATCGCAATCTTTTTTGACGCTGGTCGGTACAGCAGCAATATTCTCCTCGGTACCCACTCTTCGCATACGGGATGGTGGATTAAGGTTCAATAAAGCGTAACTGGTGCAAAATTTGGTCACAACAGCTTGAATAGGCTGTACGATGGGTTGAATATGATGATTATTAAATAGGCGTAATTTACGAAAATCATTACTCACACAGCACGAATTTTGTTAATAATATTCAATTCAATTTTAAGTTTATTCATGGTCAAAAGTCCAACTTTACTGAGCATTTTTGACATTGTCAGATGCTACGAATCGGTTTTTACACTGAAAAACCAAATGGCACCTATTACATAGATTTCAATTCAGCGCTGCATGTGGAATGTCATTATAAAGAGTAGTGCGTAGTGTATGGCCTATTCATCCGTATTTTCTTGCCGCTTTATTTCTAGTGGAAATACATTTATAAGACTTTGTCCAGTTATTCTCTGTAGCTTTTCGTTTGTAATCGTTTTTGGCCACGATATTTGCATTATGTTTAGTAAACAGCGATTGATGAACGATTGCAGCTGCTCTTTTATTTCAGCAATTATAAGCCAGGTTTCAGAACCTAAAAACAGAACTGGTTTTACGCATACGTTAAAAAAAAGTTATGTTTAGTGCTAGTGTGGAGGTTGTTAGCACGCCATATATTCCATAGCCTTGCAAATGCACCATATGCTTCTCTTATGTAGTTTTAAATGTCTTATATAGCGCCTTCATTTACAGAGGGAATACTACCCATATAAGTATATTAGTTTATATTCTGGTTATTGATGATCAAGGGAGTTGAATTGTTGGCTTTTATTTGAATTGAGCCCATCTTCCGACATTTATTACTGCAGCTGGTTCAGTTTTGAGTGCATGTGATTTGAGCAAGTACCGGGAGTTTTTTTTTACATATACATAAGTTTAAATCATAAAACAAAGAAATATATTTTCAATATGAATGAAACTGGCTTTGTTGGATAGGCAATTTTATTACATTAATATTTAAATATGATTTCGGCATTTGGTCGCTACGGCTGGCGTGTACAAGGCGTAATCTGGAACAGCAATTTCCACAAACTTTTCTTAGCATATGCGGCGATCAATTAATTAGATCATTACTCTTTCATCAAAAGTTTCTTTGAGTAAATCAATTGTAGCGCGCTGTGTGACATGTGGTTCCATACTGTTAGAACCCATTTCAGCAAGATTAATGCCAGCTAATTGAGGTACGAAAAAATATCTAATCATGTCCCTATGCCGTTCATAATTGACAGTAACATCGTGACCCTCATCGTTTTTGAAGACATATGAACTAATGACTCCGGCAGCCAATAAAGCGCATCAAACAGTAATTTTCTATGGATATAATTGAGTTTATACAAAAGCTTGTGGATTATTCTCGCTCAAAATGCGACAATTCTGCTTATTTACCCAGTCAAACAAAAATTGGCTGACTTATCGAAGAATAAAATGTTGAATAGAAATTAAATTTTAATATCAATGTGTGTTTCAGCTAATTATCCGAATTGGCGGCGGTGAACAGTGCGTTCTTTCCATAGAGCGAATGGACAAAAATAGAAGTAGTCGATGTAGATAAATGACATCGTGCAAATATTTATTAAGATTGGAAATTTAGACGGTGGACGCGCCCACCGCCCATATATATTTAATGTAAAAAAAGCTCTCTTAAAATACTTTTTTATATTTATTTATTTATTTTTTTAAATAAAAAAAGGTTATCTAAAGCACAGAGTTGTGTTAATTACTGGTATAAATAAGAAGAAATTTTGAGGATTATGCAAAAAAAAAAAAATTAAAGTGTATATATTGAAATCTGGAGAAACTTCGATGTTGTACTTTAAATTTTGAATTTGAATAATAATTTTAATTATTTGTGGATTAATAACGTATATTACATGTAAACTGATAATCCAAATTATTTTTAATTTTTTGCCTCAAGCTGTTTAAAATTAGTGAAATTTATGAAAAATTCTCTAAATTATACATTTTTGAAATTTCAAAATTTTTTAAGTTGTAGGACCAAGTTGTTTCTAATTTTTTTTTAATTTGATGGCACATATTATATAGTTTTCAAAATAGAAATAAAAAAAAATTTTTTATCTACTTTTTTTAATACTCTTTCAAAATTTGGTATATTTGGTAAATTTGAAGTTTTTATTCCAAAGTAGAAAAGAAACCATAAACAATATTTAAAACTTTTTTATTTCTATTATTGTAAAGCGATTAAAAACCAAACTTCTATGAATTTCTTAAACAAGTAGAGTTTTTACAGCTATTTTTCTGAAGCATCTAAAATAAATTTTTTTACATATTTTTTAGCGCTTTCTTGTGACAATATAGAAAAATACTTAACTTTCAAAAAATATATATTTTATCAAAATCCGTGATGAGTGTTTATTTTATATTTTTGTCTATATGACAACGCACTGTGCGGTGTAAAGTCTAACCATAATATGAGTAGGGTAGTTTAAACAGCTGTTCGAATCAGCGTTGCCATGCCAGAAATTGATTTCCTACCAAAAATTTTCCAAAATTCTACCAAAACCGTTCGCAGCCTATCAAATTCAAATAAAAAATTTTAAATTGTATATGTTGATTACAATGGAAAATTTATTCGGTTATTTGGCCTTGACAAATGCAAGTATTTTTTTGAAAGTAGCACTACATTCATATGCTTTATCCTAAAGTTGTTTTGAGCGAATAAAGATATTCTGACATAAAAACTTGAAGCCAACGATAGAGCATGACTCTATTTGCAATTTCGTTATGTTTTGGAGTTGCATATCAACAGCTGAGATTGGCATTTAAGTTTTTATTGATACGACTATGGATCGCTTCACATATTTGAATTAACTAAAAACGATTGGAGGCAATCTGTGAACAAAATGGGTCTTTTGGAATCTGATACATGTGTAAAGGCAGGGTTAACGGTGTCTGAGCAAAAGAACATGGAGTTATTACAGTTGGACAAATTTTTAATAGAAGTGTTAACATTATTGAAAATTGTTATTTATTCAAATCAAAGCTAATTTTTTTTTTACTAAAATTATGTTCGGTATTTTAGAGAGCAAAAACCTACCAAAAATGTAAGAAAATTGCAACAAACTAACCGAAAACTACCAATTTTGGTCTGATCGGACCAAAACGGCAACGCTGGTTCGAATATGTGCAGTCAAATGTGTATAACTATAATCTAGTTAACAAACTTTTCCTCAAGTTTCGTTAAATTTTATTTGTTTACGCGTAGAGTGAAGCTGATCGCACTTCACATATGTATATGTATGCAAAACAATAATAAACACGTTGTGCAATGCATGCTGAAAGCAATTGATGTATTATTTTTTTTATTATTTTGTTAATTATTTTGTTCATAGTAAAATGTTTATAAATAAGACATTGAAACATTTCATTAAAAAAATGCTCTATTTAGATTCTAAATTTTAGAATAGTTTGTAGTTAAGTTCAAAAAGAACATTACAGCGTTGATTTTTGACAGTAGGACGATATCGTCTGCGAAATCTAGTTTTTCAAGAGTGAAGATCTATACCTTAATAGTAATAGTATTATAAGGTACAAAACTTTATAAAGCCGGAAACTGACAGAATAATCTAAATTTTGAAAAGTTTTAGTATATTATATATTATATTTTTCATTACCAGATGGTTCGAGTATATTTTCAACATATTATTCGGCTTTGAAAATCAATTTCATAGTTTTCTTTTTTGTTTGGTTAAAAATAAGTATGAAAACGCCCATTGACAAATAAATACATACGTATGTATGTATGTACATATTTTTTGATTAACATGTTAAGTTTGTGTAAATAAAATTTACAGAATTAACTCAGCATAAAATATAATTTAATTTTTTTATGTCTTCATTTAAGGCAGTGTGTGCGAACTAATTTAAAATTCAATAAATAAAATATGACTGACTGACTGACTAACTATACTATTTAAGACTTATTCGATGTAACCAATAAAATATGCTAATGGCATTAAGTATTAACCATATGCATGTCTGTATGTATATCTTAAACTATTGAAAACTCTTAACAACTTAGCCAGCCGTCCATCCATCCATCCATTAATGGTCCAAGTTCAACACTTTTAACAAACAAAAAAGAAGTAACGCATAAAAACGCCGATGAAAATGATTTATGAGGCACTCAATGAAATGGCCAATTAAGATGCAGGCAATATTTTACAAGCAATCCCCGTTTTTTTAAATTTTTTTCTTTAAAAAACTTTTTAACAGAATTTAACAAAAAAAATGTTTTTGGATATTTTTGGATAAAATCGAATACTTATTTATGTACATATGTACATGAGATATGTTAGTATGTGTGTTTAATTTTTCACAGTAATAAATAAATAAAAATATTTTTTTGTTTCTTTTTATAACATTTGTATCATTTCGAACTTGTTATCGAGACTCAGTTGAAAAATAGACGAAATACATAGAAAGCCATAAGACGACAATCACTAATAAAGACATACGATTTGATATGATCATATCGACAATTTAAGCTGGATCGATTGAATGAACGATTGACCGGGGTCACTACGTTGTGTCATAAACATTTGCTGTGCGAGATTGTATGTCCAACTGTGGATAAAGTATTGATAACAGCTTCAACTAATAAATGTTTGAGAGTAAAACGAATAACTCTTAGAATGTATAGCACCCTACACTGCTATTGTGCTATTAACTCGATAAGTAGGTTTTAAGCTGGTTTCGCACGACTATCATATTGCACCCATTATTGGTACGTCAATTGGGTGACGGCTCTATAGGTAATCATGCGACAACGAAAATGTTACTAATGCGACAATATTTATTGTGTTTTTGTACGACAATCGACAATTATTTAATAGATTTTCGTAAAATAAATTTGAATGATTTTAATATATATGGGCAATAAAGCAAAATAGAAACTGTGTCATATTAATATTAGCACGTGTACCAGTGTGAAATGGGCGTTTTTTTGTGAAAATAAAACACACACTTTTCCCATTTTGCAGGCTATTTGTGGATTCCACGCCAATAAAACTGTTTGTCTTATGAGGCAAGCTAATTGATCACCCAATTTTCGACTTCCTCGTCGGAATCAGACAATGCGCGTCCCATCGATGAAAGCAAATCGTAGTCGAAAGAAGCCAAGTCTGATAAATACGGCGGGTATGTAGCAGCTCACGACCTAATGTTTTGATTGTATCCTGAAGCGGTTATGCCTTGTGTGCAGGTGCATTGTCATGTTGCGTCTTCAACCTGTTTTGGTGGTCTTCCACGTTCTTTATTTCTCACATCGAAATCGTTATCTCTTAAACCTTGAAACCAAATTTTGCATATAGCTTCTACAAGAGTATAATCTCCATACGCCTCGACAAGCATTCGATACGACTCTGCAATACATTTCTTTAAGTGAAAACAAAAAATTAATGCTTTCTGCAAATTATCATTTTCTGGTACAAAATTCGCCATTTTAAACACGATGAAAAAATATGACGTTGTTTGTTCACTGATTTGATGTATACTGAATATGTTTGACAGATTCACTTCCAACACAAAAAAACAAGGATCTTTTACAATAAATGTATTTGTATCCTGACGCTCACTTCATACCGGTAAACCTGGTATAACTTTAGATGCATAGATGCATTTGCAACAGCCGTGTGATCTCAGATTTATACTGAAAAATTTGCAATAAAAATAAATTGATTGATTGACTATTGAGTGAGTTGTTCTATAATTTTGATATGAACTTGCTTAGGCAACCCAGTTGTGAGAGTGAGAATTTTTTAATTTAACAAATTGGTTAATACAAAGGTAGTTAGGTTATTCTGTGATATTTTAAATAAAAAATAATTCTTTTTTTACAAAATATAGTCAATATAGTCGCTTTAAGCTTTACACATTTAGTCCAGTGTTTAATTATTATGTTTTATTTATTTTTTAAACGAGAATACACCGTTATGAAATAGTTATACGAGGGGTACTATTTATTATTCGGCAACTGACAACACTAATGTCAATAGCTAAAATCTGTCGACAACATAATAAAGTTTAACATTTTTTAGCATTTGTTTTGTTTACAGTCAGTTAAGAAAATCAGTTTGACCAAAAAATGGAAATTTCAAGAGAAGGTTTTCGTTGGAATATTTTTCACAACTTTCGACGTGGATTATCTCATTAAAAATGTTTGGATGAACTCAGTTTTTTGTATGGCTATAAACACCATCAAAAACCAGAGTATATCGCTGGCATAGTGAATTTGATAGTGGTCGTAGTTCAGTCGCCAACGAATTCCGTGAAGGTCGTCTAAAATCAGTTGTTTTGCCACAAAACACCGATGCAGTGTGAACTGATAATGCAAGATCGTCATGTGACATATTGTGAGATAGAGGCATCCTTGCACATTACTTCCACTTCAATACATACGAATTTGCATTAACTTAGTTGTACAAAAAATTTGTTCTTGTTGGATACCCCATAATTTATCAATCGCTCAAACAAAGGCTTGCGTCGATTGGTGTAAGGAAATGATTGAAAAGTTCAACCGTGGTGCTTCAAAAGACGTGTATAAAATCGTGATAGGTGATGAATCATGGATATATGCGTATGAGCCGGAAACAAAACAGCAATCGACCGTGTGGACATTCCAAGACGAGCTAAATCCAACAAAAGTTGTTTGTGAAAAAAGCACAGCGAAGCAAATGGTCGCCTGTATCTTCGGCCGAATGGGTCATCATGCAACTTAGGACGGCTAATTCTAAGTGGTACACGACCATTTGTTGTGCCGGAAGTCTTTGGAGAAATTCGTTAAACCAACCGTCGAAGACGAATCATTCTCCATCATGACAATGAGAGCTCTCACACATCTCGTCAAACATATGAATTTTTGAGCAGTCAAAACATCGAGTTAATGTCTCATCCTCAGTACAGTCCTGATTAGGCACCCAATGATTTCTTCATGTTCCCGAATATCAAAGTTAAACAGCGTGGTCAACGATTTCCAAGCGCCGAAGAAGCAGTTGAAGTGTTCAAAAACTATGTTTTGGAGGTGTCTCAAGAGCAGTGAAAAAGCTGTCTGAGAAATGGTTTGAACGAATGCAAAAGTATATTGATCATCAAAGGAAATATTTTGAAAAACAATAAAGCCATTTTCATTTAAAAATATTTTTTATTTGCTATTACCGAAAATAATAGTAAATAGTAGTACGAACAGGATAACTAAGATGATCAGCGTTGTGACCAGAGTTTTAGGTGGAAATCGAATCCACGACACGCGAGCGGTACCAGTCTATCGAGGTACCCATATAGTTGTGCTTTATTTCCTCTAAATAGTGAAAGTTCTGTAGGTCCTTGAAATAAGCGCTTACTATCCAGCCAATTTTTTAAATTTGAAGCAAAGAAGTAGTCTTATAGGGCTGCATCAGGAAGGTTTACTCGATGTGGAAGCAATTTGTATACCAATTTATGAAATTCTGACTAAGTGATTGAGCTAGATTACCGTTAATCGTTTTACTTCATTCATGGTAATAATATTGCTTGCCGTCAAATATTTTTTGGTCATAACCTAGTTGTACTGCCGACCTATTTAAGATTTCTCCGATACACGTTTACTCAAAGAAATCCAATGTTTTGATTGGTCTTTAGTGTATTGTAATAAATCATTGTTTCATTCACAGTTATTATTATTTTTTATTTTGAAGAACTATTCTAAGTACTGCGACCTTTAGATCCTCGTCTTGTATAGAGTTTCTATATACAATTTCTTCTCAAATTTGTAGCTCTGACGACCTTCAGAATGTCGGTAGGTGCAAGTAGTTTTAACTCCATAACCACTACTTCACAGGACAAAAGATACCTGTCTTTTTCTGTAATGCGTCAATGCCGCACAAGGATCAAGTCTACGCTCTGTTGAATCAGAATCAGCACATAGGATTTGAAATTACTCATATTCTTTTCAAATATTCCTTGCATCGGTCGAAAGGCCGGTTATCATGTTCAAGCTATTTTTTGATAGCTTATTATAAAATTCAAATATTTTCTATTATAGTTACCTATCATTTAAGATCCGTTTAGCTTGAAAAGAGTATACGCATATTGTTATCTTCCGTTTTATATCCTGCTTTTTGTACTTCCTTTCCAAGTTAAATCTTGCACATCTTTGGATGACGTGTGCTTTCGCCTGGCAAATGCTCCCGAGTTTACCGACTGTCTCGAAATATTACATTCTAGAGGCAAACACCTCAGCCCTTGTACCACATTGTGTTTATGAGCTATCTGTGCACCACATAGCGGTTTGCTTTCTATTCACTTCTGTTTTTCAATTTCGCCACAGTGTTTTTTAAAGTCATAGAGTTTTCTTAACTTGTTTAAGGGACAGTAAAGGTACGGTCAAACCCTGAATGTATCAGATTGCAATGCAAAAATTCTGTTTTCGATTTGTGTCTCATTATCCCAATGATAGTTTTTATGGTTTTGTTCTTCACTACTATATGCAGTGGCCTTAAATTCAACAGAGCTTTAAGCGCAACCATGGGTTAGGTTATTATTGCCCCAGTTATTCCAACACACTTTGATTGATTCGTCCCTAATTTTGCTCTGCTTGCCCATACAATTGCTCTTTAGGTACCAATTGGTTTGATAGTCAGTATGATACATTATTTTTGGGTTTCAACCCCAAGATTTCCCCAAAAGCCCTCGGTATCATTATGGCATATTGGCTTTGTCTGAATTGTCGTCTTCCATGCAATTTGATAAACGCTCACTTGAAAAGTCACACACCGCATGAATAACATATTATCGCTATTCATAATATACCTCATCGGTTTAGATGCTTAACCACCACTTAAACTTTCATTCTTCGATTGAACAACTTTTCCATATTTGGAGAAAATGTCAGAATTTTTCTGATTTCAGTGAAAATCAGTTAATAAGCCATAGTATATCTTATATAGGGTGGGCTATTTAAAAGTTTAAATGTAAAAATGCAATAAAACAAAAACGGTTTGAAATGATGCCAAATTTATTTTTTTGTTGTTCCGGTTAGAAATGAAATATTATTTCATTCATATGGCTGCCGCGGCTGGACTCACAGTACCCCATTCGATCGGACCAATTTTTGAGAACTTTTTCGAGTGTCAATTGTCTCTGGTTTGTTGGCATAACAATTGTCTTTAACAGCGCACCGCAGAAATTAATCCAACGGTATCAAATCGCAGCTTCTTGGCGGCCAACTGACATCACCATTAGCCGAAATGGTGATAAGCGGCCATCAAACGTTTGACGCAATAAATCGATTGTGGCATGAGATGTGTAGCAAGTTGCACTATCATGTTGAAACCAAACAATGTTCACATCAATACCATGAAGAGTGGGCACAAAAAAATCGGTTATCATGGTGCCATAGGTGTCCCATTTTCAAAAAAATATGGGCCAATGATGCCTCCGCTTCACAAGCCGCACCAAACAGTTACTCGTTAATGTAAGACCACGTTTGGGTTTTTTAAGCCCCAAATATGGCAATTTTGTTTGTTAACGTACCCTCTGTTGGTCCTTCTCTGTGACAAAATTTTGTACAACATTTTCGTGAAATTTGCGACCAATTGTCTTTTTTTGGAAATAAATGTCCAATAACTCCCAACGTTGCTCAAGCGTAAATCGATTCATTTCATTCAGTGGTGATAATATACTAAATTTTGTGACAGAATAGAATGACATAAGTATTGTTAGATTTGAAATAACCGCTGGTTCAAATTTAAACCGAAAGATGGCCGACCCGATACGAACGTCTATTAAAAAACGCATATATTTTAACATAACTTACCTGTACTAAAACAAATAAAAACTAGAAAATGAAGGTTGATCGGTTATACCATTAGAAAAAAACCGGATAACATCATTGTCATTGTCAAAAAACACCTGGAATCGCTTGATACTCCAACAAATAGGACAGTGCAATCTTTCTTGAGAAAGAGCGAAAACAACAGCAGTAACCTGAGTAAGATGAGGATGCTTTGTGGAAGCCTTATGTTATTAAGAGGGTAACTTTGCTGAAATATGGTGAAAATCGGTATATAATGAAACCTATTTTACAAATTTCGGTTAAAATAAGGTATATAAGGTATATAAGATCGATTCACCAACTTATTCTGAAAATTATCTATTGTAGGGTGTAAAAATAGACAATAAAGTGTGAATAGTAGGATGTTTAACAAGACACTCTTTCTATGGCCGAGTCAGTTAAATTCATTTGGTACTGAGAGGGTGTAATAAACTTTTATTGCGTTGAATTAAATTGATACGAAATCTTATAATGAATGCCTCAAAAATAAATGGCCATGTATGTATGTATGTATGTGTATGTGTATGTGTATGTGTATAAACATTAATTCGAATTTGTATTTGTGTTAATATTTCTGGTCAAAAAGCAATATAAATACATACATATAAATATCCAACATGTGAAACAAACATTTTTCATTGTTTCAATAATGGCAGCTGATCCCATGCCATGATGGCTGATTTCACAAAGTCACGTCAAGAATAAATGCAGAGTCTCAATTAAGATACTCACTAGGTACGTACACACCACTCGCTCACTCACTGCCTGCCTGATCATAAAACTTTGTCGTGTTATATTTTATTTTTGTTTCATTTTCATTTCTGACTAAATTTTAGTCAAAAAAACAAAATCATCATCCGCATACATGAAATGCATGATCACTTTGTTTCCATTTTTTTCTTCTTTCTATTTTTGTTAAAAAGAAACATCATTTTGAAGATTATGGGATTTTATATAAATGCATGCATGTTGTATTTATATGGGATGATGAGTGAGAGAGAGAGATACATTGTTTCCATTTGTATGAATTTTTATATAGAAAAAGCCTTCATAAATCATTTGACATGCAATCACTTTTATATTCAGCCTTTTCTGACTATTTTTTATTTAAATTCATTTGATTTGTAATCTTTTTGACTACGTTTTATATTTTTTTAATGAAATTTTCAAAATGGTTACAATCTTAGCGTATTAGTAAAGGTGTAACATTTTACATTCACATTTGATTTATATGGAACGGAGCAGTCAATACGAATTAATTTTGTTTAGGTAATCCTTCAAATAAAATTTGATGAGAATTTGTTTTTATTTCTGAATTCATACCTTTATAAAAAGTTTTAGTGATTATGGTATTTTCGATATATTCGAAAAAAAGATGAATGTTTGTTTCGTTATAAAGTTTAAGTATAATTTATTCAACGATTATTGTTCATCTGTCTAGTGCTTTGCACTTTTAGTGATTTAATTAATATTTTTTAATATCTTGTTCTGAAATAAAACGTATTCTTTTGCATAGGGGATTCGGAGTTGAGAACAAGAAACGTTTGTAAAACTGACTTGGCCAAATTTCCTATCGACTATTATCTACTCGTATATACGGCACAATAGGATACCGATTGTTGTCGTTTTTTGTATAATTTTCTCTTTTACCGGTTGAAAAACAAACATTCGGTACGGGTCATCTGTGATCGTTTTACGCGTTTTTAGTGTTTCATAAAATATGGCAACAACTAGCTTTGCCTGGGAATCTATATATGTGCAGTAGTGGACAGACATTTGGGACAACAATTGTTTGTATACTTTTTCAGAGTGATTATATATTGATTTAAAGTATCAATAAAAACAACGATTTCTTATTATGTATGAGAAATGCCACGCCCATTTATCCAATTCCGCCCATTTTTAAACTGATGATTCGTATTGACTGCCAAGTCATTTATACCAAAACCAGAAACTTTCTCTCAAGATATAAAAAAAATCTATGTTTATTTGTATGGGAGGTACGTACGGTCCCCACTTATTCGGTTTTTATGCGCCCACTTGTTGGCTGATGATTTGTATTGACTATCAAGTCATTTAAATCAAATTTTGAAACTTCCACTTCTATCGTTTCCAACATACACAATAATCAATATTTATTTATTTTGTAGAAGAGGTATCATTCTCACTTATCCAATCCGGTTTACAACTCTTGCTGCACAACTTAGAATACGTGCACTGAATCGTCGTACCAAATCTTATTCAAATACCTTTAACAGGAGTAGAGATAAAGGAATGACCATCTATAGCGCCATTTTAAACTTTTCTTTTTTCCTAAGTCTTCGCGTAGCAATTACCAACAAAATCGCAGAAGGAAGTATCCAATTTCATGCAGTCGTTTTCATGTTTTAAGCATCCGAACAAACTTCAATCCATTTTTATATGTATAGAGATTATTATATGTATGGTCCAATTTTTGTTTGATTCTCTGTAGCAAAAAATACTTATAAGGCACACCCTATTGTGGGCTGATGCGGTACGTCTTCACCTGTTTTTTGTCTCTGTTTGAATTCAAATGCTTCACCATTTATTGCCCAAAACAACTTTTTATTGAAAAATTGTTACCTTTTTTAGAATCTATTATTTTGGCATAAGATCAATAAATAAGTTTCACATTCTTGACGGGTTGAGAAGAATCTGAAATATACTTAATACTAGCTTAACCCATCCGGCGTGGCCCGGAAATCTATATGTAGTAATGCAATACCCGCTTATCCAAACTCTAACGATGGTTTAATTTTTACCATTCTGCACACATGCCAAATCTCATATTTAGTATGAATGTGAGCTACCTCGTCCACTTATTGACTGTCCAAGAAATTATTTAAACCAAATTTAGAAACTTACTATTATCGGCCTCAAGATATACGAAAATCTATATTTACCTTGTATGGGAGTTACCATACACACTTATCCGATACCTCGTACTGAACTGATGATTTGTATTAACTACGAAATCACTTAGACCAAATTCAGAAACTTCTACTCTAACCGTTCCCCAGATATACAAAAATCAATCTTTGCTTTGTGTGGGAGGTACCCTGTGTCACTTATCCAATCTCGTTTATATTTGCTGCAGAACTTAGAATATGTGCACTGAATCGACGTACCAAATTTTATTCAAATACCTTTAACAGGAGCAGAGATAAAGTAATGACCGCCTATAGCGTCACCTGTTGAGTACTTTTCGACTTTTCTTTTTTCCTAAGCCGTTGCATAGTAATTACGAACAAAATCGCAGAAGGAAGTATCCAATTTGGTCCAGTTGTTTTCAAGTTTTAAGCTTACGAACGAATCACAATTGATTTTCATATATATAGATAAGTAGAATAAAAACTGATTTTGCTGAATTCTTATTTTAGAAAAGAAATCGTCGCACAGTGTTCGATTTTGAAATTTAGGAGGCTAAAACGCCAAAAATGAACTTTAAGTAGGGCAAACAAGGCATTCATATATATGAGAGAACCTTCCAATAAAGTTATTTTTTTACTCATTTCAATTTTAAGTGAATATTGAATTCTTATGAGGTTAACATGTATAATGTGTAATATATGCAGAAGAAAAACTGTTAATATTTCTTAAAATTAAGGCAAACTTTGAACATTAATAAAATAATTTCTATAGTACATTTGCAAACAATTTTTTTTAATGAGACTATAGATCTTCCTTATCACACAGCATGCATTTTGTGTATTCTTAAATGAAGCAAATTTGAGCTATTGAACAATATATTAAAGAAGCTTTTAATAACATTTTTAAAATCATAAACAAAAATGTATAGACGATTATTCTTTTCTGTTATCAGCTGGGGTCCAACTTTTGATTGTTTCATATACTTTGAATCTCTCTTTAAAAGAACATAAAAAAACTGCCTTTGCGGAACATTTTTTTTTAAATGGTCGTCTGGTGTCAAACAAAATTAAATAAAATAATTGTTTTTTATTCACGTGAGTATACGTGAATGTTAGTGATAGAATTTAAATAGTGCATGAGTAGTTTAATTGTGGTCGTGAGCTTCCTTGATCCTCAGTTAACAATTACTCCCCACTCCATCTTTAATAATTATCTGTAAGTTTATTAATTTCTCATTTAAAATCTTATTTCTAACATAGGGACCGGCAATTTCTTGTTTGACTTAAAAAAAAAAAAATCGTTTTAAAATGACGTTATGACAAATTAGCTATGTCCGCTGTATGCAGTATGTCTTCGATGGACCGGCGAATGGACTACTGTACATAAATTGAATTTAAATTATGCCCACCGGTGTACAAGCGGTCCCCAGCTAAAACATGTCGTGTGCCCACCCGTGAGCATGCGGCCCGGTAATGTTATTGCTAAGTGACTCACCGGTGGCATGTGGTCTTTAACGTGTTGAATAAACTTATGTCGTTGGTAAAAGCATGCATGTTTTAAGCCATAACATACTTTGAAAATTTATAAAAAAATTGTGACAATGCTTTTTTTGTTCTGAAATACAATTAATTGTTCCGGTTAAAAATGGAATATTATTTCATTCATATGACTACCGTGGATGGCCTCACAGTATCCCATTCGACCGGACCAATTTTCGAGAACTTTTTCTAGTGTCAATTGTCTCTTGTTTGTTGGCATAACACTTGTCTTTAACGGCGCCATTTAGTAAATAGTCCAGCGGTGTCAAATCGCATCTTCTTGGCAGCCAAATGACATTACCATTTCGGCTAATTAAACGGCTATCAAACGTTTGACATGACTATTGTGGCAAGAGATGTGTGGCAAGATGCAGCATCTTGTTGAAACCAAACATCGTTCACATCCATACCATGAAGAGCGGACACAAAAAAAACGGTTATTATGATGCGATAGGTATCCTCATTGACCGTAATAATTGTTCTGCCCTCATTTTCAAAGAAATGTGGGCCAATAATGCCTCCGCTCCACCCCACCAAACAGTCACCCGTAATAGGTGCGTGCATTGACTTCTGTAAGGGTATGTTTGGGTTTTCTGAGCCCCAAATACAGCAATTTTTCTTATTAACCAAGATGAAAATGAGCTTCATCCGAAAAGATGAAATTAGCATTTTTTTTTTTGATTTTTTGCAATTTCCAACCAATTGTCTTTGTTTTGGAAATACATTTCCAATAAATTCCAATGTAAATCGATTCTTTCGTTCAGTGGAGAAAACATGATGAATTTTGTGACAGAATAGAATGACATAAATATTTCCAGATTCGAAATAACCGCTAGTTCAAATTTAAACCAATAGGTCCAAAATATTTATTCTAAAATAAATTTCGAATCATTATGGTTTCAAATTAAAATAGTAATTTAATGTTTTTAAAGTATACAGTTAATTATTTTTTTAAATTGTGATGACTTATATTTCACGTAACGAACTTTTAAAAGTTTGGCTTTCGAGTGCCAAAAATGAGCTCGTGAATCGATTAGGTGAATTTATTTCATCTAATATTGTTGGTAGTTTAACAACAAAAATACAATTCGATAAATTCAAATCGTTTAGTTTTAATATCTGCAGCGTTATCCAAATGAATTAGCAGTAACAGAGCCTTGCGCAGAAATAAATTTGTTTTAACGGTTATGTGCGGGTTACAATGATTTTATAAAGAATCCTATCAGCACATTTACGGAAATGTTTTTTTTATTCAAATGGGGCTGTCATGGATCTTATCAAAGTTTTTATAAACGAAAGTGGCTGCAAGAAGGCTGCATTGATGAAAATTTGTTTAGTATCTCTATTGTACTAATGCAAATATTATATTAATAAATATTTAATCAATGAAAATAAGGAGAAAATTGTAATTTATGAAAACAAAACGCCCAACTCCTTACGCTATTGTCGCCCTATACAATTAATGTTTGCAAAAGGGACTAAATAATTAAAACAAAATGAGGTACAGAATATTAAGAGCAAAAACCGAAACTGCATCCTACTGCAGAATTAATTTTATGCATGATTGGTGGAAAAGTTTGTACAGGTTTATCAAATTATAATTCGTTCCTAATTTTTTATGTGTATGGAGCTAAGCCTTCAGAAATGAATGATTCTTCTATCCTTTTACAAAAAACCTTAGCACTGACTTTTTTCAGTTTGGCTTATCACCTCTAAATTCTTGGATAAGATTTATGGAATGTTTATTACACTTAGCCTACAGGATAGAGAAGTAAAATTAGAGGTGAAGACAACAAAGCAAAAGTCCTACAAAGAAAAATTGCTATTCAAAAAGAGTTTAAATCAAAGATGGGATTATTAATAGATATGCCTAAACCTTCCTAGAAGTCAGAAACTACAAACGATGTGTGATTTTTTAGAAATGGAAAACTATCTGCCCAAATAGAAGCTATAAGATTAGAACTTATTGAGCATTTTCATGTAATATTAGAATGCTTAGCATCTGGATATTAAGATATAGGCCTAAAAATTAAATGGATAGCTCAGCTTTCAGTAAGCAGACAAATTCTAGCCTATGCAACTCAGGTCCGAGGCTTTAAGCATTTCGAGGATGTTAATTAACTGTAAAGGTATTTTTTTAAATAATTCTAAATTAGCCTAACTTCACGTTAGTTACTGCAGCAAAGTAAAAAGATGGCTGTCTTATCTTTTAATTTAAATTTAAACATTTGAGTTATTTAAAGAGAATAATGTTTGAGTATTTACGGAAGAGATTACTTTGCCAATTATCGCGTATTATATTGCGTTAAAAGCTTTTTTTGTAAATTAGTTAAATCGAAAGCTATTTGCTTAAACATACAATGATCAGAAGCAAACCACATGGCACAACAATGGAACAGCTTTAGTTCGGAATTACTCAATTAACTGAGAATTAATAAATTCAATGAAAAATTAAAGAGTAAAAGTAAACATACTATAATAATATACAAATACCTGGACCACAAAAGAGAAAGTTATTATCTTACTAATGACTCAACTCCAGATGACATCTCATGGATATTAAAATCGTATATTATTACAAGCTCGTTTTTTATGTCCTGCATATCGTAATGTCTATGGGGCAAGAGGTTTATATCAAGTGGGTACATCTGTTGTTGATATTACGGCTAAATCATAGCGTCATAGCTTGACATTTGTAAAAGCCATGTAGCTAAAAGTACATCTATCTCCATGTGTGTTGGCGATTTTTTACAATTTTAGAAATGGATTTAAATTTGCAGCAACGTAACATGATATGCGACATGATTTGTCAAGCTATGACGCTGAGATTTAGCGGAAATATTAACAAGAAATGTACTTAACAAAAAAAAAAAAAAAAAAAAAAAAAACTGAAATCGGAACGATGGGACCGACACAAGGGGGTTATTCCGAAAACTTTTTGATCAAGTTAGTATTTCTTTTTTTTATTATGATTTAAACTTGTGTAACTGTAAGTAAAACATCTGATATAAACCTCATGTCCCATAGACTTTACGATATGCATGTATGTATGTTTTTAATATCAATGAAACGGGTTTTGTCGGATAGAAAATTTTATGACATTATTGTTTAAATATCATATCGACCATGTGGCCGCCACGACGGACGTGTACAAGGCGCAATCTGGAACACCAATATTCACAGACCTTTCGCAGCATATGCGACCGTTTTTCACCAATAACTCTCCGAATATTGTATTCTAGGTGTTCAATTGTTTCTGGCTTATCGATAAGAAAATAATCCAATGGCATTAAACCACACGATCTTGGTGGATCATTACGTGAAATTACTCTTTCACCAAAAGTTTCTTTGAGTAAATCAATTGTAGCGCACGCTGTTTAGCATGTGGCTCCGTCCTATTGGAACCACAGGAAATTAAATATCAGTATCAATTTGTGCTTTAGTCCAAACCAAACTTAACAAAAAGCTACGAGTACTATCAGCTGTTAAATCGGTTGTCAAATAAAGCCAACTCTAAGTTATAAACCTCTAAAACAGACACCCGATATATAACTGTCATTATACATCCCAGATAGCACAAACAGTTTTAAGGTAGTATTAGCCGAACGTAAATATAGTTGTGTCAGCTAATCGTTTTTGTTTTATGAAAAGCTATAAAAGTGCTTACTTGACCGTAATGTAACTGTAACGTCCCAATCTGTTGAAAATAGAATTTGACGGCAACGTTACGTGACATTTGTCAAGCAGTGATGGGCTGTTTGTATGTTAAATGATATGGGGGTATTTTTACCTTTTTTTGGCACTTTTTGCACACAATTAAAAAGAGCAATTTAAAACAATTGAACAAAGTAATTTATAATAATTTGAACAAATTTAAAATATATTTTAGAAAATGTAAAGCCGATTAAAGAAAAAATTACTATTTTTTAATAAAAAATAGCTTCTTGTATTGTGGAAAAGGAATAAACTAAAAAATTTGCTTTAATAAACATTCTAGGTGACAAGCAAACATTTTCACGCTAAGTGGAAGTGGCATCCGCTATACAAAGTAAATATTGATTTGTGTATATCGTTTAAACCGTGCCGCTGTGTTATGGTAGGTAAGACACTCGTCGGTTCAATACCAGGCCAGACCATCTTAAAAAAGAAAAAAAGTTTTCGACAGCGGTATCACCTCATAACATTAGCTAGTAACTGGTTATGAGTATAAATACTATTGAAAACTTCTCTAAATGCATTTGCCGTTCGGAGCCGGCATTAAACTATAGGTCCCTTTCAATGAGTTGCAAAGTAGAATCTGGTGCAGTGCATTGACTAAGAGAAGTCCCCATGTTCCTTCATGAAATGTTATGGGAATTAACACACATAGATAAACAATTATGTATTAGATAAAATAAAAAGAATTTTGGATCAGCAACGACTAATTTCCGAGGTGTAGGCCACTTAGTTTCAACATTTAAAAAGAAACTTAAAAAGAAGGATGTCAGCTAAAAGATATTTGCAATGACTTTAATTTGGTATGCACAAATTTTGGTTACATTGGTCTATCGTGAACCAGGGAGAAGAAAAAACTTTTGTGTGTTGACATTTTATAAAATAGCATTTACTGGATAAATAACTTTATACTCCATATGAGCTTTTTTTGGCAATAATTTGATATATAATTTGTTGTATTTTATATATGTAAATATCTACATATTATTTTTATATACTTATATAAAAAAAACTATTTAAGCCTATTTGGTACTTTTTTCAAAGCGTACACAATTCGAACATTTATAATACCCATCAGTGTGATTTAAACAGCTGTTTCTTTTTCATTTTTAATTAATTATATACACACATTGGCAAAAACATATGACACTTTTTTAAGTGTTTTATAAATGACAAAACGTTTACATTTACATTACATTTACATTTGCGACACATTTACGATTTCTACATTCTAAAGAAGCCTTTACATGTTCTATTTGTTGTTCATTACAAGGGTTACAAGGTATATTGCCTCTGTGGAGACTCCCTTCATATCAAGTGCCGTCCATATTGCACTGCATCTAATGGTTTCAAAGGACCTCTAGAAATATATAAACACTAGAAAGATTAAGTGCCTAATATTATTTTTAATAATTGCTATTAAAATTTACAAAAAGCTATTTGCTATCAATTTCTTACTTAACCTTTCACTTCATTCTCAGTCAGTTTCTTAGAATTTCAGGCATGTTATTGAAAGAGAGCATCCATGAAAAACAACATATGTGAATTCTTTGGAAAGGAAACTGCTTTTTTAATCCTTTTCTTTAGTGCAGAGTTTGTTTGTTTAGATACAACAAGTAGCAGCATTAAAAATACCGCAACATTTTAAATAGGAAATAGCGGCGGCATTTTGTTTTTTAACAATTGATCAAGCGTTTGAAATGAAACAAAAGGATTAGACACAGTCTCCTCCGTACAAACACTGTAAATAAATTTACATTTAACTCTTTAAATATTATGTGTAGACTCAATCCATCAGAGTGAAACCCATTGTTTAGATACAAATACAAACATTTTTACACTCCAATTACGGAATATTTGTTCTATTGATGCGTAGGAATATGTAAAAGTGTGATGATAAAACAGACGGATGGATGATTGCTTGGTTGGTTGGTTAGTTGCATACCTACAATTGCGGATACGGATATTTACGTGCATGCATTTAATTTTTCGTTTTAGATACATTTAACTTGTACAAGTAGACGGACGGACAGATAACAGCGGCTTCAATGCATTCATTCGTTTGAACAGTCATTCATGTCAATTTGAAATAAATTTTGTTTTTTTTTTTTGTTTTATAAACAAAGTTGCCTTTTTAATTTTTTCAGTCTTTTTTTTTGTGCAACATTTCTGTTTTGTACGGCTTTCAGTTTAGTTTTATTTTCGGCTGTTTTTAGCGTATAAGTGTGAAGTTTTTTTTTAGTTTTTTAAATTTATCTTTGTTTAATGTGACTTGACTGACTTTCCTTTATCAACGGCAAAACAACAAAAAATTTTTTAATACACATTCACATAAAAAATGCATCTTTGCAAGTTTTGCATATAAAAATTTCGAGCCATAAATTATAGACGATCATGTATGTACATGTACAATTATCTGTCTATCTGCTAGAATATTCGAATTTCATTCTTATCTGTTGTCAAAGTCAAACAACAAATTTTGAAATTTGTTTAGATGAGTTTTCTTTCCAGGTCAGAAATGTGTGCCAAAATATTATTTCAAAGCACCGCAGGAATCTAATATTACCACACTACTACTGATAGAATATTCTTTGTATCTGTTGTGACTTCAAAATTTCCGATTAAAGAAATGTTTTTATCAAAATGGAATTTTATAAAATGCGATTTATAAAACACGATTAACGATGCAATATGTCAAAGTTTTTGAAGCATATATATCGCAATGATTTAATACATGGGCTGAAAAGTCCCAGGCCTAACAATGAACACACTTTGTTTTTGTTCAAAATAAGCTTTATTCATCAACGTAATCTCCATCAAGAGCAATGCAATCATTCCAGCTCTGCTCTAAAATATAAATGCCTCAGTTTCAGCGATAACCTCTTCATCGAAGTTCAATTCATGTAGTTTTGCCATTGCTTTGCATCATCAACACGTTCGTATTTTTGGTCAACAGTGAGCAAACGCGACACTCACTTTGTACAGAGCTTTCTTTCTCATAGTCAAATGTTCATCTATATATATAAAAGAGGACTATAAAATGCGTTGTAATTGATGTTCTCTGATTTACTGCATTCTACATTATCTGTTCTACATCATCAGTCGAAATATGGGCGAATTTGAATAAGCGGGAGTGGCATCTGCTAGTGAAATAGTAAATATTGATTTTTTTATATCTTTGGAACGGTAATAGTGAAAGGTTCTGAATTTGGTCAAAATAATTTTGTGGTCAATATAAATCATATCACAAAGTAAATATTAATTTGTGTATATCGCTGAAACCGTGCCGCTATGGTATGGTAGGTAAGACACCCGCCTACCAACCAGAAGGTCGTCGGTTCAATACCAGGCCAGACCATCTTAAAAAAGAAAAATGTTTTTCGACAGCGGTATCACCTCATAACATGAGTATATAAATACTATTGAAAACTTCTCTAAATGCGTTTGCCGTTCGGAACCGGCGTTAAACTGTAGGTCCCTTTCAATGAGCTTAAAAATAGAATCGGATGCAGTTCATTAACTGAGAGAAGTACCCATGTTCCTTCATGGACTGTTATGGAAATTAATATATAATATATATCTTTGAAACGGTAATAGTGGAGGGTTCTGAATTTGGTCTAAATTACTTCGTTTTCAATACACATCATCAGTTGAAATATGGGCGAAATTGAATTAGTAAACATTGATTTTTGTATATCTAAAGAACGATTAGAATGGCAGTTTCTGAACTTGGTCTAGATGGCTTGGTATTCAATACAAATAATTAATTTTAATTATAGAACACAAAAGCTCCCAGTAACGTGGAAATGGATACTAGTGCAATGTAAAGCAAACACGTTCTTTTGATATCTTTATGATGTCAGCTAACTCACACAACTTCACTTTTCGATCATTCAAAACGATTTTATGGATTTTTGTTGTTTTCTGGCGATACCGCCTCATTTGGATGTCCACTGCATTCTGCATCATCGATGTCTCTACGACCACGTTTGAAGTCAGCAAATTAACGTTTTATTGTTGTTTCTGATGGAGCGGAATCCACATATATCTTTTGAAGCCATTGCTTCGCTTGAACGGTATTCTTCCCATCAAGATCAGTGTAGAATTAAAACACGAAATTGTTTTTGATCTGAAAAAAACGAAAGTAGTGTCACTCTTAGTACAATAACTCACAAATTAATTAATAGAATATCATGAAATTTTAAATTTCATGAATTAAATTTTTTTGAAGATTAGCACCAACTGAAAACGTATTAAGTCCGGGACTTTTCAGCCCATGGTTAAATATATCAATTTTTTTTAAAGGGTTTCTTTCATCTAAAGCATACGATTGTCACATACTTACAAGCAAACTGAAATATTTTTTTATATGTATGCATATACATATGCATATGTGTAAAGCATTTTTACCTTTTCTAAAAAATATCTAATCTATTTTTTTATCAAGTAATAGATTACAAACTTGTCTGTTAATAACACAATTCGAGGAATAATGACAAAAACAAAAGTGAAAAACTATTGGTTAGAGTGGTATTGTTCGAATTAAGCTAAATTTGAATATGTTGCGTTAGCTGTTTAATTTTGATTATTTTTTTCGTAAAGTTAGCATTCAGTGGATGACCTTTATTTCCGAATCTACAAAAGATTCGGTTGGTGATCAAATGAAAGATAGATGTTGCTAAATAGTAAGTAGCAATTGAGTAGTTTCTCCCGACATCAAAAGCAATAAATTTCAAATGTGAATGTCACTTAATAAACTCCATCAAACATCTTGGAGAGAGATATCTATTGCCACAAACTTGTTCTCACCAAAACGACGAAAGTGGCTTTCAAGCGAAAGCTGTTCTGACTATTGCTGAGCAAATTATTGAACACTTCACACGACAATGAATCATATTCTTTATAACTTGAAAGAACCATTTCTGTCTATCGCCATTTCGTTTCATTAAGTTTTATTTTTATATAAAACCAACAAAAACCCGGCATGCTTCGCTACCCCATCTTAATTATTATCTTAGTTGCCAGTTTTTGCACAGTGTGCTTTGTGCAATACCCTCTCATCCAATCTTTGCTTTTTGGTTGATGGGGATAGAAAGCTGTTGTTGTTCTTCACATATACCATATTTAGTATGAATGGAAGGTGCACGCTCACTTATTCATCTCGCCCGGTTATTGACTGATGATATAAAGGGTTGTCCAATCATAACGCACGATGTTAATTGTGAGTCACACCTTAACGTCAAGTTTTTTGGCCAACTTAATTCGACATTTCTTTGGTTCAGTGTTTGTCAAATTCAACCATGAAGAGGTACACAATTGAGCAGTGCGTTAGGTTTGTTGAAGCCTTTTATAAAAACGGGTGTTCAAATCAAAATGCATATCGAGCACTTCGTGATTTTTTTGGTCACCATAATGGACCAAATGTGTCCACAATCTGGAGAATTGTGCGCAGATTTCAGCAAACCGGATCTGTAGGATATTTGGAAACGCCTGTGCATGCTCGCCCAGTTCGTTCTACTGTAAACATTGCATCGGGCCGTACTTCTTTGAAAATTAGGTCGGCCAAGCAATTACCGTGAATGGTGTTCGCTATCGCCGGACGATATGTGATTCCAACAGGATAGTGCCACTTGCCACACAGCCAACGAAACAATGGCTCTTTTGCGCGAGAAATTCAATGGCCGTGTTATCTCATGTCGTAGCGATTTTAATTGGATGCCACGATCATGTGATTTGACACCGTTGGACTTCTTTCTTTGGGGATATTTAAAAGAAAAAGTGTACGTCAAAAGCCAAAAACCATTCAAGAGGTACAGGATGAGATAATTCTGCACATTGACGACATTGAACCTCAATTATGTCTCCGAGGACGGCGTCATATCACGGCAATGGCATAACGAATGTTGGCCTTCAGATGCTCAATTGTCTCTGGTTTGTCGGCATAACACTTGTCTTTAACGGCGCCATACAGGAAATAGTCCAACGGTGCCATATCGCAGCTTCTTGGCAGCCAACTGACATTTCTGCTAATTAAACGGCCAGTCACTCGTAATGGGTGCATTTGCTTCTGTAAAATCACGTTTGGGTTTTGTGAGCCCCAAATATGGAAATTTTTGTTTTTTGTCTTGGAAATAAATTTCTAATAAATCCCAACGTTGCTCAACCATAAGTATTGCCAGATTCGAAATAACCATTGGTTCAAATTTAAGCCGGTAGATTGCCCACCCTTTATATGTTCTATGTGTATACATAGAGATGGCTTTTGCCAACCTTTCCCGCTTTTTGGTTGATGTGGATAGAAAGCTTTAATGGAAGTTGACAAATCCCACTTATTCATCTCGCCCGGCTATTAACTGATGATATACATATATTATCCACGACGATGTTTCAACTAAATTTAGAAACTTCTACTATTATCATTTTCAAGATATACAAAAATTATTACTTGCTATGTATGTTACTTATCCGCCCATTTTTTGAATAATGAATTGTATTGACTACAAAATATTTAGATCAAATCAGAAGCCTTAGCTTCAACCGTTCTCAAAATATAAAAAATTAAATATTTAGTTTGTGTGGGAGGTACCATGCTCACTTGTGCAGTTCCGCCTACATTTTGTAATGATTTGTATTGACTACGAAGCAATTTGGACTAAATTAAGAAATTCTTTCTGTTACCATTTTAAAGATATAGACAGATATGCCAGATATTTGAAGAAAATCGATTTAGCCGCTTAGTTGTCTATAAAGTCTAAGCATACATACATACATCCATTTTTATATACTTACATACATCATTTTTTTCGATAGTAAAATACGAATCTTTGAGATATTTAAGCACTTCTTACTAGTTAATACTCCAATGCTAACTCTAACTCTTTCACGAGTAAATACTCTTGAGTAGAGTAGACCAACAAAAACAAAAAGAAAACCTTGTTTAGGTATTCCTTGAAAAACTGTGCATTACAAGGTCATAATCATTCTTATAAAATTTTAACCAAATTTCGATGCCAAAGCTAATACTATGTACGGCTTAATTGCAATCGAGCTAAAATGCGGACCAAATATGTCTACATACGAGAGCAGGTCAATAAGTCCGTGATTTTTTTATTGGTAAAAAATCATTTATTTTTATAGACTTTGTCCAAAGTTTTTTTAATCCCTTCAAATAAATACAAATTTTTGATGGTCATAGATATTTGCCTGTAAGAGGATTTTATCGCTGGAGCTAAATATCTTTTCACCGAGCGATTTATTCAAGTTTTGAAACATGAAATAGTCATTCGGTACTAAAACCGGAGAATAGATCGGATGACGGAGCAATTCATGAATTTTTGCCTAGGACACAGTACATATGTACACCCTAGTATTGCTCTTGTAAAAAAGAGCAATACTATTTCTATGCCAAATGCGATAGTTTTTTTTAAATCCTTAATAAATCGGCCCAATAAATTAGCACAACTTTAGCTATTCATTGTTTTACCCATTTGAAGGTAGTCAGTATGTATCATACCGCATGTATCGTGTAAAACGGTCCCCACTGCTGACTAACCCATCTTAGCCTTTTTTGATGCCGTTTCACACCGATAAATGCACTGTTATGACTGCTGTCGTGTCGCTGTGTCGGAAATTAAACAAAAATAAAAATAGTCAAAAGAGAATAACAAATAAACAACAATATCATTCAATTGTGCTACAGGATTTGATCAAAGCACATTTATGTGGCTTTGCGTATTAAAATTTTTTAGTTGCCTTGTTGCCTACTTAATTAGTTTTAAATAATTTTTCTATTCAACGTACACTACAAAAATGTTCGACTACTACTACTACTACTACTACTACTACTACTACTACTATTGCTGTGGTGGTGGAAAGAGTAATCTCTCTTAATGGTCCAATTAATTGGCCACCAAGATCGTATGATTTTATTATTTCTGGATTATTATTATCGATTATTTTCTTTGGGGCTATATAAAGTCATTTGTTTACGTCGATAAACCAGAGACAGTTGAACACATGAAAATAAACATTGGAAGGGTTATTGCCGAAAAATGGCTCCATATGCTGTGAAAAATTTTTGAAAATTGGTGTTCCAGATTGAGCTTTGTACGCGCCAGCCGCAGTGGCCAGAATTATATTTAAACAGTAATGACATAAAATTTTCTATCCAACAAAGAACGTTCCATTGATATTAAAAGTATTTTTCTTTGTTTTATTGTGATTTAAACTTGAGTAACTGTAGAAAAAACACCCAATATTTATCAAGCTTAGCCTTGGCTTGAGTGTTGATGTTTTTCTGCAAAAAATAATGTTTAATGAGCAAACGAAAATCATTTTTTGTTTTTTTCCAAATCACTCGGTTTCTGCTTTCAATAGCTGTCAAATACAAATAAATATATAATACAAATAAAGAATACAATTAAACGACAGATCTTGTTCAAATTTTGGTATTTGTACATTAAATTTTACCTTTGCGCTAACGAAAGTGGGACTTATGGTTATTGTTATGTAAGCTCGAAGAAGCATAGTTTCTGTACTTACATATGTTAATATACTTTCCAGGACGTCTCAAAGTACTGTTGTGTATTTAAGCTTCTCCTTTTAGCAAAGCCAATATTGGCATTTGAGCTTTAAACACAACAGAAAACTACTGATACAGTAAGAACACCCAACTCAAAATGGGTAAGGTCACTAAATAACAATTTTGAAAACTGCCGCTCAAAAGTAAAAAGTATAAAAATTATGAATAAGGTTTTTTTAAAGCCCTTCAACATGTAGCCTTTAAACGTTTTTATGTTTTAAGACGTTTGACTGGGTGTGTACTTTTATCAAAACCTTTTGATTTTATTTACAGTAGTCAAGTTTATTGATTTAGAAAATTTTTATAAACGAGTTGCTATAACTGAAACTCATTCACTAATTTCAATTTTAATTGCATTAAGAAAAGTTTTTGTGGTTTTTATGCATATATTTAAAATAATTAATAAATAATAAAAATATAAAAAATAAAAAATTTTAAATCTATTTTAAGAAAATTTTATATGAAACATTTGATATAAAGTACATTTCTTACTCATTTTAAATTTAACGAATATGAGTGTAAACCCTTAGAAGACTGGACCAAGTATCAAAATTTATTGATTTTATAAGGTTAAAGAAAAAAAGTTTCCTTTTCATATTAACAAATGTGAATAGCCAACAAAAATTTTGTAACAGATATTTTATAACAAATATTTGTTAATAAATATATTTTTTTAGTTATTATTGAAAAACAATCAACATGTTTGTTTAAACTTTTAGCACTTATCAAGTGACAGAAGTCATGCTCATAAAATTTTGTGATTAATTACACCCTCAAAGTACTAAAAATCTTATGGTATCGTACCTTTTAATACTAATGAATATGATAAACAATTAACAAAGAAAAATATGCACAAGGATCGCCTATATATATTTTTTTAATATTTGTTTTTGTGCGGATTTTTTTAATTGAATACCGGATAGAGTGGAGGAATTGAACCAAGTTTATTAATTAGTGCATAAGCACTAATAGCACTTGTCGCCAAAAAAAGTAGTCAAAACACCTACCTCGCTTTAATTAAATTTCATTTTTGAACCGGTTTATAAATCTTAATATTGGCACTCGATACCAATAAATTTTGCTAAAAAAAATCTAAAATACAAACATATATACATACATATGTATATATTATAAATGATTCATCAAAAGCTCTTAATTTGTGTTTTTAAATTCATCTTAGATCGAAAACTATTTTTAGTCTTACATAATTATGATATATATTCAAATTAAGGGTGTTAATTATATTATACTCCTATTTCGACATAAAAATTGTCAGTGGAAAAGGTGGTTTTATTTTATTAACTCTGAAACGAATTAACAGAATATTTGATTTTTAAATTAAACTGGTTTTCTTTTTTTAATTGATTATAATATAAATCAAGTAATTGAGTCATATTTTAATTTAACGAATAAAATTTTTAACAATTTCTTAAAAAAATTAAATAATTAAAATAATAAGATATTGAAAATATAAGATTAACAAGGAAAACAAGTAAAGATTTAAAATCCAAGAAAATAAACACGTTTTATATATTTATTTATTTTTTTCAAATCAATTAAATAAAAAATATAATGAATAATAAAAAATGTAAATTAAATTAAGCGAACAATGGCGCTATAAAATTTAAATTACAATTATAATAAACCGCAAAGAAAACAAAACTGGTTCGAATTGATTTGAAGTGATCACACAGCTGCGATTATGGCCGAGTGTAACGTCTCTTAACGTCCATAAATATTCAATTGATTTTTATCATCTATCTCTGGCATGATGACTTCTTCTCGACGACCTAAAGATTTAAAGTTATTTGTTCTGGGACGACCATAAAATAATTATTATTTTTTTAATTTTCGTTAAAGTTAACGCTATGGTCCACCGAAGTAAGTTCAAACGTACCTTGATCAAAAAGTTTCCGGAATAACCCCCGTGTGGCGGTCTCATCGTTCCGATTTCAGATTTTTTTATAAGGTTGGTACGTCTGTTGTTAATATTCCCGCTAAATATTAGCGTCATAGCTTGGTATTTGCAAAAGCTACGTAGCCAAGAGTACATCTATCACTATGTGTGTTGGAAAGTTTTTAATTTTTAGGACTAATAGTGTTGAAAACTGGGCTTCTAGAAAATTCAATGATCGGGACCTCAACAAAACATATTTTTGCGTTTGCCGTTCATCTGAGAACTTAGAAGGCTTGAGATCTTAGAAAATGTTCTTGTTCTTCATTAGATAAACAAAATGGCTGACGAAAACTGAAGAGGGGATGAATTCTGGCAATGGTATATACAACTATAGAACCCAAGAGAGTTATGCTGCGTGCGACTGTCATTAGAGGTTAAACTAATATGTTCGACAGCCAAGCAAAGGTTGCGGCCAAGCAATAAATTTAATTTGAAGTTATTACGCCATGTTAAAGAGCTTAAGAAAAGCTGGAAAACTCCACATTGAATTTTTCCGTTTTTATATTTTGGCGCTCAAAAATTGACTAAATATTATAACAATTTTATTCTTGAGCGGCACCGCTTATTTGCTCAGAAATGCCGCTCATTGTCTCTCCAAATGCCATCAATAATAACCTAATAGATTTTTTTGATGTTTTCTGGAATAACAGCCTCATTTGGGCGTCCACTGCTCTCTACACCATTTGAGCTGGTACGACCACGTTTAAATTCATTTGTCTCGATGGAGCAGAGTTCGGATAATGTTTATCAAGCTATTGTTTGGTTTCCACTGTATTTTTTTTGTTCATCAAAAAGTAATGCATTCTCAAAACTCGAAATTCACTTTTTTCCACTTTTTTTCCAATAGCAAAAGTTGCTCCACACAAAATGCAATAACATACGAATCAATAGTCAGATTGCTGTCAAATTTATACACGTATTGTTTGAAGGTTAGTACTAAATAAAAATCAAATTAACAAAATGTCAAAATAATGCAACACTGTAGTAAGGAAATAGTAAACAAATCAATCGTGTGTCGGATATATTTGCTGTAAAAAAAGTAATGGCGAACCATTTTGCAACTTAGTTAGTTATCAGCTGTTGCTTACGTAAGAAGCCAAGGTCACCTGGTATGAATTCGTCTTGTATAAAACCGAACGAAAACTAAAATATTTAAAAAACAAATAAACAACAATTTCATTCAGTTCTGTGATAGATCGTGATGAAAGCAGACATATGTCGCTTTGAGCATTAAAATTGTTTATTTGTGTTGTTGTTTACCTTTTTAGATTTTTCTTCAACGCACGCTGCAAAAATTTACTTTTACTATAAACTAAGTTTTCCCTCTGGCTACCTTTGATTTAAGTCAAGCAATATTCCACTCTGAAGGAGGTCGTATGTGTCCTCGACAGAAATGTGCGCAAGGTCTGTGCAGCGTCTTTTCACAATAGAACATAAACAGAGTTTTGAGGACGTTTCAATAGTCTGTTTGATGATGTTTTACTTTAATAAAATCGACTTTTTGAGTTTATTTCGTATTAATGTTAAGACCACATCTCCAAATAAGGCTAAGAGAATTCATTAATTATCTGCAAAAAGGAATAACAACGGCATAGAATTAAGAAAGTAAGACAAATTTTACGTCAAGTAAGACAAATTTTCATTAAGACAATACTCCAGTTTAAATATCTATTATTGCGTTGGCAAAATCAATGAATTAAGGTTAGAATTTCTTTATCCCGTATTTTATTCACCAGATTTAGCTCTCTCTGATTATTATCTATTTGCAAACTTGAACAGAGGCTGGGTGGTTGTACTATAAAAAGAGAATCGAAGAAAAGTAGAAAAAGTGTACAGAGCTAAAACGGATGTTTGGAAATAAAGACAGTAACCGCCCGAGTATACCTTTGACGAGAAATTATTTAGTTCATTAAATAAGAAAGAAAATATTAGTGATTCATTCTCTACTTATTTTAAAGAAACGCATAAAAAATTAAACCAAATTGGTTGCCCCGACAGGTTAGTAGATAGTGTGCTAGTCTATCAGCCCGCGCATCTTGGATTCGATTCCCACCAAAAACTCTGGTCACCGCGCCGAACATACGCGATCTTAGTTACTCTGTTTGCAATAATAACAATATGATTTATAACATTGTACTCTAATTTAAATAAAATAAATTAAACCAAGTCATATTGCAAATTTTTTCCTTAATTTATTTAGTTTTTGTATTAATTTAAAAATTTACATTATGTGTCTTTCTTTTAGCATGATTAATTTAACATTTTTTTATACATAAATAGACTTGTTGGATTACAATTTTTTTTTTGATATCGTCTATATTACACTAAATTTAAGAAAAAAATCATATGTTGAAATAATTTTATTTCAACTTCTGTTTATATTTTGTACGCAGGAAATAATCAATATGTTTAAAGTATTTTAAATTACTAATTAACTAAATTGTTTTCTTATATTAAATAATTAATAAAAGTAAAACTGCTAGCAAGGGAAACACATACATATTTACACATTAGTGAAGAGAAGACACTGGAAGCAGTACAGGAAATTACAAAAAAAGATTAACATTTAATATAAAGCAGAAATAGGAAATGCTAGTAAATAATTAGAGAAAGTGCACATATTAAAGAAAATTGTATTTCTGCACTTATTTCGTTGCTTTTTAAAGAAAATTTTGTGTGTGCAAGGAATAGAAGTATTTCTCTTAAATTATTTTATTTATTTATTTTCTTAATAAATTGTTTGTGTAATTTTATTTATTGAGGACGGTTACATATGTATATATTTTTATTTTACTCTTCTTTTAAGCTTACTTAAGGCAATTTTTTTTCCATTTTGTTTCTTAAATATATAATGTTTTTGATTTTCTGTATCTAAAAACCAACTTATCTTATTTTTTGTTTCTTTAATTATTTTTTGTTGGAAATTTTAGCTTAAAATCACTACTTAAATTAATAAAATATCAAAACAAAAAAACAATCAAATATAAAAAAATCAAACTTTGAATAAAAAATGATTGATTTCATTTTACAAATTGATTGAGGGAGTTTTAATTTTCACCTTATCACTGATGTGCTAAAATTTTTAAGTCAATGTGTTTATGAAAAGGTGTATAGTATTTGTTTCTGAAGGAGGAGTGTTTTATATAATTTAGTTTGTTTTCAAATCATTTCGCATAAACAAACACAAGGCAGCAACAAGTGCAATATGCCATTAATATTCACATACTAGCATTTATAAAACAAAAACAAAAAAATTAAAAAATAAACAAAAGCAACAAATATTTAAATAAAAAAAATAATAATTTTCATGTTTCTATTTTACTTTTAAATACAGTGTAATGGGTTATTTAGAATTTCACTTGGATAAATGTTGTGGCTATTACATGGTAACTTATTAGTGTGGTGATTAAGACAATGTACGGCATTAGAGACAGTAGCAGCAGCAACTACGGCTAGAGCGTCATTTTCATCATCACCCGTGTGACTATCATGCTCACTGTCTATTAATGTATTAGCTACTATACCGTGTACGATATTATCTCTACTGCCACCACTTCCTTCACCACCACTACAAGCACTGGTATGAGTTGCTGCTGCTGTTGTTGTTGTAATTCCACTATTGTTACTTATGCTATTGGCATAAGGTTGTCACATCGATAATGAACTCACATTAGCGGCGACGGCAGCAGCTGCGGATATTTGTGCGTGTGACGATTGATGCAATTGATGCGAATGAGCGGCACTAACCGCCAATGGATGTCCGTGTAGGTGGGGATGTAGTCTCATGGTAGGCATACTCATAGCCATTGAATTAATGGAATGCAGGGAATGTTGCAAATGTAGACCGGGTTCCAATTTCGGTTTGGTATCCATTAAATTAGCATAGTCCGGATGTTGTACACCACCCAAGGTGGGTTCACTAACTTTCTTATTTTGTTTACGCTCTTTGGCTCGTCGATTTTGAAACCAAATCTTGACTTGCCGCTCGGACAATGACAGCGATTGGGCCAATTCAGTTTTGCGGCGTATGGTAATGTAACGAGACGTACAATATTCTTTCTCCAATTCTAGGCGTTGAAAATCGGTATAGACGACACGATATTTATCCTTGGTGCGTGTTTTACCTGAAATGATAAAATATGAAGGGTTTAAATATATTGTTTTTTTTTTTAATTAATCCACAATAAAAAAATATTTGGAAATATTTTATATAAAATAACTAAAATTTATTATTGGAATGTAGGTTTATCAAATTGCTTATTTTATGAATAAACTCTACGGATAATTCTCCTTTAACATTAAACACTGGCTTTTACATTTGTTGAAGCTACCGTGTTACAAAACTCCTATGATTTCAACTGCTTTTTTATGCGAAGTGGTTTGTGTAGTCTAGAGTGGCGTTGAATATCTGAGACATGTGCCATAGAGTGGTTCCATACAAAAAAGAAAAAATAAAAAATATCTTTTATTTTTTGCCACGCCTACAAATACCGCCCTTTTAGTATTTACACTGTGTCGCCATTTTTAGTCCGATCATAACATTTTATATACCGGCGTTCATGGCTCTGTAAGGGCTACATTTATGTCTTTAATAGTTTTTTACTACCACGTCAAATTCTAATCATGGCTTTTAAAAGCTCTGTTCGTACCTACCCTAATGATAAATATTTTTAAACGAAAATAAAGCCGTCTTATTTTTATGAAACGAAGCGGTAGTAAAAAACTCTTTAAGACATAAATTTTTTTTCGAACCACTCTAATGTGCCTATGAATTATGCTGACAAACTTTATAAAATTTTATTATATGATTTCTGAATTAACTCCGTCAGTTTCCAAAGTATATTTAAAAATTAAATATCATTGCATTCATAACTCAACATTTTACTTTAATAAATCCAAAAATAATACAGTTTCTTAATAAAATAGCGTGTAAAATCATCTCCAAGTTTGAAAAATTTAGAATTGGATAAAAAATGTGTTTGCTTGATAAATACACACAGATTTGTCAAGTTTACTTAAGTAAAGTATACACCATTTAGAGATCTGTTCTCCTCTTTCCAAATCAGCCAAAATCGGTTAATAATTAGCTAAGTTATTGACTTATAAGTGCTTGAAGATACGAAAAACCGATTTTTGCCCGTAACTCAGATTGTAGAGGTGTTTGGAAAATTTTTATGTTTTTGTCTTTTCTTTTTTGTTGACGCGTAAAAAATAAAGAATTTTTCGTTTTTGTTGTATAACTTTAGTTGTAAAAATTTTGTTATTTTTTTATGCATTTTAGTTTTGATGGTCATAGTATATCAAACAAAATAAGAAATTTTTAGTCATTTAATAAAATATATGAAAAATTACACGGAGCAACAAAAAAAATACCAGGCAAATTATACTATTTTTCTGATAGGCGAATCCGAGCAGAACAAGGATCTGTTTTTGAAATTTTCAAAACACATCCAAAATCTCTAGGTACGGTAAACCGATTTTTCGTACCTTCATGCATCTATAAGCTAGTAACTTAGCTAAATATTACCCGATTTTAAGGTTATTTTCGGATTTGTAAAGAAGAGAAAAATGATGTATTTCTCATCCAATTTCACATTCATTCAATTTCAATCACTATTTTATATAGGAACCATACTATTGATGAATTAATTAGGGTATTATATTAAGTTATGAATAAAGTGAGACTTACGGTGTAGAAATCCGTTGGGAATTAATGGAGTTATTAAATATTTTAGTAAAGCAACTCATGAAAAAATATACTTTTATTACAGTATTTTAAACTTTTTTTTAAAAATACAGTTTCAATTTCCAGCGCATTTCTAAACCTGAGAGTAGGAATCTGACACTCACTGAGGCAATAATAAGTGGCTCGACTTTTGAAAATTCAGATGAAGTAAAATATTTGGGGATCATTCTGGACGGGACGGGACGGAACTAGAATACATTATAGCTGTCAGTGCCTCTATAGTAAAAAGTGGGTTCTGAAACCAAAAATGATCTAAAGGTCCTTAAGATGATAAGATTAATATTGACTTATACTGCCTTGGAGAATACGTGTGATCTTTGCGGTAAGGCGTTTTGGTCCTGACCAATATAACATAACATATCTTAAAAATGCTTACCCATCCAGGAAAAAAAAATATAAAATCAATCCAATTCATCATTTACAATAATGCAAAGACCCTAACTAATGATAGATTGCATTTAAAATGATTATCTCTTTTCTATTACACTTAATTTTTCCTTTTTTTTTTGTTAGTTCTGTCATAGAATACCACAAAGTGTCATCGAGTTTGTTAAGCGTTATGTTGATTTATTCATCAAGAGGCATTAAATATTATATGCAGTGCGGTACATTTGATGTCAAACGAAATCAATGCCTGCACTGCAGCAAGCTTTTAAAGATAAAATGCATTTGAAAAAGCTTTCGAAACACAATAAGAAAATAGTAAAATTCCTCAATAAAAATATATATGACTATTTATGTATATACAATGTTGTATGTAAGTATGTATATGTGTTTAACACTTAATAACATCCATATAATATGTCAAGCTAATGTCAAAGTAATCCATCATCGCATGTTTGTTGTTGAATTAAGAATAGAATAGGAAAATAAAATCCAATGATAATTAAATATTTACTCGCCTATATTTGCAACGAGATAGGTAGGTAGCCAGGCAGGCAATGGAAGTAATGAGAAGTGACGACAAAATGTCTACTAGTTTCAAAGAATTGAATAATATGAAAATGGGAAATTTTGTAAATTGTAATTGTTGAATATGGTGGTAGCAAAATAAAATATTAGGAATAATAGAAAAAAAAAATTCGAACTTGATCTTTGCTTGCTTAAACATCTTGTACATCCCTATTTGAATTTAGTGAAAGCGACTTAACCAAAATTTCGAAAGGAAAAATACAAAATTATTTTATTTCTTTTTTTGTGTTGTTAGTTGTTGCTTGTACCATTGTAAATTTTTTAAATTTATTTAGAGTTGTATAGTTTATTGGTAGCCGCATATTTTATGCACCAATAAATAAAAAATTCTTACTGATTTATAAAAAAAAAATTATTCGTCGTCACTAAAAATTATTTAAACCAATACTTGTATTTTAGTAAAAATAAAAATTTAAATTAATTTAAAACATGAGCTTCTTTTATCTCATTAATCTATTTTAAATTATATAAAAGAATTTAAAATGAAACACTAAATAGTAAGTAATACCGTCGGTTAACCATTTGACAATTTTTTGCGAACTGTAATCGGCCGTATAATTTCCCATATACTGATGATCCCCAGTCTCGTTCGTGCAAGTTTGTTATAATTTGATTACTTGTTATAAGTTTTCTTTAAATTTTTATTGTAATTAATTAATTTAATTATTATGGTAAATGTAGTCAAATAAAAAATAAAAAAGGTGAACGTTTTTTAACCCTTTCATTAAACCAAAAAAACATCCGATTGTTAAGTGGTTAAGAACAAAACTACACGAACGAATGGTGTATACACTGACTTTAGCAAAACCTTTGACAATCCAAATTATTTATTTTTAATGAAAAATTACAAATAATGGTGTCCTGCTTTTAAATGGTTTAAATGTTATTTATCAATACAAGCTGTTTGTTTTAATAGTGTATTATGGAAAAGTATACACTCCTTACCTGGGGCTCCACAAAGTGGCCGTCTACTATTTTTTATGAAATGAAAACCAGCTTTTGAATTTATTCTACGAATATGAAAAAAAAACAAAATAATGCGGCTTTCGAGGATCAGTCCAATTACCATAAATAATTCAATTCAAATAGTTCAAGTTGTTTACTTTTCTAGAACTTGGAATGTCATTTGGTCAGAAATATAATTTTGATTCGCACATTGCAAGTGTAATTAACAAGGCTAGGGTTGCATTTGGTTATATAAAGCGGAGGCCGAAAGATCTTTACATGTCAATGGTATCTCCAATTTGACTCCTGTTTACAACGTATATATCAACACAATTGAATCTTAAGTACTTTAATTACGTAGATTACATTAATGAGCAAGCAAAATATTCCTTTCTATATTTTCTCCTCAAATCACGCGGTAGTCTGCTATTAAAAGCTATCAAACACAGACTAAAGACGCTGCTTATTCAAATATTGAAAAGTGTCAACTGACATATGCCTGTTGACAGGAGCCGTGTTGCCATTTTCGCCAAGAGTCATGGACTTATTACCTCGGCCTCGTATTTTTCTCTCACTAAATTAAATAAGAATTTATTTTAATTTAATACTAATACAAAAATCGGTAAAAACAATAATTTAATAAATGTTTATTTTAAGGTTCAATTAAACGAGAGCCAACATAAAGCAAAACCCGTAACTATGGTTACCAGTTTAAATTTTAAAAAAAGTGGAACAAATTTTAAAAACAACAAGAAATCGCAGAATGCGCAAAATATTCGGGACAAATTTTTATTTTAAGAAATGTTTTATTATAAAGAAAAAACAGAAATGATTAAGTATTTTGTATGAAAGCAATCACACAAGTTAATTAACTTAACTCATACAACAAAAATCTATCTTTACAGAACAAACAAACCGATGTACAATTTCTATTAATTCAATATAAAGCTTATAACAATATAATACTAATGTATTTCTAATATTACTTATTGTTAATTATTATCTTCAAAACATTATGCCAGAGAATCTGAATTCTTGCTCGGGAAGCGGGAATTCATAATAAAAGTCGGACAATACTTCGAAACGCTAACCGTAACCATAGTCAAAACAAGAAAAATTCAATTGATCGGTTATGGCGTACAGTGGAATTTTTGTGGCAAAAAAAAAAAACAATTTTTTGACAATTAGTTTTTAAAAATCTATAATTTGTTTTAACAGAAAGTAGAACAAATACTGCTAAGCGAAAACTAATGAAAGTTTCCATGTATATATATATATATATATATATATATATATATATATATATATATATATATATATATATATATATATATATACAGTGGGTAAAAGCCAAACTCGTACACCACAACATTTTTGTTCTTCGTTTGATTTTATATACCCATAACACATTTTGAGAAAAGTTCAGCATTTATTTTTTATAGTTTATTTCACAAACTTTTAATAACCAAAAGCAAAAAAAATATATTTCATTTTTAACAATATTATTTACCGACAAACAAAAAAGGGCAGTAAATTCAATACCAAAGCCAAACTCGTACAATTGAAAGATTGTTTTATATTTTATCCTTATATACTAATTAATACTTTCTATGCATCCCTTTATTCTTAATTATATCTTCTAGCCCATTGAACATACTTTTTACAAGGGTTTCACAATAACTGGGCTCAATTTTTTCCCATTCTTCACGTAATATTCTTTTTAAGTTCATTCCTTGTGGGAAATTCTGTGCTGGCGAACTTTTGTGTCAAGTTAACTCCACAAGTTCTCAATAGGGTTTATATCTGGGCTCTGTGCTGGTGTGTCCAAAACATGTGGGGTATTATACAGCAGCCAGGTTTGTACATTGTAGGTCGTTATCTTGATAAAAGTACCAATCTTGGCATAATCCCAATTTTTCGCTTGACAATGGTACATTTCGTTTCAAAATATCTAAATAAACCTTCCAATCCATAATTTCATCAATGAATTGAAGTGTGCCAGGTCCAGCCGCCGAAAAGGATCCCCAAACGATGGCGCCACCACAGCCATGTTTCTCATTTGGTTTCATATTTTTGGAAATGAGCTCCTCATTCGATTTACGTCACACATAACGTTTACCGTCGGACCCAAATATGTTGAACTTACGTTCGTCGGTAAACATCACCCGTTTCCAGAGGTCATATATATATATATATATATATATATATATATATATATATATATATATATATATATATCCGACTACCGCCGTCTTCCTACTGGTACCAAATGAAGGATGAGAGTCTATTCTTTGAATTTAACAAAAAAAAAAATCGACCAACTTTCACCGATCGCTGAACGAACTTATAAGATTTCTGCAAAAACTTTTGCTTGGCATGCATTTTTTGTTTATTCTAGAGAGAGTATGTACCAAAATTAAAAATTCTCTTTTTTACTTTAATAGGAAAAACTTTATATCGATAACTTTGTGCGAAATTATCGTATGTTAAATTTTTTAACGAAATCGACTTTTTGATGCAAACGTATTTCAAAGTCACAAACTCACCACATAGTAAAACATCATATGGATATTCGCAATACTTAGAGAGCTATAACATTTAAAACTTTGTGTTGATATTACCAGCCAAAGCAAAAAATATAGGAGAGCTTAATCGATAGGATAGGATAGGTCGATAGGATAGAATTGATTTGTTTTGAATGGGAGGTGGCTATTGGCATGGCCAAATTTGATGAAATTCTATTTATTTTTCTAGCTCTGCTTAATATATATTTTGCATACAAATGTTTAGGGGAATACTACTGTGTGGCATTATGGTATTTCACCACTAACCAAAGACATTGTTGCCCTTAAGATTGTTTGGTTGCGTTGCAACAATAGTGTTACGTGTATGTAATGAGCTTTAAACACACCAACCCTTAGTATTCCTAATTTTTTCTTACTTGTTGTGGCGCCCGCAATTATTTTTTATACAAATTTTACTAAAATAAACAAATTAATTCGACAATTTTAGTAAAAATAATTTGCATTAATATGATATCTCTTATAAAGCATTAATTTTTTTTTTTTTTTTTTTTTTGTTTCGTTGGACTAAACTTGACTGAGTGACACAATAACAATAGTAACATTGTTCACACCTTTATTTTCATATTAATGTATATATAGATTGTTATTATTTTCAACGTAAACATAAATAAGAAAAGTTCAAAAAAGTCTTAAAAATTAAACAAAGAAAACAAAAGTAATTAAACAATGCGTTTTTATGGTTTTGCTTATACATATATTATCAAGAACAAAAATAAAGAATCCCCCCTAGAAACGACGGTAAATGGCTTTAACCAAAACCACCTATTTTCATTAGTTTTTATCACAAAAAAAGAATAATTTTTTACAAATAACTCTCGTTTAACAGATTTTTAAAGAAATTGTTGAGTTTTTAATTTTTGCCTTGAGATCTGAACTAAATTCTTTACTAAGTGACAGGGTTGTCAGATGTGGCGATTTCTTGCCAAATGTGGCAATTTTAAAATTTATTTGACAACCTAATTTTCAGCTTGGCGACATGGCGGCTTTTTGGCGATTTTGTTAGCTATTTTTGGTAAAAAAAATACGAAAATTTAAAATTATTATTTTCGACCACAGGCGGCGAAATAAGTTCATAAATGGTACGAAAAAAGCTCTAAGCTTGAAAAATGCGGAAAAAAGTGAATGTGTTTGCTTGAGAAATTCGCAAATATGTATACCTCAAAGCTATTAAGTATAACATCATTCAAAAGGTCTTCCTTTCTTCTTTCTAAATACTCTGAAAAGCTTAAAGTCGGATAGTATTCAGTTATTAGTTTATAAGTGTACATTGTACACTTTTTGTTTTTGCTAATACATATTTTTGTTTAATAAAATTAACAAAACATACATTATAGCGAATTTTTTTACACTTTTGGCGATATTTAGGAATTACGAGTAGAAACAAATTATTTTTTTATTTCTTTTCAAAAATGTTTTTCATTATTCAAAAAAATATACATTTTATTGTCAGATTGTAAAAACAAGAATATTTGGCGATTTTTGAAATTGAATTTGGCGGAAAAGCTTAAAAAGGATCTGACAACCCTGCTAAGTGAATAAAAACTGTTTAGGTTTTCAATGATTCTATCAATGGAGAAATTGCATCCAACACTAACAGAACTGGACATGTTTTCGTATCAGTTACGGGAGTCTCATCAGAATTCTTCGGTTTTGCATATTCAGGTTAAACATCAACTACATAAATACTAGAAATCGCCACACTTTTCTAATCAGTAATGAGCCAGTAGAAGTTCAATCATCACGTTTTAAAATGATTTTAATAATGAAGAAATGATATACAATACCAGCAGGAAGGCTCTGTCTCGGCTTAATTTTAACGATCAGCTGTATAAGAAATAGTTTCAGAACGAGAACTAAAATGTTATAACTGGCATAGGTGTACAAGTACAATGTTTTAATAATGATAACAAAAAAATTTTTTTTCTGTCTTTTCTACTTACATTTTTGTTAATAATATGTATTTGCCAAGTCACTGAAAAGAATATTTTTCATATTTTCTTTTGTTGGAATTATAGATTAAATCGTTTGACAAATGTTGTGTTAAGAATAACATAAAACTGCTACAAATGGTTAATGATAACTTTTATTTTTTTTTTATTTGATTCTATTGTTAATAATTCAACGTAGAAAAGCTTAAATCATCACAGATCAAAAATGTTATACTTTTTTTTAGCTTTTCCATCCTCTCGTATCTTATCTAATAATTTTGTGATATTATTATTCTGTTTTATTTTTATGAAAAATCTAGAGTTTTTTGTTTTATTTCATTTAAATTTAAAATAGACTTAAAAAGTTCTATTTCTCGAAAAAAGTACAAATATGGTTTATTTGTAGGAAGATTTAATTTTATTATGAAATAAACATTTTGCTTGTAAAATTATTATTTTTATTCTTTTCTGTTGTACAAAATATTTACATTTATTTGTGGCATTATTATTATTAAACAATTAGAAGGAGAATCAACCAAATAGAAAAAAGAGTATAAATAAATATGTTAATAATATGAATGATGGCTTAAGAGCAGGCAAATTAAAGATAATATAAGAGGGTAATAGAATTTTAAGCAAATAGTAACAGATAAAAACCTTGACATACTTTGAAGAAAGTCATATTATTGCAATAAGAGTTAAGTGTTAAACGTTAATAAATTTTACAACATTTTATGATTTTGTAACATAAATAGAGAGATAATTAGATTATGCTATCATACCATCATAGTTGTGGCTGGTAAATAATTTATTATACAATAATTTTTTTTTTTTTTTTTTTGTAAAATTATCATTCTGAAAAATTTTTTATGACTTTGAAAAAAAAACATTGCTCTAATTGTGCGTAAAATAATTTTTTTTCGCAAGTATCGTAAGTTATATGGTTTGTTCAGATTTGCTGCCTTCCTAATGAACACCAGCAGATTTGAAAAAATAATGGTCTGAAACTATATGTCACCCAGTGAGACTCTATGTCTACCTAAACATTTCTATCTAAACCTATCAAGAACCACACATTCACACAATATGTGTTCCACTGTCTTTGATGCCTGTGGGCATAGTCTACAAACATCCACATCTGTGACCGCCATCCTATTCAGATGCGCTCTTAGTCCACAGTCGTCCGTAAGAAACTCCGTAACAAGTTTCAAGTTTGTGGTGCCATACTTGAGAACCTGAGAACGATGCCCAAATTGCGGACAGATTCCCGCCTTAGAGTAGCGAAGCCATCTTTGATTATTCCACTGTTCCTAGTAAGTGTTATTGCACAACAAGGTTCCGAACGATATCGGGTGTTATGGAACCCTTTCTGGCCAATGCATCCACTATTTCATTGCCATCTATACCACAATATCCAGGTATCCAAAACAATTGGACCTTATTTCCTTATTTTTTTAGCAATATTTGACCAGTCTAGGGGGTGGCGTGGTGTAGTGGTTAGAACGCACGCATAACAACACAAACGACCGATGTTCGAGCCCCAGCAGACAAACAAATAAATAAAAAATAAAAAATCATATGGAGGAAGCTACAGCGGATTAATCATCTACTTAGCTTAAAATATTAAATTGATTAAAGAAACTGAAACAAAACAATAGATGCTTTGTGGAAAGCCAATATGCTCCCTAGAGGAGTGACGGAGGGAAAAAAATTTGACCAGTCTAGATGTCATTCAATTCGAGCCGAGTTCCCTTAAGGCAGCTGGACTCTCGGAGAGTATATTAATGGTCTCACCCTTGAGCCCACTGTCTAGGCTGATCTACGCATATATAGCATTTATATCTCAGCATATAACAACAATCGCAGGCTGGCAGACACTCAGTGATCTTCCCAGTGGAATCGACAATTATCGGTTGGATCCATGGACACCAGCACCGATGCAGTCATTCATTTTTGAACCATCGGTATAACAGTTTAGATCAAACTCACTCCGAGCTAAAGCCCCTTTAGACCAATAATTCCGGCCACGGAAATCAATCCAGAATCTTCTTCCAAGGCACAGATCCAAAGGCATAACATCCAGGGCCGAAGATGGTTTTCCGATCACCCTGCGTAGAATGGATTTCGCGACCCTTTGGCGAAAAATTTTGTCGCCGAACATGCCGCCACCCTCATCACATGGGCATGAAACGGTGTTAAACCAATCAAGGCCTGCAGGGCAGCTGTTTGACCTGTTCTCATTGCCCCAGTTATACCGAGGCAGGCGCGTCTCTGTACCCTGCCCTACCTTGTGGTAGTTTCCTCAAATTTTCTCCACCAAGCTATCGCCGCATAAGTGATAAAGGGTCGAATAAAAGCGATATATGTATATCCATAGTGTTAGTTCTCAGCGAAAGACCCCATGTCTTACCGCAGGAGGACTGACTTGCCAAGAAGGCTCTTATCGCTCTATTCTGGACGGCATCAATGTTCGAGTTTTAACTAAGCTTCCTGTCCAGAATTAGAAAAATTGAAAATGGTGGTACTAAAAAAAGAAATACAGTCACATGATAACGTCTATCTCCTTGTAAAATGTACAATTTTGAGAGATTCAGCGAAAGCATTTCCCGAATGCACCAATTTGACATCTCGCCCAAGGCCGTCCGCATGAAGTCATATTACGTAGTCACATATTTCCTACACATTGCTATAACGAGTTCATCATCATAAACAATTACACTACACATCAACTACCAAAGTCCATAAGAATGAAGAAGGGCACCCCTTTGACGCCATCACAGTGGATTCCACCCTATAAAAAGACGAGCTGAAGATCCTGCTCCTAAGTATGTAACCGTTCCAAGCTATAATTGACTTCTCCGTTTTCGTTCCAATGACCTAGCAATGGAGTCAAAGCCTGTATTGTAAAAGGCACCCTGAATATACAAGAAGGCACAAAGAGTCACTTCCTATCACAGAATGCGTTTTCAATACTGTACAGAAGAGACAAAATGGCACCCTCAGTGGACAACCCCTTCGCGTACGCGAAATGACTTTAATTAATATAATTTATAATGAAATATTGTAATGTCATATTTAAATATGATCGTGTATTATATTCTTATATGAACTATATATTTATAATTATTGTTTATTTAATATTTTTTGTAATTCTTGTTATTATTGTCGTTAACGATTATTTATTTATTTTATTGTTTAATGTATAAATATGGATTTCTTTGATTCCATAAAATATACCGACAAAGTGGGAAAAAAATAATATAAAATACAATAAAACGATACAAACAATAGCAACAATAACAACATACAAGTACTAAATATACAAGTACTCACTCACTGATATTTTATGCATTTGAAGCTTAAAGTTTTATAATATTGGATTTAACCGTAAGATATATTGGATGGCAATTTGAACTAATAATAACTAATAGAGTAGACTAAACTAAAATAGTAAATAAGTATATATGTATGTATTTAGTTAAATATTTTATTTGTTATTGATGAACTTTGTCTGAGTCTTTGTTAACTATTTTCTAACAGCCAGCCCATAGATTATTTATGAATTTATGACCATGTTATTAAACTACAAATTTAATTATTACTATCTGGTAGTGGTAAGCAAGTAACAGTTACTATTTGTAATTCATTATTTAAGTTTTATATCTTTTAAACAAACTTATCTAATTAACTAAATATATATATTTTAGTTATTGCAATAATTGCTAATTAGATGTAATTTAATCTAATTAAACATTTCTCAGGTATTTATTAGAAAAGCAATTGTTGATCAAGTCCGCATGTATAATACCCTATACCATAATCTATCTATGCTAGTATATAGGGTGTCCGCCGGGAAGGCATACTACTTTGTTTTGCCGCCATTTTGGTAAACATTAGTCTTGACAGTGTATATTTGGCAGTCGTGAAGTAGAGACGTGGCAAATTTATTATGGAAAAATATTTAGTAAACCAACGTATTTTAATCGTTAAAACATTTTATCAAAATCATGATAAAATCGTAATGAGTGACGAGGCACTGGGCAATGGAAAACCCTCAAACTATTCAACAGTCACCTTTGCATCCATTAAAAGTGAAAAAACTTGTTAACGCCACAACTGCATGCTTTGGGCTTGACTAACATGTGCTTTCAACAAGACAGTGCCACATCGCATACAGCCAGGATTACAATGGAATTACTGCGAGAATGTAATGAAAAATGTGCTCAAAAGGGCTCGCATTTGTGAGCCTAACAGAGGCGGGCATTTATCTGATATTGTATTCCATACATAATTGCCGACATTAAATAAAACATTTATCAATATAAGATCCATTCTCTTTCATATAATCAAAAATTATAAACAAACAAAGTAGTATACCTTCCCGGCGGGCACCCTGTATTATGTGCCTACAGAAGAAGATGAAGCAGTTCTTCTATCATCATTGTATGAAGCATGAGTTGTCTGAGCTACATTTCGACATTAATTTAGTAAGACACGGCGCCTGCATTGGATAAAACATTGTTGATAATTCTCCAACAACGAGAACATTTGAAAACGAATCCGATAGATTCGGAGAAGGGATGACCAAGACTACCAAAATCGAATGCAACAAACATCTCAAAATTTTACATTATTAATAGGGAAAGAGCAAACAAGACCGAAGCGCTTGGGAATCTTATTTATTTATATATTTTTTTGTTTGTACCGAATTACTGAATTTAGGCAGCTTAAATATATTATATTAATTCCCATAACATTTCATGAAGGAACATGGGGACTTCTCTCAGTCAATGAACTGCACCCGATTCTATTTTGAAACTCATTGAAAGGGACCTACAATTTAACGCCGGCTCCGAACGGCAAATGCATTTAGAGAAGTTTTCAACAGTAGTAACACTCCTAACCAGTTACTAGCTAATGTTATAAGGTGATACCGCTTCCGAAAAACTTTTTAATTTTTTTTTTTAGATGGTTTGGCCTGGTATTGAACCGACAACCTTTAGGCTGGTAGGCGGGGTGTCTTACCTACCATACCGCAGCGGCACACAGGCAACTCAAATAATGTTACGAAAAACTTTTTGGCCTTCTGCCAAGAAAATTAGAAAAAAAATTTCTTATAGGGTCATAAAAAGACGATGTGCCCAATAACTCCACTTTGAATATATGCATGTTTCCTTATTTAAAATTGGAACTAATATTTTAGTTTCAATCATCACATTGTTACAAATAATACTATAAACCCTAATCATTGCTGCGATATGGTAGGTAAGGTATCCGTTTACCATCTAAAAGATTCTGGGTTGGATCTGAGGCAAGACTATCTGACAATTTTTAACAGCGGTATCACCTCACAACATCAGATAGCAACTAGCTATGAGTATTACGATATGAAAAACTTCTGTAATGCATTTGCTATTCGGAAACTTCACAAATTTTAATTTGTGAAAATAATTATTTCAGTATCCTGCGATGCACAGTGCGTTGTCCCATAGACAGAAATCAAAAATCACTCATCACGGATATTGTTAAAATATATATTTTTTGAAAGTTAATTTTCGGCTGAGTATTACAGTAAATGATATTTTTTCGGTGACTTCTCTATATTGTCGCAAGGGGGCGCTAAACTCAACTAATTTATAATAAAAATACCATGTAAAACATTTGATTTTAGGTATTTCTGAAGTGAAGTCTGAAGTACTTAAAAGTTAGGTTTTTTAATTACTTTACAATATTATAAACAATATAAAATTATAATAATATTATTGTTTTTATTTTTTACTGCTATAAAAAACGCAGTTATTTCAATAAAAAAACTTAAATTTACCAAACTTTTGAGGAGTATTAAAAGATATCAATTTTTTACTTTTATTTCCGAAACTATATAATATGTTCTGTCATATAAAAAAAATTAGAACCAACACTGTCACTTTTTTTTAGTTCTAAAAATAAATAATTTAGAGAATATATCTATATACGAGTATATAAAAATAAGTATACATTTTAATGTCACCACTAAATGTGGAAACTGGTCGACCAATTTCAATCAAAATTTCAAGGTTTGTTGCGGGTGGTCTGTTGATGGTTTATGTAAAGTTTGCACGAAATTGGCTAAGTGGTTCCGGAGATATGACGCGTTAAAAACTTATTATTTGGAATCTTAAGATAGGCATTTTGTGATTTAAATATATGTGGGAAGCGGGCTTGTACATTGTCCTATTTTGTTTCAATTTTGCGTAAACCTATATTTTGCCCTTGTCTGAACGAAATTCCATTTATCTACGACAACTCCTTCTACTTTTGTCTATTAGCTCTCGATGCACTGAATGACGCATCTTACCTTTTTTATAATAGAAAAACAAAATATGATGTCGATATTCCGAAATTTCACTAATTTTTAATGTACGAGTAGATAGCTTTTTACAGAAGAATACAAATTTAATAACGTCTTCTAACAAAGTGAAGGTTAAAATGTCACCCTTCAAACAAGCTATAGTGTCGCCTGATGCAATTAATATTACCAGAGATTTATATATTACACTTTAGAACTTTTTTGAACACCCAATAGACTGGCATTTTCTTTCGATTTCTCAAAACAAATTTAGATCTTTAATGTAAAAAAATCTTAAAATCTTAATTTTGCAAGACATAAGCTGTTTTTTACCAAAAATGGACTTACAATCCTTTTTTTTTATTCAAATGCTTTCAGCCTTCGAATGTTTTTTAAGTTTAATGGAATATTTGATTTTTTTTCTTGGCACTTGCAAAAACCACAAATAAAACATTCTACCCGATTTCATAAAATGATTTCTTATTTAAAAGAAATGTTTTTAACCAATATTTAAATTATGATATTGTACATCTCATTTTAAATTATATGACTGACATATAAAATAATATTTTGTTGACTTTAAGAGATAAATTGCGCAGTTGTCAATCAAAAATTTATACACTTTTTTGCAAAACTTAAATAAAATTCATATCTTGTTATCTGCAAACATGTTAACATGTCAGCAACTATAACACTTTTTTAAAAATTAGTTCATCGTTAAAACATTTTATTAACTAAGATAAAAATATTTTTTATTACAAAAAAAAAATATATAAAAATTAAAAAAATTTCTTACAAAACGAATAAATTTAATTGCATTAGAATAATATACAAGGCAAGTATATTGAAAAGACAGCTAATTCTCATTAAACATATCTTTTACATGTTATGCGAGGTCTTCCCTTACTGCGTCGGGTCTTCTCAAAATATAGCCAATCCATGTCTGTTTACGTTTCATAATTTCCTCCCCCTCCATGTTCTATTGTTCATGAGGACAAGCTGTTCTTTCGTCGATATCATGTTGGGCCAATATATCCGCATTATCAGCCAAAGGCACCGATCCATTTACGCCTGCAGTTTCCCATATTACTCAGATCAAAGCCCCACGTTGTGGAGCCATACAACAGCACTGATCTTACATAGCCGTTGGTCAAGTCGGTTGAGTTACACAGTAGATACCGGTTGACCATCATATTTTGTGCTCCACTCGGAAAGTAACCACTACTCCGTTCAAGCAGTCCAGTATATAGTCCTTAAATCCACTGTCCGTTGATACCAAGCCCCCAAGATAGCAGAAAGATTCAACATTATAAATGTCAACACGGTAGATGAACGTAGATGCCTACCATCCCTGCCAATCCTCACCAGCCCTGTCCTCCTGATGAACACTCTAACACCAATACATGACGCATTTTTTTATAGTACATCCAGTCCAGCCCAGATATCTCCGAAACTATGAGACGTCAGACAGACCTCGCCCGCATAGTTAATATCATCCATTCAGAACCCACCGTTTACCCCTTGTGACATAGCTACTTCTCCTCCGCATTGCGAAGCACAGTATCAAAATATACAAAGTTTGCGAAAGAATGCAGCCCTGTTCTATCTCAATACTATATCAATCAATCTTTTTTTATAATTGGCTGTATCGCTATAAAAAAATTGTATATTGCCACCTAATGGCTCAGTAATTTACATAATCATCCCTTCATAAAGTGTTACTTGTCCCTGGTAGGTGTGATAACCCAGTATATAAATTCACAGGGTCTAACCAGAGCCTTTATTCTGATACCAACAGCACTATGAAACGGAGTAACTTATGTTTCTGCCCAGTAACGCTTTAAATACATAGACGACGGCAAGCAGAGAGTTTTTGTTTGACAGGATATAATATCAACAGCACTATGAAACGCAGTAACTTAGATTTCTGCCCAGTAATGCTTTAAATACATAGACGACAGCAAGCAGCAAGTTGTTGTTTGGCAGCATTTGCTGCTATGCTATCGACTTCATAAATATTTTAAAAGCAGCAGCAGCAATAAAATTAAGTTTCATTGTCATCTGTTTTATTTGTCATAAAAATATTTGTTATTTCACACTCAAGCTTTTCAAATCTACCAAAATAAAATCGCTTTTTTAAAATATTATTCAAAAATATAAAACAATGGAATTATGTGTTTAAAACTTTTGAATTATTAACATAAATGTTGCCTGATACAATATTTTAATTTTATACTGTTATTTTTTGATAAAAAAAAAAATTTTACTTTTTTGTTTAAAATTTTTTAATTGGTATCACTAATTTTTGTTTTGCTGCCTAAAATAATAGAAATTAGTTTAGCAGCAGCAAAGGTTGTTGTCTTGGTTTATGCTGTGCCACCTTTAAAATAATTGTTATCATATAAACGTATGTATTCTAATTTTGACATTTTGCTGTCTGCTGCTTGCCGTCGGTTATGTGTTTAATGCTTAACTATGTGCGAGGAGTACTTTGGTTATAATTCAGACCCAAATCAAAGAAGAAAATTATTTTTTGGTACAATTTGGAGTTGCATTGCAACCAATGCAGCATCAGATATTTAGAAACTCCCTCAAAGTCTGAACATGAAAGGAGTTCCACTTGTAGTAGAGGCTTCGGTGTAAGGGTAAAATGCTTTTATTTATATAAGGACAGAACTTGTAAAATTTTTAGCATTCATTTTAAGGAGTCGGCTTATTTTGGTTAAAGTCACGTTCAGATCGGCCTTTATAAATGAAATTTGTAAAGTTTGATATATTTTTATTTAATATGGCAATGCTGTTTAAAGCGGCCGAGCGGCAAGCTCAGTTTAATTTGGATTTCAGATTTCAAGAAAATATAAAAAAGTGAAAAAATAGATAACGAGAAAATTATTTTCTTGAAGTCAAAAAATACACCGCTCGCTTCCATTTGTCGCGTACATTGACCTTTTACTATTAGGTGATTAAGCTTAGTAAGGTGTAAAATTTCTGCAGGTATACTTATAGAAAAAAATATTACGTAGTTTAATTGTAATAAACTGTAGAGATAATTTTTTTTTAATTGTACGAATTCGAAAAAGGTCACCCTATTTATACCAAAACCATACTGATTCAACGTATGAACTAAAAAAAGAAAACAAGTATTATCCAATATGATTACAAAGATCTAATTTTTCAAGCTGCACGCGTATCTTGTTACAGTTATCGTAACTAATTAGAAAAATAATTCATAAGCACCTGCGTCATGGAATTTCATAAGATGATAATCGTGATAATCGCCTGAATGAAGGTAAATAGTGTTAACGTAGGTTTTCACATGACATTTTGTGATGTTGGTTATAAATTTGCAAACAATTAAGGTGCAATTAAGTGGAAAAAACACCTAACCCTTAATAACTCACCCTAACAAGTTAAGTAAAGAAAACGGTTTTCAGAAACAACGTTCAACAAGTAATGGGTGTGTTGTGGTGCAATGTATTTCTTCTTTAATTCCTGCGTATATCTAAAAACGTGTAAGTCTAAATTTTATTTGCATATAACACACAATTTAAATAAATTTTAAAAAATGTAAATATTTTGTTAAGATTTTTTTTTTTAATAAAAATTATAGATAATATTATTAAATATTACTTTTTTTTCTTTTCTTTGCTCGAAATAAAAACCACACACAAAACAGAGACACAAATTGGATGTAAAGAAAAAATTTTTTTAGAGTGGAAAAATGGGAAACCAAATGTAAATTCTTTCAGACACAAGTCCAAAGGAATGTCGTTATGGTAAGATAATTCTTTTTCTGCTTCATAACAGAGCTTATCTAAGGTCTTATTTTCATACTATTTGTTTTTACACTTTTATTTGGACGACTCTCGCATACTCATGCAGACATTCATTTATACGAGTTTGTATGTAATTTTGTGTTTTTTACTTTATTTTTTTATGAACAAATATTTAAAATTTATTAGAGCAGACCTTTTAACAGCTCGTAAAGTATTTCAAGATACATATACACATAGACACCGTTGAGTTATGGAATGAAAAACGGAAAATCATCTTTTGAAACCAAACCGAGCACATAACAACACATGCCATCATATCTACTAGTTAATATAACCATATCCATGTGATGATTTGTTTTTTTTTCCGTTTTGTCGCCATTCTAATTTTAAATAAATGATAATGATTATTTACCCTTTTTCTTTAATCAACAAAAAACAAAAATAAAAAGAACTTAAATGTTCTTACAAGTACACGTTTCTCTTAATAATTTCGCAATTGTTTTAAAGCATTAAAATACGTTTATAGATATAATTATAAACGTATTATTGTAAGCTATACTAACTTATACAAAAGCACTTTTTAAATATACGAGGGCGGATTGATATTGAAGCTACCTTAGTAGGAAAAAAACATTTTTTTTTTTTCAAAAACCATTCATTTCTCAACATAGTTTCCTTTTAGCTCAATATACTTAGTAAGACGATTTTCCAACTTTTTTATACCATCTGAATAATACGATTTTGGGAACTCCTCAAAATACGCATTAGTTTCGGTAATCACTTCTTCGTTTGGGATGAATCTTTTTCTTGCGAGCTATTTCTTCAAGTTTGGAAGCAGGAAAAAGTCACTAGTGGCTAAATCTGGACTATAAGGGTTCATGATCAACCAATTCGAAGTGGATTTCTCGTAGTTTTAGCATCGTATCTAATGCTGTGTGAACCGGTGCGTTGTCTTCAAGAAAGAGCATTATTTTCTTGTTTAAATGTGGTCGTTTTTCCTTGATTGCATCAACCAATTGATCCAATAATGCACGATAATACTCTCCTGTGATTGTGGATCCCTCTTCAAGATAATCGATGAGCAATATTCCGTGTGCATTCCAAAATACAGTGGCCATAACCTTGCCAGCCGATTTCGCTGTCTTCGCCTTCTTCGGAGCACTTCCACCAGCTTCCACCCATTGCTTCGATTGATTTTTGGTTTCAGGTGTTTAGTGGTGGACCCATGTTTCATCAACAGTTATTAATCTATACCAAAAATCAGCAGGATTATGCTTTATCATGTCCAAACACCGCTGTGAAGTGATCTGTCGAACTCGTTTTTGTTCAACACTGAGCAAACGCGGCACCCCTCTTGCCGATAGCTTTTTCATATGATATGTTTACCATTTCAGCAATCTCACGTATTTTGACCCAGAGATCATTCATAACGGTATCGAGGATTTTCTTGATATTTTCTTCAGTAACCACCTCTTTTGGCCTTCCTGTTTATGGTATTGTTGCAGTGCTTGTTCGGCCCCGTTTAAATTCAGCAATCCAATATTTTACCATATAATCTGACGGAGCAGATTCGCCGTAATGTTTATCAAGCTCTTCTTTTGTCTCTTTCGCCATTTTGCCTTCCAAATAATAGTGTTTAATCACTACACGAAATTCACTTTTTTCCATTTTCCAAGAAACACAAAAGTTGCTTACTTCAAACGACTACAACAAATAAACTAATCGATGAATTTGGCTAAAATTGTAACAGCTGACGTTTGACAGATCGTAATTTCTAAGAAAGAAAAAGTTTTTGTGTTTGTGCTGCCATCTAGCGCTAGGTAGCTTCAATGTCGATTCGCCCTCGTATATATATATATATATTTTTTTTTGTCTTCCAGCAAATTTTTATAATACTCTTTTTTAATATTTTTTGTCTTATTTCTATTCTAAACACTTTTTAGTTCTATTTGCTTAGATTTATTTATCTTGGGGTTAGGTGTTGTCTCTTAAAGCGATAAGGCAATTAAATTCACATAAACATACTCGTACATACAATCCGTTGTTATTATACTTCTTGTTTTAAATTGTTTATTTGTTTTAAGTTTTGTATAATAAAAATGTGAAAAGTCATTTTAAACACAACAGCTCTAGATCACGTATCGTAAAATTATTAAAGTCAAGACTCTTGGAAATTTACAATCTCATTGTCTTGATTTTGTTTAATGTTTGTTTAAATTTAGAGTATAATTTAGTTTAATAAAATTTGCTCTAATGAAATTGCAAATTTTCCAAAGCATATTTGAAAAGATTATAACAAAAGCCTTTGATATGCTCGACATGTGGATTATTCAAGCCTGAATGCTATAACTAGTACCGTCGTTGCGTCCTGTTGGAACCACATGTCAGCAAGACTAATGCCAGCTAATTGAGGTATGAAAATATTTCTATTCATGTCCCTATCCCGTTCTCCATTAACAGTAACATTCTGACCATCATCTTTTTTGAAGACCATGGTCCAATGTTTCCGTCAGCCCATAAAGCGCACTAAACAGTAATTTTCTGTGCATGTAATGGTGTTTCGACAAAAACTTGTAAATTATCCTCACTAAATTTCGATAATTCTGCTTATTTGCATACCTATTTAACCAAAAATGGACTACATTGGAGAATAAAATTTTGAACCATTATTTTAGTATTGCTCTGATGTAAATGTTTTCATAATGAAATGTCAAACTAAACAAAAAGCAACTATCAGCTGTTAAATCGGATGTCAAATGAAGTAGTGTTACTAGCTCAAAGTTATGACCCTCTAAAAAAAACACCATTGAAAAAGTAGTAAATACTGCTCTCTCCATAAAATTATTGTTGCTCAGAGAAAATGTAGATTGTAGTACTAGGACCACAGACAACAAACACTATAGACATATTGTAATAAAAACTCATAATTGCTTGAACTATCAAAAGCTCCCAAAAGCTCGTAAATTTGTAGATATTTATTAGCAACTGAAAAAAAAATTGAACAAAAGACCATCATGTGTATCATGCTCTACACTACTTAGAGGAGATATATATAGATTGTAATGATGGGTCCACAAACAGTTCTTATATTGCAATAAAAGAATAAAATTACTTAAAACGTAAAAAAATCGCAAATATTTTAATAAATATTGGCAGCTGAAAGAAGTTAAGTAAAGAAATGAGTGATTGCTTCTATTATCTCAGACAGTATATCGGACAAACTTTCACCGGAATTGAGAGCGAGCTAGCAGGTTTCGGAACATAGAAACAGTGTACAGCCCACATAAATAATCTAAGAGCGATTGTAGAGCAATCGATGGTATAGTGCGATACACTCTCAGCGACGATACACTCTCACACGAAGTTAAACGGACCGCTCTGAAATGTACAGACGTTTCTGGGTAGCTAGTGAACGTCATCAATGCTCTACATTGGGACGAACTTGGCAGGGCTGTGTTATATATCCATTAATTTGCAACATTGTTCTGCACACAGTTATGAGGGAAGCACTTGCTAAGAATGGTGTGGGAGCTAGATTCTCGGTTGTAGGATCTAGATTATGCTGCCTACATTTGTCTGATGTTTCACAGCCATACGGATATGTTGTTCAAGATGCAGCAAGAGTAAGTTTAAGACTAAATGCAGGAAATAGAAAAGTATTAAAAATAAACGGCAATATGCCCAGGATTTTTATAATTGACGATAATTCCACAGATGACGACAAGAATTTCCGCTACATGGGTGAATGAATGGATATAGAAAATGGATAAAGAAAAGTCTGCTAAGAAAGCATTTGCACGATTGACGAACATATTGAGATTAACCTTACTATCGACTTATGACAAAATCAAGATCTTGAGGCTACACAGATAGATATTCCGAGAATTTTCTGGCCCAATTCCATGGTACATAGACTACTTTCGGATATGTCCTGTAACATGAAATCGAATGAAATTTCAAACTGCTATAGTTTTAAAATCTGATAAAATTTTGGCACTTTCTGTTATTAATTAAGGTTAATTACCTTTAAAATAACTTCTTTGATTATCAAAACTTTAAAATAATTGTCACGTTAAACTCTTATTTATCTGTGAAAATTTACACAATTTCATTTTCACTCGTTTTCGGTTTACTGAACATAACTTCTCTATCGGGATATCACCTAAGAACCTAAGAAATTCATCGTTAATATGGGAAATATTCTTATAATGCAAGTCAGACTGGTGGACTAATGTTTATTGGAGTATTTTTTTAGCATTATATGCGCTGACATTAAGACTTTAAAAAGATTTCAGTTCACTTTAAACACAAAAGGCTCATGTATGTAGTCTAAGAAAGTATCACTCGCTTTATGATTTTCTCCCACCCTTCAACCAATTTGTCGATGCTGTGCCGCTAAAAATCGTCTAGTCTGGTATCGAAGAAGTTCTTAAGCTTTCTTTTTTGTACTCTTCATTGTCGAAAGCAAAGTCCATATGGTTCAACAAGGACCAGAAAAGGAAGTATGGTTTGATTTGTTTAGTTGAATGGCATCTTTCACGCGGTATAGCAATTTAAAGGCGATCTTCTTTGTTGTTTTTCTTAAGCTTGTGAGGTGCCCAGGCTCCCAAATATTCGGCAAAAACCATTGATTGAAGTTGATCGAGAATCGTTAATATAATTCTGCCAATTCACGACTTGTTTTGCCAGCAAGTTCTCTATAGAATTAAAGTCAGGGCTCTGTAAAGAATGAGACAGTATTTTTTATATTATACAAAAGTCATTCTCTTTCTATTAGAGAAGAATGCTTCGAGTTATTAACCTGAAACTATAAATTTTTGTAACATAAATAAAAGTGGATTATTTGCCCCCACTATAAAAAAGAGTTCTGACTCCATTTAAATAACCTACAAAGAATTTTTGGGCATATTTAGAGTCAAATATATAACTCAATATTACCGAGAATCTTGTTAATTCTATTAGAAGATTTCAAACTGTTACTTACTGTCCAAGTTTTTTTTTTTTTTGCTCACTATATACTAAATCAGGTTTAGGAATAGGTACAAGAATACCTTCTATAAGTAAGAATGAACCGTTGGAAAGTGAACTATTACACGGTGCGACAAAAAAGAAATATCTGGCAAGTGATACTATTATTCTGATAGGCCCTGCCGAGCAGAACAGGGATCTGTTTTTGAAATTTTCGAAACACCTCCAAAGTCTAAGTATCTTCATGCACTTATGAGCTAATAACTTAGCTGAATATTATCCGATTTTAAGTTTCTTTTACAAAGTAAATATTGATTTTGGTATATCTTGAGAATAGTTAAAGCTGAAGTTTCAGTATTTGATCTGAACGACTTCATAGTCATTGCAAATCAACGGTCAAAAAGTGGGCGGAACTGGAGAAGTGAGCGTTGTACCTCCCATACAAACTAAATATTAATATCTGTATATCTGAGAAAAATTATAGCTAAAGTTTTATAATTTGGTCTGATTGACATTATAATCAATAAAAATCATCAGGCAATAAGTGGGCGGAATTGGACAAGTTTGTTTATCTTGAGAACGGCAATAGAGAAGTTTCCAAATTAGGTTCAAACAACGTCGTGAACAATACACATCATCAATCAATAACTGGGCGAGATTGGGTAAGTGGGCGTGACACCTTCCACTCATAATAAATATTAGATTTTGTATATGTGTAGAGCGACATTTATTAAAGCTTCGTTATTTATCCACATCAGCCCAAAAGCGTGAATTACAGAAATCACACTGGATAAATGCTATCTATGAACATACAGTGTAATTCTGGAAGGTAAAAATGATTGGATTTTGGCCGGAAGATGGGGTTAGCGAAGCACGCCAGGTTTATATATAAAAAGAAGTATACACTTTGATGTCACCACTAACTGCGGAATCAAATTTCAACAAAAATTTTAGGGTAAGTTAGGGATGGTCTGTAGGTAGTTTATGTGTGTTGCACGAAATCGGCCCGGTGGTTCCGGATATATGGCATTTAGATTTTGCTATATATTCGCATACAAATATCAACAAAATGCTCTCAATTTTCCATACTATGATTTTTTATCGTCACTTGAAAAGTTACCAAACCATGTATCGTAATGTGTTATGTGTACAATGACACTCGGTAATATTGACTTTTGTATACCATATCTTGAGAACGGTTAGAATGGAATTTGTTTTAAATGACTTCTTAGATAATAAAACGTGGGCGGAATTGGATAAGAGGGCAAGTTTGATAACTTAAGAACGTTTAGAGTTGAAGTTTCTAAATAACTTTGAATTTTACGTGTGTGGAGAACGGTAGCAGTTAAAACTGTTATCTATCCATACCAGTTAAAGAGCAAGTACAGGCAAGCTCCCAAAAACACGGGAGGGGTTACTCTCGTAGATGTATAAAAAAGAAGAAAATTTCGATAAATAATAAATTAGTTTTCAATCAATAAATTTGTTAAATATTTTTCTTATTATGACATGCTGCTGTATCAACGACTAATACCGCTATCATAGGTTTTCGTGTTCAAATATAAAAGAATAACTTTAAGACTATATATACTCTTATATATTAAAATTATGTAATCCTTAAAATCTAAATCATATTTCCATAATAATTTTACATGCACACAAAAGGTAACGATAAAATTCTAAATTAAATTAAAAAAAAAAAATCCGAAAGGAAACTGACCAGATGTGTAAAGCATAAATTTGTAACATCATTAATTTTTCCCCTGAATATCTTCATCGAAGCAACTGCAAACCATAAGAAAAATATACCCCAAGGACATTTAAATGAAAGAGAAAAAGATATGCAACCAATTTGGTAAAACCACAAGACCAACAAATAACATTCTGTGCTCATTTGCAACAAAACAACCACAATGATCCCTACTCATCCTCGTTGTCCTTAAATTTAATTGTAATTTTTACGCCCTCACTGCAAGTGTTGACACTTGTGGTTACCACGATATGACAACATAATCTACTTGTGCTAAACGTAAAAGCATAGTTAGTGGTGGGTAAATAGAAGGACAATTATCACTCCATAAAGATACAAAACAAAAACAACAAGAAGATTTTTTAAAGTCCAAATCAAAATAAACAGATTTAAAAGGCATGTTGTGTTTATTTAAATACTTGTACGACAGAAACCGTATAATCGTTTGGAAATGTACACGCTAAGTGTTTGTTATTCTTTTGTGACAAATCCTGTTAAGAAATCTTGCTAATAAACATGGAAAATGTCCTGGGAAACATTTGTCTGGCAGACAACAGAAAAAAGAAAAAAGAAAAAACATGAAGTTGGAATTCAAACTAAAGTTCATACCTTTTGTGTGTTTGTGTATAAAAATTCATCAGGATGCTTAAAACAGGCAAAAGAAAAATGTATGAATGAAAAGTTAAGACATAAGCAGAGATATAATCTTTTTTATGTCACTCTTGGGACTATTCAGTTGGTTTGTTGCTCATCACAAGACAACACAGTTCGAAAAAAAATTATTTGAAGAAATTATATTTTGAGAAGGTTATTTTTTTTTCATTTTGACTTTTTATATTTTCGCTATTGTTGTTGAACGTTTTTTTTTCCAAATCTCTTTGGAATAAACACATTCATACACATAACTTGACCTGGCTAAGTTAGCACAATATGTGTTGAAAAGAACTTAAAGTTGGTTAAATTTAATGTTTTTTTTTCTATTTCTAGCACAATTTTATTTTTATATTTTTTTCATCACAAACAAAAAGGAATAATGTTAAAGCAATATCTTTGCAAAAAAAAAAGTAAAGGAATATGAATGTGTTTTTATATATGAAACTTATATTGTATGAAAGCCTTTACTTGAGTATTATTTTTCATGAGCGTCACCAAAGCGACAATATAACCATAACATTATTTGGCATTTTGTGGTATCCTTAAGATGCTGTTATATCGTAAATATTAGTGGCAAATTACATCATAAAATCATTTGATTCGATTTGACGTTTATTTTGCTCTCTTTTCTTTATTGGCCACAATAATAAATTGTTGCTCAATGTTCTTACCATATGGTATCGTAAATTGTAAATGTATGTGTTAAACATTTTCATACCATTATTTAATTTTTATGTATTAAAGTATTTAAAGAACTTTTACCATCTGTATGTAAATAAATATATTATTTTCTCATAATTCTTAAAAACTCGCCTGAACAACAAAAGTGAAATTTGCGATATTTTTCGATAATAAAATTACAGCAAATCTGGCGTGTTATATGAACCACAAGCCATACTATATTTACTTAAGATAAAACCCTTAAACACCTAAGACCATCTACAGACGGTCATAAAAAAAACAAAATCAGCAAACTTTACGCTTTGGCAAGCTTAACAGTTAAAAAGAGTACAAAATTCTCAAAATAACGGTACCAATTAAAATGTAATCAATAAAGTAGTTTCGTAAATATGATCATTCTTTTCAGAACTTTTAAGCAAAAAAGGGATAAAATTGATTGAACAAAATTTAGTGAAAATTAAATTTAAAAAATAATACGTTGTTCACATTAGACTGAGACCGATTTTTGTTTTTTGCAAGATTTGAAATGTGTTTACGGTTTGGTTTCAATAGAGATCTTTGTGAACATCATCTGTACATTTTTTTTGGACTAAATTCGTAATTTTCAACAGTACAATGTATTAGAACCAAAATTATTATTTAATTTAACCCTCTAATGGTCTAAAGTTTAAATTTGATCCAAGCAACTAGGGAATTTTTTTTTTCGAGCAAAAATCTTAGTAAAAATAATTTAAGTGTTTTTTACTAGAATCGTATTATTTAATAAAATAGATAAGAAAAACAAAAGGCGGCCTCAGGGCATCCTTGACCGTTTACGATATCTTTTTATTTAAACAAAGATAAGCCAAATTCCACAGTAAAATTGAAAAAAGGCAAAAAAAACTACCTGAACCACTACAAACACCATCATGTGCTAAAATAAGGAAGACTTTGGCAAATGTGAATCAATAATTAAAGAAGGAATAAACGATGTAGCCCATAGGTGAAATTCTACAACTTTAGTTTTTTGTCTCTTATCAACTACATAACTTGGATATCGCTTCTATAATCAGATATTTCTTACATATACGACAATTTTTACCGTAAACGGTCAAACATGCCTTGGAACCTCCATTACGTTTTCAGTTGTAGATTGCGCAAAATTATGTTATGTTTATATCGAACTATTGGAAATGAAATAGTCATCAACAAATTTTTCTATTGATTGTTTGTTATTTAATTCTTTTTTTTTATATAAAGAGCAAACTTTTTTCTAAATAATTTTTTGTCGCTTTGACTGGTTTTTTGTATAAAAATGTTTAAAGAAAGATTCGATTTAGACAAATTTATAAAGATAAACGGAACTGTTGGTAACAAAATTCAATAAAACTTCAATTAAAAAAATTTCTGATTGCTTAAATGTGCACAAATAATTGATAGCTGCCCTGAGGCAGCCAAAAAGTTAGAGGATAATACACATTTCAAATTCAGGTATTTAAGGGTTAAGTACGATTTATATAGGCAGCATTTTCATAAATGCCCAAATTTATTATTTCTTTCTTCTTCTTCTTTCTATTTATTTATTATTTCTTAATATCACTCGTTTACAAGATTTTAAAAGAGCATTTAATTGTGTAGGCTGTCTAATTTTAGGAAAGATAGTGAAAAATAATCTAGGACGTCAAACTTTTGAGATATTTATAAAGAATGAAAAAAGTAAGAGTAGCAGCAAATTTCGAACAAGAAACTGAATATAAAGAGTTTTATTTATTTTTAAAATACGATTTTATTTGTTTCTCTTATGACACTAAGATCTGTTCAGAGGATTTTAAACTTTAGTGAAACCGTTCACTATGCTGATGAGTCTAAAATGTATTATATGTGGTAATATTATTTGCATCAAGAAATATTGTAGCTTCTTTGAAGGTGACATTTTAAGCTTTACTTTGGTGCAAGACATTATTCAAATCGTATTATTCTGTGCAAAGTTATTTACGTTTAAAAATGAGTGAAAATTCGGAACATTACAGTCATAATTACTTTTCTATTTTATTATAGAAAAATAAAGAAAGCATCGCATAATGCGTCGTTCCCATAGAGCGAATGGACAAAAATAGAAGGTGTCGTTATACATAATTATATAAATATAAGCGAAATTTTTATAAAACAGGACAAGGGACACTCCCATCGCCCACATAAATTTGAAATAAAAAACCCATTTTGAAGCATTTTTTTACATTTAAATTTTTTAATAAAAATAAATTTTCTGTAGCACAGAGCTGTGCTAATTACTGACATAAATAAGGAAATTCCATATAAAAACAAGTTTTTCACGCATGAAATTTTGTGGATTTAAAAAATTAAAAATTGAATAAACATTTAAGATTTTAAATTTTATCATTTAATCCTAATACCGTCATATTAATATGAATAATTGAGTGTAGACTGATTTTCTTAAGGAGACCTAATATTGGGAGTAGGCAATTTTGGTAAGCAATTAATCTCACGTTTTGAAACAGTCTATTGTGGGGGATACGTAAAGTTTCTCGTGTACAGGGACAAGCCAGTCATAATTTCAGCCCTGGATGACAATATTACGGCTGATATTGGCATGATACAGGCTGAAATGTTGGAAAAAGTATCACCAATGCACTACCTATGGCGTAGCCGTGGGCAATATTGACAAGAAACAATTTTTAAAAAGTAAATAGCAGGCATTCATTTATAGCCTCAAATATATAATTCATTCACTTATACAAATTTTTTGCTTTTTTTTCAATTTTCAAAACCCAAACGGTTATAAACCGTCAAAGTTATGAACCTCTAAAAAATACCCGATAGTTAGGTAGGCTGACAATTAAATCTACACTTGCTTAGCCACTAGAAATTTATACATGACAAAACATCTCAACAGCATTAAAAATCAGTATTAAATACAGTGACGAAGAAAAAGTCAAATAAAAATCAATTCTGAACTTAATTCCTTTTCTTAATTTTCAATGATTGTACTCTGTCCCACTTTTGAATAGAAAAACTTACAATTTCTACAATATACATCATACATACATACTTTTAAATCAAACAAAACTCATTGAATAATAAAAATATTCAAACTCAAATTTTTCTTTTCGATTGCGTGATAATAATTTTGATGTTGAAGTGAATGGAAAAAGAAAATAAAAATTTCAAAATTACACTAACCAATCTATAGACATTAAACATTATGGCAAATGCTGGTTGGTCGGTTGATTGCTGGATTTTATAGCTTAAGTGAGTGTGTGTAGTTTTTAAGCCCCTTGGTAGGTACATGAATAAACCCATACGGGTTTACATGTTTTCTTTTTCTCAATTTTGGTTATTTTTTATGGTTTTTATAGTCACATAAATGTTGAAAATGTTGCATGTTATGATGGCTAAATAAATGCCTGAAAAGCATCATAATACCATACACGTACAATAACCCTCCACTATTCATTTTCTTATAAGGAAAGAAAAAAAAAGAAACAAAATGGCTGTGGAACATGTCATCATCATTCAACTGAGTTAAGAAACGGAAATGTAAAGAAGGAAAAAAATCAGACATGCAGGTTTGCATGTCAATTTCATTCGAACAATTTTAATTGAACGCAAAAAAATATATTTTTCTTTTAAATCTTTAAAAAACACGTCAAAATATGTACTCGCATATTCGCTACGTTTTATTTGTTAAAAAAATATTTAAAGTTTAAAAACATGCTTAAAATGAAATTGAATACACGTATAAAAAACACAAAATTGCAGTCATGCGTACATTAAACAAAAATGCTTTTAAAAGAAAAATTGATAAAAAAGAAACCAAATTTAGCAATCCTTCATGCATTATGAACATTGGAAAAAAATTAATTTTATATTATTTGGAAAGCCTACCGCTGGGATCCAATATATCAGAGAATTCATCTAAATTTGGTGTTGTGCAAAGTTCAGCCTCAGTGTAGTTGCCTTTAATGATAAGTTGGAAATTTTTATTAAATTTAATTGATATTATTAAACGAAAAACAAATATATTATTTAATATGAATTTTTAATTATACACTTTTTGTATATTTTTTTTTAGTTTTATTTATTGTTCAGAAAACTAGTAAAGTTTCATATCAATCATTAGTAAATTAAATATTTAAACTTAAATGCATCAAAAAAAAAAATCAAATTTTTATTTATTTCTAACTTATCGGTCTTACTAAATCCTTATTTTGTATCGTGAGGGCCATCTATCGGTTTAAATTTGAACTAGCATTACTTATACTTATGTCATTCTATTCTGTCATATGAATCGATTTATGCTTGAGTAACGTTGGGATTTATTTGAAATTTATTTCCAAAAAAAGAGAAAAAAGCTAATTTTCCTCTTGGTGGGTACGTTTATAAGCAAAAATTGCCGTATTTGGGGCTCAGAGCACCCAAAAGTGGTCTTACAGAAGCCAATGCACCCATTACGAGTGACTGTTTGATGCGGCTTGTGGAGCGGTGGCATCATTGGCCCATATTTCTTTGAAAATGACGACGGCGGTCAATGGAGACACCGATCGCAACACGAAACCGATTTTTTTGTGCCCGCTCTTCATGGTATTGATCTGAACGATGTTTGGTTTCAACATGATGGTGCAACTTGCCACACAAATATCATGCCAAATCGATTTATTGTGTTAAATGTTTGATGGCCGTTTAATTAGCCGAAATGGTGCTGTCACTTTGCCGCCAAAAAACTGCGATTTGCCATCGTTGGACTATTTTCTGTGGGGCGCCGTTAAAGACAAGTGTTATGCCGACAAATCAGAGACAATTGACACCCGAAAATTGCCCCGATCGAATGGGGTACTGTGAGGCCAGTCGCTGCAGCCATATAAACGAATTAATATTTCATTTCTAACCGGAACAATTGTATTTCACAACAACAACAAAATTTAGCCAAATTTCAAACCATTTTTGTTTTATTGCATCGATTTTAAATCGATTTTAAAAGATGCCTGACGAACATATACTTGGAAAGTGAAAAATGTAACCTGGAATTTTTGATAATGTCATTTGACATTCAAAGAGTTATATTGATATGCAAATGTTTAAAATATTGGATGCTCGAAAAAGTTCGGTTACAAAATTTATTAAAAATGAAACACTTTTTTCTTATACTTCAAACGAGCTTTATTAAGACAAATACGTGCTTTTTGCAATTTTTGGTGTTAAAGCTATTATTCCATCAGAGAAAAACTTTTGAGTTGTCTGAGCGAAAAACTGATCCAATTCCGTTTTGCAAGCCAATATGGAATTTAAATTCACACCATTAAGAGAGTTCAGCAGAAATCGAAATAAATGATAGTCTGGGCTATATGGTGGTTCAGTTTCTGCCGGGTTATGAAAGATGTATATGGTTTGGCAGCCATTTCCGATGATCAATTCCGGTCGATTAATTTGAATTGCTTGCTTCAACCTCGTTAATTATTGATCATAATAAACAATTCTCTTTCAATCTCACCAGACACACATTATTGCCTCTCTTGATATCAATACTTTGTCAACGTCTGCGAAGCTTCACTTTGCTTCGTACATAATTCATTCTTTATCGCCCGTAAACATTCGCTTCAGAAATGGTTTGATTTTGTTCAGTTTTAGCAGTTAATCGCAAAAGGAAATTTAGTCCATTAAATTTTTCATGTAGCTCCCGAACATCGAATTTTTTGTGTATCCAACCTAGTTGCTTAGCAAGATTCACAATGCTTATGTGCCGGTGTTTCAAATATTTTTTTCCGTGTTTTCATTGACTTTTCAGAGATTGGTCAACCATTTTTAACATTAAAATTATCAAATTGAAAATGAACAAACTATTTGACTGCTGTTTTTCTAGTTACAGCATCGTCTCAGTAAACTTAGAAATTTTTTCAGCAGCCAGCGATGTATTTTTACCTTTCCTGTATGTGATAGGAAAGTAAAATATGACGATAATGTTAAGTTTTTAACTCTTTTAAAACGAAGATAACTTTACACAGAATAATAAGGTTTTAATAATGTCTTCTAACAAAGAGAATCTTAAAATAATACCCTTTCGACAAGCTATAGTGTTGCTTGATGCAATTAATAAGATTTCAAAGCGATCTACAGACAATTTGCAACCGAACTAAACCTAGCATCCAAAAAATATTAAATAGTATTTGTTTAAGTTAGATTCTTTTTAAGTAAGCTGCAAAGCTCAGTGGGGGGGCCGATTAGTAGGCTATAAACGATTATCCTGCCAAAGTCCCACATTTTAGGCACTTTTCGTTAAACACCCTGTCGATTTTATGAAGGCTTCAATCTGACAAGGCAAACCAATAAAACTTTCGAATTAAGCCCATAATAATAAGACTCTTTAGTGAAATAACCACTATATCGGTGTGAAATGGCCATTTCAATAAAACGTTAGTGAAACGCGATTTCTTTGCGTTTTTATTAAAGATCATAACATTCTCATGGAATGTTAAAATTAGAATCATCAACTCGAACATCAAGACAATACTTTTATACGGCTGCGATACCTAGAACGCCGCACCTCGCGACATCAAGATTATACACGTATTCATTATTCATTTGCAGATATCAAATAATTTGTTATGGTTCCAAATCAGTCAAATACCTATCGAGATGGAAATAGTAAGACGTAAATGGAACTGGATTGGTCGTACGCTAAGAAAACCACGTAACGACCTAGCCCAAAATGCAATAAATTAGAATCCACAAGGTAGCCGACGAAGAGGAAGGCCCGCCCATACCTAGAGAAGACAAGTCAAAAAAGAAGTTGCGAAGATGAGGAAAATCTTGAGTGATGCTATAAACACATTCAAGGCTGCCGACTATCGACTATACGACTACAAAAGATGCTGGCTACAGAAGTAGCCAAGTAACCAGCTACTTAATTATTTAACCGACTACAGATACAAAATAAATGTATACAAATGGACATTATTCTTTTTCAGTGGTGCCACGCATATTTTGTTCGCGTTCTTAAAACTCCTATTTCATGTATCTTATTGTATTGACAGCACTCAACTGTTTGTTGTCGCTAAGAAAAATAGAAGTTGACTACGGGCTACAACGGTAGTCATGTAGTCAGTAGCCGTGTTGTCGCTAAAATAATTAATCTCATATGCACACATATATTATATTTTTGACAGCTTGAAGTCGATGGTCGGTAGCCTTGATCGTGTTTATAACATGAGATTAAAAATAAAGCCATAGATAGATCAAACTGGAGATCATTGGCGAAGCTCTGTAGTGCTTATAGGATCGAGGAGAATATATACATATACACACATATATTACATTCCTAAATGCCAGAGTATTAAACAATATAAAAAAAAAACCGGTGCTACGCCACAACCGATTTCAAAGTCTGGATTTATGGCAAACAAGGTTTTGTTGAGCTACTTAGTTAGTTGGTTAGTTAGTTAGTTATACTATTAGCTATCTAAACTATCATTTCAGATTTCTACTGCTTACAACTCGGCCGTTTAAGCGATGCAACCAAGAAAGGGCTATAGCAGAATAGGTGTTGTGTTCCATCCTGATAATGACAGGCTTCATATATATATTTTCGATGACCTGCAAAAAAAAACTAACTGCATACACCTCAGATTATGCATCGTCTGACTACGACTTGCATTCTTGTCTGCAAAACTTTAATGATGGTAACAAAAAATGGCCAAACGAAGAGCGGCTAAAAATCCCTTAACCAAGATTTTTGTATATAAACTACAATATTTTTACATCTATTGGCATAGGACTTGCAGTAGCTATCTGAAAAGTGGCAGAACAATTGATTTTCCAATAAGAAATTTTAAGTTCAAAACATTGCACACTCATTTTCTATGACCCAGCAGATAAACAATTTTGAAAATTGTGGGTGCAGGGAGTTTGCTACTAATGTTTCTTTAATTATTTTTTAATCACATCCGTAAATTTCAAATCTTAAATTAATGAATTAATTTCTATATTTTCTATATGTTTTAATTAATTTAACATTTTCTTGAAACCTTTAAAGCTTGAATGCTAAAAAGTGTTAATTATCTTTACTAACATAATCACAAACTCATTCGCAAGATTAATTTCACTAACAATTAATAAAAAATTATTTATTTGCGTTATAAATAAAAATTTATATACATGAATACTCATTCGTATATACTCTACGAGTATAATACTAATAATGCTAATTAAATTATATAGTTATAAAATTTTAATTTATTACAATTATATCCAAAGAATTTATAAAATTTACTGAGTATTCTTTTTTTTGGATAATTTATTACACATACTTTATTAGAAATAACAAATTTCTTTTATATTTTAAACAACTCTGTTATACTTTAATATCTCAACTGATTATGGCAAAGCTCTAATGTTTATAAAGTTGAAAAAGTTAAATCACACTCCAAATAAGTTTTAGTACTCCTAACTACATACAAGTAGACTCCAATCAATATACATACTTTGAAGAGGTATTTGTTTATCTAGTCTGTTTTAACACAAAAACCCTATATGTAATCCTTAAGCTAACTTATCATTCGAAAACCCAATTAATCCATGGAATGACATCAAAAATATTAATAATATTAATCAGTATATATACATAGATTATAGCAACAACAAAATGTTATTAGAATTGTTGTTGTACTTATTTTTCTGCGTTTTCCATTTATTTTGAAAATTATTGGACACTGTACAAATTTTAGATTGAAAGGTATCAACAAAACCTCTAACATTTGTTCGAAATATTGATAACAATCAGTATTGAAAATGTGTGTCTAATAATAAAAAAAATAAATACTTTTCTATGTGTTTCTATTATATTTTTATTTTTTTTTTTTTTGTAAAGTGTGAGGCCATTTTTGTTCTAAATATGATGATATAGCCTTATCATCAAAATACATATTTGTATTTCTTCTATATACACAATTTCAATATCTTTTTAAAGGAAAATGAATGGAAATGTATTTTTCTACAGGTAATCCTCCTATAACAAGGTAGATATATATGTTTCAAAAAAATTTGTTATTATATAAGACACTATTTTTTTAACAACTCGAATTTACCAAATAAAAATTTATCTATCCCACTATTGTAGTTTAGTATTTGACTCGTTCTTCTCTATAAAAAACTAAAATGTTTAAATTTTTTATTTAAGTACTCAGTACTTAATATCAATTTGCGAAAAAATCTCCATCTTTCCTTTCTTTCCACTATTGTAGTTCATTATTTGACTTGTTCTTCTCTATAAAAAAATAAAATGTTTAAATTTTTTATTTAAGTACTCAGTACTTAATATCAATTTGCGAAAAAATCTCCATTTTTCCTTTCTTTCCACTATTGTAGTTCATTATTTGGCTCGTTCTTCTCTATAAAAAAATAAAATGTTTAAATTTTTTATTTATGTACTCAGTACTTAATATCAATTTGCGAAAGAATCTCCATCTTTCCTTTCTTTTTTCTTTTGTATATATTTTTTCTGTAGTACTCAATTGGATAATAGGACCCGTAAATAAGAAATTCCATTTCATTCTATACAATAACAACTACAACTGCCTAAAGGTTATACTTAAGGGATCTTGGTGTTTGACCAATCCACTTTCATTTGGGATAGTGATGAAGGAAACGTATACAGGTTTTTAAAACTTGAACTACAACACCAAATTAAAAGGTGTTTTAAAATTAAATTTTAATTTAAAATTTTTTATTTTATCGCCATTTGAATAGTAAAGTGTTGGCAACATTAAGAAATATTGAGTGGTCGGTTAAGTTAGATTACAAATTGCTTGAGTGTTGTTCTAAAATGTAATATATCTTTTAATATTCGTCCCTGTTCTGTATTTAGAGTGGAAACAATCCGTGCGGAGTTATTAAATTACTCGTAATCAAAAGTTCGGAAATTTGCTGTTCTTCATATTTATAAACAAATTTTAATTTCATAATTTATAGCATTTTTTGTTCAAAGAGTTGTGTAAATAATATGAAAAATAAACGAAAATATTTCAATCAATTGGATTACAATCGATGTTTTAACAGTTCAGGGAAGTTTTATTAAAAAAAAAAAAAATTGATTCGATTTGATTCCACTAACATATTCCTACACGAAATAAAACGAAAAAAATTATTCGGATATGGAATACAGAACAGGTAAGAAATACGGAATATTCCGATTCCGAATAAAATCTTTCTGATTCGGAATACAGAACAGCACTAATTAATTGAGTTCTAAAATGAGTGAAAATACAGAATATTACCTTCACATTTGCTTTTCTGTTATAAAATATATAAGAATGCGTTGCAGGCTGCTGAAAAAATTTGTAAAGTTTATGGAGATAATGCTCGTTTTCGATCTGATAATTTTGATGTTAAAGGCGCACCTCGCTCTGGTAGACCAATCTTTAAAAAAAAAACAATTAAATCATGGAAATTGAGAAAAACCGGCACATATGCAGAGTTGAAATTGCCAGGGTACTAGACTTTCATCATCAAGCAGCTATCAATCATTTGAAGAAAGCTGGATACACAAAGAAACTCGATGTTTGGGTGCTACGTAAATTAACAGTGAAAAATTTAATGGATCGAATTTCCATTTGCGATTCACTGCTTAAATGGAACGAAACTGAATCCTTTCTGAAGCGAATGATAACGGGATATGAAAAGAGAATCACGTACGTATTTGCAAAAAGGGTCATGGACGAAGTAAGTTAAAGTTTTTCAGACCGTGGCAAAGCCACGATTTACACCAAGAAAGGTATTGCTGTGTGTCTGTTGGTATTGAAAAGAAATTGTTCATAATGGAATCTACAATCTGGTCAAACGATTGATTCTGATCTCTACTGTCAACAATTAATAAAATTAAAGCAAGCGATTCAATTAAAACGGAAAATGTGTTGTGTTCCATCATGGTAACGCAGGCCACACACATTTTTGATAACACGGCAGGGCTTGACAGCTACCATATAGGCCATGCCTTGCACCGTCAGATTATTATTTGTTTTGAACTCTGTAAAAATCTCTTAATGAAGTAAATTTAAATTCCGTACAGGGTTGCAAAACCACAATTGGATCAGAAAGCCCAGAACTTCAACACTGATGTAATAATTGGTTTAATAAATAGCAAAAGGATATCGGTCAAAACAGCACACATTTTGTTCAATAAAGCCCGTCTCAAATGTAAGAAAAAGGTGTTTTATTTTTGTAGCATAACGGAGCATAAATGAAGAGTTACAAGAAAAACAAACTGTAACAAATGTATCTTTTCACTTTGATGGCTTTGATAACCACTTGTTTTGGAAAACCCATATGTGGTTGTCGAAAAATAATTGTTTTTACAATCTGTCACCGTTTAGTGCCACAATCCTTTTTTCCAAAAGTGGATAATGCTGAATGTCACTATTTCGTTTACGTAATTAAAATTGGCACCCATAGATCGTGCGATGTACCACCATTAAATATACGTCTTTTTATGGGGTTATTTTAAGGCAGACAACCCCTCAACTAATGGCATAATAGAGAAGAATATTCAATGCTGCATCTGTGTTACAAACTTTAAGCATATTTTTGCAGAACAGTCATGGAAATTTTATACAAAATACTGCGTATGTAGATGCCATAATAACTGTAAAGTCCTGACCTATAAAAATTGTTATGCCTAATTTCCACATTTACAGATTATCGCTAAAATAAAGTTTCTAAACAATAAATTGCGTGGTGACTAGATCTAAGCAACAGGAAAATCCAATAATTTTAAGCCCATTAAACCAATTTTGATTGAAAATTATTAGACCTTCAACATACATAGATGAAATATCAAATTATCTTCTAAAATAAGAGTCTGATATGCCCCCTTCGGATATGCTTTTAAAATTTGATTCCGCCTATAATTGTGAATGTTATAATGAGAATAATTTGAATTAAATTGAAGTAGATGCTGATTTTACAACGAATCTCAACATTTATTTTAAAACATAAACTAAAAATATTAAATATTGATACGTATTATCTATTTCCATAGTCGCACAAGAACACAATAAATATTGACTAATTTTTGATATTTTTGTTGCCGCATGATTACCTATCGTGCTGTTACACGATTGTCGTAACAATAATTGGTGCATAGCGACAATCGTATGATCTCAGTTTAGAGTATCACTTGTGCAAATTGGAATCCATATGTAGGAAAATATTTGATTATAAGGAAACCGGGTATTTTACAAATTAAAAAACATGCTATTCATAGGTACTTGATATAGAAGTACCGTGTTATAAAAGAATTACCTGTATACTATTTTTACCACTGAAACCATTAAAATTCAACCAATATGGAGTATAATATGAATTTAGCTAATGGCAAAAATAAATATTGTTTGAATCGGAAAAAAAAAAACAAAATAATTTCAATCCAATGGTTTATAATAATCTATTTTTATGATTACTCGGTGGTGGTGACAAAGTGAGGGTGAGGTAAAACGAGTAAATGAGATAGATAAGTTTAAAAAATATTTTATGCATTTCGATTCAATACTTGTAGGGGCATACTTGCGCACATATTATATGGCCTCATATAAATTTTATTTAAATTGACATATTAAATCCGTATGTGTCATTAAAATTGACATGAGGTATTTGGTTTATTTTATGCTTCAAACCATTCGAAAACCTGTCAAAATACATTTTTTGGTATTAATCGATTTTCTGTTTTTATTATTTTTACTTACGTTGCTATTTTAAATTATTTCGATTATTGAAAGAGGTTCTTATTTAAGTAAGTATTATATTATCAATTGACTGTTGTGACAAGTAAAGCTTTATATTTATTTAATTTTGGTTAAGAAAAACTAATATTTTTTTCTAAAAAGATATCAGAGATCTAACAATATTTTAGGGAAAAATTGTAAAAAAAAAATAAAAATATATAAAGAACTATTTATTTAAGAAAAGCTTTATATTTGATTAGGCTTTGTGCAGATATACAAAAAATTTATTTATTTATTACTTAATATAATCTGAAAGCAAAAAAGTAGTTTTGCTGAAAAATTTCAAAATTTTTAAATTATTATCCGAAGTTTGTTAAGAATAATTTGCCCATTACGCTGAATACCTGCATTCGATTTGCTTATTTTTTTCCACTCTCTTGAACTCAGTGGTATTGATTGGGATACCGTTTTCTCAATGTATGAATTTTTGGTTTGTACGTGACACGAAAATGCACAACAGGCTTATTGTAGCTTGATGTAAGTTTTTCTTTGACTTGCCAGGGCACAACTGGACCCACCTATCGGCCTAACCTAACCTAACTAAGGGATTACCAGGTTCACATGGCACCTTTCTAATTATACATATTCTATCTTTGTGGAATAAAGGTACAAAATAAATACACAAATTTACAAAAATAAATTTTTTGTTTCTTTAGTGAATGGAACGTATATTTTTAGGAATATCTACCTATGATGGTTCTTAATTATCCTTTTTTGTTTACTACATACACGTCACACTCTTATCATAGATACGTTTTTTGTGAAGGCTTTGGAGAATAAAAAACCGGAGTTTCGATACTTATGCATTATATTTTCGAATCTTTCCGAGTCTAGGAATATTTGTGCGAATGAGCAGTTTTGATCTTTTCAGTGCTTATTGTTTGAGAATTTTTAGGAAATTTAAGAACTACAAATTGCGAAACTATTTGTGTTGACTTACTGAAGAATTTCGAAAAGATTGGTGTAAATATGTCGCCCGAAATTCTTTTATTATATTCCCATTCTTTTATTATATTCCCATTTAAAAAAGAGCTAAAAGTCTTAATTTTCAGTCTTTTGTTCATAAACTAATTCTCCCTTAATTTTTTGAATTTTTTATAAATATCTCAAAAGTTTGACGTCGTATATATTTTCACTATTTTTCCCAAAGTTTGATAGCCTAAATTAATAGCCTCTTGGATTTTTTAAACCGTGAACAAAAACCTTGTAAACTAGTGATATTAATATTGTAAAAGCTAAGTTCCAAGTTCTAAAACAAATTTGTTTATAGAAATGTGTGCAGAAGCTCTTTTCTCTCGGAGTTTGATGATCTCCATGTTATTCCATTGACGTAGAGTGCAGCTTTCTTTTTTCCCCCATGTTGAAAAACAATTGTTTTCTATATAGAAACAGCAGCTTGAATTTTTCAACTTCTAAAACTAATTTCGTTATAGAAATGCGTGCAGAAGCCTTATTCTCCCAGAGTATGATCGTATATCACACCAGTCCAGCCGGCCTGTTACACCATTGACGTAGGGTGCTGCTTTCTTTTTAATTCCCCATGTTAAAAGAAAATTGTTTTCTATATAACTTTGCCTTTCTTACTTGATCTCTAAATCTCTTTATTGACTAAAGGTACAATACAAACTTTCTTAGCTGTTTAAAACTTTTAATTTATTTTTAAATTTGTCTATTATCCCTGTTGTCAGCATCGAACCCACTTTAATACATCTTTCTCTAGCGAAGACCGCCTGAAATATCAACAACTTTCCTTTTATGACTGTATAAATATACGATAGAGAATATATTATGACATTGTCAACGAAATGGACTAGTGAATCGAAAATGGACTAACGAATCCTTGGCTCAAACGCATCCATCTGTTCTCAAAAGAACTACTTCATCAATAGTGCTACTGGTCCATTGGTGGATTTTCAATGAGAATAAATGTTCAATGGCTGCGGTTTGTCTGGTCAGTAGTACTACGGACAATGTCACTAGTAAAGCACTCATATTTCACTATTAGCAATTTTTGGAGGGATTTTATAGTTACATTTTTAAAAAGAGATTTCAGATATAATGCACATAACAAGTCTAGCTCTTAAATAAGCCTTTTTATATAAACGTAGAAAAAAAGATAATGACGTCAGCTATTTGGTGTTTTGATTTATTATATAGATTTTATTGACAATCATAATATATGTATTGATAACAAAAGGATTAATGGGTTTAAATACAAATTGATAAAACCGATTAGTTCTAATAAATCATGTAATTGAAAATAAAAGATAATATTAAAACTGCCAATTAGTTGTTTATAATTAAAGGGTAATACAACCAGTACCTTTTATTAATGAAAGCTATAAGCAAAGCATATACTCGTACGTACATATAGTATGTATGTACATATAAGTATATAAATGAATATATAGATAAAGTTATGCTAATTTCGCCACTTTCAGCAACCGAAAAAAAAGAAAAAAAATATATACATATATATTATATGTATATATTGAAATATGGTAAACGTTTCCATAAAAAAGTCTTAATTTACTGGAAAATTTTGCTAGTTCTGGTTTATAAATTTATGAATACCACTTGTATATATAAGATTAACTTTTTTAAATACATATGTTTATAGACATATTGTTTAAAGCTTCTAATTACGGTACAATAAATGTCTTCAAACTCACATACATACATATGTACTCATATCTAAATAAAGTAATTTAGTTAAAGCATCATAAAATATATATGAATTTTAACAAATTATCACCTTTGTTTCACCAAGAATTTCATTATGATTCATAGATTTTTTAAGTGACTTGAGAGACTGAAAGAAACCGTTTTTTGGACAAATTTAAAAATATTTAAAGTACCAAACTATAATATTACTTGTTATTTTAAGGGGTTTTTCGGTTTTCCCCATTACCAAAAATATACAAAAAAATTAATGATAAACAACGTCATACAACTCATTCAGTCAAAGTAAATTAAAAATGAAATTTTATCAGTAAAATTATGAGTATATGTGTGATACGTATATATATATATATATATATATATATATATATATATATATATATATATATATATATATATATATATATATATATATATATATATATATATATATATATATATATATATATATATATATATATATATATATATATATATATATATATATATATATATATATATATATATGCGTGTTATATATAATTTCCTTTCACCTTTGATTTGGATTTCAAATAAAGCTAAAAAACAAGGTAAGGTACTCTACAATACTAGCAAATAAATAATGAATCGCTTCACTACTAAAGTATTTCAATTCATAGGCATCTGAAAGAATTGGTATATGCAAATGATTCGGACATACATGTTACATTATTCATCTTGTGAAACTAGCCAAAAAACTTAACTTAGAAATAAATATAAGAAAGATGTATGTCAAGCTTCAACAGAACAGCAGTCACCAAAAACCACCGAATAGATTATGTTAAGTAATTTTGTGCCTTTCGTCCAGCTATGGAATTAATAAGAAAGTCAAGAATAAGCTCATTTGATAAACTCGAAAAAATGGAGGTGTTCTACAATTAGTACGAGCAACAAAATTCTATAGAGATCGTAGGGACAAAGAAAAGAGTTGATCATTTTGTGATTGACGTTCGGCATGCATTCTGCGTGCTGGACATATGAATGTTCAGGGCGGCAAACATCAATTCAAACCACTACATTGTGGCAGCAAAGGTACGTACTAGAATATAAACCACCAAAAAAGTCCACAACAATGAAGGAGAAGACGAGCGGTCGAAAAGCTAACTCAATTCATCCTCCTGATGACATCGACGTACAAGCACATATTAGACTCTATAACAAAAGTCACAGAACCTGATTACAGGCAAAAATTGACGCCCATAGCAACGTGAGCTATGTTAAGACGAGACCGGAAGTTGAGAAGTAAGTAAAACCGTTTGATTCGAAGAAAGAAGAAACTGCTGTGGATACTTCGTTCTACGCCAAAGCGTACGGTTAGACACAGTTATCGGCCAAAAGATTCTCGGGATCCTGCGAAGACAGCGGTTCACGAACGCTTGCAATTTTTTCATATCGCGAGTTGCAGCATTCCACGGTTCCAACCATATAAAAGGGTAGATTTTACATTCACATTGAATACCGCAATTTTCGTACGTAACGACAATATGGATGATTTCCAAATTAATCTTTGCCATCCAAAAGTTTGACCAGTTTTCTTCAAACGGTTGTCAATGTCCTCGCTCAAACCTCCGTTTGCGGATATAATACTTCCCAGGTAGCAGAATTGACGGACGTTCGCAATTTCCTCAGTGCCAATAACAAATAATTCTTCGCGACATTTATTTTCAAAATTGCCGCTTCCGCTGCCTGCCTTATTTTACTTAAATTTGTTGCAAGATCCGGAAAGCTATGACCCAGGAGACAGATATCAACCGCATAATCTGTGTCGTTCAACCGGTTTTGCAATCCCCATGTTATTCCTCTGCCGTCGTAGAGGGCTTTCCCAAGGATTGCGTCCAGAACTACATGAAATAGTAGTGGTGACAGGACGCACTCTTGCCAAACTCCAATTCTCACTTATATTGGTCCGCTTAATAGCTTGTCATGTCTAACTCTGCAAGATGCATTGCGATATAAGCCTTTAAAGGGTTCAATGAGTTTAAGCGAAACCCCTTACATGCCAGCGCACTCCATATCGCCTCATGCTTCAGTATATTAAAAATTCAGTTGTGAGCGCCACTCCACAGATTGTTCTGTAATGATATTGAGAGGAGGAGCAATTATGCCTGAAAATTTTAAAAACGCATAAAATACCAGACAGAAGATGCGAAAGCTTGAAGATCAATCTCGACAACTTAAACCAACCCTATCAGTAGGGTTTCCTATCCAGGAAGAGACTCACAAGAAGCAGATAGATACATATCACCTTTTTTTCGATTATAAGGCTTCATTCGACACTCCCATAAGAGACAAACTATTTGAAACCATGTCTAAGTATAGGATGCCATTAGAACTTGTAAGCCTTTGCAGAATAACTCTAAGTACAGAATGACACTAAGCCATTAGCTACGATATAAGGTCTGAGACAGAGTAACAACTTAGCGCGTAACTTTTTCAATATCTTGATGAAGAAAATTCTTAAAAGCGCAAAAGTTAATAACACGGATACAATAAATACTAAAGATCACATTCTTCTCCCTTATGCGGATGACATTTGGAGTATAGAATGAGATGAAACTGAAGTTTTTTCAAAAATCAAAATAAGCAAAGCGATCTTTTAAAGAGCAAAGTTCATTCTCTCCTATACGCTTATTCTACCGCACGCTCTTATGGCGCGTAGACGTGGGTGCTTGAAAAAGCGGCTAAGGCAGTATTGTGTGTATGTGAGAGAAAGATTATCCGAAAAATGTAAGGTCTCATCTGTGTAAAAGGAGAGTATAGCTCTCGAACGAACTTTGAGCTCTATGGGCCATATCCAGAACAATGGAGACAAATGCTTCAGGCAGAAAGACGTTAGATGACAATTAGAATGGTAAGCGCATTAAGGGAAGACCGAGACTTAGGTGGAAACCCCAAGTGGAGGAAAATCTATGGTGTAACACACTAAGCAGGCTAGGACCAACATCAGTTAGTAAGTTGTATCGAATATTGCATCAAATATTGCATTAAAATTCGAATAAAATGCTTAAGAACTCTTTAAATTTTTGCCAAAGCGAACGGCAAATTTGGTCTGTGTAACTAAATGTTGTCGTTTTCAATATCAATTTTCTGTGACATAACAGAACGGAAACTAGCAGAACTAGTAGTTATTACCCTCACAAGCATTTCTTACTGCTGATTCATTTTTGACACTCCGGTGACAATGTCTCTATTACAGCGACAGGCGCAATAAAATGTCCCTCAAATTTATATCAAAATTTTTTTTATTAAGAACATAATTTTAGGCACAAAGAAGTTATACTGAGAGAGTTGATCTGGGTCACAAATTCCCTGAGACAATTGTCAGTAAATTAACTGTTTTAACAAAAATGTTAAAAATATTATTTAAAAAAAAATCGTAAACGAAGACATGTAATAGGCAAAATCCTTCAGAGTTTGGCATATACTCGACTCATAACATACAAAGTCGCTAACTTTTAACTCTTTTTTTTTAGTATAGTAACACTACAATGACGTTGTCATGCATAAATTCCTCTGTTAGTACAATTATCAAGAAGATTCATTAATTAATTTTTTATTTACGATAATTTTATGCAAATTCCTACCTGATACTGATTTTGTGTTGTTGACTGATAGTGACTATGTCGTCCAAATACCCTACCGGGTAATAGAATATTTATATTAGAGCTTTAAAAAATGGAACGAAATTAAACTAAAGCATCACCTAAACTTTAATAAGATTTGTTACAAATCAATTGTCTCACCTAATATTACCCACTGTGATAGTTTAATTGAATAAGTATAGAAAACAAAAAACTAAAAATGTGGAATTAAAAACGTATTAAGTCTTTCAAAGTACAATGTCAATCAATTTTGAAATGAAAGTATTACCAACAGAAATCACTAGAAGTGATATTGAGTGAGTGAAACGTGACATTTACGGTAGACAACATCCTGCATTAAAAAAGCACGTTTAAGTAAAAAAATATAAAAAATTGTAAACAAAATTAAAATATTTATTTTAATCATATTATACCACATTGTAGACGCGACAACACTAAAGTTTTAAAATGAAAATTTATGATTTCTATTTATGATATGATTTAAATTTTAAGCGTTAATATAAATGTCATTTGGAAGAAACCAAATCATAACATTAATTGTTTAATAATATACAATAAAGTAGCAATAATTATAAAAATAAAATTAAACTGAAATAGAGTATAAACATTTATATTATACTTCTTAAGAAAAAATAAATTAAAAGAAAAAAAATTTAATGAGTTCATATATTTAGTCATTTATTCATTCTTTCATAACTGAAGTACGCCCAGTATGTCGGATTTTATAGTTTTATTAACATATATTGTATTAAGAATTATTATTATTATTATTATTGTCATAATCATTGAAAGTGGTTAAAAAAAGTAATAATGTTATTATCCTATAAATATTAATAATAATAAATGTGGTTTTAATGTTTTTATTGAATGTTTGAACATATAAATTAATTTTTTTTTATTATGTAAACACAATATTTAATATTTATTGGTTTAACATCTGCTCGTATTTACTGGTTCCAGTTATAAAATTATTATAAATATTCCCAGATTACTTTACATTACAATTGCTAAACGTTCTTCACATAAACTATTTTAAATTAACGCCTTTTATTATATTGTATCTCACATTAGCAAATATAGCAACGTTTTGCCGTAACCTTTAATAATGTTTTTTCTTTCCTTTTTTTATAACTAACAAACAATAAATATTATTAAATAATTAACCCATAGTCGTTTGTTTATAAATAAAAAATATTACAAACTCTTAAAAAGTATACAGCATACATTCATAGGAGCAGAGAGTAGAATTTTTATCCGATAAGCTATACCAACGCATCTCGAAGCGACTATACAGATAGATATTTATGTGTTAACTGCTCTATTTTACACCTTCTACAAGAATATACGTGGCATACTTGTACAATACAATAATTTTAGGTCATAAATCTTTTAAATATTTATGTGTTTGTGGTTTATTTATTTACACTCTTTTACTCGGGATTGCATGCTTTTACGCTGTACGTGAGACTATTTACTTATTTAGGAATTAAAAACAACATTTTTTTATAAATAAATTTAAAATACAATTTAATTGAACTCTATGGGAAATTTTATATTTAAAAAATTCTTAATCTTAACGTGGACCTCGTATATTTACTTCAGTATGCAAAAGAATAAAACGTGCATGGCTGTGGTAATCAAAATTTGTATGCATGTTGACTAAAGTTGGGTTGATACGATTGTCTCAAATACACAAAATATAACACAATTTGTGCTTTATTGCCGCAGAATATTATCATTTTCATTATGACCAGGCACTCTTGCAGGACACATCGACCCTTAGATTCTATTGTTCCTTCCGGTCTACAATTTCTTTGGCAGATCTTTTACCTTCCTAATGAACACCATCAGAAATGAAAATCAAATAGTGGATATGTCTTTTCAAACCTCTACATCTAAATTTATCAAGAACTCCACATTCACTCAATATGTGTTCCGCCGTCTCTGATGACTGTAAACACAAACAGAAAAATCCACATTCGTGACCGCCATCCTTTTCAGCTGCGCTCTCAGTCCTCATTGGCCCGTAAGAAAATTCGTCAGAACTTTCAACTCCGTCGTTTCATACTTGAGAACTTCAGAGCAATGCCTAAATTGCAGACTGATCGCCGTTATATAGGTGCGAAGTCTCTCTCCTTTGAGCATTCAAGCGTTTAAAGCATCTGGTAATTTTGCAATCCTTGTTTAGATTAAGGATGGTAGTAAGTGGTGCCAGTAAGGTTCCGGACCAATATAGGCGCAGAATGTGAAATATGTTCGAGTTTATTTAACGAAAATAAATAAAACAATTTAAATCTTGGTAAGTACTGTCCACTTCGATTGTTGATTGTCTATCGAGCCGTACCAATAACACTAGTTTAGAAAGTTTTTGTTTACAGCTTACAACATACATGGGGCTATTAATTTCGCTGTCTAATTTGGTGTCTAAAACTGGTGAAAAAATCTAGGACGTCAAAAAGAATGAAAATACTAAAAGTACTATTAGTTTATGAACAAATTCTTTTTTATATAATAAATGTTTATTTGTTTCCCTTATGACGCTCCAACAAAAGTCACCTAGCATTTGCTAATTCCAAAAATTCGCTTAAAGGATTTTAAATCTTAGTGAAACCGTTCACGATGTTTGTCTCTCGTATTTCCAAGATTTCTGGAAAAAGTCCAGATCGGAATGTAATAAATGAGTTTCGGGCGACATATTGACACCCATCATTTCGAAATTATTCAGTAAAGCGTCAAAAATATGTTCGCAGTTTGTAGTTTTTTATTTCCTAAAAATTGTCGAACAACAAGTATTAAAAAAACTTCCGACAGCCAGTTCATCGTAGGCTAGAGGACTGTCAAATTTAAATCATTAAAATTATTCTTATTTTGAAGGCCTAAAAAATATTTCCATTGCACATTGCCAATTGCATCAATCTTGTGATCCAAGTTTAAGAACCGTAAAACAAATGCACACAATTGTTAGGTAGGTGGCTTTGACTGTAATGGAGAAGAATTGGCTTGACGCAGGTACCAAATACTATATAGCTTCAAGTCACATGATAACTTATTTTACATCCATATATTTTCTAGGTTATACAAACCCCAGCCTCATTTTATCTATTCTGTTTGCTTTAGACACTGCCTGCTATAATTGCTCATCCTTACCAAAAAAAGGTCTGTACATCTTCAATATGTACATCGCCTACATAAAGTGCAGTGGTGTTAATTAGTTCTGTTTTCCTGATATTGATTCGTCCGAATTTAAGGCCGTTATATTGCAGAGTTTGTAGCGCAGGAAACGAAGCAGTAACACTCTGAATTCTTATCAGATATCTCATTCGATTTTAAATACATCTAATGTTTATTAGCACCGAATTTTTCGCACTAGATATGTTATATTTCTAATTATATTAATTACAAAGCTCCTATATGTTGAAAGCTTGCTTAAAGTCTATAAATAGCAGGTGGATTGAGAATCTGTTCTAATTGGCCTGTTCAAATATGTTTCGGAGTGTTCCTTCACTATGTCTGCTTGTTCCAGTCTCAAAATTTCATAACGTCATGAAAGTCTCTATAATATGATCATCGCTAATATTTTCTGTAGGGTGTTTAGCAGAGATGTACCGCCCCATCTTTTACATTCTCAAATATCGTCTTCTTTGGGCTCGAGGAAATTGAAAGACCCGAAATGTTATTTTTAAATAATTTAAGCCCGTCCATTTGCCCAGTTTAAGTCTATTTAAAGCCTATTGAGTCTCTCCTTTTGATTATTTATTTATAAAATAACCATTCGAATATATTTTTCTTTTCTTATTTATATAGTCGCAAACTAGAATAGGTCAGGGTGACAATACCCTTATTGTGGCACTTCAATTGTGTATATTGAAACACCATAGCTTAAACTACTTTTTAAGCGTAAGTTTTTTTTTTTTTTTTGCTCTAAGTATTATTGGTTAGGAGAATAAGTTCATAGCGTTTTAATCAACCACTTTTATTTAAAAAAATACTTATAACAATAAATCTTGTATTCGCAGTTGCTGCTTACGATCTCCTCTCACCTCCCGACCACGTTCAATTCCTGACAATTTTCAATAACGGCATCACCCCATAACATTAGTTAACGACTGCTTATGTTTATTAGGCTATGAAAAACTTCTCCAACTTCTCCAATGCATCTGCCCTTCTGTGTCTAAAAATTACATAGGGCAGCTAATTGGTTGAGAGAATTCTCCCTTGCTTAGGTGGATGTTGCTGGAATTATGTGTGTATGTTCCGCTGAAAATTACCCAGTGTGGTATCGCAGAAGTTGTGGGACTTGTTTTAATGTTCCCTTCATTGTCTAAGGTAACGCTCATCAATGGGTTCGACAATGATCAGTAAAAATGGTATTTCGTCGGTTCAGTGTCTGGAGAATACAGTGGATGCAGTTTTGATGACTTATGCAACATGGCCGCTATCAGTGTTGTGAAGGAGTAAGGTTTGCCCGTATCACCAAACCTTTGGATAAAGGTTAGACTTGACCCCCGCCTTTTGAATATCCCTTGAAGCCACCCAATTTTTTCTTTGCTTCATATTTATGTATGGGCACTAGATGACAACTGGGTCGCAATTTTAATGATCGCAGTTAAGTTTATACCAATTTACAACTCGTTTATAAACCGTCTTCATTCTAACAAACACTTTAAACGCACGATCTTATTCCCAAACCCAATATAGTAGACTACAGCATATATGACCATAGTCGCACTAAAGTACACAAGTTTAATAGGCTCCTTATACTAAAACGGAAATATTCAACAGAGAATATCAAATAAACAAAAATTTTATTCAGTTGTGTGACAGCTTTTGATGAAAGTAGACATAGATACGTATGTCGCTTGGCGTATTACAACTATTTATTTGTTTTGCTGCTTACTTTGTTTATTTTGTTCTTCAAATACAACTTTCTCTTTTGCCACCCTTGGACTATAACAAGTGACTTTATTAAAGTATAAAAAGACAGGTAACATTAAAGATTATTTTGAAATAATTTGAACACGACTTTCAAAAGTAGGATATTAACATATTTACTTAAAACAAAACGAATTTTATTACTTTTTCAGCGCACTTTGAAATAAATTTATCAGAATTGTTTTGCAATAATTTAACTTTCCATCTTTCAAAACAAAAACAAGAACAAAAAAAGACAAAAATTCAAGAACTTGTGTATATAACATTTTGTATGAAAGGAGCAATTTATGTGTAAGTACATCTAACTATTCGTTTCTAATATCTTGCCCATGAAAAAGGCGCGGTCATAAAACAGTTTTTTTTTCTTCCTAGCGATTAGATTAATAAAAAAAAACAATATCAGTATAAAAATAAAAACTGTCGCTTTGACAATTATTAATTTGATATCTTGCAACATTAAAAACGTTATTATCGCTTCATCAAATAAATTCAATTGTTTTTTTTTTTTCTATATTATTTTTTGGTGTTATCACTCTGCTGAAAGACGTTAATTTGATACCACAGAAAAAAAAATGAGCGAATTATACGTTGAACTATAGACGTCTTTCGTAGACGAGTGGTTGTTTGTTTAGCCCATAAAAATATTTGATGTTATGACATCCAATAAAAATTAAATAGCGACAATTTTTTGTTTTATAATTATATTATCGAATATAAAAGAAATCTTTTCGTCAATTAAAATTATTAAAAAACAACATTAATATTATTTAAAAACATTTATTCTTTATTTTCCTAACTACAACACCTTATATACTACACAAAAAATGTCACAAAAAAATTATTATTTTTTATTTTTATTTAATGTATGAAGCATGAGCAAGTTTTTTGTACTTACCATACTTTTTCTATAGAGGGTGTGTTTTATATTGATAAGAAGGTGTTTCTTATAATGCCTAACCGCTCGATCAGATTTATTATGAAAACATTTCCTAAATTAAACTTCTATTATATTACAAGCGATTAACTGGTACTTGTAATCAACAGAAGCAAAATTTAAAAATTTTTTAGGTGTAAGCATTAATTACAGCGGATTTATATATTTTCAAACTAGCAGTTATTGCAAACATCAATTATATCCGCGTTGCCGGCTCCAAAAAACATGTATATTAAGTTTGGTCAAAATCGGTCCAGTAGTTTTTGAGTTTAGCGATCACGAAGATACACGTCATTTTTATATACTCGTACATATATAGACATTACACAGTGCGACAAAAATGTATGAAGTTGGAATACCTTGAAAATGGCATTACTTTTCCGAGCAGAATAAGGATCCGATTTTGAAATTTTCAAAACACCTCCAAAATCTCGAGTTACGTGTAAAAAAACAGTTTTACGTACCTTCATGCACTTGCAAGCCAATACCTTAGTTGAATATTACCCGATTTTAAGTTTATTTTCGGATTTAGAAGAGAAATAGATCTTTTAAATGATATACTCGTATGTTAAGTAGCCTTGAAGAATCTGGCTGCATTTCTCACACATTTTTCATCCAATTTTTTCCACATTTTTCAAGTTTAGATGCGTTTTTGCGGATTATCACGGATTACCATGTTCACGCATTATACGTATTCTATCGTTGTAGAATAAAGGTAAATGGTCCACCATCTAACGTTTTTTTTTTTTTCAACTAGTGCTTATTTCGTGAATGGTAACACTTAGTTCATGTCTGATTTAATAGATAATTAGTTTTATCCTTCCGCTGAACGAATATGGTTGTGTATACGCTTGAACAACGCTGGGAAATATTGCGACATTACTTTGAAAATCATGGTAATGTTGCAGATGAAGCTCATTTTAATCTTGGCGGGTATGTAAACAAGCAAAATTGTCGCATTTGGGGCACAGAAAACCCGCACGCATACATTGAAAAGCCGATACACCTAAGACGAGTCACTGTTTGGTGCGGATTTTGGTCCAGAGGCATAATTAGGCCATTTTTCTTCGAAAATGAGCAAGGAGTGGCCGTTACAGTCAATGGCGATCGTTATCGGGCCATGTTGAACGAATTTTTGTTCACAAAAATTGAAGAGGAGGATATTAGCAACATTTGGTTTCAACAGGACGGCGCTACGTGCCACACAGCCGAAGCTACACTCCATGTTTTGCGCCATATTTTTGAAGATCGCATTATCAGCCGCAGATCTGATTTTGTTTGGCCACCTCGGAGCTGCGATTTGACACCGTTGGACTATTATTTGTGGGATGCCGTCAAAGATAAGTGTTACGCCAACAAGCCAGAGACAATTGACGCTTTAAAAATTGGACCGATCGTGTAGGCTACTGCATGGTCAGCCGAGGCAGCGATTTGAACGAAATTATTTTCCATTATTAATTGGAAGGATTGTACTTTCAAATAAAAAAAGAAATTTGAGAAAATATTCAGTAGTTTTTTTTTTATAGCATTTTCAAAAAAAAATATTTTGCGGACCCTTTACAAAACTTTTTATTTATTTAGTGAATGAAACATATATTTAAAAGAATGTCTAGCTATGATGGTTGTTAATTATCTTTTTTTATTTTCCACATACACGCCACAGTTTTATGAAAGACATGCTTTTTGTGAAGACTTTGAAGAAGACTAACCCGGTATTTCGGTACTTACGCCGTCTATTTTCGAATCTTTCTGAGTCTAGAAATATTTGTGGGTCCTCAAAATAAGAAAATTTTTAAATTTGAATTCAAAATTTAAGAGTCCTTAGTTGACGAAAAATGGACTATTTGGAAAATTCGAATTGTACAAATATTTTTGCTGATTTACTGAATAATTTCGAGAGGATGGGTGTAAAAATGTCCCCCTAAATTCATTTATTACATTGCAAATTAGAGTTTTTCCAGAAAACTTGGAATTATGAGTGACAAGCATGGCGAACGGATTCACTCAGACTTAAAATCCTTTGAGCATGTTTTTGGGAACAGCATTTGCTAGGTGACTACTGTCGGAGTGTTATAATAGTTTATAAAAAAGGAACTAAAACTCTTAATGTTCAGTTTTTTGTTCATAAACTAATGCTATTCTTACTTTTTTATTTTTGTCAGTAAGTAAGTAAGACAGCCTAAATAATTAGTCACATGCATGTTTTTAACTGTGAATGAAAACATTGTAAACTAGTGTTATTACATTGTACGAGTAGTGTAGTAGAGTACTAATGTTCGTTGATTCGGCGATTCGATTATAAAAAAGTTGCTAAAAAAAAAACAACGTCATACAACGTATGGTTAGTATTCCAAGGTAAAAATGGAAAACAAAAATCAACATTTCTCCAAGCTTTGGCAATGAATTGTTTGAAGGCAAAGAGTTTGGGATAAAATAGTCTGCAAAGGTATTTGCAGAATTAGGGTTTGTGGGTCAAATAACAATTTTCAGAAATTAAAAAAAAAACAGATTTGTGGGAGAAAGGGGAAATTAAGCAGTCCATTGAATGCAACCATCAGTATATATTGTCAACATTTCGGCAAAGCTTCAGATTCCAAGAAACGAAGATCCATTTGGAAAGTTCTCAAAACCAAAGATATACCGGAAAAAAATTACATATGATCCAGGAAATTTACTCCAACATTACCCATAATTTACGCCACAACGAACCTGCAAGGATGCCTACTCTTGCCTCTACTTTGTGCGGCGGTACTAGATATAATTATGCTTAAATTATACCAAAAAAGAATAGGCATCATATGGGACGTGTGTAATAATCTAGAAAGTCTGGAACATGCCCCACAATTTCTCCAACAGACAGATCAAACACAACGACCTGGCTACCATGGCGAAGAAGATTGGTCTGGAGGTAAATATTGATAAGGGTTTCTGCAATGCGCATAAGCAACACCATCGATAACAGACTCTCGATCGGAAATTAGACCATTACATTTGTAAAAAACTTCTGTTATCTGGTTATGATTTTGTATTAGAAATCTAGATCGGCTGTCGGTCGCCTGAATTGAATCTATTGAATCTAAAATCCCAAAACACCATACTGCTGTATGGAAGCGAAACATGGCTTATGTCCAATACTATAACCCAAGGTTTTATTAACAAAATTATTATTATGTAAAATCGTTTGTCTACACCGATAAACCAGAGACAATTAAACACCTACAAATCAACAGTCGAAGAGTGTCTCGCAGAATACGGCCGCATATGCTGCGAACAGTTTGTGAGAATTGGTGTTGCAGATTGAGCATTATATGTGTCAGTGTTGGCGGCCATATGGCCGAATCCATATTTAAATATTAATGCTATAAAATTTTCTATCCAACAAAGCCCGTTTCATTGATATCAAAATTATATTTTTTGTTTTATTGTGATTTAAACTTGTGTAACCGTAAAAAAAACACCCGATACATATATAAAAGATGCAGTGCTGTTTATGTTCCTTTTAAGAAATGTGTAAAATAATGTAGCGCTTTTACAGGTAAAACTATTTGCCCTTTAAAGGAAATGCCTGTTAATCTCCGCACAACTCAGGTGTTCCACATTAGCCGAATAACAAATATTTCAAGGTTAATTTCAGACAATTTTTGGAATAATCCAAATTGGGAGTCATTTAGTTCAATTTTTAAAATACTCGTATCTTTTATGAAAACTTATATAAATTCTTTATGCATATATGCAACACAAAATTGTTTTTATTCTTAAAAATGTTTTCAAACCAACGAAAAATGTCTATAAATCACAAATCAATTAAAATGAATCTCGTAAATGTCAAATTCTAACACTTAATCTGTTAAAGTAAAACCCTTTTTTATTGTTTTCAAACATTTCAAGTCAACAAAATAAATCAATATTCAAATAATAAATCAATTCTCTCTCTTGCACACATTTGGTTTTGAATTTTCTTAAATCTTAGTATTGGCCACTTGGATTAAACATTGAAATGTGGTCGTAAACGTTAATTGCAAGCATTTTTTTATAAACTTAATAGTCAACTAACATAAAACAACTCAAATACTGCAGATAAAAATGAAAAACCAATAAAAAAAAACTACAAGGGACTTAAAATTAATTTGTGTCGAGTTGTATAAAAGATTTAAAGCCTATGACGTTAATGCATAAAACAAAATATATAAATGTCATTAAAGAAATGAAATATTTGCCCAGCAAAATAAGAATTTTGGTTATCAAACATTTCTAAGTACAACGATTAAATATATGAAATTTGTCAATCTACAGCAGAGTCAGGCAAAGAGCTGCTCTTCTCTTCTGTTTTCACACGGACGTACTCACACGCATAGGCAAAAAATAAGGAAAGAGAAGTAAAGAGAAAATAAGTGGAAAAGTACAGTGCTAGGTGGCCTGAGTGAGAGACATTCAAATTACTACCACAATTGTAAAATGCATTATTATTAGTAGGCCGAACACTGGTTTAAACGATATTATTCACTCTTATTCACTACAATTTGTATTATCGTGTAAACCACCCTTAACAAGCACTTTGAGTAATTAACCACTTGAGAGTTTTACCAGAACTACACTCAGGTGCTACATTTTCCATACACTGACGATCCCGATTTAGTTCAAGTTTTGCTTTAGTTTGTAGATACATCGTAATTTCCCAAATATTTAAGGTCCTTTGTTTCCCAATAATAGAGATAACCTTGAATGATTTAAACCGATGTTGTGTAGGTAACAATTTTTTTACGACTTTTCTTTTGAACGAGGGAAATTATTACGAAATATCTGTTTCTGGAAAAATATTTAAGGCAATTAAGCAAAAGCCAATTAACTGGAAAATCATAAGAAAAAACGGGAATTTAGAAATTGAGGCAAACAAACGTGAACGTCAATTAAGCTTGGAGTAATTAATTAAATTATACCAAATTTTTTTTAATAAATTTATTTCTTTTTTTTTCAAATGTTATTTTTTACTGTACAGCAGTGTTTTTTTAGTACCAAAATGTATATTTTTAGTACAAAACAACAGAGTTGCATTACTAATTCAACCAGATTTAAAAAATTCTCTTGACGAAGTAGTTTTTGTTTTGTATGGGAAATCTAGCTGGAATCTACAAGTTTCTCATCTACAGTGTAAATGGGCTATCAAATTAAAAAGCAATCTAATTAAATCTAACATTTGCTTTAACGAACATGTTAAATTTTTTAAGAGTTTTCTAAGTGCATATGTATGTCAATCGGCGACTATTAATCTTATCCACGCTAATATTAAATAAGCTACAGGGTGGGAAAATTTGAAGTTAGGAAGTAAATTGGCTGCCAAATGGTGATATGTCAAGAATTAAGCTGTCAACCTTTGACACTTATTTAGTAAAAAATTTGGAAATTTTAACTATGGAACGCTACACTTTCGAACAAAGAATTTTAATTATGAAAATTTACTATCAAAATGATGTACATTTTACTGTATCACTTTGTAAAATTCGAGCAGCTTTTCCTCGTTATCAGGCTCCTTCTGAGACCGCTGTGCGTAATTTAATCCCTAAATTCGAGGCTCACGGTACTATTGCTAACAATAGATCAAAACAATACGCTCGTAGTGGTAGTAGTGTTGCAAACATAACCGCTGTACAGCAAAGTCTTCAGAATGAGCCTGGAACGCCGTCAGCGTGAATTGCTACCGTTACCAAACCATGATAACCAATTTTTTCTGGCCACAATTGGCTAATGTTAACATCAGTGATCTTTGGTGTCAGCAGGATGGCGCCACAAGCCACACAGCCAGCCACACAATTCAGTTATTCCCTCGTTCTTGTGATTTGACACCGCTGGATTATTTTCTCTGGGGCTATTTAAAACACCGGGTTTGCGTGAACAAATCACAAACAACTGACACTCTGAAAAATGAAATTCGGCGTTGCATTGACAAGATAAGCTAAGCTTTGTTACAAAATGTAGTTCAAAATTTTGTAAAAAGAACGGAAGTCTGCCGATGTGCTAGAGGTAGACATTTGCCCTACATCTTATTCCATTATTAATTCCGATGTTTCTATTTTATATTGGTATGAATAAAACTGGATTTGTTAAAAAAAATTGTTTTTGAGCCAAATTACTTACTAACCTCAAATTTGTCCACCCTTTAAATTTATTATAAAACGATATACGTTATGTGGCCCAATCAAGCCCAGTTTAATAAACATACTTGTTTAAAGTCCCTTATTGATTGAAATAAGTAATATTAATAATAATGATCTTTCAACATAGTCAACTTGACTTGAAAAGCCGACATTTAAAGTAACCCAGAGTTTGTAATCCACGCGTCGTCACTATAAAAAGGTCGAAAGAAGAAAATTGCGCGTATATAGAGGTAAATAAGTTATTGGGAAAATACGCTTGTTACGATACCCTTTTTAGGCCTTTTTTCAGATTTCTAGAGTTTTAAAATTTTTGTGGAAAATGGGCAAAAAATTAAATTAATTCGCAATAACAGAAGTCTACTGTATTGTTCTTAAATACTTTCTAAACCTTTTTCAAAACGATTAAAGTATAGAAAGCAAAAATAAATACAAAACTATTAATTCGCTACAAAAAGATGAAAACAAAATAATGTCGTACTTACCAGGAGCTGGCTGTGCCGGATAGGAAGGTTTTTTCATCCATTCATAATATTGATGAGCCTTAATCGGTGATGTACGATTGTTATTGTTAATAGTTGTACTGTTATTATTATTGTTGTTTGTTGGACTATTATTATTGTTATTGTTACTCAAATGATGAGCACCAATATGATGAGGTGATGATGAAGAAGCTGGAGCACCAGGGCTTGATATTTCACTGCCACTAACCGTAATTGGTGGTGAGGGTAGACCTTCAGTAATATGTGGTGGCTGTTGCTGTGTTTGCTGTTGTTGTTGTTGTTCCCCAATACTACTAACAGTTTCATTTAATTGTGTATTACCCGAACCAGGACCAGCCGATGTTGTGGATGTCGAACTGCCCGATGAAGATGATGGTGTTGTACCATTAGTCGTGCCACTGGCAAGAGCAGAGCCATTAATTAAATGATGTTGTTGCTGCAACATTTGGGCATTCTGAGCAAAGTTCTCAGCCGATGCGGGAGAATGCCAATCGGTAGGGGCCGCAGCATTAGCGGCTGAATGAAACATGGCATGTGGGTTATAGTACATTTGATGGTGGGCAGCATGTGGTGAGTCCATTTCGCTTAGATATTGATGATTAGGAGGTGTATGATAATTGGCAGCAGTCCATTGCCAAGGCTGGCCGGCTGAGTAGGCTAAATTAGCCGCACTATGTTTTTGCGGGTATGACAAGCTGTTGTAATATGAAACCATGTTGATTGAGATTTTATGTGTATTTATCAATTTTCTCTTTTATTTTGTATACTTTGAGGTTAGAAAACTTAATAATAACACACTGCTATCTAAATAGTAAATTAATTTCAATTAATTTTTGTTAATTTATTTTTTATAGTTTTGTTTAAACATTTTGATTTTATTTTTCTTTTTTTAATAATTTTTCTTAAACAATTACATAAATTACGTTTAAATTGTCAAGGTTGTCTTGAAATATTTTTGTCTTTTCTTATGTTTTTCTGTTCAAATTCTTCCGTTATTATGTTGATCACAATATTACTTAATGACAGATGGCTTAATATTTTTTTATTTTTATTTTTATTCCTTTCTTACTTTTCTTTGCTGTTAAGTAAGCTGTGTTTTAAACATTTTATTTTGTTACAAATTATGTTAATTTTCACTTATAGAATATTAATAATAATAATGTTGTTGTTGTTTTTGTTGTTATTTTGTTACTCCAAATTACACTGTTAATTACATAGTTACATTGTTAATCCAAATTACACTCTTTCTCTTTTTTATGTTTACATTAGTGTTATACTGTTATAATGTTATACTGGTTATTGTTTATAGTGATATTGCCTAAACTCGATAATTAAACTTCAATTGATTTAATTTTTTTATTTTATTTCTTTTATAGGTATTTTCAATTACACAATTGCTTAATTAGTTTTGTGCTTCTTCTTTGAAGCTTTAAGGCGTTAAAGTCTTTATAGTGCGGTTGTAATTAAATAAATTTTATTTTATTTAATAAAAGCGTTTTATTCACGACCTCTATAATAATTTTTGGCAAAGTGTGGCCTCACTTGTTTGCGTATCATAAAATACTGACTTGTGTGTTAAAGAAATTGTTTACAATTAATGGTTAAAAAAAGAAATTTTCTTTTTTTTTCAACTTTATTGCTGCTTATAAACCGATAGCCGTCTACCGTTGTTAACTTTAGCGCTGCGACTAAAAATGTGATGATAAAAACTCGTAAACTGGCATTAAGCAAAAAACCAAATACCAAAACAGTAACAGAAACAGAAAAGACAAAACCGATTATAGCATTTACTACCATAAACAACACAACTACAACTGGAGAACAACAATATATCTCTTCTGCTCTATTACCTTTTATAAGATAAAATGAAACAGGTAATAGAAATTCAAATACATACACCGTTACCGTTTCTCTTTCACTAACAAAAAAAAAGAAAGAAAATTATCTGACTTCTAAAACCTAATGAAAAAAAGAAGAAAATCAACCCTGTTTAGTAAATTTGAAAACCCGCCTTTTTGTAAATAAATTCAAGATGGCCTTTGTTTTATGTATTATCTCTTTTACTCTTTGCTTTAGCTCTCTTTCTTTATTATTTGGCAGCTCGCTCTCTAGCACACACACACATGCACACATGCTTAAACACCACTTTGTTGGAGCTTAACTAACCATTACTCCCTATTTGAAACGCATTTTAACTCCTCCCTGTGTTTTGCGTTTTATACCAAATGGGGTTTTTCAAAAGTCCCATTTGTGCCTCCAAATGGTTGTTTTTGGTTAACACGAACGAACACCTTTAGCATTTAATGGTAATTATTGTTTACCATTACTCTTCTAATCACAGGCAAAGTAAACAAAAAGCACAGAGCAATAGTTAAAATAAAAACAAAAAATAGGCGTATTGCTATCATGTTTAGTTGCATGCATGTTTTTGTTTTTATTTATTTTTCTTTTCTGTTTTTAAGTAAAACATTTCAAAATTAGTTTCTGCTATTGTTGTTTTAGTTCATTTCTTTTTTTTTATTTTCATTTATTACGACTATTTTTTTTTTATATTTATTAGAGTTAAGGTTGGTTAATTATTTATTTACTAGGACATTATATAATTAAAGGTCATAAATGTGTGCATGCGCGCGTCTTATTTTCTACACGCTATTTCCATACACAGACACGCAAACACACATACACATATACATAGGCTTAATATTTGTAAATACCAACATTAGCGGAAAAAATATTAGGGACAATAATATAATTTTCTTTTTAATATTTAATTAAATATTTAAGAAATAAAATAATAAGTAAGAAAGTTTCTAAATTGGGTTAAAGGATATGTAACTATTGAAAATCAGCAGTTGCATCACTCAGAGACCCTGTCATCCATTGTGATCATCTTGTAGAAAAAAGATAATGAAGGTCGACAGTGAGAGAGGAAGGTCCGAATTCGCGCAAGGCCCGGATAAATTTCCATGGCAAAGCCACTTTAAAGCCCTTTGCAATTCGAGATTAGAGATATCTCACTACTCGAAAAGAAGCTAAGAGATTTATTCCTTCGACTGTCTAAGATTCAAATATTTTTTTTCTCCGTCACTCCTCTAGGGAGCATATTGGTTTTCCACAAAGCATCCATTGCTTTGTTTCAGTTTCTTTAATCGATTTGATCTTTCATGCTATTTAAATGATTAATCCGCTGTAGCTTTCTCCATATGATTTTTCCGTAGTGGTGTCATCTGAGTATACGCAAGCCTTCGCCGCATACCCCACGGTGCCCCAATGGCGCGATGCGTCCACCAACGCCCTCACCTATGATACCTACAAGTGAATATCACAAGTGAGTACCAATTCGAAGGCGTGTTGTTAAGACACTCATAACCTTCACACCTTGGTGAGGAGTCGGAGACTGTCTAAACTCCTACTGTGATATGGGTCACAGCACCCGGTTGAGGAGATGCAACACCACACCGGACTCGCGATCTGGCTGCGCCTTAGGTCTAAACCACAGCCACCACAAAGCTCTTACAAGGGGGCCTACCCAACAATCGAGCAGTGGTCGGAATCTCTGGGGCTCCCAATTCCCGTGGTACCAGAATACCTCTGGTCAGGCGTAGTGACACGTAAGTGTAAATACAAACACGTTCCGCCTACAGTTTCGGCACCGCAACGGCCCCGGACTGATCTCCGGTACCGTGCTAAGTGGTGGTGGTAGTCCTCCAATTTCGGTTTCACAACAGCCCGGTGGTGGTAGTCCTTGCTTAGCATTGTAATTTTTTCCCAGTAGGTGACAGATTTCCTGATCATTCGTCTGATGTTTGTCATCATCGCCAGCGGTATGCGGGAAAGTCAGGAAACTTGTTCTTTATTTTCTAGATGGAGTTGTTTGGTGGGAATTTGAAGCTTTTTTATTAAGCATTCGAAACCATAATTAAATTTTTTCTTCGCCATGTACTCTGCTGGTTTGTGTTGTTATGCGTACGCTCTTACTGCTAGAGCACGCCACCCCCTTAATATCTTGTATTAAAAAGCATATGGAGCTGACAAAGCAGATGTTCAATCGTCTCCGTTTCCTTCTCATCCTCGCATAAGAAATAATCGTTTTTGCAGTTCTCCCATTTACTCGTCATTAAACGAATGCTGCAGAGGCCATTAATAATGCACGTAGCGAGCTTTATGTCCGACTTTCTAACGGAAAGTAGAAAAGAGATCCCTTGATGACCGGTCATAACTCCACACTTAGACCCATTTAGCAAGAACTGGCCGGTTCTTCTCGCATAGAGCCTTCGATTTTTCTAATGTAGTGGCATAACAGAGGCAATACAGAGTAATCGGTGCGTAGATCCGCTGACTCCGCTTCACTAGTCATTGCTTTCCCAGCAATATAACAAATATACAGTACCCAGCAAAGTCGCTCAACCTTGTAGTTTTTTCCTAAGGCTATTATGCAGTCTAAGGCAACCTTGGATTTAGTCAGCCTATAAAACACTGCGTTTGTCATTCAACTTATGTGAATACCTAAAGTCGAGTTGTTCGCAGTAGGCGCCAGCCCCAGAATTGAATGTTACTATCTATCAAGTTCAATTCTATTAAGTCCTACACCACCAGTATTAGATGGTATAATAAGTATCATATGACTGCACACATATGCAAAAGTGAATAACAAATACAAAGAAGCTTAATTCTAATTTAAATTCGGGTTATTGTAAAATTTTATATGTCAGGTATCATTGGGTTCAAGCATCCCAGAGAAAAATATAAAAAATCTGTTGCCTGAGACTTAAATGTAATTTCTGCAACATCCCTACTGGATCAAGGTGGATTCTCTCAATCACTGAGCTGCAACCGATTCTATTTTAAGACTTATTGAAAGGGACCGCTGGCTCCGAACGCAGTTGCGTTAGTAAAATAATTTGTTCTTAGCTTAATATTCACTACCAATTGCTAACTAATGTTATGAAGTGATCCCGCTGCTGAGTCTCGAATTATCACCCATTGGATTGAACCCAGGACAGAGTGTCTTACCCACTACACCACAGCGGCACACATGAGTGGCATGAATCTTTACGATTATATTATAAGCGTTTTCTGCCGAGGTTTTTATTCGTCCGGAAGAAGGCCTATCGATACCATTATGTATGGAATATAATACCGTGAAAATGTCAGTGGCAGCTTTGCTGGATAGCGCACATCCAAAATGTTCAGTTTTCTATGACTCTAGGGTAAAATTAGTCTGAATTGCACTTATGAAGCAGCCAGCAAAAATTCAACCCTAAACAGTAACTTTTCCTAAATGCATTGTCCCAAGCTCAAAAATTTTATTTATTGACGTATTCATTCATCTAAGAATAAGCTTTATCGTTAGAGATAGATGAATTTTTTGATCGTAATTAGGATCAGTTTCCAACTGCTTCAGGTCGTATACTTTTAATCCTGGGTCAGTTCGAATTGGACCGGGGGCATGTCCTAGTCACGATGTAAAATTCGCCAAGTTGTGGTCTGCCAAAGGCCAGCATTACTTTTCTCGTTGGTAATTTTAGTAACATTCTTCCAATTTATGTGAGCTTTTATGAAATGTTTTGCTAACCTCAGTTCAATATGGAAAGTTTGCAACATTGTAGTGGTCTCTGGTAGCCAGTGAAGCTTTAATCATATTTTGTTTTACAGAAATCAAGGCCTTCCTAAAATGATAATCTGTTTATTTATTTAATTCAGCAAACTGGGATACATTAACCTCTTTGCTGGCTCACAAACAAATTTTTAAATCAACTGTAACCCAGTTATGTTTCTTATAATTGAATTTGTCCAAAACGGAGTATAGTTTATCATAATCTTTTCTAACTCTTTTTAGCTGAACTTAAGATATAGAACCTAGGGCCGAATCGTCTTACTCGTGATCAATAACTTTAATCTAAATTACGAAATGTCAAAATTACGATAAAAATTGTTCGATCACGAGTGGAATAGTTTGGGCCTAAGTTTGCTTTTATTGAGGAAAAATGTATATCTAAATACTATACTATCCTTTGCAGTTAAGAAATGAAGTAAATCATCTTCCCTGCTAAGGTATCTGATGTTGTTTTTTTACAGCTACGAGTACATAAGTTTAAATTATAATAAAATAAAGAAATTGTATGGTATTAATGTTTAAATATGATTTCAAACATGTAGCCGCCACGGCTGGACCGTACAAGGCGCAATCTGAAACACCAATTTCCACAAAATTTTCGAATATTGATTTCCAAGTGTTTAGTCGTTTTTGGTTTATCGACTTAGGCAAGTGACTTCACATAATCACATAGAATACAGTCCAATAGGTTTCTACTCATATCCCTATACCGTTCACCATCTGACACCGCCAGCCCATAATGCGTGGATGTAATGGTGTTATGACAAAAGCTTGTAGATTATCCTCAACCCAAATGCAACAATTCTGTTTATTTATGTACCCATGCAATTAGCAATAAGCTTCATATGAGAGAAAAATTTGGAATTTTACAGTTTAACGAACGAAACCATTATTTGGATAAAAAATATCAACAATTTTCAATTTTATTGGAAGATTATTGACGTAAGTGAAATCTCGAACCAAACTAAACAAAAAGCAACTATCAGCTGTTAAATCGGCTGTCAAAAAATGCATGGTTGCCAACTCAAAGTTATGAACCTCTAGACAAACAGCCGATATTATGATATCATCACTTCTATTGTCAAGATATTTCTTTCTTTTAATTAGGAAGCTTTAATTTCTGATGCAGTTTTAGAAAGGGATCAATGAACCTGACTAGCTCCTATTTAGGTTATATCGGTTCAGTCATAATTGGTTAGCTGGGCTTTAGACGTACCAATGATGTAGGGGGTTTCTGTCGTATTCGTGTGTTTAAAGATAGCAGGAATGGTCTTAAAGCATGTTTAAAGTTGGAATTTATCCATTTCAAGCAATTTTCATTTTTCATTATTATGATTTTCGAAATACAGACAAACAATAATCATGATGTTTAGAAAATTCGATCCAAATCATGTACTATTTTAGTTTGCCCATAAATACAAAGATACAGCATATGTGTCAAACTAGATATTGAGAACTTAGACCCCTATTGAGAGCAATTATTGTATACTTGTGTGAATTCAAGACGGTATTGTAACTCGAAAACTAAAACTGCCGGAAGATTCAAAATTAGCAAATACATATTGGTAAACAGTAGAATTAAAAAAAAATGTTTTTGTTATTGGTCAAAAACTTTAAAAATTGTAGTAATTCACATTATATATTTATTGTAATACTCTACGAAAGACAATAATATTTTTTGTTTTCCCATTTTCGTGACAATAAATTAATAATACAGTTGGCGATGTTTTCGCCAATATAATCTTACAGCCAAACCTAAATTAGAGCGTTGAGCGTTATTTACCTGTCAAAAACTCTCATGTCCATGCAAATTATATGGAAAAAAATCCAAACAGCGCGGCGTCAACGCTTGGTAATTGGAAAATCCAATTTTGACAACGCGTTAGAAAGTGAAGTTGGCTGCAAAACGCTGTTATAGATACACTAAACTGGCAGTGTTGTATTTTATTTTTATTTTTTTGCCGACTCGTGAACAAGCAACGTATAATTGTCCGTGAGAGAATACTGGAAATTCTAAGTTTATCCCACAAATTCCCAAAGCCTAATTAATAGTCAATCGAAAGGCAACACGCACTGGAATATCCAATATCCAATGGTATCATTGGAATGCGTGTAATCAAAACGTCTTCACCTTTGAAGTTTCCAATAAAAATAGTGGCTACAAGAATATTGTCCATTAACTTTTTACAGTAAGTCTCGTACCATTACAAAGTTTTGGCTGACTGATATTACGAAGCATAACAGTCACTTCCTATAAATGGGAGTAAAACACCAATTTTTTTAATAAATGTTGTTTATAGTACTATGTACTATTATACCATATTTCGTTACTATAGCTTGAATATTTTCCGCGTTATAGGTATCTCTGGAAGGAGAAGGGTTACCACACCCATTTTTGGTGGGATTGTCGACATCGAACTCTACGAACTTACCCACCAAATTTCATTCGTCTGCGATCAGTAGTTGGGGATAGGGAGAAATAGCCTCTGTACCGCCCCCTCTGAGTACTTCTTAAAAAAAAAACGTAAAACATATGTGTTCAACGTACGCAGATTTATCTAATTTAAAATTTTATCGAAGTCGGTACGTTATTTAGGTGAGGCATAAATTGTACCTTGAGGTGGGTCACCCTTAACATTTAGGAATATGAAAAATAGATGTTCATCGATTCTCAGACCTACCCGATATGTACACAACGTTTCATGAAAATCGGTCGAGCCATTTCAGAGGAGTTTGGCAACAAACACAGCGACACTAAAATTGTATATATATATTATATTAAATTTTTTTTTTCAACTTTTGTGCAGGAACTTTTGAATTTATTTAAATTAGAAAAGAATGGCATAAAAACAGCTTTTATCATAATGAAATCTTGTGTTGTTTCCATTTCTTATGCCCACACTGTATATCTTTTAGGAATTATTTGTTTTTATTTGTTTTTTTTTTTTTCTTAATTAGTACTTTAGAACTAAACATATTTATAAAGTTTTATTACCGTAGCGCATTGGCATTTGCACATTTACAAATTGTATTTTATTCCTTTTACATTTTAGCCAAATTAGAAATAATAATTTTAACTAAAGCATTTTATAGTTTTTAATAATTAGGTTTTACTCTTATACATAATTCATATGTGTATTATTTAGTAGAATTATATTTAAAGGAATCCATAGGGAAACAATTTATATATGCCACCGATGATGTCAATATTATGGGGTATATCTAAACACTCCCTTACGCTAGAGTGCATTATTGGTATACTTTTTTAAGTTGACAATTTTTAAAACAATGTATGCCAATTGAATGTACTCTTATGTTCTATCTCGTATTAGGTGTGTATCATTGGACATAAAACTTCTAAAACATAATTTTTTATAACGAGGGGGGTTTAGTAGCAAAAAGGGAACAGTTTTGGAAAATTTTACATCAACACAAGTTTTTTAAAACAGAGTAGTTTAGAGGATCTAAAAGTTGTGGTTAAGAGACGTGCAGGATTATTGGAAGAAGAATTTCCCGACATTTAACAACATTTTGATTAAAAGAATAACAAAGCAGACTCAACAGACATTTGAATAGAAAGGGACTAGTTTTAGACCCAATTTGAAGATTCTATGGGAAGGAAACTGAATCACCAGAACACATACTTAGCAATTGTATGTCTCCTAGGCACCTATAAGGTAGAGAGGGTGAAACTTCAACTACCTTTTTAAACGGATACTTTGAAATGGGTTAGGGCATCGAGGTTGAAAGAAATATTATAGGGAAACACTATTTTAGTCGGGAAAGTGCAATAGCGTCGCAGTAATTTAATACCTATTGGTTGTAATAATATCGGGTGGGCCATTTAATAAAAGCTTAAGCTCAAAAATTCATTAACCCATTTGATGTGGCCAAATTTATATATGTTTACATATGTTTCATTCATATGGCTGCAGCGACTGGTCTCACAGTACCCCTTTCGATCGGACAAATTTTTGAGAAATTTTTCGAGTGTATGGGTTCGTATATCGGCAATGGCATCACTAATGTTGGCCTTCAAACGCTCAATTGTCTCTGGTTTGTCGGCATAACACTTCTCTTTAACGGTACCGCACAGAAAACAGTCCGACGGTGTCAAATCTTAGCTTCTTGGAGGCCAACTGGCATCACCATTTCGGCTAATTTAACGACCATCAAATGTTTGACGCAATAAATCGAGTGTGGCATGAGATGTGTGGCTAGTTGCACAATCCTGTTGAAACTAAACAGCGTTCACATCAATACCATGAAAAGCGAGCACAAAAAATCGGTTATCATGGTGCGAGAGATTTCTCCATTGACCGTAATGGGTGCGCCGTCCTTATTTTCGAAGAAATATTGGCCAATGATGCTTCCGCTCCACAAGTCGCAACAAACAGTCACTCGTAATGGGTGCATTGGCTTCTGTAAATCACGTTTGGGTTTTCTGAGCCAAAAATACGACAATTTTGCCCACCAAAATGAAAATGAGATGGTTTTTTTTTTCGCAAAATCGACATCATCGTGTAGTTTCTCATTGACCCATCTAGCGAAGCGAAAAAAAGCGGATGGTCATGAAGCTCCAACTCTTGAACCAAATGAACTTTGTAAGGTGTCATACTGAAATCTTTTCACAAAATTCGACGTAAACTGGTGCGTAAAATGTTCAATTTTAGAGAACGATGACGAGTTGATGTTGATGGATTTTCACGCAGACTCTTCGCCACAGCTTATATATATTCGAGTGTACGCACTGCACGAGCACGCTTACGTCTTGGCGCATCATCAATGAAAACAGTTTCATGAAATTTAGCAATAAACTTGCGTATACCGGGCGCTGTTGGTACTTCTCTGCGACCAAATTTTGTTTTTTTGTGCAATTTCCGACAATTGTCTTTGTTTTGGAAATAAATTTTCCAATAAATCCCAACGTTGTTCAAACATATATCGATTCATTTCTTTCAGTGGAGATAATATACAGAATTTTGCAGCAGAATAGAATGACATAAGTATTGCCAGATTCGAAATAACCGCTGGTTCAAATTCAAACCGATAGTTGGTCCACCCGATATAATAACAGGAAAATTGAATGACATCCGAACTAAAGCCAAGACGTACTAAACGCTATCTGACAAAGTTCATACTGAAATAGCAAGGTACTATAAAAAGTGGACCAATTAATATGTTTTAAAGCTCAAAAAACATATATGAAACCCGACACTAAATTACTTTTCTTTGCGAAAGTAATACTAATTCCAAACATTCTCGATTACGAGTGTTTCTTCCATTCGTGTTAGTCTCCGAATAATATTTTATCTGGTTTTAAGTCTTTCTCCACTTGTCTTCTAGTCAATCAATTTTTCGGCTTCCCTGTGGATTACATTTTGTGTGCACTTATGGCTTATTGTGGTAGTTCAGTGCGTGGAAATAGTCAATTAGAATCGAAAGTACTCCGTTTAAACACTTTTTTTAGAACTTAATGATTTCTCTGTCATAAGCAATTTTTTTTCACGTTCTTCCCCTTGGGAGCATATGGCTTCCATAAAGCATCTCCATCTAACACGGTTTACTGCTGTTGATTTTGCCTCCTCCCATGTTAGGTTATTCTGTCTCAGTTCTTGGATAATTGTGCGTCTTCAGGTGTCTTTTGGTCGACTACGATTACTTGAGGCTTGAGGATTACACTCGAGTGACATTCTGGTGATACTCTCTGGACTTCTTCGGATGGTGTGACAGATCCATCTCCACTTTCTTTTTCTTATCTGTTTCAGTATGGGTTCCTCATTAGTTATGATCCACAGTTCTGTGTTACTTATGGTGTTAGGCCAGAATATTCTGCATATGATTCTGAGGTACTTGTTAATAAATACTTGGAGTTTCTGTGTGATGTTATTCGATACAAGCCAGGTTTCACCGCCATACAGCAGTACTGATTTAACACATGAGTTGAATATTCTGAGCTCAGTCCGTCTGGATAAATGTGCGCTTTTCCATACTGACTGCAGTGGCCAGATGAAATCTTTACTGATGTGTTCGACGATTCACAGCCATATAAAGCAAGAGCTAAAGATACTTATTTCTGTGTTGGATGAAATGTGTGGAAATTACCATATAGGTTGCACATGGCTCAATGATTGACTGCTTAATTTCACAATTGAATCAGCGAGATGCCATGAAAGTACTCCCGAGACAGCAAAAGGATGAAACTATTTTCAACTTATAGTCTATAATATAGTTTAAAAACTTGCAGCATTACTATCTTTGATCGGCCAAATTTTTGTTTTTAGGGTGTTTAACTAGTAATTGGCCTTATTTTGTACAAAAAAAACTAAAAACATTGTTGTTTAAATATAATTTCGGCCATTTGGCCTACACGACTGGTGCGTACAAGGCGCAGTCTGGAACATCAATTTTCACAAACTTTTCGCAACATATGCGGCAGTAGCTCGCCAATAACTCTTCAAATGTTGATTTCCAGTTGTTCAATTGTCTCTGGTTTATCGACGAAGACAAGTTACTTTACAAAACTCCAAAGAAAATAATTCAATGGGATTAAATCTTTGTGGTAAATTTCGTAAAATTACTCTTTCATCAAATGTTTCGTAGAGTAAAACAATTGTCGCGCGCGCTGTGTGGGATATGTCTCCGTCCTGTTAGAACCACATGTCAGCAAGATTAATACCAGCTAATTGAGGTACGAAAAAATATCTAATCATGTCCCTATGCCATTCATCACTGACAGTAACATCTTGGCCATCATCGTTTTTGAAGACATATGGACCAATGACTCCGCAAGCCGATAAAGCGCACCAAACAGTAATTTTCTATAAAGAAGAGCTTGTGGATTATTCTTACTCAAAATGCGACAACTCTGTTTACTTATGTACCCATTCAATTGAAAATGGATTTCTTCGGAAAACAAAATTTTGATCTTTGAAGTTTGGCCAACAGAACCATTATTTTGATTTAAGTCCATAATGACATGTCAAACCGAACTAAAAAAGCATCTATTAGCTGTTAGATTGGTTGTCAAATAAATTAATGTTGTCAACTCAAAGTTATGAACCTCTAAAAAAAACAACCATTATATACGTTAAATTTCTTTAATTTTGAAGAAAAAATAGATGAAAATTATTGCCTACACCTACATAATATATTTATATTATTATTCAATTCCCATAATTTCTATATGGAACATAGGGCCTCAACAAACAATTTAAAATGTGGCTTACCACAACCAGTCAACCAGTCTCCTCCATGTATTAGCAGGTCTATCTTTTCTTCGACTACACTGTGCGGATTCCAGTCACGCGCCGTTCGAGTGGTGTTAAATGAGGGCTTTCTCAACGTGTGCCCAATCCAATTCCATTTACGTTGTCGAGTTTCGGTCGTTTTAATTGTTAGTTTCGGTTTCTTTAATCAATTGAGTTTAAGATGAGTAGAGGATTAGCCTTTAGCATTCGATCCTGGTGCCGGTAATGCCGCTAACGCCTCCAGGCAGGCGTTGGTGTAGCACGTGATGCAACCAAACTAGGGCTTTGGAAGCTACAATTGATTCAGAGTGAATTCTTCCACGACCAGACCTAAACGAATACTCGTGTATCCATATTCTTTCTTTTAATAGGCCATTAGATTGTGTACGACAAAATTACTCAATTGTAACTCCCTCTCTCGCTGATTCTAACATAAATTTACATGCGGAAATTAAATAACACATCTACCGCGGAGGTGAGACTAGGAATTGAGTGGAATTAACCTTCAGTGTCTGCATACCCTGAAGTGGCACTTTCACACCATTACATTCCATGTTTTTATATGAAAAAAATCAATACCTACTTTTTTATCCTTTTCGTTATCATATTTAAGTGATTGATTAAATTTTTATCAAAAATATGTTAAAATTTAATTAAAAAAACAGGTTGAATAAAATAATATTATTCTTTTATTTGTTGTTTTTATTGAATAGTGTACGAGAATTAACAAAGGCAATGGCGCAAATTGCCTCAAATATTTTTATCAATAAAATTTAAGAATAACTTGTTAAACGATTTGTCGTCATACTCGTATTGCAAAATATTATATAGACAATTAGATAAAATTAAAAACTCTAATTCGTCAACTATTTTCTATTTTTTCTTACAAAGAGGCTTTTTTAAGCCGCATATTATAATAAAAGTTTTATAATCTTTCCCCCAAAAATATTGTTTAAAAATTATTATTAAATGTAAACAAACAATTTTAATTAAATATTCCGCTTTTAATAGTTTTATCTACTTTATAGATAATTTATAAAAAAAAACAACATAAAAATTTTAAAAATATTTTGACTTATGATACATTAATCACAGAAAAAGAGAATAAATTATTGTGGTCTAAAAATGGCATTCATAATTGAAATGAAATTCGAATCGAAAATTATTTCGATAACATTAAATGTTACTCACTACGAAACAAATAGAATAAAGCTTAAGTGTTGTAAAAGGTTTAATAAAACTTGTTTTATAACACTGTATAAAATGTAAAAAAAATATATATGAGACTGATTGTGGGATAAAGACCTAAATAATCAATATACGGTCAAAAAAATCCGAAACATATTATTGGATAATATTTGATAATTAACTTAATAAACTCCATTAAGAAAACATTTTTACTTTAGGAACTCGGTTGAGATAGGCCTTCCACTATATTTGTTAATTTGTTCGAAAACTTTTAACAAATTTTAGACCTTTGATAGCAATTTCTAAGCCTGCGGCAGTCAAAATTTGTTCTCCTACTCCAAAAAGTACTTTCGCTCCATATGGGTCACCGCCTGTGTTTCTTTTTGATAAAAGTAATTTTTTCATTTGTATTTTACCTTGCGCCACAAACTTTAAGTCTTTTGTTGATGGGTCTAATGATTTACTCAGAAAGTCGATTAGCCTTTGCTTTTAATTGAGAAACACTCGCTAACAAGTTTTTTGCTAAGCCTGCATTCTTTGTCATAAAGTTTCCAAATATTCCCTTTGAATATGATAGTTGAGGTTTTAACAAAAGAATATAATGTTTAGCGTATGCTTCGATATCATTGTTGGTAGTATACGGGTCGTTAGTCCGATTTTCATCGGTTTCAGTCAGTTATACTAAAACGAATTTCATTACATTCGTAATATTGGCCCAATTTACAATCTGTGTCGCATTGTTAAATATTGTAAAAGCAAACAAAACATTTAAAACAAAACTTTTACAACATATAATAATACAAAACAAACAAAAAATTGTAAACAAAAATTTTGAAAATAAAAATGCGTATAAACATTTTACGATATACTACTATACAACAATACGATACATGTTGTGAATTGAACCATTAAATATGCTATTGTAATGTGTAGTTGGTTTATATCAGCGTTTTTATAAAAGGCTTTCATTGACACAAAAATCATAACAATAAATTAATAAATTCTGTATTCACTGTTGCTATTTACCCACCCTCTCACACTTCTCGAATAATTTGTCGATGTTGTTCCGCCTAAAATCACCCGTGATGTATCAAAGAAGTTGTTGAGCTAGTTTTTAAGGTAGTCTTTATTTTCAAAGGTAATGCACTTCGCATGGTGAATACGGCGAATACTGACGAACCATCCTATTTGAGCTCTTGAAGTGTGGCTTTGACGACTTGTGCAACCTAGACGCTTGAGTTTTCGTAAAGGAGTGTATGGCTTGTCCTTGTCAATGGGGTCTTATCAGTCGAGTAGCCTCTTTCACGCGGTGTAGTTGGGTCAAGTAGATTTTCTTGTTGATTATGGCATTCCTTTCAAACATTTTCTTGTGCACCATTTCCTTCCAGTCCCACCAAACACAAATTATAACCTTTTTTAGTTGGAAATCAAACTTGACACTCGTCTTTGGCTTATCTCTCTGCTTAATATTTATGCATAGGCATTATTTCTCATCTCACATTCGTTTTCTCTGTCGATTCGGTACAAAAGTCGTTCATTCCCTTTCGTCGATCGCGGCCAAGATGTTGAAAATCAACTTGATGGCGGATTTCTTGTAGTTTTCGTTAAGCTCGTGAGGCACCTGGGCTGCCAATATTTCGCTAAACCACCATGTTATGGCCAAACCTCTTATTTAAAAAGTTCTTTGCATGAGCTACGAACCTATTCCCTAAGGTGTTGATTCACCAAAATTGTAAGGACAAAAAAACAAAAGAGCCAATTTCACAACCTGTCTCGTGGTATTGGATTTAACACATATTACGATAAAACAATACAACATGTATGGTAATGTCAACCTTATATGTAAAAATGACTGTATGTTTGTTTGAGTGTATGAATGTATGATTGTATGTTTGTTTGTGCTTTACCGATTGTCTTGAAATTTTTTGAATATTTCTGTGTATTTGTAGAAGGAACTATAGGCTAAATTTTAAAAATTCCAATCGGGCGGCGCCACGCCTATATAAGTAAATATTTTAAAGATAGAAACAAATAAATATATACTTTATGTAGGGTTGGCACCGCCCGGCTGGAATTTTTAAAATTTATATAGCCTATACATATGCTCCTTTCACTCTGTGAGGGGGTATAAGGCCATAACAAAGTGATTTCAATAATCTCGATCTTCGGCTCAATGCTTGACTATGTTCCACTTTATACTCAATCTCGAGAGTTCTGTTGTCATTTGTCGCATCCAGGTACGTGCAGGTCTCCCGATTCGTCTGCTACCCTGCGGGATCCAATCTAGGTATTTTCTAGCAATATCATCATCTGATTTACGGAGGGTGTGATCTATCCATTTCCGCTTACTTATTTCTGTTCTTATACGCTGTTGATTTGTTTCCATCCAGAGTTGGTTGTTCAATATTGTTACAGGCCAGAAAATCCGTAATATTTTGCGGAGGCATTTGTTAAGAAATACCAAAAGGTGTTGTACTTCACGTGGTGCCAAGTTTTGCATTCATGTAACAGAGTGGATTTTACGTTGGAATTAAATAATTTGATTTTGGTTTGTTTCGAAATATTAGAGGATTTCCAAGCCGGGTTTAACTGGGCAAATGTGCTACCCAGGTGACAGAAGGACTTAACAACTTTAATATTTTGATCACATACGAGGAAATGTCAATCTGTGTTACTATTGATGAGGAGCGATTTTTTTTTTTTTTTTTGTACATTTATCCTCGGCCCAACCAATTTTGCGATGTCACAGATGGTGAAAATTTTCGATCTTTGAGAATGTGTAACTAAGTAGACATATGTCATCGGCATAATTCAGGTCCTCCAACCGTCTTTATAAGCCCCACCTCCCTTACCACCCTTATTATGGCCTGTTTCCCTCTGCATAGAGGACGCATTTATAAATTAGAGGTGATAGGAAAAACTTTGTTTAACTAAAGATTTTACCGTGATCCGTGTACATGGCTTTGATTAGCTGTATTAGTTTTTCGAGGACACCCTTACATTCCAGCGTGTTCCATATACCGTTATGGTTGAGTGTGTCAAAAGACTTCTCAAAGCCTATAAAAATGAGGAATAATCCCCATTCCTCTGATTGCTCAACGATAATCCTAAAACAGTTAATTGGCCACACATGTTTTTTCGGAGCGAAAACTAGGTTTTCGGAGTGATGTGGAAATTGTTGTCGAGAATCTTTTGTTTATAATATGCACAATCACAAAGTAGCTTCATAGTCAATACAAATCATCAGTCAAAAAGTGGACGGAATTGTATATGTAGCGTAGTACCTCCCACACAAACTAAATATTGATATTTGTATAACTTAAGTAATGTTAAAACTATAGTTGTTGAATTTGTCTAATTGACTTCGAAATCAATAAATTTCATCAGTCAAAAAGTAGGCGAAATGAATCGCGAATGAATGGTGAATGCTCGAAGATGTGATTATTAGATTCAAGGACGATCCCACCTTCCCCGATTACTTATCTATAGTTTAAGCATCTTGATTCATAGTCGTGATTATAAGGAAGAGAGAGCGTTATTCATTTCATCGTGAAAACATATAGATAGATCCCATAAAAGGATGGATAGTTTCCTTTTATGTAGGTACCTCGTTATTGTGATTTTAAATATTTCAGCAATATATTAAGTACTATTTCAATTGTTATTTAAATAAAATTTTGTACCTTTCCTTTCCTTGTCCGCCACACCCAAAAAATTTAATTTTGTAATTTTCTTTTTTAACACAAAGTTTTGAAAATGTAATAAAATTGAATTCTAGGAATTTTTCAAAGGTGCAAAAATATAATTCCTATGATCGTAATGACTTCCTAGTAATTCATCGTTAAAAATTCCTAAAAATTACATGACATACATACAGTTCGAGCGGCAGAAAGAAAGATCGTCCAAAAAAGAAACTCAATAATCCTTTTTTTTTCAAGACGCAGTGGATGTTTTTAAATATGAAAGTAAAACGGTGGAATTTGCAGAATTGCAGTAATTGATAGCAACAAAGATTTTTTTGCCTGTAATGGCTGCTATTGCTACACTGAAGCTGAAAAACAAGCGAAAACTTAATTGTCCACCAAAGAGAGAAAAAAATTAAAATAAAACTTGCATTTAATTTAACCAACATTTTGAATGTTTGGGAAAACTGTGTATATCCTGGGCCTATTTTGTATGGTTGGAAAAACTGTGTGTGTCCTTTGTCTATATCTGGCTCGTCTTACACTCTAATGACGATATGATGTTTATGAAAATGCAAGAGGGCCTTTTGTTTAGTGTCCTTTTATTTATTACAGGCCATAAAATTGACTAAAAATAAACGTGTTTTGTTGAACGCGTTCTTAAATCCGCGTTATTATTTGTTATGCAGCGAGTTATTGTTACCTTTCGCTAAACATCATAAATGAATTTGCCGATGGGATTATTTTGTTTATTTTTAATTTTTCGATTTGAAGATCATTTCATCTATTCATTTACATAAAAGTATGTATGTTGTTTCATCACTAGGTAGATGTTATTAAACTTGGTATAATATGTTTTGCTAGACCTTATATACCTAACAACCATCTCTGCTGGTTACTCTGTATGTCGCTTTGTTAGTAGTCGTTCTGTCGGTTTATGCGCATACTGTGTAGTTCTAATATTTTTATAACAATTCTAATAAATTAGCGGATTTTGTTTTCGACTTAAATCTGTTTTAATGGCCTTTAAAATAATAATATTGTTAGTAAACAATGATGATTTTTAAAAACATAAAGATATTCATTGTTTTGGGCCATGACTGGTCATAGGGGATTGTTTATTTTATACAGCAAATAAATTTAAGTTTTACTGTATTTGATGGAATTTTTTAGAATAGAATACGGAAGAGTTTTCATAACTTGTATGTACATATTACTTTTATAATTAAACTTATAGAAATCTTAAATAATGGTTTTTATTATGCCCTATATAAGTTTTATATACCCTAGATCATCGCTTAAATGTGGTAACACATCAAAATAATAGTACAAAACGTACTTTTAAGTATATTTTTATGTATTATTATACTATAATTTACTTTAAATATGGCTGTAAATTTATCAATCACATCTGTATGTCTATATAAACCATGTAATCAATCATGATATATCGAACAAATGGATTGGCACGAGTAACTATATAAGTTAGACCAAAGCCAATTGATTCTGGTTGAAATCAGTCCTTTACTTTATATAACTCTGACGGAAAACTAACCTAACTAAGGTTTAACGTAAATAACTCATTTGTATTAGCTTGTATAAACACCAAATTTAATCATTAAACGCTAATGGGCAAAATTTAATTTATAATTGGTCCATATTAATACCTAAGCCCTCTGTAATCAAAATTTTATATTAAACCATTTGATATGCTCAGTTTGAATGGCCTGGAATAGGATTCAAATAAGTTAAATACTTAATCTACCATCATACCGGCTTTTGCTTAAATTACAGTTGAATTGTACCAGTGAGAAGTGATTTGTTCACCATAAGCGGAAACTGCGGATCAGTTCAGGACATTAGACCGACTAAGATCTGTAAGGAACTCAATATTACTTTCGCTGCGTGCTTAGCTTTACATCTTTAACACAAACGTTAAGCCTACTCTACTCTAAGGTTGCGAAACGCGGTTCTTAACACCCTAGATTTGTTCAACATAAGCGGAAGTATAATTTCAGAACCTGCGGATCAGTTCAGGACATTAGATCGACTAAGATCTGTAGGGAATTTAACATTACTTTTGCTGCGTGCTAAACTTTACATCTTTAACACAAATATTAAGCCTACTCTACTTTAATGTTGCGAAACGCATCACCCATCCCCCGAGACTTTCAGAAGATACAAGTGTTTGTGAATCAATGTCTACCTGCAGAATATGGGCACTTTTCAAGCAGCACAGAATTCAAATGGCCTCAGAAATTAAAAGACAGAATTTGAGCTGGGTTAGGCACCATCTGAAAATAATACAGAATGAAATGCCATAGAATTTAATCCACAAGGTAACTGATGAATGGTACGCCTATCACATACATACATGGAAAAATAAATTGAATCGAAAATAAAACTTAATTTACTTTTACTGACGCTTGAGGCTTTTACAGCCCCTGGTCGCAACAAGAATTCTCTTTCAGATTTCTATATCCACAGCAGTAGTCATTTATTTCAGCGTCTGCGAAGCGCAACTTAAGACGACCTCTTCTTTCGAATAATTTTCTGCCCTCCATGTGGCCATCGTGCCCAAGTTACCGCAGCCTTTGCATCTTATTTTTCCAGTAATTGGCTCATCTTTGTACAAGAGATATACATAACACGCAGTTGTAGTAGTTGTAGTTTCAGGGCACAGTGAAACAAAAATCTTCCTCAGGATCTTTTTCTGAAAAGTGTACAGTATAATCCTGCCATTTTCAGACATAGTCCACGTTTCGGCAGCGTACATAAATACCGGCAGTATTAAGTTTTTATATAATATCAGCTTCGTTTTTTGAGTAAGCAGCTTGCATAGGATTTCATAAAGATCAAAAAAGCAACGATTGGCCAAGTTTATGCTACGCTTTATTGCTTTTGTTACGTTGTTATTAGAAGCAGTCTAATAATTACCTAGTAATAACGGCAGTGTGGTTTCCACGCTGGTAAATCAACAATAAGCGCTTTAGAAAAAGTGATGGAGAGCGTAAAAGTTGCCGAAAGGGAAGCTTGTCACCACAGATGTTAAAAATGCTTTTAACAGCGCACGATGGTCTGGCATTTTGAACGCGATCTCTTAAGGCTGATTCGTAGCTATCTTCACAATAGAAAGTTCATTTACGAGACAGAAAATGGAGTTTGAAGTATGCAAATAACTGCAGGAGCTGCACAGGGATCGATACATGGTCCAAAACTTTGAAATATCATGTACGACGGTATTCTGTGCATGGATATGCCAAACGGTGCATTCCTCGTGGGGTACGCGGATGACATTGCTTGAGTCATAACAGCTCGGGACACAGTGGAGGCACAGCAAAAGTTGAATCAAGTCATGCTCAGAACGCAGGCCTAGATATCAAATCATGGACTTTCGTTAGCCATCGAGAAAACAGAATTGTTAATCTTGACTAGGAAACACATACCCGTAGAAATAAAATGCACACACAATTCCATACTTTCGATACAAAAAAGTCAATAAAATACGTAGACATTAGATTAGACTCGAAACTGAATTTCTGGTCCCAAATACACCACGCAGTCACTAAGGCAGCACGAGCCACGGCATCCTTATCGAAACTTGTGGCAAATACCACCAACAATAGGACCAACTGCGCGAAAGAGAAAACTTCGAATGGCAACAACACAGGCGATTTTGCGGTATGGATGCGAAATCTGAGCACACTCATTTCAGGCTAAACACTGGCTGAAAGCTTTAGGCTCCGTTCAAAGAACTAGGGCTCTTCGCGTGGTTGTCCATACCAATTGATCTGTTGGTTTTCAAAAGCGAAAGGAAATAGCGACAACGAAATCTCAGGGAACATCATATGTCACAGCAGAGCATAAGACAGCATACCATACAAACTTAGCAACAAAGATGGCAAGAGGAGGTAGGTAGTCGCATAACTAAATTCCAAAATAACCCGAGAATGACGACCCAAAAGGTATGCGTAACTGCATTTCCATCGCCCGCCCCGAAAAAAAATTAGAAGTAACCATTGATCTCAAATATATATATTCTTCGACAGCTTAAAATTGTCGATCTCCTAAAGTCAAAGATGAAATATTATGTTTACTATCTCTTTTTCTTATTGTGAATACAGCAGACATAATAACAAGTGCAACAAGTGACACAGGAAAGGTTCATATGCTCGCTATTTGTTAAAACCATATGATTTTTATAAGATCTATTTGAAATATATTTATATATATCGGATTTGGTGATGATCTAATTATCAAAATGTTTGGGGAGAATATAGCGTAATTAGACTGTGTTGACTTTTTAATAGAAATAAGTAAAACAACTACAGAAATCTATGTGGTAGGCCAACTTTAAGCCAACTTCGACTGGCTTATGGGCATATTTTACGCGTTGTGATACATGCCCAGGCAATAGTTCTTAAGCCAATTCCATTTTTTATAAAAGCATTTCCATATCAATTTTAGAATGCGCTGCATAGATGTTCTGGAGATTTCAAATTGAATAGAACGTCGACAATAGACTCAGATGGATCAGTGCGAACAAGTCAAGCAACAGTTCTTCGTGAACTCAAAACGGGTAATTAAGCTTCTTATCATGTTATCGCTGGGATCTGTTGCAGTATTAAAACATAAAATAAACCATAATAGATTTAAGCAATTAATTTATTTATTTAAATGTAAACACAGTACAACCAAATACAATCGGGTTTAATAGTACCGGTAAGACAGAGTTTACTGTAACTCCGCTTGAAAACAAATATAAAAATATATAAACATAAATATATAAAAACATAAATGAAATAAATTTATAATTACTAGTGTACGTAGCGGCTGACACAATCATCCGCATTCTAGCATCTAACATTTATTTTGTTATGCTTATATGTATGTATGTATAAAATTTAAAATTAGTTTTAAATGCATGTCATTTCAAATTTTTCATACAAAATTTTCTTCAAATAGATTACAAATAAATTTTTTTATATAAGTCTAAAAATATAAAATAATTTTTTCTAAAAAAAAAATTTTATAAAAAAAAAAAAAAATTATTTTTATATGACAAATAAAAATATATACATAGATACATAAGTACATACATACATACTATATTTACTTTTGTTTTTTATTCGAGCTACACAAAAAAATGTTTTTTTTTTTCTTTCAAGGTGTTTATAGTCCTTTTACTCCCTAAGTACTGGGTTAAATAAAATATATATTGTATACATCTGTACAGAAACACTTTATCCCCATATATATCTTTTCAAAATCGGTATAGTAGAACGGGCGCAAAAAGGATACAAAGAAATGTGTTAGCCTTTTATTATATAGATGGATATAAAGTTAACATTTATAAGTATTTGTATATATTCCTCGTCAATTATTAATTAAAATGTGTAAATTTTGCAGTTTTGGAATACTTAGCATTGCTTAATATCTGTATATCATTCGAGAGTTCATTTCAGAGACGAACTGCATTCATATAAAAGTGCCCGTCAGTAATTAGTTTGCGATATCTAATAAAATTAATCTTACGTCCTCTATTAGAGCTTGGAAATGTTAATCTTCTATAAAAATATTAGGGTTGGACAGTATAGATAAGTTTGTGCAGATATACTAATGTGCGGCACTTTAATAAGTTTTTAAAAGAAATATTATAAATTTTGTACGAGAATTCAGATATTCTACTAAATCTTGTGCGGCCGGAAACAATTTCTGCTTAATTTATTTCTGCTTATTGAGTCACAACTAGAAAAGAGTTCACATCCATACAGTAACGTGGATATGAGGTACGTTTTGGCAAGGAGCATACGTATAACGGTGTAAAGTATTGTGTTAGCCAAAGTTTTCGTAGCACAGCAAGCATTTTACCACAAACAGCATTAACATGGTTTAAGCAATTGAGATGGAAACGATGGTATGAAGTTTACTTTGCATGTTATTAATGCCTCTGATTTTCTCGGATTAATGCAAAGATGCAATTGTCGACGCCCATTTGAATACATGTTTTAAGTTTTGGCTTAGTTTAGTTATATCGGGTCCGCCATCTAACGATTTTTTTTTTCAACTAGTGCTTATTTCATAAATGGTAACACTTAGCTCATGTCTGATTTGACAGATAATTAGTTTTATCCTTCCGCTGAACGAATATGGTTGTGTATACGCTTGAACAACGCTGAAAAATATTGCGACATTACTTTGAAAATCATGGTAATGTTGCAGAATGTGTGCGATGTGTTCAGATGAAGCTCATTTTGATCTTGGCGGGTATGTAAACAAGCAAAATTCTCTATATATATATATATATATATATATATAATAGTGGACCAAGTATAGAGCCTTGTGGCACACCTCTAGATATTGAAAAACTGTTTGACTTATTACATCATGACACACAAATTGAGTTCTATCCTGTAATTACGACGATATATGTAAGCTTAACAGCAATATCTGAAAAATAGCACATGTGCTTAAGTTAAGCATAATGATATTATAAGATTTATTAAATTCTTTACTACCTCCATAAAAAAATATATTAACTGTAAAAAGTAAAAAGTGTAACCATTTCAAATCTGTCATTCGAAGTTGGCCCAACTTGGAAATTTTTTATATTATAATCAGGCTTAGGGCCTGTTCGTAAGTGCTTTAAACCAAGAAATTAAGCAGTGTTGTCATATTGCAAGGTTTATCTTGTTTTACTAGTTTTTTAAAATACAGAAAAGTTGTTAAGTTTTTTTTTTCCCCTAAAAAAAATTTTTTTTTTTCAAAATCTATGTAGTTTAGATAAATGTATGTATTTATTTGCTTAAATTAAAAACGTCGTTAAAAAATCTTTTTTTTTCCAAATTTAAAGACTTTTTCAAACAAAATATGACCACGCTGGTCCTGAGTCACAATTTAACTTGAATTTTTCTTCACTACTAGCATCATTCCACTTTAAAAAAATTAAATACTCCAAAGCATTTGAAATATGTGTGGCCGTAATTGACGGTTAGTCTACTCCAAGTTGAAGATTTTTTATTGTTGTACAAACTTTAAAAAAAAGACTGTAAAGATGCCTTTAACATGCAGGCCAGATTCAAAAATGCTTAAGGTAAATAAGGATTATTATTTTGAAATTATGCGCCATTTGATATAGGCAGCATGAAAAACACCAGGATTGTAAAAAATCTTATCATGCTTAACACTGAAATAACAAACCCTTTTTTTGAATTTGGTAACCTGTGTCGATTTGCTGTTTTTAACGCCAAAAGGTCCAACTAAAACTGCGTCGCTGAAAAACTTAAGGCTTTAACAAAATGTGCATATTAGGAATGCTCCGTACATCAGAAAAACCCACTTAAAGCGCAAAATAAGAGATGAATCAGAGGTTTTTCTAAAACAATTGACTTTCTAATTGAGCTTAGAATTCACATTTTCCAAGTGAATAGAAAATTGTTTTTTTTTTCAATGAGTTTATATAAGAATTTACAAGGAATATACTATAACACCAGCAGAACTGAATATGTTTTCGATCCCAGCTACGGAAGTCATCATCGGAGTTCTTTGTATTGTGCTTATTTATATTCCAAACATCAACTATTTAATTCATACTTTCCAGAAATTGCATATTTGAATTTTCGAAAAATAGAAAGTTAAATCTCTTAAATAACCTTTAATTCTGTTTTATGATTAAACACTTCGTCTCCAACACAAAAATAAAACTAATAAAACTAATTCTAATTTATTATTTTTTCTTTTTATTATTACAAAAACTTATTATATATACTAAAATATGATTTTGGTTAAATTTAATATTTAAATTTACATTTTCCATCCCTGATCAATTTTGGGACAGAAAAAAATTCACAGGGTTCTTGTATAGATATTTGTAAAAGTGTTATACATCTCATATGGTTGTTGTATTGACTAAGTTCACTTGACTACCAAACCACTTTTATACTGCTAAAAAATGTATTTAAGAAAATATGATGGAACGTATTCCCAGCAAGCATGTAAACTTATTTTCAAATTCAAAATGACAAAAAATGAACAAAAAAATCAAATAATTGTACTTAAAGTACGGGTCCCGTAAATTTACGTTGGATTAGGTATACTATTATAGCACTACACTATAGCTTGTAGTTCCTATAGGAAATATTTCTTTATAATTTGATAAGTCTACCCATCAGCTATGTAGTAGAAAGTCTTATAGCCTACTTACACCTGAACAAAATCTACTGCTTACAAGATTTTGATCAAAATCTAGTAGATTTTAACTAGATTTCCCATACAAAACGAAATCTACTTCGTCACGAGATTTTGTCGAAATCTAGTTGAAGTCTAGTAAATTTATTGATGCAACTCTGTTCTTTGTACTAAAAATACTAAAAAAATACAACTCTGTTCAAGAAAAAATTACATTAAAAATAAAAATAAAAAATATTAATATATAAAATTTAGTGAAAAAAATATGATTTTTCGGCATAACAATCAACGAATATTATTCATACAACTGGTAGGTATCAAAGGCGTTTAGAAAATGTAATTCCTTTCTCTTCTATTTCAACCATGTGAAAATGATCCCGTTAAATGTGAAAAAATTCTAAGGTTAACGCATTAGATTTTTTATAAGATTTCAAATCCAATTGACGAGATTTCGTTCAGGTGTAAATGTCATATTTTCCACGGATATTTGTAGTCATACAAGTAGTCGACTTGTACTAAGAGAGTATTTAAAAAGAAATTTACTGCAAAATAACGAAAACGTTATTTACGATTTACCAAGTTACTTATTTAGAAATATTCTAAATTCAGTTAAACATGAGGATAAGTGTCATGATTAAAAATAACATAGGCCTAAGTATAGATTTTTTTATTTAAAGTAGGGGTTATTTCTAAATTATCCTAGAAAGCCGATAACATTTTATTAAATGCTTAAAAATCCTGTAATTAAATTACAATTTAAAAAAAATAAATTACAATTGCCCGCTATTAAATATGTTCAATGCAAGCATGCATTTTGAGTAGCACTTTATAAAAAATGGCTCAATTTTATATCAAAAAATATTTAAAAAAATCTGTTAATTTAAAATTATTAGGTAAATTTTAGTGAAGATTGGTCTATAATAGAAAATATGCCTGCCATACACATTTGTACAAATTTTTTATTTCTTTTTTCATCACTTCTGCATTTCGATTATTTGTCTGTATTCAATTACGCAGCGATTAAAAAAGGTGTTCGAAAAAAAAAAACAAAAACGAATTTAAAAATAAGTTTTCAAATTTGTTTTCAATTTTATGAAAAAAAAATGTAATCATCACTCGACAATGATATCGAATCTTGACTTCCTAAAGAAATCCATTCAATATTGCCCGCTTTTAGGATAAAGTTTTCAAATTCATTGATAGTTTTCTCTACATTGTTTAACCATTTTAAGTTGGGTCTCTCCATTTTGCTCTTACTGATTTACGTAAGTATACTTTTTTTGCAGGATTTTCTTATTCACCATTATCGTGAATAAAATATGAATAGAATTTTATTGTGAATTACTTCCCATGAATGAAAAAAGGATAAAAAATTTTACAAAATAGTATAGCAAGACAAAAACAATTCAAAATTCCCGAACGGTACTTCGTAAAAAGGTAACAAATTCTTTTACGACAAGGGTGATTATATAACCTGCGTATTCTAGTTGCTATATCCTTAAAGTTTTGTTTAACACTGGGCTTTTTAGATCGTTCGCACATTCATTCATTCTCTTGTTGGACCAAGTATCCGTCGTAGTACTTTTCTATCAAAAATAACACATGGGCTGAAAAGTCCCTTGCCTAACAAATAAAACAATTTTTTTGCTCAAAATAAGCATTATCCCTCTGTAACTGTAGCTGACGTGGTTTAACTGTCATTATTCTACTGACATGGTAAAATACCAGACACCTTTTCAACGCTCTATATTTTCTTAAATCCTTTTTTTAACCTGATAAAATTATATCTATTTCTAGTTCAAAGGCGTACCTTGTTATTTATTATGATATTTTTTTTTAATTCTGAACAATTTATTTTATACTATTTTTTCTCACATGACATAACTGCGCAAACAGCTTTTTTATGTTTATTGGTGTCTGCTAAGCAACCATATCAGTCGCAGAGGGTTATTCATCAACGTAATCTCCATCAAGAGCAATGTAATCATTACAGCGCCGCGCTAAGATTTCGCTGGGAGCCAAATCTGGCGAATACGGTGGATGTGGGAGCAATTCGTAGTTCAATTCATGTAGTTTTACCATCATTTCAGAATCATCAACACGTTCTTGTTTTTCGTTAACAATGAGCAAACTCGGAACCCACTTTGAACAAAGGTTTCCCATAGTCAAATGGGCAAGCCAACACGTTCTTTTGATATCATTATGATGCCAGCTAAATCATGCAACTTCACTTTTCGATCATTCAAAACGATTTTGTGGATTTTTTGACGATTTCTGGTGCTACCACCTCATTTGAATGTCCACTGCGCTCTGTATCATCGGTGTCTCTACGACCACGTTTGAAGTCAGAAAACCAAAGTTTTATTGTTGTTTCTAGTGGAGCGGAGAAGCATCAAGAAGCAGTGTAGAATTAAACCACGAAATGTTTTTTATCTATTGTTTTGAAAATAACAAAAGCAGCGTCACTCTTAACACATAACTCACAAACTAATTAATGGAATATCATGAAATTAAAACCGTCGGGCTGTACAGCGAATGACATCGCGGAGTAGATGAAATGCGACATTGGTGTGGCACCATTTGCTATTGTATCTGAAGATGAAATCATTAGCATGATCATTCAAACTCAAGAAAGTGTCCATGTATGTCTCAAGTTCCGAAGAAGAAAGGAATGAAGATGAAACTCCTACAGTACAGTACAATAGAGGCGAGTAATTTTCTTTTATATTTTTTAAAAAATTATAGTTCCACAGGCATTTCAGGGTCAGATAAAATTCAAGTACACCGCATTCAAACTCTTTAATTAAAGAACAATTAAAAACAATAAGACAAACTACTTTAAAAGAATATTTTAAAAAATGTTTGTATTTCATAGAAATTTATGTAAAACTTAAGATTTTGTTACGAAAATAAAATTGCTTAAATTTTGTATGTTTGGTAGTTATGTGTCACCCTGTCAATTCCGTACTTATTTGTGTATCTGACAGCACTGCCAATTAAATCATCTCTGGGTAACACAATCTTACATGATTATAATTAACGTATAGTGCATATGAGATCATTTGAGACATTTCCGGAACTTCCCAAGCTGTAGACAATTAGGTATATAAAGGCGCTGTTTTATCTACACGTGAGTTAGTTATAGTTTTAAACTGTATAAAATGAGAAAATAAAAACTGTAAAACAACAAAGTAGTGTTATTTTGACGCAATTTAAAAGAATTTAAACGTTTTAAAAAGGCTAAAACGTAACAGTATTTTAAATTTTCTACAGAGAAGAACTTGCTCATTATTTTAAATTCGTTTTCAAGTCGAGCTACCACCGTATCACTTTCACATATAAATATATTAAAATATAATCAAGAAAAACTTTTTTAATAGTTGCAAGTATCTAAACTAGTTGAATATCAGCTTTACATATTAAATATTTTAAATAGATAATCCTAAATTGTTTACATATAGAAATGCATATATACGTTACCAAATTAGTTTAATCTTAAATAAAAACGTTTTTCTTCCGGTTATAATTTAGTTTGTTTTTTGTATATTGGAATTTTATTCCCCGCAAATTAATAGAGCATTAAAAATATTAACACATTCTTTTTATTTTATCTCATAAATTAAAAACTACATGCCTTTTTAAAAAATACATAAATTTGTTAAACCTCAAACGTATTTAAAAATTGGTTTTAAATTAAAACTTTTCTAAAGAAAAATCAAAATCTATACAAAAAACAAATTGTATGCCGAAAGAGAAAATCTCAAAAAATATTTAGTGGTTTGTTTTCACAAAATTAAATTAGTAGTATTGAGTTTACATTTGTATATAAGAAAATATTTTAATAAGCATTGTAAATTAAAAAAAAAACAATTTTCACTACAACTATTTAACATAAAAATATTTAAAAAACGCAGCAAATATTACAAATGCATTAATAAAAAAAAATTTCTTTGTTTAGTTATAAAAATTGAGTCTTAGTAAGTTTTTTTATAAATAAAAAATAATTACGTTTATTTATTTTTTTTACATGTACAAATCGATGTATAAAAATATATTTATATGCATAAGAAGTGGTTTAAGATCGTTTCATTTTCGACAGTTTTTTCATTCGTAGTAGAGTAGTTTAAAGTAAAAGTTTTATATTTACTTAGAAATCTATAAAGTGGCATTGATTTTTCTTTTTTTATTATTATCTATTTACATTAATTATTACAGTTAGTGTGGAGTAGTTAGGAATAAATTATTATGCAGAACCCATTAAAGCTTCATTACTGAGCATTTCCCGGGTTACGAGCGATCCTGGATTGAGTCTTGTTCTTGAACGAGAACGACTAAGTTGTGCTCGCCTTTCAGCACCGGCAGGTCTTTGTCTTCGCTGTTGACGATTATTACGATTACCGAAGGCAGAGCCTGTCTGTAACGCTTCTAATAAGCTATCCATAACACCTTCTTGTGTTTGAGCCGCATCCATATCGACCAGAGCCAGTTTCCGTTGTTGTCTTTCCATTTGTTCACGCAATGACTGTTCTCTGGCTTCTTGCATACGTCTTTTCTTTTCTTCCTCCTCTCGTTGACGTACAATTTCTTGATGAGCCTGTACGAAGGAATCTTTAAAGGTTTTTATGTCAGCAAAGAACTCTTCCATGGTGTATTTGTTTGGATCAAAGGCAAAATATTCACCCAACTCTTTATATAGTTTTTCCATTTGTACTTGCATTTTACCTAATGATGGTAAATAACAATTTAGTAAAATACAAAGCGTGAAAAAGATAAAATAAACATACCCAATACATCTACTTGTTGTCTGCACTCTACAGCAAATTTACCCATAACTTCACTAAACTTGTCATCTTCACATTGTGGCACTTTATTATTTTGTAAATCAGTTTCTAGATTTTTAACAGCAGAAGTCATTTGTCTCATTGACTTTTGTATGGCATCTAAATTAACACGTGACGCTTTGTCAACGTGTGTCATATCGTTGAAGAAAGTTAAAGCATCGGGGAATTTCTTTTCCACCACATCAACCAAATAGTGCAGCAGTGTCTGTTTGTTATCGGCATCTTTTGTATTCGTTAGTTTGGTTAAATAGGATATTTCGAAACCATAGGCTGGATCATTTTTCGAGCCAGAATTCATGTAATTGCCCATCAATAATATGAGTTCCAGAATTTTTGAGAATTTTTTACTATTTCGTACCTCCTCACAGGCAGCTGTACCAGCTACTATGTCTGGTTTAATATCTTGCATCATATCGGCAAAAGTTAGTTTGAAATTTAGATTATGCAAACGTGGCAAAAGTCGCTTTATTTCGCCTATAAATGCCAATAAATTTAAAATAGAGCCAATTTAAGTCGTATGTCTGTATTAAACTTACCAATTGTAGCAGCGAATTGTTCTATGGGTGGCAGCGGCTCTCCTTTAGCTTTTATTTCCTGTAAACGTTTCAATTGCTCTGGCGGTGGTAAATATTGTATAAGGTTTTGTAAAATATTGGAAGACAGTATATCGGTATCACAGCGTAAAAGACATATTTTTATTTGTTCATATGATAAGTGTTTGAGAGAGCCACCCAAAAGTATAGAAAGATTCTGAGCTGCTTTTCCATCGAGCACCCGCAAATCAACGTTTTTCTTTGTCAAAGTTGTTGGTTTATCAACTGAATCCTTTTGATCCTTTTTAACCGGTTTCGAAGAGAACTTCAGAGAAAGTTCTGTTAGTATATCATCCGAGGCAAGTTTGTCTTCTTGACATTTAACCCAAAAGGATTTTTCGGACATTTTTTGAGGTATAATTGCTTTCCAGTTAGCACGTTTCATAGGATTTTTAGCTTCCCATTTCTTTTTGGGTTTCAAGCCATGCGGGAGTACAGGGGCCATAGGAATAAGCATAGGGGGTGGGGGCGGACCACGTGGACCGCCCATACCTGGCATAGGTGGGGGTGGTGGTCCTGGTGGACCTCCCATGCCTGGCATAGGTGGAGGTGGTGGTGGTCTTGGGCCACCCATACTGGGCATTGGTGGAGGAGGTGGTGGTGGAGGCCCAAAGCCAGTACTGGCCATGCCTGGCATTGGTGGCGGTGGAGGAGGAGGTGGTCCACCAGCACCCGGTAAAGGTATATTTACCTTTGGTAATTTACTAGGCGATTGTGCCACTACACCATTTGCTTCCATTAATTTTACTTTTTCTTCCAAATGTGCTACTTTTGCTTCAGCTTCCTGCTTAGCAATTTCCAACTCCTCAATTTTCTTTTCATACTCTTCGGAACGCTTTGTCTCTTTGGCTTTGGTCTTCTCTACAATATCGTCCAATAGCAATGAAGTGTCTATATGAAAATTGCGATTTTCAAAATTGGGATCGCAATAACCTTTGTGAAAAACTATTTGTGACACACATTCCTCTATCAGTTGGTAATAGGCTGGCCGGTAATAGAAATCATCACGTATATATAGTAAATGTTGTAATATCGATAGGAAATAAGGTTCTGCTGGCGTATCGGTTACAATATTCTTAATAACTTCAAAACATTCGGTAACATCATCCATATTGTAACTAACATTGTCGAAACGTTGTGTAAATTCTTCAAAATCATCTTCCCGAATTTCGTTGAATATTTTAAAATGCTGTTTAAGAGCATCATTGTTACTAGTCTCTACAATGACCTTAAAGTCGTCCAATTTCTCGTATAAGCCCATACGCATAATTTCACAACGTAAATGTAAACGAAAGTTCAAATCACTTGGTGTATTCGTTAGAGTATTTATAAAAATTAAACTGTGACAAGCCAATTCACGACGAGAATCATATTTTTCATGTACAAATAAGGCATCTACAATGGGTCGGAAACGTTCACTTGATTTGTACGATGTTGAAGCAGCTGTTGTTATGGCCCTTAGCACCTTCTCGTATCCATTGCGATCGTGCACCAAACAAAATGAAGCCAAAAGTTTTACGGCCTCGCACATGGTACTTGGCTTGCGTGGATCTAGGGATTGTGCTAAAAGTAATACAACCGTATGTTGATCTGGTGTCAGTACCAGATTTAAGCCCCACGTATTATTCATTATAGCCTTTAAACAACGTATACATTCCAATTCAATACGATCAAAGGTTCGCTCCTTTTTACAACGTCTAAGTAGATTGATGATCTCATCGATACCATCTTCACCGAACTCTTTGATCCATGAAAGGGGATTATTTGTGAGCGCCACACGTAAACTTTCAATGCAGGCATATATTTTATGTTCGCTATGTTCACCATTTCGAAGGTACTCTATATAATCTAAAGGCTTTTCAAATTTCGAATTCGCTCGGTGTTCTAAAGAGTTTTTACCTAAAATAAAAGAATTATATTAAAATAAGTTTGGTATATATGACATTTTTTACTAATGCTACATAAGAAAAATAAAAATTAGTAATGGAAGTAGTAATGTTGAGAATATGTGCCATCTCGATTTCTATTAAGATTTTTCTAAAAAACTACTTGTATTAACAGAATAGATGAAAATGTACTAAACATTTAACAATAGCAAATGACTAAAAATTGTGGTATACGAGGTTTGTTTAAACTACAGTGTGAATATTTCATACAAAATTTTTGAATGATTTGTTTTTTAATTATAAAAAATAATAATTTACCGACAATACGTTGACAGAATAATAAAAAAATTTTTGATGACTTAATTTGCATATTATAATATATTTATATATGTTCATATAAACGTTTTAAAAAAATTATCATTTCAGTGTCAACAAATAAAAACGAAAATAATTGTTATTTGTTGTTGTAATTATTATATACAGGCTTTTTTATTGTTTGTTATATATACTCATCGTACGTACATGTATTCTTATAATATAATCAATATTCTTTTTAAAAATCATATTAAAAAAAAAACAAAGACAAACCGTTGAGAAGGTGAACTAAATGGAAATATGGAAATTGTATATACAAACGGATATTACACTAAAAATTATAAATAATTTGTAGAGGTCACTAATATTTCATAAATTTTCCTTTTTCATTTGTTAGAAAGTATCTTATTGCATCAGCAAACAAATCATACTTCGTACATGATAGATTATTCAAATCAAAACTTCCTCAAAGCACAAATACTTATATAGATGGACCATGTACTACGAATGGATCAGATCAGATAATTATCATTATTGTGTAACTTCTCGTCCTACGAAGAAGGATAGCTGGTGGGGTCGAACACCTAATAAAGCTAAGAAAAGTGTGAAATGTCAAATGTTCATAGAAACTTGCCGTATTAACAAATTGTCGTTAGTGGAACCATATAGCCCCGTAAAACAAAATCTATCACATCGCCATCATTTTCTAAAGTCGTCGTTTACTTTTAGAAGTACGAAAACGACGTGATAATGTAAACGGCTATCATCTACTCGTAGGAAAATCCCGTCTAAAAAGCAGAGTTGTATGCCGCTGTGGTATTGGTAGATAAGACATCCGCCTATTGACCGAGAGGTCCTCAGTTCAATACTAGGCCAGACCATCTATAAAAAGAAACAATTTTTCAACGGCGGTATCACCTCAAAACATTAGCTAGTAACTAGTTATGAGTATTACTACTATTGAAAACTTCTCTAATGCATTTGCCGTTCAGAGCCGGCGTTAAATGAGTCTAAAAATAGAATAGAATGTACTGATCATTGACAGAGAGAAGTCGTCCTAGTATACTTGGCCAGAAAGATTGGACAAGAATATTGATAGAAGTAGTGAAAGTAATAATAGCAGGAATTGAAGCCAAGAGCCTCATCTATTTATCTAATGTATTAGTCAACTAGAAGTCGATTTTTTAACAATATTTTTCTCATTTATGAAACACATTTCTATTTTGAGCAGCTGCAGTAAAAGACTATAAACCAAAGTTAAATTTTCTAAAGAAAAATTTCTGAATTTAACAAAACAAACCAGAAATAATTGTACACTTAATTTTCAAACCTAATTTTCATACAAATCGTTTGATCATACGGTTTCAATAATATTTAAAGTGGGAGTATACCAAAACAAATCGGATGTCCTGAAAAGGACATTAAAATTCCTATAAATTGAAAAGCAAAATTTTCTTTTTTATTATAGGTGTTTAAAAATAATCAAAAAATCTTTCTTTATAAAGTGTATGTATATTTCTATACACATAACGAAATTATAGTCACTTTTATATATTACATAAAAATTTTACTAAAAAATAAAAATAAAAATGCATTCATTTTAGATTTAGTATAAAAATATTAAAAACAAATTTAGTACTGACATAGAAACATCTTAAAAACAAAATATATGGAATAATTTATAGAAGTCATCGTTAAAGTTCGTTCATACTATTTCACATCATCTACACGTTATATTTTTTGTATTTATTTTGGTTTATTTTTGGCAAGAATCTTTATATTTTTAATTTTATTTTTTCAATTTTCAAGTGTAACGTATATTTTCGTTTTGTTTTTGTTTCTTTTTTTTAATGATAAAAGTCAAGGTCATTTTGTATAAAAAAAAAGCTTTTGTTATATTTTTTATAAACATAAAGCACACACATTGTTCATTTTTTTAAATGTTATATAGTTTTTATAATGAGGTTAACAAACAAAAAAATCTACTGATATGGAAGTGGTTGCACAAATCAAAAAATATCTTTGTATTTTATAAAGTTAAAAAAATAACGAAATACCTATGAAATAGGAAAAATAATAATATACCTAATGAATAGTTCCATTATATTATAATAACAAATTTATATGCTTAAGTGAGGTTAATGTCCCTTTTTTCAAACAACTTGCAAAATAATTTTAAATTATTTTGTTAAATCTTTTTTTATTTACATATTAAAAGTTTGCATAATAAAAGCTTACTTTATTATGCAAATCGGAAGAAAATAACGCATTTTTAAGAAAAACTATTAGATTAATCCTTAAGCCACAAAAGGGCTACCTGCCTGACAAATGCAAGTTCAACAACAGAACTAAAGGGTCCGCAAAATAATTTTTTTCTTTTTAAATGCTATAAAAAAAAACTACTGAATAATTTCTCAAATTTCTTTTTTTATTTGAAAGTACAATCCTTCCGGTTAATAATGGGAAATAATTTCATTCAAATGGCTGCCTCTGCTGGACATGCAGTAGCCTACACGATCGGTCCAATTTTTAAGCACATTATCGATTGTGTGCAGCTGTATTTCACCAATGGCTTCACGAATATTGTCCTTTAAAGCGTCAATTGTCTCTGGCTTGTTGGCGTAACACTTATCTTTGACGGCACCCCACAAATAATAGTCCAACGGTGTCAAATCGCAGCTCCGAGTTGGCAAAACGACATCAACTCTGCGGCTAATAATGCGATCTTCAAAAACAGGGCGCAAAACACCGAGTGTAGCTTTGGCTGTGTGGCACGTAGCGCCGTCCTGTTGAAACCAAATGTTGCTAATATCCTCCTCTTCAATTTTTGTGAACAAAAATTCGTTCAACATGGCCCGATAACGATCGCCATTGACTGTAACGGCCATTCCTTGCTCATTTTCGAAGAAAATTGGCCCAATTATGCCTCTGGATCAAAATCCGCACCAAAAAGTGACTCGTCTTGAGTGTATCGGCTTTTCAATGTATGCGTGCGGGTTTTCTGTGCCACAAATGCGACAATTTTGCTTGTTTACATACCCACCAAGATCAAAATGAGCTTCATCTGAAAAGATGATTTTTTTTTTGGAAAAACAGCATCTTCTGTTAGTCGATCGCAGGCCCACTTAGCGAAGCGAAAAGAATGTATACACAACTATATTCGTTCAACGGAAGGATAAAACCATTCACGAAATAAGCACTAGTTGTAAAGAAAAAAATGTTAGATGGTGGACCCTTTATTAGTTCAAGCATTTTCACATTTGCACAAAAAAATTCCACACAGCTTGCTTATTAGTTCAGATTTCGGAATGTACCAACAACACTTACATTTATAAGTTCCCATAGGTGTTCGATTTGGTTGAAACCTGGGTCGACGTTGGCGGGAGAATAAGTGTCTAAAACTTTGATGGACGATAATCTAGTAACAATTATTCTGTGGACTGTTCTAACTCCTTTAGTCATCAGACAACCCAAAACCGCCAAAGTTTAAAGCTACTCTGACATCTTTCGCTTACGAAGTTCTTTTCTGGCTTTTACCAACAGAAATAACACGATCAACACCAGCAAACTTTATCTCAGCCATGTGCATGTTGATGTCGAGCAGTCCTTTTGATATTTGGGATACCAAATTTCAGCAAATAGTGGCTCTGGTGAGGATGTAACAAACATTATAGACAAAGTACGCAAAGCTATTTATAACCTCGAAAACATAACGGCCATTTACTTCGATAGTGTCATAACGCAAAAAACAAAATGTTGCAGGAGAACTGTTTTTTATTTTAAATTGCCTATTATTTAGCTTTAATATAGGATTAAACATGTTGTTCCTATGATCTAGAAATCACATAAAATGTTGTACATAATATAGATCACAATCACGTTTTTTGAGTTATGACACTATTGATATGGATGGACGTCATATGACTTGTAGCGAGACCTAAAGCTAAGACTGTTACCTGTGTCAAACCAATTCTTCTCTATGGCCGCGAGAAAAGAAGCCTGAACAAAAAATTCGACGTAGATTACAAATATTTACAAATTGATGCTTGTGACGCATTATCAGATTAGTCATAAGTTTTTGGCCAAATATCATTAGCAACGCTGATCTTCTTCACCTAACTGACCTATCACTAACACTATTGCCAAAACCTACAATTGTATATAGTATAACAACTGTAAAAGAGTAAGCTTTTATTGGACATACATAGAATGAGGCAAATTTGATAACACAAAATAGGAATAATCCAATTAAAGTCATTTGCTCTGAAGCTGGAGAATAACGTAACATTATCATCATTCTGCATGGAATCTAAAAATATTTGGGGTGTTAACTTTCCGTCTAAAACTACTATTTACACAACTCCGGCAACTACAGTGAATTGCAATGTTCACTATAGATTTTTAGTTTTAGTTTTTTTTTTTCTTAAACAATAAAACCTATAGCACAGCTTCAATTATTTTATTTTTGCAAAAATTCTCTGTATCAGAATCTCTGCTGAGTCAATTTTTTTTTGCATTTCAAATTGTTTTTATAAAATATAAACACAAAAACAAATAACTGATTGGAATATTGGTTTTGTTTGCTTTCGAAACAAGGCAGGACCATCCAGACGATGGTTTCATGAAAATAAATCATATCAGAATCAATTTTCAATTCTTACTGGGATGGTTGTGTTGATTAAAAAAAAAACGACAACGACAAAATAATCTTAACGAAATTGTACAAGTTAATCTTAAATGTTTATAAATTGTATAGAAATGAAAACTTTTCAACTTAAAATAAAGTAAATCTATTAATAAAATTCAAAATTTTACTAGCGCAGAGGATTAGAGTTGTTATCTATATCTATTTGTTAAGACATAGGTGTGCAAAAGAAATGGCCAGAAATAAACTGTACATAGAACTACTATAACAGACACACATATTCATACTTTTAATTACAAAAAAAAGATAAAAACTTTACTTTTTTAATAATTTTTTATGAGATAAAAGATAATTTGAATAGATAAATAATTCATAATTATTTGATAAAATTAAAATAATTTATAAATATCTCACATATTGTTCAGCTAAGCAAATTCTTGTAAAAAGTTATACAAACAATGTATATCAGAACTTCAAATTAATATCTCTAAGGATTTCAAAACTTAACGTTCAAATAGAATAGAATATTTTATCATAAAACAAAAAAAGTTAAATTCCCTCAGCTTAATAATGAAAATAATGAAAAGATGTTCATTAGGAAACAAATAAAAATCAACTTCTAAATTTTATTAAAAAATATCAAGTAAATGGTAATAATATATATATGTTAGTAAGTAATATTTGTATGCGTTTAAGAAAATAGCAATCTTTAAGTAAACACAGTACAATTATGAGTCATAAATTTAATTTCAATTATTGCATACACTTTAAGAGCAAAAATACAAATTTGAAAAATAATTGTTAAATAAAATTGAATGAAAAAAATAATATAATCTTCTAAACAACAACAACAACAATAATAGCAAAAATACGTAATCTTATCTCAAGAATGCTAACGAATAAAAAAATGTGTGAAAGACTTACCTTTTAAATGCATAAAAATCATTTTTTGCCTTTCGGTTATTGACTTTGAGAGTAGTGGACCACGTTTATCTTTTGGTATATTCATATCCTCTAGAATTTCCATAAACTTAACATCTACCTCGGAATCACTAAGACCTCGTATTGTTCTCTCCAATTCTTGTAAATCAAAAGCCGCATCACCTTCACCTGCTGATGTGGGGCGTCCGGACAAAGTGCCGGTATTATAGTTGCCACCTTTGGTTTTTGGGCGACCAAACCAACTTTCCAGTAGGCCACCCGATTTCGTTTTCTCATGTTTAGACATTCTAAAAGCAAAGATATGCATAATATTTTGTATTTATTATATTTTTAATATATTTTATTTATTATATTTTTAACTATTAAATATTTGCTAAAGACTAAAGTAAATTTATAAAAAAAAACTAATGGAATGTGGAAAAAGGAATATAAAACACAGCTGATATGTCTATGATGGTATATTGGGTAAGGGAATATTTTGGAAAAAGTAACAAATTTGGTGGTGGTTTTCGAAAAAAAATATATATAATTTTTATTTACCATTTATAAAATCATTCTTCATAAATTATTTTTTTTTTTATTAAATTCCTTAAATTAGTACCTTCACAAATTTTAAATTTCTAAATTGCATGTCATGCATAATTTAATAAATATAGACCATATTGTGTATGTAGGCATTTAAACAAAAAACAATAGTTATAACAGTGAATTAATTATGTTGTTGTTGTGGCATCAGCTTAACATGAAAATATATGAATTAATATTATTATCACTAATTTTTCCATTCTTTTTCTTCCTCTCGAACTCTAAGCCCCAGAAGTTATGCTACTTACCTAGGATTTGTATTAAGTGATCTGGGGACCAGGGTTGTCATGTTTGCAATACAGGCAAAAAGATGGTGGACATCATGAGGACTTGTTCTACAGACCGGAGTGTGAGTGAGCTATGTGCAATGACCAGATCTTAATTAACACTAACAATACAATTAATTATGTATCGACCCATTTATCAATAGCGTTCCGAAAAAATTCGCCTATTCTAGTATGAAATAAATTGTAACGCTCCTCATATGGTTAGACAGTGAGTGAAAAACATCGTAATCTGTTGATGCAAGGTTGGAGAACACGGCGGATACCGAAGGATCTCCAATAGGAGTGAAGGAGTATTGTTGAGCCTTGCCGAGGTCGTTTCAGCCAAGTAACCTCTTTTACGTGGTACAACAGGACCTTCTAGAGATTCCTGTTGATCCTGTTAAACCTCTTGAGCATTTTTCTGGTATAGCCCGACTTTGGTGTATCCTTTGAAGCCACCCATTCCATTCTTTGCTTCATGTTTTTGTAAAGGCACCATTTCTCATCTGCCGTGACATTTCGATACAAAACGAGCTTGTTACTTACTGGCTAGCGAGATGATGAGAAGCAAATCGAATTAAATGCTTTCGTTGGGCTCGTGCGACACCCAGGCTCAAAGTTTTTCGGCAAATCCTATTGAAAAAAGGTAACTGAGAATCGCTTTATCATCAAGTTCATTATACCTTATTTCTATGTTAGCAACTTACTCCCCAACCCAATACTTCTGAAAAGTATTTTAATACCCATTCCTTTTTATTGTGCTACTCTTTAAGTGTATATAGCAGCATTTCAGGATGTATAAACTGTATACATCTCTGTAGTTTATTTTGTTTTGATTTAACCAACGTTTGAGTAGTATTTTTATTTTGTTTTGGTTTACTAGGCATCTGGAACTATATGCATGAATGAATGAATAAGTGCGAAGAAAAAAAAAAGAAATGAATTAATATACATCGTATTGCTAGAAACAGACACAGTGGTTCTGTTTCATGTGTCTTGTTAGTATAATTAAGAAATTTTTTTTATTATATTTTATTGTAAAAATGAATCGCTCTTTTTGGCTGGTAATATAAGTTGTATGTGGCCAGTCGTTGTCATCACGGCCTTTCTGTTGGCTAATTATGAACGCTATTTCTTGATTGCTCATACAAACGGCCAAGTTGTACGCAGTAGAGATCAGAGTTGATCCTTTGGAAATGATGTAGCAGCTCTACTTGATATTTCCCATCCACGCCCACAAACACTTTGCATCGATCACTTTAGGATAGAATCGATCGAACCACTCCTGTATCCGGCATTCACTTACAGCATTCAAAGTCTACGCTTTCATCATACGCATCACATAATGTATTTCTTAAGATATTTTACTAATTTTCAAATCAATATATTTTTTTACACGAGTGACGGATACAAGAACAGTATTCACCAAATGTAGCATGTTTGTTTGACACATTGGAAATAGTGTTGAAAGACGTATGAAAATTTATGTATGGACTATTGGATCAGATTTTTTTGTTTAAAATAAATATGTAGAAAATAAAGTAAAGTAATGTGACGATACCAGCTACCTTGTGCATATCTTTAGAATTTGTGGTTTGAATTCTCAAATGAAAATAAGATTTCATTTTATTTCCTACTTTGAAAGCATTTATTTGACAAACTGTGTCTGCTTTAATAAACTAGAACAATTAGAGTTTTGTTTTAAGCTTAATTAAGGAAAGAGTGTACTCAGGTATATTTGCTAAGATAACTTGTTATAGATTGAGACCACAAAAACTGGTCTTTAATAATATTTCGAGTTACATCGAATTTGGTTCGGCAATAAAAAATTAAAACACATTAGAATTTTCTAAATTTATTAATTATGTTTTTCTATTTTATAGCATGTTTACACGAGAACTCGAATTACTGATTCACATTGCTTATATTTTTGTGATTTATTGTTTTCTTATTTGCCGGTAAATTGTGCTGTAACACCTGATAAAAACTAGTGATCACATCGATTTTGTATTACACCTGCAGAGTTCGCTTTTAAAATTTTGCATGGGGAATTATGTAATTCATCTCATAATTTAGTGTTGAATTATCAATAAGAATAGTGAATTACGAAAAAACGTTGTGGTGTGAACAAGGCATTAACGTAGCATAGATAAACCATTTTTAAAAAACTTGCATTCAACGCATCTTGCCAACATTTCAGAAAAGAATCAAATCAAATCAAATTCTTTTCTAAAATGTTTAATTAGAATTTGGTTAGAAATTTTAACACAAAAGTGCTATTAAATCATAAAAGTTGCCTAGAAAAAATGAATATCTTCTATATGCTAAGCCGTGAAATAATTTTAAAATATTTGTGTTCAAGATTAAACCACTGTTTCTGTTTACATTATTTCTTTTAACCATTTTGTATTTTATCAATTATGTTATCATGCGAACGATGTTAGCATGCGCACTGTTGCACTTTTTTCTTATTATGTATTATGAAAACGTAAAATAAGAATTTTATAACATTAGAAATAAATTGATAAACATAAATAAATGTGTATTACAAAAGTTAAAAAAAACTACCACCCTACCCACCTCACAACTGTACATCTTTCTGTTTACGTTATTACTTTCTAACTATTTTCTAACCATTATTTCACTGATGATGCTAGCATGCGCACTGTTACACATTACTGTTATTAGTATGTATTATGAAAACGTAAAATAAGACTTTTACAACATTATAAACAGATAGATAAACATATGAATAAATGTATAACAAAAGTTTAAAAAACTACCACCCTACACAGAATAAATCCAATTTTAATTTACTTTTTATTTTAGAATGTGATCTAAAGCAGATACGAAGCAAATGTGTTAAACAGCAAAAATTCATTATCTCTCAACGGTATAAGATATTTTGAAATTGATTATTCAAAAACAAATACAAAAAAAAAAAATAAAAAATAAAATAGAAATGTTAAAATTATTCATAAGTGGAAGAGAGAGTACTACTATTTTAAGTATTACTGTGCATTTAACTCATTGTTAGGGTGTTACCCATTGCCAAGTTATTATATCGTGCAACCTGTGGAACTTAAAAACTTTTTATTGCCACAAACGTAAATAAACAAGTTTAAAAAAATCCCACAAATAAATTGTTTTTACAAAAATGTTTAATTATTTAAAAATATGATACGGTATTTTAATTACTTAAATTAAACAAAAATCAACTTTATCATCAGCAGTGAATATAACCAGTATTTTAGTGTATAACCAGTATTATTTAGTTTTTTTTTATACTTTAATCTGTTTGTGCGAATCATGATGTGTTTTTTTTTTTTTTTCTAAAAATTGCGCAAAAAACAGGATATCGAGTCTTGTTTAATTTTTTTACATGTAAAATTTTATTTATGATAAAATATTTCAGGAAATACCAAGAATTAGATAAAAATATCACTCAAAATAGAGCTGACAATGGGAATAACCCTATACAATTTAGGCTTGACAGCGAAATTGTTAAATAACTTTTAGACAAACCCCCGATGGAAATTAGAGATCACATTGATTCTTTAGTAATCTACAGGGTAATTGAGACTGAATTACTTACAATTTTAGTGATGCGCTTCTAAAATTTTGTATGAGAAATTATGCAATTCAACACATCAAATCAAAGTCCTTCTGAACATTTTTAATTATAATATGGATCGAAATTTCCTTTGAGTTCTATATTCCCATTCGTAAAAATAATTTCAAAGTAAAAAAAAAAACTTGAATCTATAGCTTTAGGTATTAATGTTCACTATTAAACCACTATTTGTGTTAACGTTATATATTTCTAACTACTTTATATTTTATTAATGATATTAACATGCGCACTCTTGCACATTATTGCTATTATTATGTATTACGAAAACGTAAAATAAGCGTTTTATAACATTAGAAACAGATACAGATAAACATATGAATAAATGTGTATTACGAAAGTTTAATAAAACTACCACCCTACACAGAATAACTCTAATTTTTATTTATTTTTATTTTAGAATGTGCACTGAAGCAGATACGTAAGATAGGTGTTCAACAACAAAAATTCATTATCTCTCAACGGTATAAGGTATTTTGAAATTGATTATTTTAAAACAAATACAAAAAACTAAAAGAAAAATGTTAAATTATTCAAAAGTGCGAGAGAGAGTACTACTATTTCAAGTATTACTGAGCATTTAAAAAGAAGAGAGTACTCGTCAGTGCATTTCAAATTTCGTTTCAATTATTTTTAATAAAATTTATTTAAAAGCAAAAGAAAAACTCTTAAGAGTGTAAACAAACTCTAAAGAGTATAAACAAAATTTATACGAATTTTTATTTTTTTTATTTTTTTTTTTTTACTAATATAAGTACTAATGACATCATAACCATTTAAATAAACAAAAACAAATTCAAATAAACTAATGAATTTATATACTCGTCTATGAAATTAAATAAATAATGGAATGCGAGTGTAACACAACTGCATTAGTTCATAAATTATAAAATAAGCAGATGATCGATCATTTTTGTAAAAAGAACAATGAATGCATAAAGGTGTTAATGAAAAAACTCTGCTACATTATATATGTACATATAAATTGTATGGAATTATAAACAATATCTGTTATAATAAAAGATTCTTGATCATTGAAAATATATGGAAAAATTACAATAATTAAACAGTATTTTTTTTCTAAGCAACATAATAATAAAAAAGTCTACAACATTAATCGTAGTAGGGACATAAATAAAGTTGCAAAGTTGAATAATACAGTTGAACATACATACAGCGTTAGTCTGTAACATTAATTCCAATTTGTATCAGCTTTCTCCATTCAGTGGTCATATTAACCGTATCGCTGTTATATCGCTTTTAAGATGTGGAATAAAAAAACAGATAATTGTCAAACGCTCCGCCCGCTCTGGATTAGTTCGTGTATAGATACATAAAATTGATTTAGTTCGTGTATAGATGCATAAAATTGATTTAGAAGACTGAAGATATAAAAGACCGCCATACGTCACTTACAGTTCAAAAACAGAAAATCATAAAATTTAAAATTGACCGGAGACAGAAAATCATGGGCTGTGAGAAAAATATCGCGGCCATGAGTCGCATTATTAAAAAATATATAACGCAGTATTGCACATTTGTTGACTGCATTACAAGAAGGAAACTAGTATGGTGAAATTACAAAGACTTACGGCGAAATACGCTAATGACTTGCGCAGAATAATCTTCTTAAAGAATAAAAAACTTTTACCGGAAATGAATAATTTAACACACAAAATGAAAGTTTGTATACATGGTTCTCTAAAGAAGCATCTGAGCTTTTGTTCTAAAGTGTCCACATCTAACAGCACTGATATAAATCCTCTGTATTCAAAATCTTGGACCGTTTGGGAGGATATGCCAGGAAAGATACCGCAACATTAATTTTCTTAAGACTGCATTGATTCGTCTTGTGGCCAGTTTTCCAATGGACGAATTGCGCTAAGCCTCTTGGTCAGTGCAAATTAAGGCATGCGAAAAGGCCAATATGTATACAATAGATTTTAAGAAAACGTGTGTCTTTGTCACTACGTACTTTCAATTATCTCTTATAAAAACAATTTTTATCAAACTTATTAACCATAATGTCAAATTACTGACCGATACTGAGCTTTATCGCGGTTAACATTTTTGAGATATAATATAATTTTTTGAAATTACAAAAGGTGTGCTATTCAAGTGGCGAGCAATGCACTTAAAGTAATGGTTATTTCAATTCAATTTTTTTTTATTTTATTTGATATAAAGTAAACTCACAATTTTTTTTTAAGTTTGTAAAAAAGTATTTTTTTATTAAAAAAAAAAAAAAATATTTAAGAGACTATCTAAAAACTTTGTGAAAAGTCACCAAAATTAAGTCGCACTGTATTAGAACGCGATACCATTCATATAAATAACTTCTGAATTAGCTGCAAAAATATTTACATTCGCTTTTTCGCACCTCCTTTTACATTTGCCTTAAAATGTAAATTGAAATCAGACATTATAAATGAAATACTAAATACAATAGAAATTTTATAAAATTAATAATAAAGCAGAAAGTATTACCGATTTTGTTTTTTTCAGACTCTCGAAAATTAATATAAACACAAATTTTTCATAAATATCAACCATAGATTTTAAAGTCTTTTAAAAAATTCTTAATTATCGCTATAAAAATGAGTCATGAGTCAAAAGAATTCCCTGAACAAAATCATATTGTATATTTTTTGTAATAAGAATGTAATTTATTTAAAGTCAAATTTTTTGCTCTTGAATTTATTTTATAATTAGGAATTGTAGATTTGAAATAATTATAAGAGGTACGTAGTTCTTCTTATTCAAAAAAATAGTGATTTTTTATTAATTCCAAGTTGTTCGTGTCTTATTCAATTATTCAGGGTTCTATTGAATATCAGGTAGGGATTTTTGAATAATAACTGCAATCCTTTCGGATGTGTAAACCAATTTATGTTTAGCAACACACATCTTTTGGTTTTTCTTAGGACGCGATTCTGTGCTGATATAATGAGTTTCTTATTTACAGACAGACTATTGTCGTAGTTACTTTGCTAGACTTTACCTCCTCTTTCTATATTTATTTTGTATTTACCTTCTAGTTAAAACTCAATGTGATTTTCTACCCCTATATTAACTATTATCTTAACTACTATCTTATGACGTTTTCTTTTCTGACAAAAAATGTTGCACTTTTTTTGTTTTTTTGCCATAAAACTTCGTCAAAAATAAATAAATATCAAAGATTATTAAAGGCAATATTTTCAGAAATAAGCACTACACCCTTTGTTTGTATTAATTTTTTATGAAATGAACACAAAAAAGAAAGGGCAACAAAATGCAACATTTTTCAAAAAAAGAAAACGCCATTAGTTAATTTATTTTTTAAATTTTTTCCCCATATTATTCCATTCCAGTTCAAGTTCAAACATTTAAGATAAACTAAATCTTCTTCCAAAAAGGCACTGTAGAAATTTATGTTTAACTGTATACAGTCTTCACATAAACAGAATATTAGATCAAGATTCAAAAACTTACACTTTAACCGTTCACAAGGCATACAAAAGTCAATATTTAGTTTGTGTGGGAGGTGCCATCACTTCCTGTCTTATTCTGCCCACTTTCTGGCTGATTATTTGCATTTACTGTGAAATCATTCAGACTAAATTCAAAAGCTTTAGCTTTAACCGTTCTCAAGACTTACAAAAATCAATATTTAGTTTGTATGGAGGTACTATGTCCATTTATCAGATTCTTACCACTTTCAAACTGACGATTTGTATTGACTTTGAAGCTACGTGAACTAAATTTAGAGACTCTTACTGCTACCCTTTTGAAGATATAGACAAATAAATATTTACTTTGTATTGACATGTCATCGCCCAGTTGGAATTATTGGAATTTAAATAGCCTATGGTTCCTTTCAGACATAAAGAGAGATATTGAAAAATATAAAAAAATCGGTTCAGCAGTTTAGCTGTCTATAAGGCAAACATGCATACTTATAAACACACATCCATTTTACAGATAAGAAGATTTGGAAAAATTTGCTATTTTAAAAATCAAGTGTTTACAAGTCATAAAGGCTTTAAAAATTTTCGTCTATCGCATATTATAATTTTACGCTTAAATAAAAAAAAATATATATTTTTATTTTTTAATTCAAACGAAATTGAGTTGAATAGTTTTAAATCAATGTAACATAAATATTCTGATAAAAATTTGTATTGCTAAAGTTTAATCTGAAATCATTGTATTACGTAGACAGTATGGTTGCACGTCCGCAACGGATACCAACTGATTTCTTCATTTTATATATAAACACAGCAGTACCTTCAATGTTAGCCTTTGGTCGACTGATAGCCATTGCAACTTATTCAGCATGTTTGTGCTACATGAGTCAATCTTACTATATTATTATTATTATTATTATTATTATTATTATTATTATTATTATTATTATTATCATTATTATTATTATTATTATTATTATTATTATTATTATTATTATTATTATTATTATTATTATTATTATTATTATTATTATTATTATTATTATTATTATTATTATTATTATTATTATTATTATTATTATTATTATTATTATTATTATTATTATTATTATTATTATTATTATTATTATTATTATTATTATTATTATTATTATTATTATTATTATTATTATTATTATTATTATTATTATTATTATTATTATTATTATTATTATTATTATTATTATTATTATTATTATTATTATTATTATTATTATTATTATTATTATTATTATTATTATTATTATTATTATTATTATTATTATTATTATTATTATTATTATTATTATTATTATTATTATTATTATTATTATTATTATTATTATTATTATTATTATTATTATTATTATTATTATTATTATTATTATTATTATTATTATTATTATTATTATTATTATTATTATTATTATTATTATTATTATTATTATTATTATTATTATTATTATTATTATTATTATTATTATTATTATTATTATTATTATTATTATTATTATTATTATTATTATTATTATTATTATTATTATTATTATTATTATTATTATTATTATTATTATTATTATTATTATTATTATTATTATTATTATTATTATTATTATTATTATTATTATTATTATTATTATTATTATTATTATTATTATTATTATTATTATTATTATTATTATTATTATTATTATTATTATTATTATTATTATTATTATTATTATTATTATTATTATTATTATTATTATTATTATTATTATTATTATTATTATTATTATTATTATTATTATTATTATTATTATTATTATTATTATTATTATTATTATTATTATTATTATTATTATTATTATTATTATTATTATTATTATTATTATTATTATTATTATTATTATTATTATTATTATTATTATTATTATTATTATTATTATTATTATTATTATTATTATTATTATTATTATTATTATTATTATTATTATTATTATTATTATTATTATTATTATTATTATTATTATTATTATTATTATTATTATTATTATTATTATTATTATTATTATTATTATTATTATTATTATTATTATTATTATTATTATTATTATTATTATTATTATTATTATTATTATTATTATTATTATTATTATTATTATTATTATTATTATTATTATTATTATTATTATTATTATTATTATTATTATTATTATTATTATTATTATTATTATTATTATTATTATTATTATTATTATTATTATTATTATTATTATTATTATTATTATTATTATTATTATTATTATTATTATTATTATTATTATTATTATTATTATTATTATTATTATTATTATTATTATTATTATTATTATTATTATTATTATTATTATTATTATTATTATTATTATTATTATTATTATTATTATTATTATTATTATTATTATTATTATTATTATTATTATTATTATTATTATTATTATTATTATTATTATTATTATTATTATTATTATTATTATTATTATTATTATTATTATTATTATTATTATTATTATTATTATTATTATTATTATTATTATTATTATTATTATTATTATTATTATTATTATTATTATTATTATTATTATTATTATTATTATTATTATTATTATTATTATTATTATTATTATTATTATTATTATTATTATTATTATTATTATTATTATTATTATTATTATTATTATTATTATTATTATTATTATTATTATTATTATTATTATTATTATTATTATTATTATTATTATTATTATTATTATTATTATTATTATTATTATTATTATTATTATTATTATTATTATTATTATTATTATTATTATTATTATTATTATTATTATTATTATTATTATTATTATTATTATTATTATTATTATTATTATTATTATTATTATTATTATTATTATTATTATTATTATTATTATTATTATTATTATTATTATTATTATTATTATTATTATTATTATTATTATTATTATTATTATTATTATTATTATTATTATTATTATTATTATTATTATTATTATTATTATTATTATTATTATTATTATTATTATTATTATTATTATTATTATTATTATTATTATTATTATTATTATTATTATTATTATTATTATTATTATTATTATTATTATTATTATTATTATTATTATTATTATTATTATTATTATTATTATTATTATTATTATTATTATTATTATTATTATTATTATTATTATTATTATTATTATTATTATTATTATTATTATTATTATTATTATTATTATTATTATTATTATTATTATTATTATTATTATTATTATTATTATTATTATTATTATTATTATTATTATTATTATTATTATTATTATTATTATTATTATTATTATTATTATTATTATTATTATTATTATTATTATTATTATTATTATTATTATTATTATTATTATTATTATTATTATTATTTATAAATGAGTAGTATTTGTAATTCTTTCAAAAATTACAATTTTAAATTTGTTTACATATTCAAAGCATTATTACTATTTGCAATAAATTTTACAACCTATTTTTAAATAAATTTGGATTTTGTTAGTTTTTAATATTATTTGTCATCGTTTTGTAAAGTTTTTGTCCTTTATACAGTAGTGAGCTTTGCATCGCATTTGTATTTACATTCTTCAGCCTGAAATCATTCGTATACAGTAGGTAAAAGCCAAACTCGTACACCGCAACATTTTTTTCTTTGTCTGATTTTTTCTATCCACAAAATAATTTGAGAAAAGTTCAGCAGTAATTTATTTTAGTTTATTTCACTAACTTTTAATAACCAAAAGTAAAAAAGAAAAATTATAATTTTTAACAATATTATTTAACGACAAACAAAAACAGCAGTAAATTCAATGCCAAAGCCAAACTCGTACAGTATTTTTAAAATGCAACCCATTGACAGCAATCGCAGCCAACTTCGCAAATGTTTTGTTTTCTATTTCGGGGAATTCCCCTTACAGTCAAACCTTTACATTTCTCTGTGAAAAAAGATAGTTTTGTATAAAATTGGCACAAAAGGAAGATGGGAAGGCAAAGAGATCAAACTAGCACAGATATCAGAGAATTGATTGTGAAGCACTCCAAAGATGGGAAATCTTTGAGAGAAATTTACAAAATAGTAAATAGGAGTCACTCTACTATTCAATACGTGCTAAAACGTTACAAGATCAACAAAACTGTGAAAAATAAGTCGAAATCGGCACACAACAAAATTTTAACATAAGCTTATAAGCGCTACCTTGTGCTCCGAAATTAGCTGTTATCGCTGAAAGTGAACTGGGGAAAGTAGTTGCGCTCAAACGATTAGAAACATGCTCCGTCGGGCCAATTTGAATGGTAGGAGAGTACGAGTTAAACCCCTCATTAGCAACCGAAATAAAAAGGTACGTCTGGAATTTGCAAAAACCCATCGTTCGAAAGATTTTTCATTCTGAGTGATGTTTACCGACGAAAGTAAGTTCAACATATTTGGGTCCGACGGTAAACCTTATGTGTGAAGTAAATCGAATGAGGAGCTCATTTCCAGAAATATGAAACCAAATGTGAAACATGGCGGTGGTGGCGTCATCGTTTAGGGATCCTTTTCGGCGGCTGGACCTGGCACACTTCATTTCATTGATGAGATTATGGATTGGAAAGTTTATTTAGATATTTTGAAACGAAATGTACCATTGTCAAGCAAAAAATTGGGATTAGGCCAAGATTGGTATTTTTATCAAGATAACGACCCCAAACATAAGGCCTACAATGTACGGACCTGGCTGCTGTATAATACCCCACATGTTTTGGACACACCAGCACAGAGCCCAGATATAAACCCTATTGAGAACTTGTGGATTTATCTTGACACAGAAGTTCGCCAGCATAGAATTTCTCACAAGACTTAAAAAGAATATTACGTGAAGAATGGGAAAAAATTGAGCCTAGTTATTGTGAAACCCTTGTAAAAAGTATGTCCAATAGGCTAGAAGATGTAATTCAGAATAAAGGGATGCATACAAAGTATTAATTAGTATATAAGCATAAAATATAAAACAATCTTTCAATTGTACGAGTTTGGCTTTGGTATTGAATTTACTGCTGTTTTTGTTTGTCGGTAAATAATATTGTTAAAAATGAAATATAAATTTTTGCTTTTGGTTATTAAAAGTTAGTGAAATAAACTATAAAAAATAAATGCCGAACTTTTCTCAAAATGTGTTATGGGTATATAAAATCAAACGAAGAACAAAAATGTTGTGGTGTACGAGTTTGGCTTTTACCCACTGTATCTCATATTGTATGGCTGCACATACATCTCCCACATATCTCAGCTTTCTATACATAGATCTCATGCTTTTATTTTGTAATTTTTGAAGTCTGTTCCTGCTAACTACTAAGAATAGTAGCGTTAGCTGGCCCGAAGTGAGAGGCGCAAAACAGGGGCTTGTCCAATAATTTTTGCTAAAACAAAAACCTTCTGCAAAATATATGAATTTAGCTTTAACGAACTACTATATTATTTCAAAATTTTGTATATTGATACAAGGGTTAAAAGAAAAACCGTAGGTAGGCCGGATTTTGCTGACGGTATTTTTTTTTTTAATTTTAATTTATTATATACGTATGTATGTATACATGATTCATAACTACAAGCGTGACAAATAAATTTTATGTTGTTTCAATAACATTAAAAACCAACTGAAATCTGTAGTATTATGGTCAAAACAAATAATAACAACAGGTTTGAGTAGTTTTTTTATTATTAATTTATTACAAAAGGCACATGAATTTTAAACATAATGAGGTCTAACAGACCAACAACAAATTCTTTATATGAATATAGTTATTAAATGCAATAATCCGATAATGTTATAAAAATAATTTAAAAAAAGAAGTAAAAAAAATATTCGGTAAAGACATACAGTTAGTGTCATTAATATTCGGTTTTATTAAAGAGATATGTTTAACTGATTCGTCTTAAGCTAAATGTATATATTTTTCAACATTTTTTTCTTTTCATTAATAGTTTATTTAGACACTTGAAAGTTCACATTTGTATTTAGAAAAAGAGAATAACAATATAACAAAAAAAAAAAAAACTAAATTAATTCAGGACGCACAAAATATTGCGCGTCAATAATATTCGGTTTTCTTTGAAAAGTAACAAATAATACATTAAAAAAAATGGTTTTATATAAAATTCAGTATTTCGTTGGATAACCCTTTTGTTTTATAACTTCACTTAGAGGGTTTGACATGTTTTTTACTATTTTAGCTGTATAAGATGCAGGAATACGATCCCATTCTTCTTGAAGCCGCAATTTCAAGTCTTCAATGGATGTTATTTTGTAGTTGCGGATTCGCCGGTCCAGCTCATCCCATAAATTCTCAATCGAATTGAGGTCTGGGGATTGTGCAGGTCGATGGAGAACTTTAGGGCAGTTATTGAGCAACCATTCTTGAATTAAACGCGACTTGTGCTTTGGGTCGTTATCTTGGTAGAATTTAAAAGAATCTAAAACGCCCAGCTTAATTGCACTTTCTTTCAAATTTTGACGGAGGATATTCAAATATGATTCCTTATTCATAATTCCACTGATAAAAACTAATTTTCCCGTCCCTTTAGCTCCCATACAACCCCACACCATAACATGTCCATTTCCATGTTTTACGGTTGGTTTTAAATTTTGTGGTTGTAGCTCCTCATTTGGCTTCCGCCACACCATTACACGCCCATCGGAAATGCAGAAATTTTCTTTTTAAACTCATTGAGCACCTTTGTGACTAATTTGGGAGCACTTAAGCGTGGGTTAGATTTATTTTTGGCACAATTGAACTTTCTTCCCGCTCGGTCAATTTTTTTGGCTGATCTGTTTGCTTTATGAAGTTTATTTTTCCTTCATTTTTGTGCCTTCTGACAATGTCCCCAACTGTATTTGGTTTCATATTCAGAATTTCAGCAATCTCTTTGTAGTTTTTACCTTTTTCATAAAGGAAAATAACAAGTTTTCGCTGTTCTAAAGGAGTGTTTTTTCCTTTGCGCCCCATTTGTATAATTTGCAGAGAAGTAGAATTTTGGACAGACAAGAAAGGAGGTGTTATGCACTTTTATTAAAAAGTATTATTGCTGGAAAAGTAGCTGAATAACATGTTTTTTTGCAAATAGCATATAAATAGGGGAAAAACCGAATATTAATGGCGCTTAGTAAACAGGGTTAACAAACTTTGATCGATTTATCACGGTTGCAGGGTTACCATAGAGCCATTTTTTCCATATATTTGAATACTCATACTGACAACATTTATTTAAGTTTTTGCTATTCTTCTGATTACCTATCCATTTCGCTAATGCCAGGGTGTTATTATCGATAAACTTAAAAACCGAATATTAATGACACTAACTGTAGTATAAAAATTTTAAAAATTTAATTGTAAATTTTGAAATATTTAATACATACTTACAAAATAATAGTAATTGATTTTATAATATTAAGTTAAAAATAAAAATAATAAGCTTACAACATGTCTTATGTTCGAAATACAGTGCACTCGAAATAACGTCAACTAATTAAAACCGCGGGTATTGACGTTTATCAGCTTGTTGACGTTTATGAATGTAAAAATTTATAATAAAAAACATATTGATAGTGTAGTTTAAAGCGTTTTTATTATTCAAAAACTAAATTCAAACAAAAATTAATCCAAAGAAACAATTGTTATAAAGGGAATCCCCTAATTCTGAACTAATTTTGTAAAATAAAACTACGTACGCTATTATGTATGAGTTTTAACTGTTACTGAAGTTATAGTTTGTTTCATTTAGAATTAATATTTTAAAGTATTTTGGTTTGGTGGAAGTTTTAGATTAGACAATGTAAGAAACAAAAAGGGTTGATGTTTTAAAATGTAGACGGAGACGAGTGTTTTCGTTATTACGAGTGCACTGTATTCGAAAAATTTGTATTACCTGAGGCAACTGAGAAAGCGTTTTGACCGCCTTAGGGCTTTATTTTAAGCAAGAGTACATTTTTCGAGTAATTGGAGTAGGTAGGTTGGGCAAATTAAAGCAAATATGATAGGCCATGACTTCTCTCGGAGATTAAAAATTAGATTCATTGTGAATCGTTTGCAAAGAAAATCCCATCTAAGAAAATTTCCCCGCCCTAATTCTATTCTTGGAAAGCTCATCTTGCATATTGACCCTAACAAACAGGATCAAGTTACCCAGATCTTGACCCGTGTAGTTTTGGGCAATTACAGACAATATGCTCGACCGTCTCTAGTTCACCTCTCTTCACACATATCATACAGATGTACGGAGTAAGGTTTGCTACCTATCCCACTCCTATCACACTATGTGCCGACGGATTTTACCGTGAGCTATTCTTTTGCATTCTAAAGAAATGTTCTATTGGTGGTTTTACCAATCGTTTCACTGCATATCATACAGTCACTCCTATCAAACCATGAATCTGGAAAATGCTGCAGTATCCCGGTAATCTATCCTTATTAGGAATATAGACCCCAGCTCCAGTTCTTATATCCATCTTTGAACCCGTTCATGAAGACTGCCGTAGCCGCAAACGGTCTAGTTGATCCTATCCACTTATCACCTTAGGAATAATCACCTTGGGTATCTCCCAGAATGCAAATTGGCGGTAATTAGTCGACAGCTTACATCTATCTCCCCCATTCCTACCATACATGATGACACTAGATCTAATATGCTAAGCATCTACAATTGGCAGTAATTGAAGAATGATGTGCAGTACCGTCTTTGGGATACTCCTTCGGGCAATCTTTATACTCAGTGAAGCACTTCTCTGCACGTTGGCTAAAAGCCTTCTTCTGTATCTAAATAAAACTGATGTATGTAGCCAGTATAAGTCTTTTGGTCGGCATCCCCTGTCCTTCATGACAGCTTACTATCAAGGTAGGCACTTAGATATTTAGCCTCTTTTAACAGCTTAGTTTGACACAATTATTACAGGTAGGTTGATATTCTCTACCTTGTACTTCATGGTGATGATAACCAGAAGAATCCATCATCTCTGGAGTAACTCCCAAATCTTTATCACCGGCCTAAGACATCAGCTCCTAATGTTTGGAATATTCAATCTTTGGAATATTTTCAATCTTATTCAAACTTCTTATTAAAAAAAAAAAAAATTATAAATTTACTTTGAATTGTGGCTTCAGCTTAATTAACCTGAAGACACAATGAACTCTGACTGTCCTATACGTTTGGACAGTTTGGACGTTGATTTCAAAAGCTGTTTTGAGTAGTTTGGTAATTTTGGACTATGAATGTTGGACTATTATTATTGGTCTATGCAATATAATATTCAGTTTCTAAGATTAGTTTAATTAAAAAAACCATACGATATACGTTTCAATTAGACGTAAGTATGTATTTAGCAAAACCTATAAAAAAAATGAAAGATTTATTTATTAAGATGGAATAGAAATAATTTTTCTATCATTAGTAAATTGTTTACAAAAACAAAGATGTGTTTATTCCCTCTTACAACTACGTTGACTGTTACAAGAAACTTGCCGTATATGTTTGTTTACAATATGCATTTGATCTTTTGAAGGCACACCACGAGTAGAGGTGAATTACAGAAAAGTTTAAAAACCAAAAAGTGGGAATGAGGAGGGAATTAAAAAAAGGGGAAAAAATTATTAAAAGAGAACAAAAACAAAACATAATATTTTATAAAAGGAAATGTACAACTAAATAGTTGCAACAACTAAACAACACACCGTTTTATAAGACGAACCAATACATGCACAACAGACACATTGGAAAGTGTAAAAGCTAAAAAGTGGTGGTGGTGGTGTGTGCGTTTTTTCTTTTTGTCGATAATAACAATGATAATGGTGCAAATGTACACTATCGCTATTATTATTAATGTTTTTGTTGTTGATAATATGCAGATCATCATTATAATCTATAACAGCATTATGATATTCAAGATGTGCTTGGTTTCTATTTTGCTTCTTCATCTCTATTTTATATGGCGGTATACGCCCTGGCCAATGTTGACTGAACAAATAAAAACAACAAACTTTAACAAATTCCTTGTGATCATTTAATTATAAACAAAACTTTCAATTTCAACCCTTTTCTTGAGTATACAAAATATTCCAAGAAATGCTTTAAAGTAATATAAAAACATACATAGAAGTACAACAACAAAATTACAAATTCAAAACATGTTGATGTTCTGGAATTGTGAGTTTTTTTAACGAATTTTGTGACTCTCACTTACCTTGTGTATGTGCTATTCACGGGGTTTACGTCATAGAAGCAAAAATAATCAGCAAATATAGAGACAATATTATTTTATATTTTGTTATTTAATTTTTTGTTTCTATTTTTTTTTAGAAGTTCTCGAAACAACACAGCACAAATATTATTCAAACAGCACCACTTGATTAGTTGTTGTTGATGTTGTTATTAGTGTTAGGATTCCAAAGGTTTGTTTGCTTGCTTTAGGTTGCGGATGTGTTCTGTAGTGGTGTTGTGTGTTGCTGCTGCTGCTGTATTGTTGATGGTTTGTTTGTATAAGATTTTATTTTACGAGGGAAGAAGCTTGCCTTAAAACGTTCACAAAATGTTGACGATGGTGTGACTGGCCTGATTATTGAATGGGTATAGAGAATAGCGAATATTTAAGCGATGATTTAAACAATATTTAATCCCGGTTTGTTATTGTTTTTTATTAAGCTCTTGTATTCATATGTACAAAAAAACTTTTTTATCAAAGTGTGATTAATCAGCTTGGTTTTGTTTTTTAACACTAATTTGAGACACTACAAATAAATTTAAAATATATTTTTTTTCTTTCGTTTTGTTTGGACTTTGCCAACTTATATGTTTTGCTATTTCTTTTGTACAAATATTTAATCCACCACTTGTTGATTTTTGTTTTTTTTACGATAAAAAATTGCTATAACTATTTATTATTCTTAAATTTGTTTTATTTTTAACATATTTCTTTTAATTTTTGTCAAAAAATTGTCCAATAAATACTAAAAAAAAATTAATTAAAAACAAATTCTATGCGCGATGCGTTTTCAGACGTCGTGTTCTCGTTTGTTGCCAAGTTTTTTTTAATATATGTTACATTGTTTTTAATTGTCAGTCTTATAACCTTTTATAATCATTCACAATAGTCTCGATCAATTTCACCACGATCAGTTGCGTTTAATTCAGTGATGTATTAAGATGATTGAACGGATAATTTGCTGCTCTAGCTTAAACATTTGGCTTGCTGTAAAGCTCAAATTAGACGTACCAACATGTTTAAGTACAACTCAAATTTAATTTAGTTTATTCTACCTTTTCTTTAAGTTTATTTCATTACCTTTTATTAACAAACTTGATGGAAATATAAGGTAAAATCTAGTGAGTTACGATACTTAAATATTGTTTTTGGCCTATTAGCTTTAACCGTATTTAATTCGGTTATTTATATATCTTCAGCCACTAATGATTATACACATATAATTATACATAAAAAATACATATATTGTTCTTTATAAAAAGACCTTAAGTTTAAGGTAATATTTTAGAATAAAGAGGGGTATTCTCAATTTAATTATAAGTAAAACACTTATTGTCTTTTTATTTCTCGTTTTGGGAAAACTTATTATATTTGGATCTACGCCTTATGGACGGCGATATGTTTGGTTAGTGGTGACATACCTTAATGCCACAACGAATCAATAGAATTTCCGCTATTTCGACTATGGTTAAGGTTATGGCGTTACGATTATTTCACGTCTAATTGAACCTTAAAGCCCGCTGTATGACCTAACTATATCTTTACAATAATAGCTATTAACAGTGCTGCCAACTTTTAACGATCAAAACGCGCAGACTTCCTACTCAAAAGGCGCTAAAAAGTGCTAAATTATATTTTGTGTTTGTTATCAAAACGCGCTGTAAAAAAGCGTTAAACATATTTAAAAACAGAAAATTATACTAAAATTGTAAATAAATTTCTATTCTTACAAAGATTTTTTAATAATTTGAACTATTGCTTAAAAAATAAAACTAAAACGACTTTGAAGAAAACAGCGTCTTAAAAACTTTTTCTTTATTTTTGAGTTCAGGTGTAACATTAAGAAACTACAATGTCTGATAGATTGTAAACAAGGTTGTGTTTCTCTACTACTGTTTAAAGTTGTCCTCGATTGGGTGCAACGTAGTATAGCCTGGGGCTTAACATAAAGTTAGAAGACCTGTATTAAGCAGACGACATCTATTTCCAAGCTCAAAAACATTGCAAGATGCAATAAAAGCTGAATTTTATAAAGGCGGAATAAACATCTTGCTTTCGATAAACATCTCCAAAACCAAAATTATGCGAATCATTGCATAGCACAACGATCTATCGAATTGCAAACAGAAATTTGGGAGATACTACTCTTTTGCTATCCCGGTAGAGCCTACGACGTCCGACGATTCCAGTGTTGATATTCAGAACTGATTGAACCTAGCCAGCAAATCTTTTGGCCGACTGAATGCTAAAAGGCTTTCGCTATATATCTCTTCAAAAACGAAAATTAACATCTTTAACTCATGTGTGAAGTCTATTTTTGTACAGTTGCGAGTTATGAAATGCGGCTGTTATTGATGCCAATTGCATTTAAGCACTTATAAACCGCTGTCTACGTGGCATTTGAAAATACATCTGGAAATTATTTTGTGAGAAGGAAACGGAAATGAATTGTGCATACTCAAAGAAATCAAAACTAACTCTGCCCATTCCTAGAGAAGACATATTGAAAAACCAGCTGCTCTCCACAGAATGACTTAGATCCAGATTGTATCATGGGCTTTAGATCGGTGTAGATTTAATTAATTTAGATTTTTAATTTCTTATAAAAAATTGCAAATAGAAAGCATTAATCTAGCGCGCTTTTGAAAAAAAGCGCTAAAGAGAAAAAATACGACCTTTTGGGAGTTGAACGCGCTAAATATAGCGCGAAAGGCGCTGAATTGACAGCACTGTTTCTTAATCGATAAACGTTTTAAATTTTTAACAGTGGGATGGCAAGCCTTTTACATGTATTTTACCACTCATTGCTTTTTGTTTGAAAAACATATGTTTTTCTGTTCCTTCTCCCTAGGCATTCGCAAAGCATTAATTTACTGGCGTCTACGTTTTTGTTTACTATAACTCATTGGTTTGCAAAAAATTAACTGAAATTCTGAGACTTAAGTTTTCTTGGTATTATTATTAAAATGAGTGATAATCGAAAAGGACGTGGTGGTCATGGCCGTGGTGGCGATAGACCTCCTTGGCTGAAAGGCAGAGATATTGGTTTATTTTATCGCAATCGACGACAGCAACTCAAAAAGGAGGAAGAAGAGAATGGCCGCATAAAACTAAATCCATCTGTAGACATACCACTTAGGGTACTTGTGGAAGTAGAAAAGTGTCTTCATGAATTCGAAAAAGATACTGAAGATGAACAAGTTTGTGAAGAATTTGTAAGACATTTTCAAAACTTGCGCGAAGTTAACTTTCAAGAGTTTCTTGTAAAATCTAAAAGTTCTGTAAGAAATTCATTGGAGCACATCAATTTGGAGAAACGTAATGAAGAATTGAAAAAATCGTTGTTGGCTAAAGAACAAACCGATGATATTCGTAAGAAACTTGATATGCGCCAGCGTTTACCGGCCATGCAACAAAAGGATAACATCCTAAAGGCCATAAAAGAAAATCAGGTAGTATTGGTTGTAGGCAGTACAGGATGTGGTAAAACGACACAGGTACCACAAATATTACTTGATGAATTCATCAACAATGGACGGGGAGCTGAAATTAGTATTGTTTGTACACAACCAAGACGTATATCAGCGATATCGGTAGCCGAACGTGTGGCTTATGAGAGGAGTGAGAGTCTGGGTGTTTCAGTAGGATATCAAATTCGTTTAGAAAGGTATTGAGTGAAATCTAAGATAAATCTTGTATATAATTTATTATTTTTACATTATTTCTAGCCGTATGCCTCGAGATCATGGCGCTATTTTGTACTGTACTACCGGTATTTTATTGCAAAAAATGCAAACCAATCCCCTAATGATTGGTGTAAATATTGTAATATTGGACGAAATTCACGAAAGGAGTGTTGAAACCGATCTTTTAATGGCTTTAATTAAAATGGTAAGAATTAAGTCTTTAAGAAATACATATAACTTAAAATGTTTATTTTATCTACAGATACTACCTCATCGCCCAGATCTTAAGGTTATTTTAATGAGTGCTACCGTTTCGGAAGAAACATTTCGTGCTTATTTTGACAATTGCTATACGCTATACATTGAGGGAACTCTGTTTCCCGTTGAAGTACTTTATCTAGAGGATATTTTACAAGAGACAGGTTTTAGTGCATTTAAAATTGACGGCTCGTTTAATAAAAGAAATCGAAATTGGAAGCAAATGGGAGAAGAGTCCAAACGGAACATGCAATACAATCATATGATAGACATGTATTTACCAACGCTTCAAAAAAATTACAATCGTAATGTTGTGAACACCATAAGTAAATATAGAGACAGCGAGGGTTGTGAAAATTTAGAATTTTTGGAGTTCTTAATTTTCTATATTTGTGAAAATAAACCAGAAGGTGCCATATTGGTTTTCCTGCCTGGTTATGAGAGAATATCTAAATTATATACTCTATTGTGTAGTCCTTCTTCAGTGCGATATCAAGAATTAGCTAAAAAGATACAAGTGTATCCGCTGCATTCAATGCTGCCAACAGCAAATCAAAAAAAAATCTTCTTGCCAGCTCCTGAAGGCATGCGTAAAATTATTTTATCCACTATTTTGGCTGAAACCTCGGTTACAATCGATGATGTGGTGTATGTTATAAATACGGGCAAGACCAAATACAAAGATTATGATGCTGCGCAAAATATAGAAACTTTGGAAGAAAAATGGATTAGTCAGGCAAATACTCAACAGCGTAAAGGTCGCGCAGGTCGCGTACAGCCTGGTATATGTTACAACTTATTTACAAGGTAGGCTAAATAAAAATGCCTTTAAATGTTTGCATTTTTCTTCTAATATTAATAATAATTTAGAATTAGAGAACGCATAATGCTCGAAGTGCCTATACCGGAGATACTACGCAGTAAATTGGAATCTATTCTTTTAAATTTAAAACTCTTACATATAAGCAACCTTTATGAATTCCTAAATACCCTTATAAATGCACCTGAAAAAGAAGCTATAACACACGGTTTAAATTTATTAAAACGGTAAGTTTTTAAGATATTTTTAAATATGAGTATTAAGATATTTTTCTTCGTTAATTTACAGCATTGAAGCCTTAGATGAAAAGGAAAATTTAACACCTCTTGGTTTGCATTTAGCCCGCCTACCTATTGATCCTCAAATGAGTAAAATGATACTCATGGCAGCTTTATTTCGCTGTCTTGATCCCATAACATCTGCAGCTGCTGGTATATCATTTAAAAGTCCATTTTATGCACCCATGGGCAAGGAGACAAAAGTCGATTCGATCAAAAGAAAATTGGCAAACGATTCAAAAAGTGATCATCTCTTAATACACGAGGTTATAAAAGGATATCGCGGTGCCGAAGAAAAAGGAAGTAACCATTCCTATTGCTATAACAACTTTCTTAGCCAAACAACTTTAACACAAATTATAAAGATGAAAGAACAGTTTGCTGGTTTGTTAAACAACTATAGTTTTCTGGAATCTTCAAATTGCTGTGCAGAAAGTTCAAATATTAATTCGAATAACATACCGCTATTAAGGGCCATTATTGCAGCTGGTTTATATCCGAATATAGCATTTCTAAGGTAAGTAATTCAAAATAACACGAAAACAATGTTTTAATTGCTAATTATCATAATATATAGACAAATTAAACAAAGAGGTAATAGGAGTGCTGCTGTACACAAAATAATTACACCGGAAGATCAAAATGTTCAGTTTCATCCCTCTTCCATCAATAGCGGTCAAATATCTTTCGATTCAAAGTAAAGTTCTTTTTTTTCGCTTAACAAATACTGAATTTCTATTTTATCATCTCTATTATTTTAGCTACTTTGTGTATTTTCAAAAACAAAAATCAACAAAGTTTTATTTACTAGATGCTACCATGGTTTTTCCCATGGCTTTGCTAATATTTGGTGATGGTGTTAAACGCGGCGTAATATCTGAGTATCAACCCTATATAAGTGTGGCTAATAAGTATTTGTGGGTATTAATTTAATTTTTAAATTAGGTTTAAAGAAATAATTAACCGTTTTCTTGTGCTTTAGCTTTGAATGTGATGAACTCTCCTCAAAGTTGATTTTAAAATTGCGTGAAAAACTACAGATTTTATTGCAAAAGAAAGCCTTATATCCCTCACCCATACAAATTAAAAGCAAGGATGAGCAACTTATAAAGTAAGTACCTTAAATCACTTTTATTACTCAAATTCTATTAACGAAAAGCAATATCGTTTTTTATTTGGAATTTCTACTCTTTTCTTAAAAAAAAAAAATGCATACAAAATACAATTGAAATTAAATCACTTTTAGGGCCATACAAATTTTGCTGTCTTTGGATGATGCCGGACATATAGATGATACAGTTTTCTCGACAGGTGATAATGTTTGGTTTGACGAAGAGTTAGTTAATTAAACACATCATTAAAATAGCTTAATAAACATAAATATTTATGCATATGCGTTAGTGGTATCAGTGTTTTTTAATATTTTGTTGTGTTGTGATATTTATTTTTGCAATCAATCATCTTCGAGTAAAGCAAAAGTGTTACGTGATGTCGAAGGCAGTGTAATATCGTGATCTATTAACTTCTCATCTTCCTCATCGGCGTTGGTTTCATCATTTGAACTGCTAAACTCCTCAGAGTCGTAAGCACCTTAAACGTGTGCGTAAAACAAAATATTTAAATTTGTATTTTTATGTGTTTGGATTCATTCAATATATATATATATACTTACTCTCAGAATTAACTGAAGAAGTATCTTCATTATCTGGTTTATTTTTATCAATCACATCGCCTTCATCATCGGTGGGTAGGTTTTGATATTTCTTCACTTCTTCTAAATCTTCGTGATTTTGCCACTTTTCATATTCTTCATTAAATTGGGGTGGATAGAATTGCAATATCAATTGTAATTGACCAGCAACACAAGTACGCAACAAATGATTTGCTGCCCTATAGCGATCTGGACGACCGGACTTGGCTACTAGGAAACCTCGTTTAAAGGCCCATGCATCTGCTATAGCCACCGGAGACCATTCATCATAGTCTTCGGGTAAATGAATTTTCAAGATTTTTGGCAAGTCTAAATGTTCTGCCATCAGTTGTATGGAACGATAAGGTACTTGCAATTGTGATATGGGAAAACTACCCAATAGAACTTGCAAGTATTTCGAGGTGGACGATGGAAATACTAGACCCGGACAATCACAAAGCCTTACCAGATTTGTAAGAAATATCGTTTGAAAGTGTTTAGTGTGACCGGGAGTGCGGCTAACACTTACAACTTTTCTTCCCTTAAGAGCATTGATGAGCGAAGATTTGCCTACATTGGGAAAACCAACACAACCCAATGTCAATATGCCCTTGTAATATTTTTCCCGTTTCTCGCCATCACCATTATGTGGCATAGTACTTTCTACTTCATCAGTTGTCTTTTCGATAGTTTCCGTTTCGTTGTCCAGACAAGTATTATCGACTTCCATGTCTTCGAGAATTTTTTGTTCCCAACCGGAAAGGTTGACTTCAGATTGTACGATTTTCTGACATTCCTTGTAAATGTTATAAACACCTTCAATACTACGTTTATAGTTTTGTCGACGACGCTGTTGTGTACCTAGAAAAAGTGTCGGTGGAATAATGTTGGCTACACTTTTCGATTTACTTACCTTTCTTTACTTGGGGTGGATTAGAAGCGAAAATAACCACTGGCAGGCCTGGATAAGTGGTCTTAAAATATTCCCGCCAAGCAACAACAGCTTCCGGGGCAACCAAATCTACTTTGTTTAGTATTAAAATGGCATGTTTGTCCACTTTTTTGATATGATCGTACAAAGCGGGCGGAAACATAAGAGTCTAGATATCACACGCAAGTTCAATGGCAGCCTTTTTAAATATTGTTCACTTTTCACTTACCGAATAACGGACATCAACTATGATCAACAAGATGTCGGATAACTCCAAAACACGCCATAATTGACGCCAAGTTTCCAAATTCAATTCGAACAATGATAGATCCTTATTTTCAGCCTTTTGCTTATTTTGTAACTTTTCTACATATTCCTATAAGTTTATAAGAAAATGCTTAAATAACTTTCTCTTTACAATCTTTCTGTTGCGACTTACGCGAAAATATTTATTTTCATTACGATCCAAAGTTACTTTATCCATATCATAACTCCAATCGGGACGTATGGGAAAATCGTAGCCATCATAGAAGCTGGCATCAATTTCTCTTTGTATGGGAGTGGCTGGATTATAGGGTTTAAGACCCTCCAGTTTTAAACGTTCCAATTCCTTTTTGGATTCCTGATAGAAACACAAATTGTAACGGTTAACATTTTTATTGCGGCCACCAGCACCGGCGCCGCCACTTGGTTGTGAGCGCATCATCAATTTACGCGCAATAAATTCATTGTCTTCCGTAGTCTCACCATCATCGTTGTCATTGTGAGTTCTTAAATACTTTTGTGAACCTGGGTGTGTGTGTGTTTGGTTTCAAAATAAATTTATCTCATTAAAAAATAAATTCTAGAATATATTCTCTCATTCACACCCACTTCCAAATTGCAAGAAGCAATGCTATGTCTTTAATTAATTTACCTTTTAATTGTCGTTTTTGCAATAATTGATCCTTCTTCTTTTTACCACTAAATGGTGTTTTACGTCTCGTTTGTGGCATTTTCTTTACACAAAATATCTTCTTTTAAAATATTTTATTTTATATATATACAGATTTTAAAAATTTGTAAATCTTTCACTATTACTAATTATGTTGCAATAATTGTTGAGATCCGGCATAAATAATAAAACAAGAAAGTGTAGACAAAACAAATAATAACAGCTGACTGCTGCAGAGTTGTATAAAAAGGTAATATTGCTTTTGAATACCTTACACCGCAACAGAATATTGTCAACTAGCAAAGACACGAACCAACCAAAATATGTTTTTAGAAGAAAATGTGCATGTGTGTATATTCAACTCACCAAAGGTGAGAATAAGAGCTGTTAATTTATTTTTTCAACTCAGTGAATAGGCCAATTGCAAAAATAAAAAGATATGAAAATATATTGTTACTTTTTCAAAAACTTACTTAACGTCTTCGAAATTGCTAATAAAATAAATGGGAAATTATTGTACTGTATTATTAATTCTTTGCTGTCCAAACTAGTTAATTAAACTCTTTATATAACGATCTTTGGCGCAGTCTTTTTTAAATCTCGACTTGACTCGTCTACTTTTTAAAGGTTCGGTTAGACCTAGCTTAACGTAACGACATGGCAGTAATAGTTCAATTAGACGTGACTTGACATAACACCATAACTGTAACTATAGTTGACACAACCAAATTTCAATTGATCGATTACGGTGTTATGTTATGTCACAAATAATTAAAAGCAGTGTTGCCCATAAGATTGGTTGGTTGTGTTTCACCGGTGTCAGAGGAGTTTGCTTTTTTTATACTTTTATGTCCTTCTCTTTCTCTTTCTTTCTGTTCCTTTGATTTTTCTTTTGCTTCATTTAGTCTCTATCTTCTTTCACTTACTTCCATTAACTTTCTTTTAATTTTTTTCGGCTTCCATAGTAGCAGCCTTAATCTACAATGGAAGGTTTTCTGCTTTTTAGGGCAGAGATTTTATTCTATCAAAAGCCAAGAGAAAAAATAAAATACTTTAGCAAAGAGAAACATTTTTTTTTTAATTTTAAGAAAACAGTCACAAAATATTTCAATAAAATTACAAGAATTTTATAAAAAATATTTGAAAAAGTTTTCTAAAAATTAAAAAATGAAATTCTTTTTTAAAGCATTCACTCTCTCTCTAAGACCTTCGATATAACGGTTTTTCTGGTCTCTAAGTGAGCATTGCATTCGTTAACCAACCTTACCTAACCTAACTAGGGACATTTGTATATTCTTGGACAACTACCAATGCTATCCAGATAGCGTTAATGTCATAGTTGAAACGTAACCGGCAACTTAGCCCTGGCCATACAGCCTGAGCCTGTGTCTCTGAACTGCAGAGCAAAGACATATGATGTATTCCACCTTCTCAGGATCCCCTTCATTGCCACACACTCTGGAGAAATCAGTGGGTAACTGCGTTCCATAACCTAGCTCTCACCCTCACAGCACAGTACTCAATTAGAGAACCTATCAGAGTCCTAAGAAGTTCCCTACTCAGATTTTGTAACCTTCCGTCATCGAGCAGTCAAGTTAGGACCAGACTATGGACCCTTTACACGTTCATGAGACTTCCATCCTACGATGAACCCATATCAAAACTATCCACTCGCTTAACACTGCAGAAGTCTCGTTTCACAGTGGCCCGGAATCCAACATAATTTAACACTGTGTCTGTGTGACGTGAGGACCCTTATATTGTTACGAAAATAAAAATGCCCTAAAAAAATACACCACATTAAGGACTGTATTGTGGGATTTTAGTCTATTGGTTTGTGTCAAGGTTGTGAATGTGTTAACCTGGTAACGCCGAAATACACAGATCAGTATTTGACTAAAATAGAATTAGAATAGAATGAATAAAATAAAGGATTTGAGAGCGTTTGAGACATTTCCGGAACTTTTCACACTATAGACAGTTAGGTATATAAGGAGGCTGCTTTGCCTACGTCGATATAGTTATCGTCTTGCAGTAAATAAAAGTGTTGTATAAGCGAATATTAAGTGCAAGATAAATAAGGCGCTGTATTAAGATAGTGTATAAAGTAAAAGTGAGGAAATAAAACACTGTAAAACAACAACAACGTGGTATTTATATTACTTTAACGCAATTAAAAACTCGAACCTTACATACACATATATTAGTAAAAATATTTTTATATTTTTAGCTAATTTTGTCGTACTTACTTTGTGCAAACCGTCTTCGTCACGAACTGGAGGTCCAAGCGGGTTTATTTTTCCAGCTAATTGTTTTCAAAACTTACTGAAACTTACAGTCTTGCGAATTCTCACCTTAATCATATTCTGGACTTAGTTCCAAACTGCTGCATTGTTGTAATTTTAATTTTTTACTTCTATCTCTATAGACGTTTTAATTTCGTTACTAAGAATGACGACAGAAAACGAATGTTCCTTTATCGTTTCCATCATCGTTTCAAAATAGATAATACCAACATAGCGTTGATAAATGTATACAACGACAACGGTGAGGCCATATTGTAGCTTTTATTCCGTTTTAAAACAAGAACGGTAACGGGAATAGGGACGAATGTCTTCTAACACAGTAAAGCTTAAATGTCACCTTTCAAAGAAGCTATAGTATTGCCTGATGTAATGAACATTATCAGAGATATTACATTACATGAGCCATTTACCCACAATTTGTAACCGAACTATAAAGCAAGTTCGTCTGGTGAGTTATCACTCTATTACCTGTGTGTAGTCACTGCTAATCAATTCAGCATACACTACACATTTTTAGGATCTGGATAATATTTTGTATTCCTACAGTTTAAAGGATATTGTGTTGAGAAATAAAAGATTTTTCTATCGATAAGAAAAATCTCGAACAAATCTCGAAAAAATCCCTTGTGTAAAATTAAACAATTTTTTTTTAATTGTTGTGTTTCATAAAATTTTACATATTTATTTATTTATTTATTTTTTTTCACTAAATATTTGGTTTAATTTTTTTAAATTTAATATTATTTTTGTTGTTCTTTTTATCTCTTATTTTTTATTTTAAATTAACTAAGTATGTATATGTAGAAATTGTATTTGTTGTTGTTTTTTTCTTTTAAATTTTTCTCTTGGGACTGTTTGGTAAAAAAAGAAGAGTTAAGGAGTTCAATAAACAAATTCTTATTTTTCTTTTTTCTTTATATATGTATGTGTATGTGTGAGAGTATAAGTGAGTTGTTATTCGTTTACTTGTTGCTTGTATTTTTTTATTTTTCATTTTTTTTTTTGGAAAATAAAAAAGGATGTCTACGTTATAAACGTTTTTTACTTATATTTCGTTATTTTTAAATTTTCAAAATTATAAATTATTAACTATGTTTTAGGTTTCTTTTATTTTACTTTTCGATTATTAATTTCCTAAAGTATTGTTTATTATAAACATACAATAATTACTATGAGTTTTCTCCGATTTTTTTATTATTTCTTTTACAGTATTTTAAACATTGTCGCTTAAATATTTCATATTTTTGTGTTTAATATATAAATTTACTAAATTACTTATTCATTTTGTTTTTGCCTAAATAAGTTTTCTTTTTTCTTTTTGAGTTCTTATATCTCTTGCATTTATACTAAAATGTTTTTCCTTGAATAGATTTTTTTCCTAAAATTTAATTCAAAACACTAAGTTGCTTTTAATTTTATTTATTTTTTTTGACTATAATTTTTTTTACAGATATTTTATATCGTAGTGATAAGAATTTTTTTTATTATTCTTAAATATAAAACATATTATATATTTTTTTCTTCTTTTTAACTACTGAAAAATTAAAAAGAATTATTTTCGTAGACTTAAAATAAATAATCTTAATATTAATTTTTGAATATAGACTAATTATAAATAGTTTCTTTTCTTATATAGTAATAAACTTTAGAAGTCATTATTTTTTTTAAATTTATTTAAGAATTTTTATCTACAAACTCAACAATGTTCTTTAGAACTTATTCTCTTCTTTGTTTTTTGGTATAAAGATTTTTTTTATAAAAATTCTATTACAGATCTATTGAAAAGAATTCTAAGTAAAACTTAAATAAAATATTTTTATAACAATTTGTTGCTTTTGGTAGTTGCAATGAAGGTTTTTTTCTTTTATAAAGGTACAGAGATACTGACAGTGTATTTTTTTTAATATATATTAAGTTATTACATTAATTCCCATTATTTTACTTCAAATTACATTTTCAAGCGGTTTATGATAACAATTATGTCGTGATAATACGCCTTTGCGTAGACATACACACCTACCCCCTAATGCACTTATAGAACTGCCTCACCTAGTTACTTTCACTTGCGCCATCAATGATTTTGTCAGACGTAAAAAGATGCTGCACAATCTGCTGCTCTTAAAAAGTCGAAAATCGGAATTTATTTGTATTAATTATGCGTCCTACTTGAGAGCGCTTGTTATACGGATTACTTGAAAAATGTGAGGTCAAATTTTGTTAGAAAACCGAAGTCCTTTTATGGCTTCGTTCGTGTTAAAGACTTATCATCTTAGTTTTCTACTAAAATGTTCTACGGGAGAGGATAATTTTTCGATTATCTTGACATTTCTTATTTGTTTGCTGATTTATTTTAGTCTACTTATGGGGGATTGGACTTAGTTTTGGATTCAGTTTCTAATATTCTAATATTCCTGCTTTTGGGTTAGAGTCTGTTCTTGAGTCTTTGTCTGGGCTGAAATCTAAACCCTTGCTGCCGCCTAATGTGATCTGCCTGTGTCTTGAAGAGCTTTGTTGTTGTTCTTTGACGTTAATCTTTTACTGCCTTTGAGAGTCGGCCATTTTCTTCTGGTAGTGATCAATTATATCCAATTGTAGGGGTATTGCTTGGCTAAGCCAAACAATATTTGTATGTTGTAAAAACTTGTGATTGATTATCTCGTTTAAGACAATATCTATAACGCTCCCGTTTCAGCATGATTTTTTAAAAGGTAGGTTGACTGTGGATAATCTTCCTAAACTTACTTGACGGGTTTTTAAAGGCTTTGTTGCTGGTGTTTGAATTGATATTATTTATACTGATCTAAGTAAGGTCTTTGATAGGGGTGATTATCAAATTTTGCTTCATAAACTTGCACTGATAGGTATTCCTGATAGGCTTTATCGTTGTAAAAACTCTTTCTTCTCTTGTAGAACTCAAGTGTAAGTTTCTTCTTAAGTTCCGCTGGATTCGCTATTGTTCATGTTAATTCTTAATGCTTTTCTTGATGTACTTTCTGACTGTGTTATTCTTCTGTATGCTGATAATGTTAAATTTTTTTATACTTCGAGTAGGGTTAGCAAAGACCCAGATTTTTTTTGTAAGAAAATTCAACCCACCGTGTTGGTTTTTTTTGTTTTATTGGGTTTTATAATTGCTATGCAATATTTTTTATTTGTTAGTAAAATTACGTTGTTTTAGTATATATAATGCAATTTTGCACTCTTGGCCGGATCAAGACTGCGTTGCGTACTATAGGCTACTAAAGCAGACTGCAATTATTCGTTCAAACCGTACATTATGAAAAAAACGACCAGAATATAAAGACAGACATGATTAAGTAATTCTTTTGCTTGACAACGCTGGGCTCCACATCGCAAAAGTTGTCAAAGGGTTGTCAGAAATCAAAAGCCGCACCCGCTGTATTTTGCGAACATTGGACTCTCAGACTATTGGCCGTTTCGACGGATACAATATCGATATCACTTCTTCTCGGGAAGTATAAATTTGGCTGCAAATCGGATCGCCTCAGAACATGAGAAGTTTTTCTGAAACGGGATTTTGAAATTGTCTTAGATGTGGGAAAGGATGTAAGCAGTCATTTCATACCTTTTTATTTTAATAAATTTGTTAATAATTTATTATCTTTTTTAGCTAAAAAGACACGTAAATTTTACTTATTTTTGTTGTAAATAAACTACAAACTACTTTAAATAAAACAACCCACCTGGGTAGAGTAAAATATATTACCAAATTAAGCCCGGGTGGTCAGGATTATCAACCGTGACATCTGATGATGATTTTTGGCAAACTGTTTTGCAGCGAAGTCTTTATGTTTTCTTTGGAGTATAAAATTAACTGTTGCCCTTTAGATACCATTACCACCTTTCTTGATCTGGGCGTGTTGTTTATTAAAATTCATTGTTGCCCTTAGATACCATTACCACCTTTCTTGATCTGGCCGTGTTGTTTGACAGGAAGTTGTCATTTATTGATCATATTAGTATGATGGCTAGTAAGGTTTAGGGAATTCACTGATGATTATATTGTTAGAGAGTTATACATTTCACTCGTTAGGCCGATTCTAGAATATGCGTCAGTTCCTTTGAATCTTTATTATCTATGTCATATTGATATAATGGAGTTTGTGTAGAGATAGTTTTTATTGTTCTGCTTAGGTGGTGGCTTAGGTTGAATTATGTTGAGTGACCCTGTTTTGCATCTGATATAACTCCCTACTGTGGAGAGTGACAGATTTGGGTGATTGTTTGCAAACTTGTTGCTGATGATACTCGTATAGTTTCAGAATTTTTAAATTTTTTTTATTTGCTTGTACTATTTTTTATTTTAATTTAATGGATTTTATTAAACAAAATAAGTTGTTCATAAAAGATGCTTTTGTTTAAGTAACTCATTGCGGTGGTCAAGCTAGGCGATAGACAACATTATGTTTGACGTGTTGATTTAGGTTGATCTGCTTGTTTTGAAACGAGATGGAACCAAAAATTTATTTAAACAAATTTATGCATTTAGAGAAAACATACAAAAGGCCAGAATATTTCATCAACGTATTACCCTATAGGACTCATCCAGTTAAAATTTGTTTTAGGGCACTACTACGCTTTCAAAATCAAACATTTCTATGTTATTTATATATTTTTGGTCTTGGATCACGTGATAAATATTGAACGCGTAGCACTACCCTTAAATTGTGGAGTTGATTTTTTTAGGCTTAAACTTAAAAAAGTTATCAAATTCCCTTTTGACCTAAAAGGAGAGAAGGGTACTTAAAACATCCGATATAAAATATATTATACAAAATACGTTCCATCTTAATCCTTAAAATTTTCAATAAAAACTTGGGGAATTAATGCATGTATCCAATATATACAAACATATTTTCATATATGTATGTATATAAAGTGCTATTATGTATTTGATTTACTTTAATATAAACTAAGTTATTTGCACAGTGGTAAGATTAGATTTTTACAAAACAATTATTTGAAACAAATTTTAATGTACAAGGTGTTTGTTTTATGTCATTTATACAATTATTATGGCAAAACTTATATATAATTCCCATAACATATCATGAAGGTACACGTGAACTTCTCTCAGTCAATGAGCTGCACCCGATTCTATTTTTAGACTCATTGAAATTGCTAGACTTCAATTTTTATTAAGATTTGAGAATTTTAAGATCTTAAAGTAAGTGTGAGGGTAGTTTTAAGTTTAATAAATTTTTTTCTGAAAAAAGCTGTTTTTTTCCACAACATAGTCTCTTTTAAGATACATTTAGGACCAATAAATTTTTTTTTCTTCTAATCAAACAAAAAATCTATCAAGTCCCTAGAATCCGTTTATATCAAAGATTACGTCTCTGTTTGTCCAGCTATTTCCTCCATTTTGAAAACATAAAATATTTAAAAGAATTATTTTGGTGAATAGTAGCATTTTATGTTTTTAATTTCAAGACACCATATTGTGTAGTAATATTTTTGGAACAACAAAAAATTAACGATCTCAGTGAATTTCTATACATGGGAACAATAATTGTTCACCGTTTTGTAATTCAATACTTCTATTTAAAAGGTCTCAACCTAATCAATTATAAAGCCAAGATAGATTCCACTGTAGAGAAGTCTGTTTCTTTGCTTAGGGCTATAAAGTATTGGCTGGCAGAGCTTAAATAAGGCCGTACGAGCTGCCAAGACAAACACCTTAGGACTACGGCAAAAACGAATTGTAAATAAACGAGAGGAGAAATATTGAGTATTTAAATGGAAGAGAATTTTAAAAATATTGGTTTAATATAAAAACAAAATAATTATCAAATCATAACTCAGTTATTAAACGTTTAAATTGTCAATCGCTTGATTTTATTCAATCATTTAATTCTTTATTGTTTCCCAATTATATCCCATATACAAGTAATGGTAATCCTCGATCCATGCTAATGTCCATGCTAATAGCCGTTAAGAAAATCTACACAATGCTATTGGAATATGATTGACTAAACTGTGTAAGTTAACTGAAATAATATGCATTTTGCTTCTTAAACGAAAATCAAAAAATGAACTGGATTGGGAGAATCGTGCCTAAAGAAGACGGTTCTATCTACATTAAGCCCATGGCATCTGTTTTTTGGGATACGCTTGGGATAAAAGAGAAAAACGATCAACGGCGGGTATAATGCTTGCTTAGACAAACAAGAAAGTGTTGTTATGATAGCGCTTCATCACACATCGTGTTTGCCAAATTAGCTCCTTAAACTATTTTATATTTCAAAAGATGAAAAAATGTCTCGTTGGTAAAAGATTTGCCAGCGATGGAGAAGAAGCTACGCAGTTTTTAATATAATCACAGTATCGAAATTATTGAATATATCTGGGAAAAGTGTATCGAGCCAAAGGAAGATTGTCTTGAAAAATATTTTTTTTTTTCATTATTTTTAGGAGTAAAGCGTTGAATTTTAAGAGTATGCAGATAGGAAAGTAGCAGTTTCTAGCCCAATTAATGGATTTTTCACAACAAATGGAAGAGCTATTTTTCTTTATTAAATGAGGACGTTTCTGTGCATTGTGTACTCCTTCCATTTTATGGTCAGCATATTTCTGGTTGAATGGATACGTCAACAAGCAAAGTTTCCGTATTTGGTGTGAAAAGCAACCGGAACCATTGCAAGAACTGCCAATGCATTCCGAAAAATGCACTGTTTGGTGTGGATTATGAACCGTAATTTTTCAAAGACGACGAAGGCAGGAACGTTACCGTGTATGGCGAGCGCTATCTTGCGTTGAATACAATTTTTTTTTTGCCCAAAATGGTAGAGCTGAATTTGGCTGATATGTGGTTACAACAAGACGGTGCCATATGCCATACAGCACGCGAAGCAATTATCCAATTGAGAGGCGAGTTCGGTGAACAGTTTATTTCACGTTTGTTTCCGGTCAATTGGCGACTTAACGCCTTTGACCTATATTTTTTGGGGCAGCAGTTCATATTGTAGAATTTATAGCTCACAAATAAACTGGCCGATAACTTGGAGAGAGAATTTCAAAATTGGAGCAGTGTACGAATCATTTGAGGCATAGCCGTGGTCAACATTTACATGAAATCATATTTAAATACTGAATTACATACATATGTATATAGATCATTCTATCGACTCAAATAAAGATTTCATACATTTCTCTACATTTTATGTTTGTTTAAAATCAAATCTGAAAGCTCTTAATAATTACCCGCTATAATCATATTTAAATATACATACAAAATATGATGTACCCGTTCTGTTAAGATGACTAAGCTTAAACCAAATTAGAAACTCTCATTCCTTGATGTTCCAACATAATTTCATGAACATTAGTGACGGTTTACTACCTTGATCAAAAAGTTCCCGTAGATTTAAGTTTTTATTGTTGATATTCCCGCTAAATCTTAGCGTCATAGCTTGACATTTGCAAAAGCTACGTATACGTTTCCAAGAGAACATCTATCTCTATATGTATTTACAATTTGACCGTGTTGAGGTCGCAAAAGACATGATTTGTGAGGCGGAATCCGATCCCATATTAAAAAAAAAACACGTCGTTTTCAGTCAAGAAAGACGGTTTTAATGGATTACAACCATGTAGTGCATCATGAATTTTTGTCAGAAGGCCAGAAAGTAAACAAAGAGTATTATTTGGGCATTATGAGACGTTTGTGTCAAGCAATTCGCCGAAAGAGACCAGAATTGTGGAATTTTGCATCATGATAACCATTATTATTCGAAATTTTTTACGAACAATGCATTAAATACCATCCAACAGCTTTCTGTTCAATCGAGTTAAAAAACCATTATGGGAAACGAGTTTCAAAAGCCGAGAGGATATGCTGACATAGCGAAACCTGAATATAAAAAATGCAAATCTCAAGCTATGATGATAAGACTTAGCTGGAATATCAACAACAGATGTACTAACTTTACAAAAAAAAAAAAAAAAACTCAAATCGGAACGATAGGAACGCTACACCGGGATTGGGCTTATGTATATTGGCACAAACCAAAACAAAATAATTGGTTAGCATTTCAATAACAGGCAGCAGTGTTTCATTAAAGGTTCCTGTATAGGAACTGGAAAAAATCATGAAGTTATTATTAAACTGACCTCGTGGACTAAACCTAGAAATTAAAAATTATTTTTCTCTCTCTTAACACTATGCTTGAATAGGATTCTAGGTTTTCTTTCTTAATATTCTTAAACTATTGGAGTACTAAGTACTGGAAAACTTATGAATTTAGTTTTGTTTTATAAAATTTACATTTCTAATTATATGTGTATGTACGTATGTATATATGCTTATGTACGTATGTATGTATATATACATTACTTGTTGTATTATATAAACTTTATTATATTAAGCTTAATTATAAAGTACTGGCTAAATGAAGACGTTTCTTTGAAATTTACAATTTTTCTTTTTTTTAAGTTCAAAAACGAACTTTCTTTAACATGATCAATTAAGAAGAGTTTTGTTGTTTTGTGCGTGCGTGTATGTGTGTGTGTGTGTTTGCTTTACAAAAAACTTTCTGCAACTGACATGTAAAACAAAGTTTGAATTTGAATTTTCTTGTTTTGTTATTGTTGGTTGTCTTCATAAACAATTTGTTACTTATAAACGAATTTTAGTAGAACGTTACGCTATATTGAATTTTGAAATGGGCGGGGGGAGGCCTTGTCATTCTTTTCTTTTAATTTGTTTTTTTTTTATTTTCTATCTTAATACAACACATAAAAGAATACATTTGCATAAATTTACAGATTTTTGTTGCAAAGAATATATGTTTGAATGAAAATATTTAAAATAAAATAAATTATTTATGTTTAATATTAAGAGCTATTTAATTAAATTAACTGTTAAAACTAATTATGTTTTAATATTAGTTATTAATTAATATTTACATTATTAATGTAATTTATTTATTCCCTTTTTTTGTAATTTGTTTTAATATATATTTTTTTGTTGGTTTATTTGTTTCCTTTTTTTATTTATAAGTGTAATGATTTCCCTTTTTAATTCGTTTTTTTTTGTTTAGTTTTTTCCACTATATTATTAAAAAGAAAGTGTTTTTTCCATTAAAAACATAACTTTTTTATAAGGAGTTTATATTTTTTTCTTTTTTATAAGTTGGCTAAAAAACAATTTAAAAAAAAATAAAAAAAATTAATGTTTTTTTACTTAAAGTTTGATATGTATGTCATTTATTTTTATTTAAGATTTTTTTATTTTATTATATTTTTTATTTATTTTTCTATGTTTTCGATTTATTTTTACCTTTGGTTTGTTGTCCTTCTTATGTGTATTCAAATTGTATGTGTTTAATATTGAAAATAAAAATAATATATATTTTTTTGTTATAAACGTATTTCTTTTATATAAACGTTATTCAATCATAATAATAATTACAATACTATTATTGTTTTAGTTGTAATAAAATAATTAAAATAATTTTTAATTAAATACAAGCTTAAGTTTATTTTTTTTCTATCATATTTTAAATGTTATTTTTTTCATTTGTTGTTGTTGTTGTTATTATTATTGTTGGTCCAAGCTTTTATTGTTATAAAATTATAAAAACAATTTAAAAAAATAATAAATCAAAATTTCAATTTATTTTTTATTTTTTTATTATTGTTTTTTTAAGTGTTTGTGTCAAAATATTAAATTTGATTGTTTTAAATATTTATATACGAGATAAAGATAGATTTGTGCGTGTGTTTGTGTGTGTATATAGATTTCTTTTTATTTTTTTTATAAAAATTACATTTAATGAAACCAAGTGTGGAAAAGAATTTTTAAAAAAATTTTTCTCAAGTGTAATGAACAATTATTTCACAAAATGGCATCAAAGATAAGAATGATGTAATTTTTGTTGCTTAAATGACAAAAAGAACAATAAACGGCTTTTCATAATAGAAATGATGAAATTATAAGTCAAATCTTTTAAAATATTTTAATATTATGAAAGTTAGTTTTATACTTCTATCGTTCAAGGCTTTTTCATTGCCCACTTCAAATGACGAAATTATAATTTTGACAGAATTCATATCATATCAAAAAATGTTGGCATAATAGCTTCAATGAAAATCTTAGTTTTTCAGACACCTCTTAATGAAAGCATTTCTATTAAAATTATGAATAAATTCATATTTCAATTTAATTTAATTTTTTCATTTTGTTTTCTTAAAGAAAGCAGTAAGTAAGTGTTGCCATCATTTTTTTTAGATAAACTGCAAATTTAAAAGAAACAAACTGATTTTCAAGCGAAAAAACTGCACATACTTAAAAAAGTAAAGAAAAATATACATATTGTTACGAAAATAAAAATACCTAAAAAGAAAATACACCACATCAGCACCTTTAAAACTGTATTGTGGGATTTTGGTATATTTGGTATTAATGTGTCACACTGTCACTGTCATACTTATTTGTGTATTTGACAGCACTGCAAATTCGACCATCTTTGAGTAACAAAATCTTACATGTTTAAAATTAACGGATATAAAATAGATGATATGACAGCCTTTTAGACATTTCCGGAACTTTCTAAACTGTAGGCAATTAAGTATATAAGAAGGTTGCTTTATCTACGTCAAGTGGTTATCGCTTTGCTGTCATAAAACAAAGTCGTGTTTAAGCGTAAATGAAAGTGTTGTATAAACGAATATCAAGTTGCTGTATTAAGATAATCTGTAAAGTGAAAAAGCAAAAACTATAAAACAACAACAAAGTGGTGTTTATTTTTATTTTGACGCAATTTAAAAGAACTCAAACGTTTTAAAAAGGTTAAAACGTAACAATATGCTCGTATGCCGAAAACGAGTGAAATTGAAATGGAAAATGAAAAAGGTACGAGTAAACCTCATCACAGTTATGTTCAGAAAATGGGGGGAAATCATTACTTTGGACCTTGTAATTAAAATAACAAAATTGAAAGCATAAAACTAAAATGTTGAAAACTGCAAAATCTGTAAAATCTGCACCATTACCAGAAAATATAAAACTACAAAACTGTTCAATGCTTCAAAAACTTCAAAATACAGATAAATCTACACATTTAGCAACGTTGACAGTACATGCAATATCTCACTAGAATTGTTTACGGTTGACATAATCATCAGAGTTAAACTTTTAACACCTTTAATAGAACGATTTTGGTTAACGAACAGTCTGAGCAGCGGAATAGGTGAGGGTAGAATAATAAATTACATCCTGGCTCAACAACTTCTTCATCGATCACATAATTAGTCTACGAATAATAACAGAACAATCGTACGAATGGCGCCCACCTCTTTATTTCACCTTTGTCGACTTCAAAAAGGCATTTAAAACTGTGAACTAGACAGCGTTTTGGTATGGAGTTCGGAGGTATACTGGACAAGATAATTCTACTTTTTCAGGCCCTATATAAGAAGATAAAACAAGGCCAGTTGCCGCATTATACATGAGGGAATACTAAGCCAACAAATTGACATTAAGATCGGTATAAGACAAGGATGCTTTCTATCCCTCCTATTATTTAATTTGGCCATCAACGATATGATGATGGTACTGTCTGGGGTCTAAATGAACACTTAGGCACTTCTTATCTGTTTACTGATACATGAACACTCGGAAATGCAGTTAAAACTGGGTAAGTTAGTTAACGAGGCAGCTAAATATGGCCTTAAAGTGAACATACTAAAAACCAAAACCATGCGAATAAATACGTAAATCTCTCAACCTTTCTCTATATGGCAGCAAAACATAGGCACTATATAGTGAGCCAACTACATAGCTATCCGCACAAGATGTAACATCTTTATTAGCTAATGTCAAGTATTTGTGAATAATTGCCTACGCAAGATACTAAAGATTTACTGGTCAAACACCAGAAGCAACAACGGTTGGTCACTCCGCCCCGTAGACCCCTGTACGACAAAACTCAAAATACTTTCTATTGGAATCCAGAGGAAAGCCGAAAAAGGGGGCGATTAAGCCATACGTGACATAAACAACTAGATGCTGAATCAGCAGTATGCAACAGAGCATGGAATGAGCTGCTGCAGATTCTGGTATTAAATAGAACCGTGTCGAGCAAATTCGTTGAGGACAATATGTATACTGGTAATGCGCGTCACAAAAGCTTCAAGCCAGGAACGTAATATTTAAGATAACACTATGCAACAAATGGAAAACAATTTTCTGACCTTGGATAACCACTATATTTTTTTGATGTGCTATGGTCGCCTAACTTCAAAAATCATCAGCATTTCAGATTCTATGGATGTTTCTTTAAATTTTTTTCTAAAGTGTGAGATTTTTAAAGAAGCTCATCTTATTATAACTTTGAAATGACTTATTCAATTTCGCTAAGCCATATGCTCAAAAATTCCAAGTTATACCAGCTTTAAGTCATTCTAATATCATTTCTTAATATAACCCATATTTTTGGAGTTATTGAGAGACAAATTATATTTTTTTTAATTATAAATTTTTTGATTCATAAAAAATCACGAAAAATAGAAAGCAATAAATATTTACCAGTTTCATTATTTATTCATAAAGCTGCATATAATAGAAATAAAATACGTCATAATTCATGAATATCGATAGGTAAATACTTATTTTATTCCCAATAAATTGAAAGTACCTAGTTTTGGAAATTTTTTTTCTGTTATTGTGTGTAATAGGTGTCGTATAAGCGATTTTTTTTAAATTAAATTACTCATAAATATCACTCATACGCTCAGTGAAATTTGCGGCAATTACAGCAAAATTAAATATATATTGAATATCAAAGGTACTCGTAGTTTTGCTTGTTGCATAGTGTAATCAAGTATGGAAAGCCACAATAGATAAAACAGACTTGAACTAAAAGTGTATTTATGATATATACTATATGAGATCAATTTCAAATAATCAATTTCAAATGTTTCATGTTGAAGTTTGTATTTTAACACTATTGACTTAAAAAAAAAAAAAAATACATCCAAAGAAAATGACTGTATGATGCAATTTGTAGTTAGGCGGTATCATCGGCTCGAAAATGAGCAAGGAAACACCGTCACCGTGAATTCTCTGCGCTACCAAACCATGATAACCAATTTTTTATGACCACTATTGGCTAATGTTGACATCAGTGACCTTTGGTTTCAACAGGACTTCGCCACAAGCCACACAACCAGCCAAACAATTCAGTTATTGCATGAGAAATTTCCCAGTCGCGTAATTTCTTGATTTGACGATATCGATTGGCTACCCCGTTCTTGTGATTTAACGCCGCTGGATTATTTTCTCTGGGGACATTTTAAAGACCGGATTTACGTGAATAAACCAAACTAACAACTGACACTCTAAAGGAAGCGAAGCTTTGTTGCAAAATGTGATTCAAAATTTTGTGAAAAGAGTGGACGTCTGGCGACGTGTTAGATGTGGACATTTGTCCGACATCATATTCCATTATTAATTCCCATATTTATATTTTATATTGATATGAATAAAACTGAATTTGTCAAAGAAAAATATGTTTTTAATTTCAAATTTAGCCACCCTTCACTATCAACATTAATATACTACTTTTGAAGTCGCATTTTTTGTGTTCTATAACAAAACATTATAACTTACGGTTTGATTGCCGTAAGTTTGAGCTTAACTGATTTTTATAACATATAAAAACAATCGTCTTACCAATATCCATTAAACATATTAAAAAGTGTTACTCTGAAGCTCTTGGTTAGTGCAGGTTTGTCGTAATCGGACTTAAATTTACTACAAATAATAAGAATAATAGTGATTCTTTTTTGAGGAAGGTTACTCATGCTCACAAATATCCAGAAGAACCAATCATAGAGTATCCAAGGCATATGTAAAGTCAATCCTCTTAGGCCAGAGGGGAAACCTGTCTAGTGTCGAACAGCATTACGCAAAAGCTATAGGTATTCAACAAGTGTCTTAGTATCTGGCCTAACAATATTAGCAGCATAAAAATGTAGAATATCAACAGACAGAAGCCAGACAGCATCACGTAGATGGTACTAGAAGAATCTCAGGGCTCAAGAAGCCGTAGTTAATAAAATTCTATAGCACAGTGTAACCTGACCTGGGAAAGGGTCGAAAAGCCCTCAAGATGGATAATGAAAAAAACAAACAACACATTACACATCCACTGGTAACATTTTAACTTTCATGATATTAATAACTAGTGGTCTGTTGTGATCAAAACTATCGAATTAGTATCTGTTCATATTAAAGCATAGCTCAATGGATACAGTCACTCTAACTATGACGAGGGGTACTATTTATATTTCGCGAACTGGCAACACTATAGTAAAGTTTGACATTTTTTAGTATTTATTTTGTTCACAGAAGATCTATTTGGCCAAAAAATTTAAATTTCAAGAGAAAGTTTTTGTTCGATTATTTCTCTTAACTTTCAAAGTGGATTATCTCTACGTAAATGGGTAGATGAACTCAGTTCCTTGTATGTCGATAAAGCACCATCTAAAACTACAATATATCGCTGGTTAAATGAATTCAGTCGTGGTCGTAGTTCGGCCGCCGACGAATTCCGTGAAGGTCGGTCAAAATCGGTTGTTGTGCCACAAAATATCGATCCAGTGCGTGAACTGATAATACAAGATCGTTATGTGACATATTGTGAGATAGAGGCATCCTTGCACATTATTTCTACTTCAATACATACGATTTTGTATGAAGACTTAGTTGCAAAATAATTTGTTCTCTTAGAATAGCCCATAATTTATCAATCGCGTCGATTGGTGTAAGGTAATGATTGAAAAGTCCGACCGTGGTGCTTCAAAAGCATCTGTTTCTTCGACCGAATGGGTCATGTGGTTACTGTACCGCTTGAAACACGACCATTTGTTTGCCGGAAGTCTTGGAATAAATTCGTTGAACCAACCGCCGAAGACGAATCATTTTCTATCATGATAATGCGAGCTCTCACTCATCTCGTCAAACAGGTGAATTTTTGAGCAGCCAAACCATCGAAAGGATGTCTCATTATCCTAACCGTTCTGATTTGGCGTTCACTGACTTCCTTTTGTTCCCGAATATCAAAGGTAAACTGCCGAAGAATCAGTTGAAGCATTCAAAAAACATGTTTTGGAGGTGTCTCAACTGCTTTGAGAAATAGTTTGAACGAATGCGAAAGTGTTTTAATAATCAAGTGGAAAATTTGAAAAACAATAAAGCCGTTTGAATTTAAAAATATTTGTTATTCTTTACTATTCCCGAAATATAAATAGTACGTACCCCTGGTAGTATTTAAATTAAATTATGGAATGATGGAATCCAATAACAATAGGAATTGTTTAGCCAAATTGTACTGAATTTTCACGAAATTAGTGATCATAGTTTGATTACATGTTAACATGAACAGAAATACACATGGACAGACAAGTTCAATTTGACTTCAAAAATTATTGATTAAAATAATGAAAAGTTTTGTAGAAAGTATGGTTTGATTTTAGAATATTAAAATATCATTCATTTCACTTGAGTTTTGTTTTAGAAAAGGTATTTCTATAAAAATAGCCGATATTCATAGAGATTACAGATTTATCTTAGTTTTATATTCTCACTTTAATACAAATATTTGTATGTGGCTACAGTTTAATTTCGTTTTCAGTTTTGTTTTTTTTTTCTTCAATTTTTTCAATAACTATTAAATATACGTTACTTAGTTAAGTAAACTTAAAACTAATTTCAGAAAAAAAAATTCATTTTTTACTTTTTCAATAATTCACTTAAATACAAAATATAATATTAAATATTTATTAATTTATAACGCCCAGACTTATAGAGAGATCATCGTGCTTAATACAATAGATGATAATAATGATGATGATCATAGTCATAATAATCATAATACTAAACATTTTGAAGGTATAAAAAAGATTTTTTTTGCTTCTTTTAAGAAGTTTACTGCTATACTGCTACAAAAAACAACCTCGGTTTAATGAGTTTTAATACCCACTTACGATTAACTGGAAGTACAATTGTAGGGATCTTCGGCACGAAAATTTGGATGATCTTCATAGGGCTTAACACCGGCTGCCTTCTTTTCATCGCGTATCTTTTCGACTTGTTGCATTACACGTAAAAAATTACCGCCTGCCAATTTGGTCAAGTCTTCAATGGACCAACCAACACCTAATAGTTCGGCAAATAAAGTGGGATATGAGGAAACATCTTCAAGACCTTTGGGAGTGCTGGAAAAATAGGAAAAATACAAAAATTTGTCATTTTCTTTACAAGTGTTTAATTTATTCAATGCTTTTGTGATAAATGCTTGTTTTTTTGTCTTAAAAATAAACCTTTTTTGACATTTACAAAAAACATGCTATAAATTTTCGACAAAATGTCAATCTCTTTTTTTTACATATTTCCACATGTCAACCTAGTAAAAGGGTACACATGTGTGTCAAAAAGAAAAAAAAAAGAAAATATGAAAACACTATGCCATCCAGCCAACCGGAAATATTTGTAAATTTTGTTTATTTTTTGCAATGCCTACTGCACGTAGAATAACACTGCCTCCACTAACATATGCCCTTAGTATGTACGAATGAGAACATGGCATGCAGGAAGCAAAAACTAGACCACCAAATTCTACAACTATGTTTACCTACATGCATACAAACTTACATACATATATTCAAGATTTTTGTTGCTGTTGTAGTTTTATTTTTTTAGATTTTTCTTGGTTTAGTTAGCAGATCTGTCCAAAAAGGAATAGATTGGCAGACATTTTTCTAAAATTTGTTTAAATCTTGTTGTTGCTTCAGTGGTTAGTTAGGCTTATTAATGAAAATTTAAAAAAAATATTTAAAAGTACCTTATTATTATCATAGAGGTATAAAAATACGACCTCTCGATATACTGTACTGTACATCCATATAGGCTATAATATCTCCCTAGATTTCGATCGATCTGACGAAATTCGGGATGTCGGTTGGTATCAACCGCTATAACTCCCAACCTAGTATCTGCTAGGCACCTAGATACTTCCACCCAGAGTGCAGCAATGCTTCCCATGTACCCAGTATGTGCTCTGGCGATTCGTTTTCCTCATCACAGAATCTGCACATCGGGCATGAGATCATTCCCATTTTACTGAGATGTCTATCTAGCCTGCAATGACTGGTTAATGCCCGGTCAATATCCTCCGGTTGCCTCTGTACATTACTATGTAGGATTTAAATCTCCTGCTGTTAAAGTTATCTGACAAAAGTTTAGATAGTCTCAGACCCGTTCGGCCAAAGAAGTGTACCAGCCTCTCATTATACTCATTTTTGTTGAGTATGCCCTTGTGACCCCACCAGTGGAGTGAAAACTCCCTTTCTGGCAAGTTCATCGGCCATTTAATTCCTACATGACCTGGGACCCAGCTTAAGCTGGTTCAGTTTACGTAGACAATCCCAAACTAGCTTTAAGTCAACATCATAGGACCCAAGTGCTCGACTGACGGTCTGACTATCCTGTCCTCTATATTCCCTCTCAAGCTTAAATTGAGCATTTCTCTCAATTGTATAAACTTCTGCCTGGAATATGCTGGCGAGTTTTCCCGTATATATCTCCTCCTACGGCCAAACATTTCCGCACTTGTACCACTTTTCGTTTTGTACCACAAAATGGTCCCTTCTCTAAAGGAATATATGGTCTCCAAACCTCTTCACTCACTCCTATTACCCAGTCTTGCCCTGAACCATTTGGCAAACCTCGTACCCAACTCATCTCCCATTCCCTATTTTTCACTGGTACATGGAGCGGAATAAGGTTCAATAGAACTTTGAGTGCAGCTTCAGTTATGCTTATTTTATCTAATCTTTGTACTTTATTTAGCTCTGCCTGGGTTGTTCCCAAACTCGTTCATATCGACCATGCAAACACCCCATATGTCACAATCGGTCTGATCATAATGGTAAACAACCAGTATAATATTCTTGCGTTACAGCTCTAGGATCTCTCTGCAAGCCTCCTGCACACCATTAGCGCATGCGTGGCTTTTCTTGTGACTGAAGTAGCTAGTCTTCAGTTGGTGAGCCGTTATTTGAGAATGGGTTGCATTTACTCGCATGGATTTGATTTTCAAGCAATTAATCCTTAGACCTAAATAAACATTTTGATAATTTTTTTGCATTATTCTGCCTAAAATGCTTACAGTTTTTAAGTAACATTTCTTATTAAACGTATGAAACGTTCGTGTTTAGAGGATAGTAAGAGTAAAATCATATTAACTGATCAAATTTTTCATGTTTTTCAACTTTTTTTGTTGGGTTTCTGGATAGAGCTTATATGGTACTGCCAGTACTACAATTGTTTTAGACTTTTTTTAGACTTTTTAATTCAATTTCATTTAGCAGTTTTTTGCAAATTCGTCAATCATTTTTTTGAAATCATAAAATTGTCAAATATTTTTAGAAAACAACAATCTCTTTATGTTCCCATTGCCGAATAGACTTAAAACTTATCCGCCATGCCACTGTATTTGATAAAGATAGATAACACGGTGCGCCAATATAAAACTATTTAAGTACCTGGAAAGTAATACTAAAATATTTGCTCAAAAAGTTTAAAAATAATACCTTATTTAGCTATACCTCCGTAATTTGGAATTTCGGATCTGCTTCAAGATTTTGGAACAAAATAACTGTAAATTGTTTTTGCCAAAAATGTGAAAAAAACCAGTCGAAAGGGAAATCATACCATACTTATTAGTAATCCTTCATAGTTCAATTTATAGCAGACAACGTCGTTAAATTTCAACATGAAGTCGACTCATAACAAACAATGTCGTTAAATTTCATCATGAAGTCGACTCATAAGATACAATGTCGCTAAATTTCAGCACAAAGTTGACTCATAACAAATAATATCGCAAAATTTTTGCTTTCTTTAGTATGGTGACAATCAATGACGTTGTCATACATAACTCCCTTTATTTGTGTCATTGTCACCAGTATTCATTAATGGAACTTATCATTAATGATAATGTCATACGAATTTCGACTTGGTGCTGATATTGTAACGATAACATAGTGCGACAAAAAAAAAAAAAAAAAATACCTGGCAATTTATACTATTTTTCTGACAGGTGGTGCCGAGCAGAACCAGGATCTGTTTTTAAAATTTTCGAAACACCTCAAAAATCCCAAGTTATGGGTAAAAACTGGTTCTTCGGACCCTCATGTACTTATAAGCTAATAACTTAGGTGAATATAACTTGATTTTGAGTTTATTTTCAGCTTTGGAGGGAAGAGAAGCAGGCCGTTTAAGTGATATATATGTAGTTTAAGTTAAGCCTTAAAGGATCTAAGTGCATATCTTAAGCAAACACATTTTTTCCCAATTTTTTTCACACCTTTCACGTTTAATTGCGTTTTTTTCTTTTGAAAATTCCCAAAAAAGATCCTTGTTCTACTCGATAGCGCCTATCAGAAAAGTAATATCATTTCTCAGGTATATCAACTTCGTTCTTTTTATTCATCGATCTCATTCAAATGCTCTACCGAGTTATTAATAAATATTTTTCCTCTTTTGCGTGTATTTTTTTCTATATGTTGCTAAGAATTGAGTAAAAAATAAAAAGATAAAATAAAATATAAAATAAAGAATTTCTTTATCAAAGAATTTTTCCAATTAGTTTTTTTTTTGTAATTTTTCCTTTAAAGTATTCTTTTATAAATCAAAAGCAGTTTTGCATTTTTAAAATCTCAATAAACAAATATTGAAATGACACTTCAAGTCAAGTTTATCATTAGCAAGGTTTTACGTTAGTTTCCCTTTCAAAAATCTATTCAAGCTCGGTCATGCCTGTGCATTACCCATATATACAAAATAGATGACTGTTTTCATTTTTAGTTTTCTTGTTTTTTTTTTCTCGAAATGTTTTCCTTTAGCAAATTGGTAAATAAAATGAAAAAAGTGAAAGAGAAGAATGAAAGGAAAAATGTATAAAATCTCATTCCAGGTCAAATAATATTGACACTTCGATTTATTTTTGTGTTTACTTTCATCATGATTCGCATACATTTATTCCAGCTATGGCAAATAACAAAAGTAAACACATAAACACATGCTCTCTTTCCCCACGCTCCCCACATCAGCTTGTTCACCCTGCTTACTCTTAACTCCCACTTTTGATTTCTAAACTTGCTTCAACCTCAACTCACATGCTTTCTATAAATAAATAAAACTTTCAATTTTTATTTCGATATTGAGCTATTCATTCTTCTTCTCTTTTTTTGATGTTGTTGCTATAGTTGTTAGTGTTTTATTGAATAGAAGTCGTTTTAGCCCTACAGAAAAGGATCAGTTAGGAAAACAACAAATTGTGGAATTCTTTTTTGAAAATGAAAGCATGTATTAGAACAAAAAGGAAAAAAGTAAAACCAATTTGTTGCTTGTGTTAAAGATTTCAGCACTTAAAAGAGCATAAAAAAGGTACAAAAACAGAAAACAAAAACAAAGAGATTATACGGCGGTCAAGCCAAACTATTCAATATCCTACACAATAATTTTAAAATGAATTAATGAAATGATATTTATAGATTTGGCACAAGAACTTAATATAATTCAATTCGAATCAAGATTTATTGGTTGGTTTGGGTGCTACCCTCGATAATAAGGCACATTAAATCGCATCATACTTCTATTTGTCAAAAGTTTTAAAGCCAAGTGCTTACTAATATGTTATGTAATGTCTGTACCTAAATTGGATCGAAGTTAAATACATACATCCGAGTTTATGAAATATTCGGTATTTCAATCAGTTATAAAGATGATATGCGAAGCTTAAAGGTAATACTTCTTATAAAATGAATTCCAATCTCCCTAATGCTTTACTCCACGTTAGTAGTGAGTGAAACTTTGAAATTTGATTAAAGTTGACTAGCATTGGGGTTCTTATTCACCACTATCATGAATAACATGTGAAAATTATATTCCCATAAAATTGTAATTCCCCTCGAAGGGAAAATTGCTATCATGAATATCCCATGAAAGTTTTGTTCCCTTTTTACGTTGAATGTTCACAACAAAAAATGCGTGAATTTTTATTAAAAATTAAAATGTTTACACAGAAATTATTATTTTTAAAAAATAATAATGAATAACAAGTAATTAAAATTAAAACAAACACCTGCAAAGCAATTATCAAAAGCTGGAAGAGAAGATACAAAACAAACTTTTCTTTAGCAAGATGGGCGGAAAGAAATTGGTGACTATGGCCAGTAGCAGTAACAATTTAAAAATGGCTTAAACGCCAAAACGAATAGAAAAATAAAACTAAAAGTGTATATATGTATATCCCGATAACATACTCATCGATCAACTTCTATCAAATAAAATTAAAAATCAACAAAACAAGGAACTAAGTGGAACCGATGAAGACCAAAGTGAGAATGGATTTAATGCCATTTTTCGTGATGGCTCGGAGGAGATTGTCGATATTTTTTTTTGTGAGCGAATTTTAAAATTAAGCCAACACGTCTCTTAAACTACATATTTTACTCTGCATTTTATAGTGAATGATATTGATTTGCACTTTATTAACACGTCTAGTCCTAAAATAAGTTAATAAAAACTTTAATTATCCACTAACAGAAATAAATACTTAAATGATAAATGCAACTCATCAGCAAAAATGATGTGAACAAATCAATGGGAAAAGGGAACAAATTTCGAGGGAAAATACTATTCACGATTAGGGGAATTCTTATTATTATTGCCCACCGAATAAGCAGAACACATTTCATGGGAAAATTAGTCATGATTGCAATTGTAAGAAATGGAAAAACATTTCGTGGGAAAAATTATTCATGATAGGGGTGGTTATTATTGCACACTACGTCTAATCGTGGACAAAATCTAAGAAAACTAGATTGATATATACCAAACAGGCAAGGACCTCTTGGAACCGATTGTAGCTAAAAGAGGACTCAGACATTGTAATAGAGAAAATAGCAAGAGACGCTGCGGTGAATACCAGTGGTACAATTTACAACGAAAGCCACATGCTTCTCGTATATGCCGATTATAATGAGCCGGAATTTATGAAAAGCCACGTCAGTATTCTTCAGAATTGAGAAAAATCAGCTAAAGCGGGTTTGGTGGTGAAATGGGAGCAAGATTAAATTAATGGCCTTCAAAGACAAACTAATCATAACTATAGTTTTGAAGTCGTGGATAACATATTTTTTATATATCGTTATATAATAATGTGAGCCTGAAAATAAAAAAGGCAATCTTACTCGCCAACAGATGCTATTACGGCCTTGAGTAGAAGAACAAAACTTCACATACACAAGACGTTGATTTTACCAGCTTTGCTGTATGGTGCCGAATCGTGGGTGATGACTAAAGAGATTGGACGGTTATTATTTGACCGGTTTTAAACGGTTCTTTTGGTTTTGTCGAATACTGTTTTTTTCAAAATCTTAATTTTTCGAATATGGAATAAACCGGTTAATTTAACACAAATAACCTGTTAACCGGTTGTAAGTTTTTTTTTTATTGAAAATATGTTCATCGTTTAACTATTTGTATATATTTAATTATTTTTGTATATATGACAACCTTGTACATCTCACAAACAACGTGAAAACCAAAGTAGATCGAAAAGATATGCACTCTTGAGCAAAAATAACCTTTTCTCATCTTCTATAAATAAATAATGATTTTCATGTATGGAGAATGATCAACTAGACTCATTGAAAGCCCACAAACCCACAAATGCCGGTTTCGAACGACAGATATATTAGTTAGTGAAGTTTTTCACAGCGTAAATACACATAACCAGTCGCTAGTAATGTTGCGAGGTGATATCTCTGTTGAAAATTGTTTGATGGTGTGGCCTGGGATTGAACCAACGACTTCTTGGTTGGAAGGTGGGTTCTTACCTAACATACCACAGTGACACACACACAGTATTAAATACGTGGTGCATAAATTTACATACAGTGCTGCTCGATATCTAAGCAAATTTTCTTGTCAAGGCAATTAAGGACCCGTATATTACTAATCGATTTATTTAAAGTAAAACATTTAATTTTTGTTATCTTAGGCATATAAATTATAACCATAATAATAAACCTTTAATTCCATTCTCTAACAAGTAATATCTACAACAAAAACGAAATTAGCTCCCTGAGTACTTTGTGTAACAAACTTTGTTTTTTATGGCCTCCGCATACCATTTTGAGTTTTTATGAGATTTGTTAGAATTATTGTTAGTATTGGCTGCCACTTTAATTTTATGCCCTCTATCAGCTTCTGCTTATTTTTAAGACGACGTGGTCCAGTTCTGTGTTTCAAGAATTAGGGAACAATTTTATTTAAATAAGAGAACCGGCTAACCAGTTGTTTGAATTATTGTTAACCGAAAATTAGTTTTTAAAAAAGTGCTACTTTTCGAATTATTCGTAAACCGGTTTTTGAAAAAAGTCGAATAATCGATCTCCCTAGAGATGACACAGACTTATGAGGCGATTTTAGGAGTTTTAGAGATAAATACCTGTTGTCCTACATGAAGAAAATAGATATCGGATGAAATCTGCGCTGAATGCGCTTTATCCCGACATCGACGTGATTAAGTGCAACGGTTGTGTTGGCTGGCACATGTCGGCCGCATGAGTGAAAATGCCCCAGCTCAAAAGATGTTTGATACGGAAACCCAAGGATGAAGTAAGAGGGGGTGACCAAGACACCGTGTGAGCGACCAGGTTGATGAGATTTTTTTGAAGCTTATGTACCTGACTGGAGAAGGAGCGTACAAGATCGATGAGCTTAAGTTTCTCGGCTATTAATCAACTGAGGTTACAAATAGCCCTATAAGTAAGTAAGTAGCTGCCTTTGATCATTACTCTTCTGGAGTTTTTCATTGAGTCGTATAGGCTTCGATATTAACGTTCTCACCATATACTCACAATTCGTCAGTATTTTCTGCATTTATTCATTTAAATTTGAATTCACAGTATTTTATCCGAATTTTCCTAAAGCAGGAATTTTCCGAGCATATAATATATTTTTTTAAAAATTTTTTTTGTAAATACAAGCTACAGAACAGAAATGGGTGGAAATGGTTAATTTGAACAAAGGGATTCAAGTTCTAAGCGGCACAAGAAATTATAGACCGTTTAAGGAAAAATATCTTATTTAGTAAACTTCAAAATTGCAGATTGCATTTTGAAACTAATGTTTACACGGAAAGAAAAAATACAGACTAAAATGTAGCCCAATCACCTATGATTGTATAGGGCATAAGAAAAAACCCATCATCAGTCACACAATTTGTTAATACGTTTGTGTGTAATGTTTAAGGAATTTTACAGATTTAACACAATTATGCTCTCCCCCTCTCTAATGTGCCTGTTTGTTTTTTTTCTATTTTTTTCGTCCTTAAATAAAATAGAGGCTGCTTTTCAATCATTTATCTTGTTTGTCGTTTTTACAAATATTTTAGAATTTGTTTTTCCCATTTTCTCTTCTTTTTTTCACTGCTTTTACTGGTTTTTGTCAAAGTATTTGAGTTATTTGTATGCCACATACTTTATGATGCTATTGATGAAGTATTGCCCAGCTATTCATTGTGTTGTATGCATATGTATGTAGTTGTTATTGTAGCCATTTAAACGTTCATCACATTATGTTGTCCATACATGAGCATGAGTATCTTTAACACTTTCTTGAGTATATTTTTCTTCGATGCTTTTTTTTCTTCTTCTGCTATCCTACGCAAACAAGTAGAAGATTAATGCTTGTTTTTCAAATTTGTTACAATTATACGATTAGAAGACATGCATAAATTTATTTGAATTTTTTGCTTAAATGCTTAAATATTCAAAAATTTTATCGGTTTTGAAAAGACTAAATCGAATGGTTTCATAATAATTTCTTAGATATTTAGCAGGAAATTTCTGTAGAGTTAAATTATTTCAATGACATGAAACGACAACTATTTTAATTGATAAAATCTTGTGGATTATAAAGGGTGGTCCAAACATAATTCAAGATGTTAATTGTGAGTCACACCTTAACGTCAAGTTTCTTGCTCAACTTATTTTGGCATTTCTTTGTTTCAGTGTTTGACAAATTCAACTATAGAGAGGTGCATAATTGAGCAGCGCCTTCAGATTGTTCAAAATTAATTTCATGCACTTTGTGATTTTTTTTGGTCAGCATAATCGAATAAATGTGTCCACAGTCGCGAGATTTTTGCGCAAATTTCAGCATGCTGGCAACGTGTTCAGGTCGTATTTCTTCGAAAATGAGGTTGGCCAAGCAGTTCCCGTAAATGGTATTCGCTATTGCGAGACGATAACAGACTTCTTGTGGCCAGAAATTAAGGATATGAACTTGGACGATATGTGGTTTCAACAGGATGGTGGCACTTGCCACACAGACAACAAAACCATGGCTTTTTTGCGCGTGAAATTTAATAACCGTGTTATTTCACTCTCATGTTATTTGACACCGTTGGACTTCTTTCTTTAGGGATATTTAAAAGAAATAGTGTACGTCAGTAAGCCATGAACAATTCAAGAGCTAAAGGTTGAGATAATGCGGCACATTAACGACATTGAACTGCAATTATGTCTCAGGGTCATTGAAAATATGTACCGACGGATAGAGGTATGCATTTGGCCGATATTTTGTTTCACAAATAATTTGCATAATAAAAGTATTAAAATAATTCCCTGAAAGCTTTTTGTTTTATTTACAATTAATATCGTGCGTTTTGGTTGGATTTAATTAAAAATAATAATAATTAATTATAATAATAATTAATTAAAAAAAAATAATTAAAAATAAATCATTACAGAAGCACAATTCCCAAAATTAAGTCGGAAACCAGTACGACAGCTTAATGAGTTTAGCTATCAACCTGATGTCAAGGATCCATAGCTCCGATAAGCCATCGAAGAAGGGCAGATCCTAGTGTGAAAAGTCTATGCCGAGCCAGAGACGGACATTGGCAGATGAAATATACCACGCTCTCCTCCTCTTCAACCGATCTACAACCTCTATAGAAGTCATTTGTAGGCAAGTGCAGCCATTGCACGTGCCTATTCAGAACACAGTGACCTGTTGAATAGATACAGCAAATTGATTCTCTTTCTAGCCAAGTGAGTCTACCAATTGTTAGGTTCTGTATTAAAAGTTTAAATTGCTCTCTATTAGAAGCCGCTGTTATTAGGTTGCTAATTGATTTAATTCCAGTCCAGTTTCTAATGTTACGTAACCAAGGCATCTATTTACGACCGATGCCACGTCACCCTTCAATTTTGCCTTGTAGTATAAGTCGAAGAAGTCATGCTCTTTTATTGCCTAATAAATACTTCTGCCTAATAGACAGCTTAACGGAGGTAAGACTTAAACCCACCCTCAATTGCGGATGGATGTTTGGTAGAAATGTGTCCGCCCTAGCAAGTTCATCAACAGCACATGTTTCCGAAGTGTTACTGTGACTAGAAACCCAAATGAAGCGGACACAAAACTGCCGTCATAGTAGCCAAAGGGAATCACGACAGTCCCTCATCAGCATAGAGCTGAAAAAGCCGAAAGAGATCTGATCTCCGCCTGGATAAAAAAGAAGATATATAATATGTCAGTGGTAAGAGCCCCATTACTCCAAATCAACTCCAAAGCGTGCTAGATCCATTATTTCGATCTAAAACACACCACAGTAGTCTGGAAGGCGGAGAGACACCCTAAGGTTGCTCATCATGTTCTCAAGTTTATAGCAGTCAGTATAGACTGTCTTTGAATCACCGAGGATGATTGGGTCTCTAGCTTAACTATATGGAATCTCCTATACAATACGGGTCCATATGAGAGTCAATATCATCCAGTACCCATGGTTAACCAGATAGAACAAAGTAATGTGCAGAGGGGATAATATACCAGCGTGATAGGGTGTTTAGTCTCACCGTTACAAGCTTTGCCGGATCGCAGATGAAAGCTAAAATGAGCTTTTGTAGGGATGGTACGCAACGCACTTGTAATCTGGATTGCAGCAGATCTCTTGACGTTATTAAGGAGTATGACAATCTCGGGCAGTGTACCAGAAGACCGCGCTGTGAAGAAGGTTAGGTTAAAAAATTGTCGATAGATCCAACAAATAAAGCTAAAACTGAGATTCCATTTCATTTTGCACCCACTGTTCTCTTACAGCCGCCTTACAAGCTCTCTCAGAAAAGTTGGCTTTCTTCTTCGAGTATAAGGCCCAGATATTTGATCGTGGGAGTCAAACTCGACAAATACCAAACACTGCATTGGCAATATCATAAGCGACGACTCTATAGCCAGAGGAGTCAAGCCACGAGATTTAAGAGAAACGATACCTTTTGTGGAGTACTCCTGCTGACCACAACCTGTATGTTCACGAATAAGGAGATAACAAGCCGATATTTAAAAAGAAGCTCTATAAATCTCACTAAGCCAGCATCGAAGGCAAGGTCACATAGAGAATTAACTATTGATGAGAGCCCCGCTTAATATCAAGAAAGATGCAAGCTTATACTCCCTCACTTGTCAGGACTCTTTCAGTTGCAAAATCAACAACAGTAGAGTGGTGTATCCATTGATCTACATACCTCTCGTATACGAATGCTGAAAGGAAAACAATAGTAAACGACTGATAGAAGAAGAACTATTTTTACTGCCTTCAAAAGAAAAGAACAAAGGTCTAATGTCCTTTGTATTAGCGTGTGATGCCCTTCCGACCTTGGGTATAAATACCACCTCCAACATAGGGAAATGTATATAGGACTAGGACATACATTATAGGTAGCTAACAATTAAGGAAGAATAAGATCCTTCCTATACTGGATATCAACCGGAATAATGCTATCCGATTACGGATATATAAAAGGGCCAAAATCTTTATATAACAGGGTTTAAATATTACACTGCTTCATTAACGGCACAACTTGTCGAATGTTTTTTTAGAGGTTCAAAATTTGAGCTGGTAGCACTGATTAATTTGACAACCGATTCAATAGCTGATAGTTGATTTTTGTTTAGTTTGGTTTGACATATCTTTTTGGAGTGATTTACACCAGAGCAACGCTTGCAACTTGGGCTGACGCACAAATTGGTATCGATATTGAATTTCCATTTAAAATTTTGTTTTCTAATGAAGCCCATTTTTGGTTGAATCGGTGTTACTGTTGTTACTGTCAATGGTGTACTGTATAGGGACATAATTATAAATTTTTTGTACATCAATGAACTGACATTAATTTTGTTGAAATGTGGTTCCAGCAGGACGGAGCCACATGCTACATAGCACGCACTACAATTGATTTATTTAAAGAAACTTTTGCTGAAAGAGTAATTTCACATAAGGGTTTAATTAATTGGCCACCAAATTCATGTGACTTAACTCCATTGGATTATTTTCATAGAGGTTATGTAAGTCACTTGTCTACGGCGATAAACCAGAGGCAATTGAACATAAGGAAATCAATATTTAAAGTGTTATTGGCGAAATATGGCCGCATATACTGCAAAAAGTATGTACGTGGATGCCACATGACTAAAATCATATTTAAACATTAATGTCATAAATATTTTTATCGAACAAAATCCGTTTAATTGGTAACAAAAATATTATTACATATATGCTTTATTATGACTTAAACTTGTGTAACTGTAAAAAAAACCGGCTAGTAGTGCTATCTACTAATTTTAAATTACATTTTAGATATATATACAGCATTGTAAATCATTAATAATTATTCATACATACGCAAAAATCGAAAACTTGACAAAAAGTTTTTTAAAACAATAAAATTGTTTTGACATAACATTTGACATATATATCTCTATGTTTATAAATTATATAAAATTTTAATAAAAATAACACTTTTGCAAATGCTCTTTTCATATTTGACCGCCTGCTTATAAAATATGCCAACAATGTGTATGATAAATGCTATTAAATTAAAAAATATCATTTTAACGCCTAATTAATTTTTATACATAACTTTTGGATTTATAATTTCTAAAAAAAAAAAATAAATTAATATAATAAATTGTTGTTTGAACTCATATACATTTGCATCATTTTTATTGCAAATAAAAATTCTTTAAAAATAATTTTTTTTTCTCAATTACTATCACAATTATTATTAGCAACATTAAAAAAAAATAATTTTTATTTGTCACTGTTATAAATATTATCAAACTCACAAATAACAATAACAAATTTATTACAAATAATAATCCCTTTATTTATTTTTTTTTAAATTATTTTATTAAGTATCACCATAAATAGTGATTTGCATCAATTGTAATAACATGAGTATTAAAAATGCTTTTTTTGCATATAAAAGCATATGCAAGGGCGTATGAGCAATATAATTTTTATTAATTATTCAATATTCCACATAAACAAAAGTAAAACAAAAGTACTTACAGTCGAACTTCTATAAATTGAATCACCATTATCCAGAAAAAAACTTTAAATTTGGGAGTTAAATTTAAAAATGTTCTAAACTAAATAAACAACAACTACTTTTAATACGAAAACATTTTTATTTATCACTAAATTGCTTTAAGTTATTTGTAATTTTGTAAAGTTACTATATATTTATTCACTAAAATACTGAGTAATTTTTGACTGAATTTGTTCGCATTTGCTTTGAGCACAAAGTGATTCTAATTTGTGTAGTGCTTTGTAGTGGTTGCTTTTGCGGTTTCATTTGTGTTTAAGAATACATTTAAATTTTTAAATGAATCGTTTATAACTTGTCTGGACGGCTGTCTAACTATTTCCTCAACTTCGTTCCCATCGCTATCTACTATTTCTCCAAAGTGCGGTTCTGTTTCGACGACATATGCATCAAAATATCTTCATCAGTTGGAAATTCAGAAGTAATCAATTCATTATCGATGTCCAAAAAGTCTTGAACAGTAGTAGTAGTCTTGAACATAGATTCTACTTCATTCAAATGTAGTCAGGCTTCATAGTTATCTTTTAAAACATTTTCGTTGTCGTTAAAATCATTTAATAATACCAAAGGTATGTCATCTTCTTCGTCCCACACTGAATGTTGTCCAAATCCAGGCTTTGTAAAGCAGTTTGAAATTGTCTGACTAGTGACATAAATATCCCAAGCTTTTGATATGTGATGAATGCATTCTAGCGTGGTGTAGTGGTTAGAGTGCACGCATAACAACACAAACGACCCAGGTTCGAGCCTTAGCAGAGGACATGACGAAGAAAAAATTTAATTGTGGTTTCGATTGTTTAATATTAAGAAAAGGCTTCAATTTACTTCCAAACAATTCCATCTAAAAAAAATAAATAAAGATAAAAGCGCCCCCCTGACCCTTCTCGCATACCTCTGTCGATGATGACAAACATCAGACGAATGATCAGGAAAAACACGCCACCTACTGGGAAAAAATTATAATGCTAAAGTAAAGATCACCACCAATTAGCAAGGATCTTCACCACTACACACAAAAAGAAGTCATATGGAGAAAGATACAGCGGATTAATCATCTACTTAGTCTGAAATATCAAAATTGATCAAAGAAACTGAAACAAAGCAATTAGATGCTTTGTGGAAAGCCAAATATGCTCGCTAGAGGAGTGACTGAGAAAAAAAAAAAAATTCTAGTACATTAATACCGTGTTTACAATTTCCTTCAATTTGAACTATAGCTTCTTTTAAGATTCTGTTTCGATAATGAGCTTTCAAACATCGAATTATTCCCTGGTCAAGAGGTTATAATTTTAATGTAATATGTGGTGGAAAGAAATGCCAGTTCAATAGATTTCAATTTATTTTGTATATATTTATGGTGTGCAGGGCAATTATCTACAAAGAATATCACTTTCTTCCAGCAGCAGAATATTGTTTATCTAACTTCACCATCTTTTCTTCAAAAATTTGGTTTATCATACAAGCCCGTTTGTTACTTTTATAATCGACGGATAGCGACTTGATACCACGAAAGCAACAAGGTTTCTTACTTTTTTCCTACCACTAAAATTTTAATTTTTTCTGTTCCATTCATATTTGCTGCCAACGTTACTGTCGCACGTTTCTTCCCATATTTTCCTATATGACTTTTTTCATTTCTGAATGTTAGTGTTTTGTCAGGAAGACATTTGTAAAAGAACCCAGTCTTATCTGCATTGAAAACGTCAATTTCATAGTACTTTTCCAGCAAAGAAGGTAAGTCATCGGTTTCCCATTTCTGGCAGTATTCCTCAGAAACATCATTGCCTTCACCACAAGCGTTTTTATAACAAAGATAATGTCTAAGAAACAACAAATAGCATACATGACTACTTAACATTAACTTTTGTTCCTCATATTATCTTTGCTACCCAGCCAACCATTGCTTGCTTTAAAGTCATCCACCTTGAGTTCCTTTGCATACTCCATGGCTTTGCCCTTTAATATTCCTCCAGATATCGGCATATTGCGGTCTCTTGTTGCCGTAAACCACTTAAATAGAGCTTTGTATATGATATCGTATCTTGGTTTTTTTATTCTCTTGCTTTTTTCACTTGATGTTCCAGATTTAACAAAATTTAATAATTTTTCCCTTTTCTTAAAATCATAGAAACTGTACTCGCTAAAATGTCATATTTTTCTGCCA